>JAPDVU010000003.1:137599532-138199532 GCA_026230045.1 Corynorhinus townsendii | reverse complement strand
ATTGGGGATTACGATAGTTGTTAAGGAATTTGTATGTGTTGGATTATTTGTTGTTGACTATGTAACAATTTTTGGGAGATGCAAACAGGGTTGTGTCTTCAGGTGAACTCAGGGGAATTCCTTAATTAATAAATCAGAGTGAAGATTTGCCAGCTGCTAAAGCAAATGCATCTGAGATTCAGTCTAGGTATTCAAGCCTCCAGAAATTATTTTCTGAACTATCTTTTCTGCTGGCCATACTGCTCACATGCTCCCCTGCCCTCAGACTGTACCTTCTCTCTATCCTCCCATAATACCCTATCGTTACATTTAACACATGGCTTATAGTTGTGAGCTCTAGTTCCACAGAGACAATGAGCTCTTTAGGGCAAGAAGTATGTGTTATTTTTCTTTGTGGAATTGTTGCCTTGCATTCAATAGTTTGCATTAACATATATCACTATGCTCTGGAATGCTGCTTGAGTGAATTTAGTGAATGGATAAGTGAACATGATGTTTATCATTTGAGTGAGGCAATTCTTTCCTTCAGATGATCCAACCAACTCTCCATCACAGTTTTCATCCTACTGTCACCAAGTTGGTTTTGTTTCTAGCCTGATTATTTAAGAGATAAAATAAATCTGAGACACAGAGAAGTCAAGGATATTAATACAAAAGGCCACTCAGTAGAGCTAAATCTAAAATTCCAAACAAACTGAAAGTATGAGATAGGTGGCATAGTGGGTAAAAGTTTAGTTTTTCCTATGTCAAAAAGAAGCAGGTTAGAATATGGGTCCCCTGATTGATAGGGTATTCCTAGGGAATGTATATCATTTTCAAATCATCTGTTTTTGAGTAATGCCTACTTCATAATATTGCTGTGTAATAATCTATAGATCTAAAAAGCCCGTGATCATAACGCCGAAACGACCAAACAACCTTTCACCAAGAGGTGCATTGATGGGTCTTGCTGGTGCAGTGGGTCTGGAGTCCCACCTCTCGTGGTGGGTCTGGGGTCTTGTGTGATTTTGGCTCACATGGCATGGCCCACAGGCTCCGATCACAGAAAGGCTGGCGGCTGGTAGGTGCAGCGAGGCACGTGCAATTGGGCGGGGAGTGCAATTTCCCGCGCTGGGCTTCTAATAATCTAATAATTATCTATATATATAAAAAGGCAGCAACCGTAACAGCCATAATGACCTAACCACCAGTCGCTATGACACCCACTGTGGCCAGCAAAATGGCCAGATCAGGGGGTGGGGCCAGCGGCCAAACTCGCAGCTCCTCCCCCCTGCCGGACTGCCCCTGATGGGACTCTTCCACCCTGATCAAAAGCAAGGCCTGCGAGCCAAACGCTCCCTCCCTTCCCCCCAGCCAGCCATGCCCACATCAGCCCACCCCACCATAATAGGCCCGCAACCCCTCCCCCCAGCTGGCCCACCCCTGATCGCACCCCCCACCCCAATAGGGGGTGGGGCTTGGTGGCCAACCTCCTGCAGCCCCTCTCCTCAGCTGACCACACCCCCATGGGCCCCCACCACCATGATGAGCCCACAACCCCTCCCCTTGGCTAGCTCCACTCCTGATCGCCACACCACCTCAATAGGTGGCAGGGCCAGCCAGCCAACCACCCATGGCTCCCCCTCAGGCTGCTGGCCCCCGATTGGCACCCCCCACCCACCCCACTTGGGGGTGGGGCTGGCCGGCCCACTGCCCACAGGCCCTACCCATGGCCAGCCCCGCCCCCAAACAGCCCCCCAACTCCAGTTGGGTGCAGGGCCAACTGGCCAATCACCCATGGCCTCTTCCCCCAGCCAGCCCTGTCCTGATCGGGGGCCCTGATTGGGTCATGATCCGGGGGGGCCAGCCGGCCAACTTCAGCCATTTCCTCCTCCTGACAGGCCCAGCCCCAACCTGCCCTGATTGGGGTCGGGCCAGCTGGACCCCACCCATGCATGAATTCGTGCACTGGGCCTCTAGTATATAATAAAGATTTAGACCAATGCTCAGGACATAGTAAATACAATAATCTTAGATATATTTTAAATATGTGTATTATGGGTTTTAAGAAATAATTATAAATAATGCTAAAAAGAATATCATAAGATAAAGGGCACACAAATACAATAAATGATAATCCATCTGACAAAGTATATTAAGTAATAAAAAAATCCATGGAGTTATGGGTCCTACAAGGCAATTTCTTGATGGGGTAAATATATTTACAAAATAGCTGTTGCTATGGTGAGTCAACATGCATTTGCATCTGTGACAGACCCACTTTATGATTCTGGTCTTGGTTAAATAATTAACAGCTCTTTGTTTCACTCTCAAAATTGTCTGGGTTTGATCAAAGAGTTACATGGTGAATATATGATAGCATATGTGCTAATCTGAAAAATGTTGAGGAACTTTCTGAAATATCTAAGAAGCATCATACAGTGAAAATTTGCATAAGCATCTTTGGGAAGAGTTTCATTTTGAATATGCAAAAATTTGGGTAGGTCAACATTCAGGAAGTTGGAGGATATAATGGGAAACATCTATTTTCTCCCCCTGCTCCCTCACCCTTTTCTATAGAAAATAACCTTCTTTTCAAAAATTATTCGTTAAAGAAAAATATGTTCTGATAGGAAATTCTTTGCTTCATTTATCAATCTTCTTTGTTAACAACATGAAAACAGTTGTGTTACATCAAATAATTTTTACAATTTTTTTCTCAGCCACCATCTAAAAATACAAAACAAACATAGAAAAAATAAAAAACATATTGCACAATTATTCATAAACACAAATGTCTTTGTAATAAAAAATAAATCATAATTAAGAAAGCAATTATGCCAATTATCTATTTAAAGAATTAGACAAAGATCATTTCTTGAAAGTACATTCCTTTAAAGTATTGGGTAACACGTTTTTCACTATAACTGCTAAAACATTAGTAATAAAAGCAAGTAATATCACTGTGGTAATGTACAAAGGAGTAGATTTTAATACTATTAGTCATTAAAATACAGATACATATTCAATCACGTTACTAGAAATGTAATACTTTTCAGATAATTGCCATATTATCAAAATTTCGCAATTGAAAGAGTCTTAGGAAATTTGCTTGATGAGTTATAAACACATATTTATACTTATAATTTCAAAAAATTGAAAGATTCAATAGCATTTCAAAAGACATTTTAACTAGTGATGATGGCTTCTTAGAGGGTGAAGTAATTATGAAATATTAATGTGCTAACTCATCTCTAGAAGTACGATTAAAATTATGCTGAGCTGAATATTGGCAGATTTAATTTTCTTGCATTGTAGCAACTGTCCACAATGTGTTTAAGTGTGAAACTCAGAAAACTTATGATTTACTTACTCATTAGTAACTATTTTATTGTATTTTTGACTACTTTAATATTCCAGATATGCAGAACATTTGCAATTACAGCATCATCATAGAAAAATACGATAAATGTGTCCTGATGTTTAATAAGCAATTTGTTAGAAAATACTATTTTTAGAATTTTTAATCAGCTATATTGAAAAAAAAAAGTGAGCTTTTATTTTAAAAGCTATCCACCTCTTGCTAGCTGGCTTGGTTTTGTTTTAGATTTTTAATGTCTTTCATTTCATAGATTGGATTTATGTTTGGTGATCACTTATTAACCAAACTGCAATTCTATGTAGCATTATGCTGCATAATTATTTCAGGCAGGCTAACTCTCTATAGAGACCTAGAAATATCCAAATTTTCATACTGAAATTATCAAAGTGTTGAACTCAGTGGTGGGACAGAGGTTTCCAATATGGCTCCACTTCCTGCTTTGGGTTATTCAGAGCAATGAGTGTAAGTATACATGATAGGATAAAGAAGGGTGGTTTTGAGGTACTAAAATAAGGAAATAGTAAGGAAAATCGTCCTTTCTTTCATTTGTCTAATCATCCAGAAAAATGCAATTGAAAAAATATTAATTATAAAATAAACCACGATTTTCCAGTATCTTAATTATTTAAATAACTAGAGGCCCGGTGAACACAATTCATGCATGGGTTGGGAGGAGGGTCCCTCAGCCCAGCCTGCACCCTCTCCAATCAGGGACCCCTCGGGGGATGTCCGACTGCCTCTCGCAATCCAGGACTGCTGGATCCTAACTGCTCGTCTGCCTGCCTGATCACCCCTAACCACCTCTGTCTGCCTGTCTGATCTCCCCTAAATGCTCCCTTACCAGCCTGATCATCCCTAACTTCTCCCCTGCTGGCCTGATCACCCCTAACCACGTCTGCTTTGCCCCACACCCGGGACCCAGGATTCCTTCCTCCAGCTGCTTGCAGGCACCAGAACCCAGGCTTCCCTCCCTTTGACTGGCCACAGGCACCCAGAACCTGGGCTGGCTTCACCTGGGCCAGCCACAGCCGCAAGGGACTGTGGGCAGGCCGCTTCACCTGGGCTGCAGCCACAGGCCCCCAGGACCGTGAGGCAGGTGGCTTGTACCTCCCCAAGGCCACAGCCCCAGCCGTTGGCACCCAGTACCGCAGGGCAGGCGGCTTGTCCCTCTCCTGGGATGCATCCCCAGCCCCTGGCACTTGGGACCATGAGGTGGGCAGCTTGTCCCTCTCCCGGGCCGCAGCCTGGCTAGTCCCCATTCCACTCTTGCAAGCTCATTTGTGCCTGGCTGGTCCCCATTCCTCTCTCCCCAGTGTTGAGTGTATGAGCCGTTACTGCGTGAGATCATGAGGGCGTGAGGGTGTGATGACAGTTTACATATTAGTTCTTTATTATATAGGATTTTATGGTAGCAAAAGTTGATTTTGGATTACTTAAAATATTTAAAAGAAGAGTTAAAATCCATATCATCAGTCAGCTTAGTTTTGCTCTACAATTGCAACCCACAGGTTGAGAACCGCTAGCAGGGTCGCCTAAGACCATCGGAAAACACAGATATTTACATTATGATTCATTAACAGTAGCAAAATTACAGTTATGAAGAAGCAATGAAAATAACTTTATGGTTAGGGGTCACCACAGCACGAGGAACTGTATTAAAGGGTTGCGGCATTAGAAAGGTTGAGAACCCCTGTTTAAGGAGTGGGGCTCCTAGAATCCTAGTGGATGGGGGTTACCCAAAGCAGCAGCCTGAGGGCCTTGCACAAACCTGAATACACAGATGGTTAAAGGGATGGGCAGGTGGAAGGAACTGGAATGAAATATACTTATCAGTATATGAAAGCAGAGGAAATTGTTTGTGGTAGAGATCCTGCCTGGGAGGGCAGGAGGCTGGAGGGCACCTGGGGAAAAGAACCCAAGAAGGGAAGAGGGAGGGGAAGAGAAAGGGAAGAAAGAAGAGAGAGAAGAAAAAGAGAGAGGCTATGATAGAAAAAAAATATTTTCAGGGTGAAAAACTGAATTATGTGATATAACTGCCCTTTCCCTTTTCTGTCTTCTATACAAAATCTTCTTTAAAATTGGACTTTTAAAATGGACTTTCTTCAGAAGATAAAGAAAGGTGCTGAACCCTGGTCCGAAGTTTACCAAGGCAAAAACCTGGAGATATTCAGCGGATCTACCTGCTTTTGTATCTATCTATCATCTATGTCTATCTATCTATCATCTATCTATCTATCTATCTATCTATCTATCTATCTATCTATCTATCATCTATCTATCATCTATCTATCTATTTTGTATCTATCTATCATCTATGTCTATCTATCTATCTATCTATCTATCATCTATCTATCATCTATCTATCTATCTATCTATCTATCAAGAAAGATGGAGCGGGAGAGAAACTAAAGCTAAATATTAGGTGGCATCTTTAAAAAATTTCTTAAATAAGTAAAAGCACTTTTTAAAAATATATATTTTTATTGATTTCAGAGAGGAAAGGAGAGGGAGTGAGAGGTAGAACCCACTGGAGATCGAGCCTTTAATCCAGGCATGTGCCCAAACCAGGAACTGAACCATGACCTATTGGTTCATAGGTTGACACTCAACCACTGAGCCACACCAGTTGGGCTACAAAGCACATTTTAAATACAAGGAAGAATAGTTCCTTTCTGTCTTTTCTTATAATTTACTGATAAGTTATGATTAGAGTTGAAATTGATGTTAAAGAAAATGTTAGGCCATTATTATTTTTCTTTTTTCTATTTAATAAATCTTTATTCAGATTATTACAATTGTTTATCCTTTTTCCCCTCATAGCTCCCCTCCACCCGGTTCCCACCCCACCTTCTGCCCTTACCTCCCCCACCACTGTCCTCATGCATAGGTGTACGATTTTTGTCCAGTCTCTTCCTGCACGCCCCCCCCATCCCTCTTTCCCCCTGAGAATTATCAGTCCACTCCCTTTCTATGCCCCTGATTCTATTATATTCACCAGTTTATTCTGATCCTCAGGTTTTTAATTCACTTGATTTTTAGGTTCACTTGATAGATATGTATTTGTTGTTCATAATTTTTATCTTTACTTTTTTCTTCTTCTTCTTCTTAAAGAATACCTTTCAGCATTTCATATAATACTGATTTGGTGGTGATGAACTCCTTTAGCTTTTTCTTATCTGTGAAGCTCTTATCTCTGACCTTCAATTCTGAATGATAATTTTGCTGGGTAGAGTAATCTTGGTTGTAGGTTCTTGCTATTCATCACTTTGAAAATTTCTTGCCTCTCCCGTCTGGCCTAAATAGTTTCTGTTGAGAAATCAGCTGACAGTCATATGGGTGCTCCCTAGTAAGTAATTAACTGTTTTTGTCTTGCTGCTTTTAATATTCTCTCTTTGTCTTTTGCTCTTGGCATTTTAATTATGATGTGTCTTGGTGTGGTCCTCTTTGGATTCCTTTTGTTTGGGGTTCTGTGTGCTTCCTGGACTTGTAAGTCTATTTCTTTGAGCAGGTGGGGGAAGTTTTCAGTTATTATTTCTTTGAATAGGTTTTCAGTATTTTGCTCTCTCTCTTCTTCTGGCACCCCCATAATTCTGATGTTGGTACGCTTGAAGTTGTCCCAGAGGCTTCTTACACTATCTTCAACTTTTTGGATTCTTTTTTCTTTTTGCTTTTTTGGTTGAGTGTTTTTTGCTTCTTTGTATTTCAATTCTTTGACTTGATTCTTACATTCTTCTAGTCTGTTGTTGGGTCTCTGTATAATATTTTTTATTTCAGTCAGTGTATGCTTAATTTCTAGTTGGTCCTTTTTCATATCTTCGAGGGTCTTGTTATATTTATCGGCCTTTTCTAGGATACTCTTGAAAAGCCTTATAACCATGGTTTTGAATTCTATATCCAGTCGTTTGTTTTCCTCCATTTCTTTCATTTGTGATCTGTTTCTTTGTCTCCACATTTTCACTGCTTCCCTGAGTTGGTAGGGTAGCTTTGTGTGCTAGGTTTCCTATATTGCCCAGTGGGTCATCCTCCCAGTTACCTGAGGTGGACACTCTTGGTGCACCCCTTTGTGGACTGTGTGTACAGCCTTGTTGTAGTTAACTCTTGATTGTTGTTGGTATCACTGGGAGGAATTGACCTCCAGGCCAGTTGGCTATGAGGGTCAGCTGTGTCTACGCTGGGAGAAGTTTGGTGCTGGAGACAGCCTTATAGGATTAGACTTGCCAGATTGCGAAAGCTTCTGTGCTCAGCTTGGATGGGGTGGAGTCTCAGGGCGGAGCAGACAGTCTTGGCTTCCTGTCAGCCCTGCCCTTGAGCACGCCCACGCCTCCAGACCTCTGCCTTCCCTGCCTCCCCAGCCTCCGCCCAAGAGTCCAGATTCCCCCCGCAAGAGTGTGGGTCCCGAGGGGCTCGCCTGGAACTGGGGTTCAGTGCAGTCAGAACTGGGGTTCAGTGCATTCAGGAGCTTCCGACTCCCTTTTGCTAGGGAAAGCCTATGGCAACCTCCACAGTCTTTGTGCGCATTGGTGGGCACGCCTCCAGATCCCTGCCTGCTGAGGCTCCCCCTGGATCTCTGAGTCTCCGAGTGCCTTTCTCAATACCTGACAGTCCAGACTCCCCTTGTATGAGCCTGGGTCCACGGGGTTTCGCCCGGAACTGGGGTTCAGTGCAGTCAGAACTGGGGTTCAGTGCAGTTGGGGGCTTCCTTCCCCCTCCTGCCAGAGAAAGTCAGCCAGGCTCACAGCCGCCCTGCCTCTCTGTGTGTACAGAGACCCATTGCCGTACCTCAACCCTTGCCATTCCTCCAATTCTCCGTGAGCTTTTCTCTTTCCTTCTAGTTGTAGAATTTCTACTCAGCCAGCTTTCCTGTGGTTCTGGATGGTGTCATTCTGTCTTTTAGTTGTAGTTTTGAAATTGTTGTGCGAGGTAGCAGTTTAGGTGCTTACCTATGCCACCATCTTGGTTTCTCCTCCTATTTTATATTATACAATATGAAATGTACATATAACAGCAATGAAGAAAATAGAAAAATTGAAAATTAAAAAATTTTTGTATCAATTAGGAAACTGAAGCATTACTGTAACTTCATTTTCATCTTTGATCTTGCTTTTATTTTACTGAGGTGCCCATTCACCTAGGTTATGTTTGGTCTACCAGTTTTTCTTCCTGGACATCTTATACTCATCCTTTATAGTGCTCACCACAATTGTAATTAAGTCATATCTATTGGTATCTCTTTCATTCTATGAAGTGTAGTCTTCATGGAGGTATGGCTAATATCAAAATAATTTGTCCCCCTGCTGCAAACATGTCTTTTTCTAGTGTTCCATTTAAAAAAAATTGTTAAGGTCTGGCACATTATATTGAAAGGGGTTGAAAGAGATTAACCAAAGAATTTATATGCATATATATAAAGGGGTTGAAAGAGATTAACCCTGGACACAGACCGTGGTCCATCCTATGTAATAAAACCCTAATATGCAAATCAACCAAACAGTGGAACCACTGGTTGCTATGATGTGCATTGACTGCCAGGAGGCAGACGCTCAATGTAGGAGCTTCCCCCTGGTGGTCAGTGTGCTCCCACAGGGGGAGTGCCGCTCAGCCAGAAGCCAGGCTCAAGGCTGGTGAGTGCAGCAGCAGTGGTGGGAGATTCTCCTGCCTCCGCTGCAGGTGGGTGGTAAGGAGCAAGGGGTCCCTGACTGTGAGAGGGATATCCGCCTGCCGGCTTAGGCCTGCTCCCTGTGGGGTCCTGAACTGCAACAGGGCTCAGGTCATGTTGAGGGACCTCTCCCTCCCTCTCCCCCCCCTTCGCCCCCCCCCCCCAGGGCACCGGGCATCTAGTTTCTTAGTAAATGGTAACTTCAAGCATACAGGAACAAAACCCAGCTAGGAATCATCATCGTCATCTTCCCCTCTCTCACCCTTTATGAAGTCTTATTTATTTTAATAGCTATATGCTCCCAGAGTATAGATATTTTTTTTCATTTTATCACAACACTACTTTGAACCCCTTCTTTGACTTCTAACTGATTTGTTTGCATCTGCACTCCCATCCCACAGCAGCCAATCAATTTCTACAGCTGCAACCAGAGATACCTTTACAAAATGCAACTCTTATTATGCATCCTTCCTTCTTAAAGTGAAGGCTGGCTCCCAGCTTCCTCTTCAATCTGAATTCAAAACATGTTCTCTTCCAAAATTGTACTATAGCCAAGTCAATTATTTTATTTCTTTACTAGAGGCTCAGTACACAAAATTCATGTACGGGGGTGGGGTTCCTCAGTCCTGCCTGCACCCTCTCCAATCGGACATCCCTCTCACAATCTGGGATCACTGGCTCCTAACCACTCAGCTACCTGCCTGCCTGATCACCCCTAACCACTCTGCCAACCTTCCTGATTGTCCCTAATCCCTCTGCCTGCCTGCCTGGTGCCCCTAACTGCTACCCTGCCAGCCTCATCGCCCTTAACTGCTCTCCCCTGCTGGCCTGATCACCCCTAACCACCTCTGCCTCAGCCCCTTCCACTGTGGCTTTGTCTGGAAGGACATTGGTCTATCCAGTCTAATTAGCATATTATCCTTTTATTAGTATAGATATTTGCCATGTTTAATTAACACCAACTTTACTAAAAGTGTATTCTATCCCTCTTTTACCTTCTCATCTGCTACTCATCCTTCCGATCTCAGTTCAAGTGGTGTTTCCACAGGGAGCACACCACTGAATCTAGGTCAATCCCTCATTTTACAGATTTTCTTGAACTGTGTACCTGTCTTTCACAACATTTATCAGAGTTAAAATATGCCATTTGCTTGCATGATTATTTGATTAATGTTTATTTTCCCCAATAGAGAAGACTACAAATGAGCAGGGATAGTATTGAGCCCACATCAATAAATATTTTGTGAAGGAATAAGTAAATAAATTCAGGCCTACATGTTTTCCAGAGAAAGGAAAGTTTAGGGCACAATACCTGCCTCGTTGAACTGTGATATGTATAGCTTTTACCCCAGAAGTGAAGTGATGGAGAGATAATGTATTTCTTAGTACAAAACTTCAAAGTTGCTTGTATAGGTAACAATAGAAATGTGACAGACAGAGCAAGAGCTGACAATGGCACCTGCACATGAAGAGAATGCTAGCCATGCAGAATGATTCCAGTCACATTCAGGGGCAGAATAAAAGTTGTTCTTTCTATTTTGCTTATCATAGTTGCCACTAATCCTTTATAATCTGGTTGAGTCAGGACATTTCCCCCAAATCCACCCCAAACTCTGTGGTCTTAATACTGGCAACAAGCTCTGAGCAAAACACTTTTCCATAGGAGTGTCTGTGCATTATGATTACCATGGTTAGAAAATATTTTATGAGAATTGTCTTTTAAAGTAGCTATCAAATCAAGTGAACAGCCATTTCAGAGTTGATAAGGCAGAGAACGTGGATAATATGCAGATCTTGTTGTCATTAGCTACAAAGAATTCAGGAGATCTTGAATACTATGTTTTTAGAAAGATTAAAAATACCTGGCAGAAAAATACCTGGCAGATCAATCTGTTAGGTGCATGCTAGCAACCCAATCTATTACAGGAAAAGAAAGCATACCAAAAAATTATATTCAAATATAATGAGTCATTAGACATATGAAAAGGAAGTTTAAAGGGTAAAGGGCAAGAAGGAATAATGTGGACTAGAGAAAGGAAATGGAAAAAAATAGAGGAAAGGAAACTAAAATTAGAGGAAGATAAAAAATAAAAAGAGGAAACATTCATACAGTTAAGAGACTTCATATCAAATGAAAAAAATAAATATGTGATCACATTCCATCAGTGAAAGAATAAGATTATATTGCCAAGTACTATAATGATTCCTTGATTAATTCAAGTCCTACCCTTCTTTCAAGTGCAAAATTAGTGACAAAATTTCAGCTGCTGAATGATCAAATGGTAAAACGATTTGTAAGCGATTCACAGAATATATAACACTATATTACAAATGTGCAACTTTCTAAAAAGCCAACTCAGGCTTTTTTATTTTAAATTTATAATCCTAATTCAGACACATATACATCAAATCCTTCATAGAATAAATTAAATTAATCACATGTCTTCCTTTTAAGAGTAGTCATGAGATATTGTTTACATACACCTGTATACATGTACTAATTAAATTCCTTGTACTTTGAATTATTTACAATTCTGAGGTGGTTCCCTCCTCCCCCCCGCCCCGAGATATTTCATATTTAGGAATCACTTGAGACTTTGTAAGAAATTGATATATATAAGGACTTAACTGTGTCCCTTACAAAATTCATATGTTATTGCCCTATACCATGATATGACTGTATTTGAGATAGGCCCATTAGGGAGGTAATTAACGGAAAGTAATTTTATAAGGGTGGGATTCTACTCCCATTGGACTGGTGTCCTTATAAGAAGAGGAAGAGGCATGAGATCTCTCTCTCTCCCCACATCCATGAACAAAGCCCATGTGAGGACAGAGAGCAGGCAGCTGCCAGAAAGACAGGAAGAAAGGTCTTACCAGAAACCGACTTTTCTAGCACCTTGATCTAGGCCATCTAGGCTCCAGAACTATGAGAAAATTAATTCCTGTTGTTGAAGCCTCTCAGTCTGTGATATATTGTTATAGAAGCCCTAGCAGTGCAATACATATAACATCTGATTTTATTTCATAACACACTTGAACTCCAGCCCTTATATTAGAGCTACCAAATTTAGTACAGACATACATATTTAACTTAAAAAAATGAATAAGGTATATTGAATGTGTTTAGCATGTTTTTAAATTAAAAGTTTTATTTTTTTAACCTCTGGTCTTCTTGCTTTAGAAGTGTTTGCCATTACATTGATTTTAAGTAATATCCATGTATAACTTATCCTTGTGAAAGTGATGAGGCAGAGCAGCAAAGATTAAAAAAAAGATTTATCAAGCATCTGTTATAATTTGTGCAGATTTCTCTTGTAAAGAAAATTTTTATTATGTATTAGGGGATATTATTACTTCAGTCTATATATTGGCAGAGAATATTACATTTCTTTCCAGTATTTACTATATTAAATAAGTCAGAACTAATTCAATAAGTATTTGTTGATGACTCTTATAATTCAAGAACCCTAATTCTACATATCCTTTGTAATCCTTAAACAAGTATTTGAATAAAGTGACCATTAATAAATGCTTTTTAAACTGAATTGAAAGTCCTAATTAAAATAAAATATTCCAATATAGTTTATATTGCAAATGTATTCATTAGAAGTTATTTCAAAACCACATTTTTATTAGATTTGATAACAAGAGTCTTTTCAAAGATATTAATAATGATACTCTTTTCAAAATAGGATTGAAATAAACATTGTCATGTTGGTTAATCTTCTTTTTGTAATCAAAAGGAAGATTTTAAAAGTTTTAAGTCTATTCATGTGTTTGTATAGCTTCCCTCAATTATTATTTCCTTAGAGAAGGTTTCACTGATTTAGCATACCATACAAATCTCTTCTTTTATTGTTCAATATGATGGTATTTCTTTGCAATACTTTGTGTACTTATGCTTAATTTTTTTGCTGTGATTATTTATTTCTTTACAATCTCAATTGTAGAATTTTTGAGAACTGGTAATGTTTCTGTTTAGTGGGTATATGTGCATGTATGTGTGTACAACTATATATTTAAGAGAGTACCTTTATTCTTCATAATATAATAGAAACCAACTATCAATCTAGAACTTTAGCAGAGAAAACATTTTAAATATGAAGGGAAAATATGGACATTTTAATATATTCAAATAATGAAAGATTACATTGGCAGTAAACATGCACAAAAGGTACTGGAAATCTGTATAGTCTTCCAGACTTCCAGTTATAAGACAAATGAGTTCTGGGGATATAACATGCAACATGGTAACTATAGATTGCAATTACTATATTGTATATGTATATTGAAAGTTGCTAAGAGAGTAAATCTTAACAGTTTTATTATTTAAAACTGAGGTGATGGGTGTTTAATAAACTTATTGTGATAATCATTTCATAATATATGTATATATCAAATCATTATTTTGTCACCTTAAAATTGTACAATGTTATATTTAAATTATATCTCAATAAAATATAGAACCAGAAAATATTATAGCTCTTAAAAATCAAAATTGAATTGCGTCGTGGATATCTAAATTAAGAATAGGTTTGCTTCTCTCTATGCAATGCAGGGTGGCATCACTTCTTCCCCTCTCTGCCTGAATATAGTGATGGGCATTTAAAAATATGGATAGTGATTTGGAAACTGTATTTACTTTTAGCATACTGTGCCCACAAGACTTAAAATATTGAAAGAACATTTTAATGATCACAATGTACAGATAAACTGCCCAGTTATAAGCTGTTGAGTTTACAGAATCTATTTCCCTGGTTATTTGGGTAGTCAACAGGAGGCCTGGATTTGATGTTCTTAGAAACAGTTGTTCATTCAACTCATTCACCTCTTCAGACAAGGAAATCAATTTTTATAGTCAGAAACAAATGCCATGAATACATCAGTACTCTTCAGTTTCAGAAAGAGCAAACCATAAACACAGTAAGTGGTTTTCATATTTCCTGCATTGACGTTTTAAAATATCTCAAGAGTAATACTTGTAAAGGATCAACTCAGTCAAAGAGTCCCTGAAATCTGTATAACCAGGAAGTTAATTTGCTCATTCAAAGCACATTTGCATTTTTTGGTACAAGTCACTAACATATAAAAGGCACTAACTTTGCTTGTGCTGTAAAGGACAGGCAGAAATAGAAGTGATAGTCTTATCTTCAACAAACTCATAATCTGCTAGGATTATCGAAAAGTCTCTATAGTAAACTATAATGAAAGGTCATAAGGAAGTAATGGCAATAAAAGAGGTATAACCAATAATCTAGAGAAGCCAATGTGTACCAGTGGATTCAAAGATGATTCCATACTATAGGAAGCATTTGCATTGGATATGATAAGTTAACATGAACAGACAGAGATCATGAGAAACATTAAAGCTGAGAGAAATTGATAAAATTTAAGGAAGAATATTTAAGGGAGAGTACTTAGTTTCTATGTAGCTGAAATATAAGACTGTATTCCACTGCCTCTCATCTTCTTGAGAACTTGTTTCTATTATTAAAACTTTTTTTCTACAGACTTCAAATCTATTCTTCTTAATCAATTATTCTTGACATTCAACCAACCTGTAATATCTCCCATAAAAAAATTTTCTCTTGACCCAACTTGTACCTATAGTTAACTGTACCATTTCTCTATTCCTTTGAATTTCTAAGCTTCTTGAAAACCAGGGTCTACATAAGGAAACTTAATTTCCTCATTTCCCGTTCAGTGTTCAATTCTTCAAAACAACCTCTGATTTGATCTCCATGCTGTCAAAGGCAATGGACACTTTCTGCTCATCAGAACTCATCACCTATTTTGCACTCATTCTTTTAAAACAGTTCCTTTCTCCATATATTCAAAACACACATCTGCTTTCTCCCCTCCCACCGAAACCAATTATTTTTGATCTTCTCCACACCTTCTTAAACTCCTTCACAAGCTCCTTTTGTCATTACATTTATGCTCAGGGCCCAGGGACAAGTGGGCAATACATAGTTCTACTATCATAATTGCTCTCTTAATAATCACAGTGCTAAAATGCCTACAATTTTAATGAGGGCACATAATTGGGTCTTCTTTCCTGTCCAGGCAAGGCTATAGTTCATATCATCTGAAAGCCAGATGAATTATTTAGTTATAGGCTATATTTTATCAAATTCCAGGATTATTCATTTACTTTTTCATGCATTAATATTATTTTTCACCTGCCATATCTCAGGCATTGTCATAGACCCTGAGGACAAAGCAATAAGCAAGATTAACAAGATCCCTGCGCTCATGGAATATGAGAGAATAAAGGCTGGCTGAGAAGTTGGGGCTGTTATGTAGAATTAAGAACATTATCAATGTGGACTAAAGATTAAACTTTCATTGACTTATGGGAACTCTAAAGTCCCCAGTATATTGCACTGTTTTCACCTAGGATTACGTATATGCAAAGACTGATCTATCTGACTTTGCTTATGTGTACCTCAATAAATTCTTGTAATCAAACACCAAGAGGAGACCATTTTTCATTTTTTAAATCTAGCCTTTTAGACAGACTTGGCAAGAATAGGACTTGATGGTTGAAAGTAAACACCAACATTAGGATTATTGATTTCATTTAAAAACTAATATTTGTAGCAAAAAAACAGTTCAACCTACAGTCAGCCTCACCCCAGCCCCCATCACATTTTCTGCTAAAAATAGAGGTGAGTCATCTGGCAAGGAGAAATTTAGAAACAGCTAGTATAAAATAAATGCCAGGATCCCAAGTACAGGATGTCTATGGAAGCAGGTGCTATTAGAGCTTATGAGCAGTTTGATTCCACCTGGCCTTGCAGCACCATGGAGCAACCCACCAACATGTTCATCTCTCTGGATTTGTGGCATACACACGGATGACAGAATTTGCTTCAAATCAAAGGATACCAATTTTAATAGACTAAGTATAAATTATCATAAAATTAAAGAAGCTTTTCATAGTGTGATCCCAGATAGATCTCTTAAAATTTTTTCACCTCTTTTCATTGATAAAATATGACTAATAATGCCCATTTTGTGTTATAAGGGTTAAGTTTACTTATTTATGAGTTTTTATTAAATTATAAAATACATTAAAATATATTTGTGACTTAGCATTTATCTATACTAATAAGAGAGAAATATGGTAATTGACAGTCACTCCACAACACCCACAGCCAATCAGGAGGGAATATGCAAATTAGCAGGACAAAAATGGTGGTGGCCACGGATCCAGACTGAGCACGTGGGAGGCTTGGATCGCCCAGGCCGGCCACTGAGGAAGCAGCCTGAAAATGGCCCTCAGCCCCTCACCCAGCTGGCCAAACCACCATCGGGGTGAGGGTTCCCACTGGGGGGTGTGGCCAGCCTGCAAACAGCCATCAGCCCCTCACACAGGCTGGCCAGTCACCCCCAGCAGGGACTCTCACCCTATGGGGGCGTGGCCAGCCTGCAAACCAACACAGGCCCCTCGCCCAGGCTGCCCTGCACCCCAAGGGAACCCCTACCCTGATCCAGGACACCCTTCAGGGCAAACCAGCTGACCCCCACCTGTGCACCAGGCCTTTATCTATACCAATAAAAGGGTAATATGCTAATTATACTGGGAGACCTCCCAAGAGACCTTCCAGACGTTTTTCTGGACAAAACAATGATGGTGAGGCCGAGGTAGAGGAGGTTAGGGGCCAAGAGAGGATGGCAGTTGTGGGTGATAAGGCTGGTGGGGGGAGCCATTGGGGGTGATCAGGCTGGCAGGGGGGGAGTTGAGGGTGAGCAGGCTGTCAGTGGGGGTCAGTTGGGGGCAAGGAGGCCAGCGGGGAGGGCAGGTGGGAGCAAGCAGGCTGGCAGAGGAGCAGATGGGGGAGAGCAGGCCTGTAGGGGGGCAGTTGGGGGTGAGCAGGCTGGCAGGGGGCATAGTTAGGGATGATCAAGCTGGCAGTGGGGCAGTTGGGGGTGAGCAGGCTGGTGGGGCAGGCAGTTAGGGTCGAGCAGGCCGGCAGGCAGAGTGGTTAGGGACAATCAGGCAGGCAGACAGGTGTGCAGTTAGGAGCCAGCAGTCCCGGATTGCGAGAGGGATGTCCCAGATTGGAGAGGGTGCAGGCTGGGCTGAGGGACACCCCCCCCCCCTGCCCCATGCACGAATTTCATGCACCGGGCCACTAGTATAATATTAGCATAGTATTGCATGATTTTTCAGATTTAAAGATTTTATTTTAAAATATCTTTGTTTTTGCTTATGTCTTATTATTTTTTATGTATATTTAGAAACTGCCTTAAATTCTCTATGTTGTAAGACATCTTAAACACTGAAAGTTCAAATTGGTCTACACAGCTAATTTGAGCATATGTGTGTTGTGGAAAGTAAGAGTTCATTCAGTACACCTATTTGAGATTTTGACTATAAGTTGTCATGATAGTCAAATTATATAGTACTAATCTAAAAGATGCTAGATATCTTTAAAATATATTTTTGGTGAATTTAACAAATAGCAATTACTACCACAACACCAGCAGCGATAAATACTCCAATTTCAGCCTGTCAAACACTAAAGACTGAGAGGAAAAGCATGAAAGGAAACATCTGTTCCCTTTCCAGAACAGCTGAGAGTTGATGAGGATACACCTTTTAACAATAAATAAATAATAAAATAGAATTCTGAAAGTCAAACATTTTTTTCACATTACCTTTTCAAACTAAAGAGTGACTTTCTAATGCAAAAATGAGATGGATATTCCCCTTTAAAACACTAAAAAAAAATGTTTTGAATAATTTCATCTCCATATTTTAATGAGAAACAGATGAATGAGAAATTGAATATAGAACTTTATTTCAGTTGTGAACTATTTATTACCTTTTAAAAAATAAACGTAGAGACTGAGGTTCACAAATGTTAAATATCTTGATCTAATTAGTAGAATGGCCAAGGCTATTTTTTTTTAATTTTCTTTTTATTTTTTTCAAGAAAAATGATTTTAAATATAATAATGTTACATGCAATAAACATTAATATTTCAAGAAAAGATGATTTTAAGTATAATAAATTACCAAAACTGTACTAACATAGTATGATATCCCAAAAGTTGTAGTAAATATTAAAAATATGCAAGTAACAGGATTACTTGTATTATATTCTAAAATATTTTTTCTCTGGCTCTATTTTTGTTCATCAGCTTATATTGTTCATTATATTCCACAAATGAGTGAGATCATGTGATATTTATCTTTCTCTGACTGGCTTATTTCGCTTAGCTTGATGCTCTCCAGTTCCATCCATGCTGTTGCAAATGGTAAGAGTTTCTTCTTTGTTACAGCAGCATATTATTCCATTTTGTAGGTGTACCACAGTTTTCTAATCAACTCATCTGCTGATGGGCACTTAGGCTGCTGTTTCCAAAGGGAGCCCTTCCTTTTCTAGAAGGGTTCAGGAATCTGGAGAAGGGCTGTGCATAAATTAATAAAGAGACTAGACATGAAATATAAATTTGGAATACATGGGGGAGCCAGAGGAGACCTAGCTTCAGTAGCCAAGTTCTCTCTGAATCTCTGGACCCCTAGATTTTTATTAACACAAATTGCCCTAAGGCAAAGCAGATATACATATCAAAGGTAAGGTTTGGTGTACAGTAGGCATTGTCAGGTAGGGGGAACTGCTTTGGGCTGTTCAACTATTTGGCTAGTGGCAGGTAATAACACGTAGATTGAAATGCCCTCAGCTGTCTAGCAGTAGGCAATAATATATGCAGATTTTCAGGTTTGGGGAAATGCTTTCTGCCATTCCAGCAAGCAATAATATAATTCTTCAACCCTTTCTGAAAGCTCAAGGTCCACCAACCTTTTGATGAACTTCTTGCATTTATTATGACATGCTGGAATAAGCTTCCAGCACTCAGACATAGAATTATTTTAAAAATAAAAGTCCATTATTTTCAAGTATCAGATATGAAATCAGAAAATATTATGTCATTGGTCTGTTTTCAAATTAAGAAAGGTTAGATCCTTTCTTCACCAACCAAACAAAGCTGCTAAAGGTTTTCCTTTCTACGTCACCACTTGTCTTTTGTACCATCACTGACTTTCTGGACATGCAGGCTCTCTGGTGGGAGGTGCGAGGGTGAGGGTGGGAGGGTTCAATGACATCCTGAGACACTGATAGAAGAGGTTGATTACATCTGTGTTTCCCAGAAGGTGAGGTTGAACATCAGTCTTGCTTAACTAATTAGCAGATGGTGCACAACATTTGGAAGTACAAGAATTCTTATGTCCTTACCTGAGATGGTGTGTTATTCTCATTGGAACTGTGATAGAACAACCTTCTGATGCAGGTTCCCTTCATACAGGAGCTTCTTGGCATGTCTCTTACGGAAACTTGACAGTTTTCAATGCTGACTCAGGATCTTCAGGCCTGGTCCTTCAGGCCTGGTCCTTCACCACTAAACCCCCTCCTTGATCTCATCTCTTCTTTCATCTCCTTGCCTCAGCTAGGGCAATCCTTAGTTTGGGTGGTTTGGCTCTTTAGTTTTTGTTTTTATAATTTTTTGTAATCATCATAATATTCATGTTCTGTTCCCATCAAGACTTAACCTTTTGAGTTCCAAAATACTCAGCTATTGCAAATGAGAAATTTAGTTTCAAGATCATTGTATTTGCTATAAGTTTTAAAAGCCTATTTGGTACCCTAGATTTCAAAAATTCTCTATATGTGCTTCATGTAGGAACTCCACATATTCCAAGAAAATCTTGCCTCATAATTAATATCTAGTAGGTACAAAAATAATCATACCACCTGTTATGTATACTTGATGAAATACCAACCAGCTCTCTATTCTTTTGAGCACTTTCACAGCACATATCATAAAAGTTTTATTCAAGGCAAAAGCAGCAATATTACAGAAAAGAGCATAAATCACCTAGCATTTTATTTGGACTAAAATAAGAGAATCCTCGAATAAGTGTCTTAACACAGAACCATCAGAAGTCTTCTTAGCTTGAGACATCATGCAGGTGGGTACAGACTATTAGATATGCTGCATTCTTATATCTGTTCATCTAAGGACATGCATATCTATATAATATTTATACTTAGTCTACATATCTTAAACATTATGCATTCCACCAATGAAACACACTTTTAATCGATAATTATTTCAAGCACTTATAAGAAACTTACCCAATGTGTACAAAAATAAAAAAATACATACAAAAATTTATGCAAACAAGACTTGAATCACCAACCTACAATGCCTTTTACAGAAGTCAAAATACAATGATTATAAAAAAATAACTTTCAAAAATAGTTTTATTTGTAACACTCTCAAACTAGAAAAAAATAAAATATCTATCAAAAGCAACTGAACAAGCAACACATGGTAAATACCCATAAAATGAATACTATACAGCAATTAAACCAAACAAAAACAAAGACTATTGATGCAATCAAAATATGGATGAACGTCAGGTCATTATGTTGGGTAAAATAGGCAAGAAAGAAAGACATATTGTATTATCCACTTACATAAAATTGTAAAAATTGCGAAGTAATCTATAGTGACAAAAAGCGGGTCAATTATTGCCTACAGAGACAAAAAGGGAACAGAGTGAAAAAAGAAATGGAGTACAAAGGTGCATGAGGGTACTCTTGGAGGTAATAGGTATGTTGATTATTCTGGCTGTGACGATGGTTTTAAATATATACACACTGTATACGGGTAAGTTGTTAGAAATGTAGTCCTCATTAGCAGTGTTGTCTTTAGACCATATAAGACAGAAAGAAACCAGAGGGAAAAGAGGAAAGACATGGACTCCTGCAACATTTTTTTGAAAGTGAACTTAAGATGCACAGGAAATAAATCCTGACCCTGGACCTTAGTGATAGGAGCCAATAATTTTTCTCCCTTGTGCCTAAGCATTTGGGACAAGTGTTCTGTTGCCTGTAATAGAGACAACCCCAACCTAAACAAATACAATTGGACATACTAAACCTGGGCCTAAAACAAATTTAAAAATTAACTATCTCACCTTAGCCAGTTTGGCTCAGTAGATGGAGCATCAGCCTGCAGACCAAAAGGTCCCAGGTTCGATTCTGGCCAAGAGCACATACCTTGGTTGCAGGCTCCTCCTTAGCCCTGGCCCTGGTCGGGATATGTGCAGGAGGCAACCAATCGATATGTTTTTCTCAGTCTTTCCCTTTCTCTTACACTCTCTCTAAAAGATCAATGGAAAAATATTCTCAGGTGAGGATTAACAACAACAAAACAAAACAAAATAAATAAAATTAACTATCTCAATGATTAATATCATGTAGCAACGTTTCACTTACTAAGTGAAAACATTTGGCCCCCAAACAATAGTGATCCTAAGGATCTTGGTGATCCTTAGGGATCTGTGTATTTGCAACTGGATTTTGGAATGAACCCCCTGACCTGAATCTCCTTTTTGCAAGAACAAGAAGACTTGTGTCTAACTAGGTCTGAATTTTAATAGACTGGGTCTCAGTACATAGTGCTGCCTGAATGACAGCAGTTTGCAGTTTTG
Source organism: Corynorhinus townsendii (assembly GCA_026230045.1). Lineage (NCBI taxonomy): Eukaryota > Metazoa > Chordata > Mammalia > Chiroptera > Vespertilionidae > Corynorhinus > Corynorhinus townsendii. Next base: position 138,177,998 of record JAPDVU010000003.1, on the reverse strand, counting down.
CTTCATAGAAAAATAGAATATCCCTAAGGTCCAAATGCCAGATGTTCCATGTAGACTTTATTATTTCCTCTTTCCTCTCCTCGTAAGGGAATAAAATTGCTCTTGATAGTGATATATACTTTTTCTTACTTCTCCTCAAATTCCCCCCTTTTCACCTAAAGATTTAGTTATTTGGCAATATAAGGGTCAATTTAAATGTACTCTAAAAAACTGCATTGGTTTGCTAGAGCTACCATAACAAGATACCACAGTCTGGTGGCTTAAAACAGCAAAAATGCATTTCTCGCAGTTCTGGAGGCTAGAAGTCTAAGATGAAGGTATCAGCATGTCAGTTTTCTTCTGAGGCCTCTCTCCTTGGTTTGCAGATGGCCACCTCTTCACTGCATCTTCACGCAGTGGTCCCTCTACATTGTCTGTGTCCTAATCTCCTTTTTATTAGGAAGTCATATTATATTAAGGTTCACCCTAGAAACCACATTTTAACTTAAATACCTTCTCAAAGGCCCTATCTCAAAATACAGCCATATTCCAAAATACTGTGGGTTAGTGCTTCAACATGTGCATATTGGAAGGAGACAATTCAATCCATAACACAGATACTAACATGTTTTATGCTTCTTCCTTATTTTTCTCTCAGACAGAGAACACTCTGGGAGAATGACCCTCAAACATCATGTCCATCATACAATAGATATTTTTGAACTTCTAGTAATACCAAGCATGTTTACTTTGAAATTTGATAATCAAGCTATCATTAATAACCACACGTCAAGTTGAAATGCCTGAACAGATATATCTTTTTAATCACATTCCATTACACATATCCAAGTCATTTTATTGGGCTATATAATCAATGCTTACCTTTATATTTTCCCAGCATAATAAGTTATCAACCTGATCAAATAAAATATCCCTACAGGGGATTTCCTTTTCTAATATACCTCCTCACTCAACTATGTAACCTAATGTATGCATATTTCTAACTGCCTTGTGCTTTGCCTTATTCTGCTTCATAGGCAACCACACATGATATCATTTGATATTTCCCTTGGCTTTATGACCTTCTCCTTTGCAATATGCAACATGAAACTCCCTTGAATTCCCCCCCCCCCTTTTTAATTGATTTCAGAGAGGAAAGGAGAGGGAGAGAGAGATAGAAACATCAATGATAAGAAAGAATCATTGATTTGTTGCCTCCTACATGACCCCTACTGGGGATCAAGCCTGCAACCTGGGCCTGTGCCCTGACCTCCTGATTCATAGGTAGACCCTCAACCACTGGCCGCAATGACCGGGCTGAACTTCTCTTTTAAAGTTCACTTTGTTGGTTCTCCCTGCTTCCCTTTAATTCCTAATGCTCTCCTCAAGGGAGAAAATGGCCTTGGCTCCTACTTGTATAAGAACGTAATCAGTGGGAGGTCCTTATTGGGCCATTGTCATTGTTAACAATGAGAAAAAGTAACTCCTGGGTGACATGACACAAAACCATATGATGCTCAGTCTCTTTCTTAAACTATACACTTAAGTAAACTTTGTGGCTCATTTCATGCTCAGCACATGTCATCCTGTCATTTGTCTGACTGATATTTGTCAGGTTGTACTGAGACAAGCATGCTCATAGGCATTTATAGGACAATCTCAGCATGTATCCAGAGACTAAGAATCCTTTCTAAAATAGCACAATGCTTTAGAAACAGAACATGAATAAAAGATAAAGGATTAGTAGAGATAAAATAAGTCTCATAAGTTATTTTTCCTTGAGATCAAGATTGTAAAACTAAGCTGTTATTCACTATTTTCTTTGCCACTCACTGCCTGAACATGTTTTATGCCTCAGTTTCCTAAAATGAGGTATTAACATTCCTGAAAGAATATGTTGTACGTAACCAAAAATAATAATGACTTTGAATATATGAAAGTTTATTATAATACCGTGTGCATTCCACATGCTAGTGAAAATAATAATTACGTACATTCTCTATTAAGGTTTCTACCATACAGAATCTCAAGGAATTGCCATTCTTGTAGTTAGAAACTACTGAAGACAATTTCAGTCTGAAGAAAGATTAGTAAATTTAGCCAGGATACATGGACTTAAACGTGTTTTTGTTAAGTATTAAGATTCTTTTTCTGTAAAATTTAATTTACCGTACAGTGGGTTCCCTTTTCATTTTGGAGATGGTTTCTTTTGCTGTGCAGAAGCTTTTTAGTTTGATGTAATACTACTTGTTTATATTGTTCTTTGTTTCTCTTGCCCTAGATGTAGCAGCAGAAATTCTACTATATGAGATGTCTGAGATTTTACTGCCTAAGTTTTCTTCTAGGATTTTTATGGTTTTGTCACTTACATTTAAGTGTCTTATCCATTTTGAGTTTATTCTTGTGTACAGTGAAAGTTGGTGGTCTAGTTTCATTATTTTTGCAAGTATCTGTCAAATTTTCCTAACACCATTTATTGAAGAGACTGTCTTTATACTCTATGGTATGCTCTTGCCTCCTTTGTCAAAAATTAATTGGTCACAATGGCTTGGGTCAATTTCTGGGGTCTCTGTTCTGTTCCATTGGTCTATATGCCTGTTTTTATGTCAGTCCAAGGCTGTTTTGATTACAATGGCTTTGTAATTATAACCAAAGAATTTATATGCATAGCCCCATGGGCACAGACAATAATGTCGGTGAAGGCCTGGGTTGGGGTGAGTGCTTGGTGAAGGGAGGAAGTGGGGGAGACCCATACTAAATATTTTCTATTACACAGACTTCAAACCTTCAAACAATTTCAATGCACAGACTTTTAAAATCAACTTTAACTTCATCACATTCCAGCCTTCAAGACAGTGACAGGGGATATTTGTAATACTGTCAACAATAAAAATAAACTTAAAAAGTATTTACCATATTTACCTTTTCAAAGTTCCCCAAATTTTCATAAAATTCTGTCCAGAGAAGAATAACTTTATAGTGTATATTTTATGTAACAATAGAAAATAATTCACTGTACAGGAAAATTTGTCTATACAAGAAATTTCTTAGTCATATTCTTCACAATTTTTTTCCCATTCAGATTTTTCAGATAATAAAGAGGCGTGGATCAATATTGCTTTGATGAAAACATCTTCAGTAAAAGTAGTCCATTTACTCCTGAAAGTCCAAGACATGCAAACATCCACTGTTTTCATATTTTATTTTTCTTGTTATTATTTTTTAAACCTTTATCTTTCACATTCACAAAAATATACTAAAATCAAAATATAGAATATCCTAAGTATCCCAAATTGCACATTGATAGCATATTTGCAATACGATATCACTCCAAGGTGATGTAATTAAACTTAATTAAGGTGTGCATACTTTTTCATAATTTATGCAATCTGAAGCTCTGGTCTGAGGACAGCTTCTCTTGTATGGGAACAGTAGCACTAAGTGTGACTATATGTACTGATTCAGTTATAAGTAGAAATAATTAAATATGAGGCTATAGTGACTTTGTCCCCCCAAAATGCATAATTTCTAAACATTACCAGTCAAAAATATGTTATGATTTTTTTCTTAGAGAGTAACATTTTTTATTATAAATCTAGTTTTCAAGTTCGATATAAACATAGAGAGTAGGAATGATCACAGAATACGTTTTAAAGAAGAATCCAAGAATTTTGTTAGTGCTGCCTAGCAATTTTAGTATAGTTCTATGGTCCATTCAATCTCCTATTCCTCCTAGGCTATTTCATACCCTCTTTTCTTTTCTTAAATCTGAAATACTTCCTGCCTCTTATTCTGTGCTGATGCTGATTACTTTTCCATTTAGAAAATGGAAGGAATCAAAAGAGTGCTATTTTACACTCCAGCATCTACTGCTTTCAGACACTGATCCACCTCCCTCCAAATAGTTCCCTGGAACCAAAGGATGAAGGGAGGGCCAGTGCTCTGACCTAAGACCAGCCTCTCTCTTCTCACCCACTGCAGGATGTTGCTCCAGTAACTTCTCCCTCTCTCTCTTCCACTCAATTTTTCCCTCTCTACTGGATCATTCTATAAAAACACAAATGTGCTGTAATATATCCTAAAAAGACAATTATTTTAATAAAATCGAATTCACCCTACTTTCCTTTGAAGCCACTATTCTATTTTTTATCATACAAAACAGTTTATTTTATTTTTTTATTGTTTGAAGTATTACAAATAGTAGTACATATGTCTCCTTTTTTTCCCTCCCATTGACCTCCCCCCGGCCTCCCCTACCCCCCAGTACATGCCTTCACCTGCACCCGCCCCCAGTGTCTTGTATCCATTGGTTATGCTTATATGCATGCATACAAGTCCTTTTTTCATCTCTTTCACACCAAAAATCTTTAGCGATGTTGCCTCTTTTGTTCTCTCCCCTATTGTCATTTTTATTCTTTCTTTAATTCACTGCAATATGGCTTTCATCCTCATCAGTCCTTCCAAACAGATCTTTACACCCTTGGCATATTTATCCATTTAATTGTTCATTCAACAAAAAATTATGAGCACTTACTAGGTGCCAGTGGAGAGCCTCAGAATCACGTTTTTCTTTCCTTCTGCCCTGGGAGTGAAATGTTAAATGCTCCAAGGGAGCATAGCTGGATAAATCTTGGTACATTGTCAGCAAGACTGCACTGATGAGCGAGTCTTACGTCCCTCAATGCACTGTTTATCAGAGTAGATGGAAACACAGCCACTTCAGAACAGACTTAGCATATCTTGACAGGTAAGTAGACTCAGTTGTACAGGGCTGCCCTGGACTTGGCCCAGCACTCACACTCTACGTCTTGGCCCCATATTAAATATTTGTAATTACACAGACTTCAAACCTGCAAACAATCCCAATGCACAGACTTTTAAAATCAACTCCTTCTTCATCACTGTCCCATCTTCCAAGACAGAATGCTTAAGTGCTATATAGCTTCTAAACATTTAGTGTTTTATGTTATGTAACAATTTTTTCCCCATTTCTGTTTTCAAATACCTGGAGCATGTAGACTCCAGAAAATTCCCTGGTGATTATGACCTCCCTTATCTCTTATTACTTTTTTTTTTTTAATAATAACCAAAAACCTTTCAGTGTCTAGTCTAGGGAAAGGAATGCTGACTTTGGGCATTGGAATGCTGCTTCAGGAAGAATGACTTTGCCAAAGAATTTTTAAGCTGGAAGACAGATGGGCACTCTTTTCCTTTCTGCTTCACAAAAGCGATGGCTTTCTCCCAAATGTTTTTTAAAAATGGAAATCACTATTAATCTTTGGCAACAAGTAATCTGAGTCCTAAACTGATCTTTTTTTTAATAAAACCATAATGAACACTTTTGTACTCTTTCCTCAATTGATAGATGATGTGCAGTACCAGTGACACGAGAATGATCTGATGTGTTTCAAGTTCCTCTGAGGGGCTTTCTGTTCAACAGCAGTCCAGTTTTCACGTCAACTCAGCGAGAGTAGCCCATCCATTCAGAGACCTGAAAAATTTGTTGGAAGAACATCTTCTTAAATATTCCAAATTCAAATTACTTATGAGGCCAACTAGTTTTCAGTCTCTAGCTATTGAGAAAGTTATAAGGTAAAAGCTGCCCTGGAGAGATAATCATGGACCTAACACATAAAAAGCAATAAGATGTTACATGAGCTCTACCTGGTTTGGCTCAGTGGATAGAGCATCAGCCTGCAGACCAAAGGGTCCCAGGTTTGATTCTGGTCAAGGGCACATGCCTGGTTTGCGGGCTCGATCCCCACAGTGGGGGGCATGCAGGCAGCAGCCAATCAATGATTCTCTCTCATCATTGATGTTTCTATCTCTTTCCCTCTCTAAAATAATAATAATAATAAAAAGATGTTACATGAAATAACCAAGAGGAACTGCTTTGACTAGAACTCACACAGAAATAACAAAACTAAAATTACAGACTTTCTTCTATTGTATAGCCTCACAGCCATACACAAACAATAGCAGTACATTTTCCACTGAGGTATTTATCCCTAGGCTGGAGGCCTATAGGTATATTATCAGTGCTTTTCAGTCCTAGTCCTTTTTCAATTTTCTCAAATTGAAATAAGTCAAGCCTTTGATAGTAAGTAACATTTAAGAATATTTAAAGCAGGTTTTATTCTCTTCAAGGTAGTAACAGATTTGAGTCTTCCTAACATACCTCTAACAGTTTATGCTGGCAACAAAGCAATTTTAACAGCAGATGGTGACTTGCATATCATAGGTGTGGGGGGATGAGGGAAGCTGGTGACACACCAACTGTGATTGCAGCTCTGGGAAAACTTGCAAATTTCAGCAAAGCTTATGGAGATTGAATGTTCATGAGCAATAAGGAAAGAAAAGGTGAACGGGAAACAAAGATCTTAATAAAAAATTTAAAAAGAAAGGTTAACATGGCAGGTGGAATGTGCCTGCTATTCTTCCCTGAGGAGAGAATAAATGCATTTGATAATTTTGTGCTGCACAATGTGTACACCATCAGGAGAGTGCAGCATGGACACAGAGTTCTGTAATGAGGCAGGTAAGACTCCTCGCGTGTGCCATGGAGAGTAACTCAACACCACACTTGGTAGGTGGCTCCCCTCTGCATGCACAAGCAAGCCCTTACTCCTTAGCCTTGCTCTCCTTTCTTCTCTGTTGTTCCCAGTGGTCCCCGCCCCAGCTTATCATTTGTCTATACCAGTGTTTTCAACCTTTTTACTAGTAATCTCATGACACACATAAACTAATTACTGAAAATTCTGTGGCACACCAAAAAAAAAAAAAAAGCATTATATTTTTTGCCAATGTGACAAAATAAAAGATATAATTTTGATTCATTTATACACTGGATGACTACTGTTGTGTGGGCTCTTGTCATTGTTTAATTTGACAATCTAACAGAAAAGGTCAGTCCCCTGACTAAATAATCAGGTATTGCATGTTTTAAAAATTATTGTGGTACACTGGTTGAAAATTGCTGCTCTATACCAATTATACAAACTTATTAATAAATAGTTTACCTCTGTAGTATATGGGTAATGCTCTCATTTGCTCACAGCTTTCACTGAGCATCCTAATATATGCATGTGATTTGGAACAGATTACAGAGGCTGTAGAGTTCATTTTATTTCAGAGCAGGGCAGAATAATCTTCTGTAGCTCAGTTGATACTCCGATGCCCATTTTACTGAATCTATATGCTTCTTCATCTGCAAATGGGAGTAATTATGGTACGTGCCTCACAGATTGTGGTGGGGAAGCAATGAGTAAGCATAAAGCACTGGGACAGCAAGCACTCTGTTGGTTACTCAGTGTTCCTTTTAGGATTCACTACGAGAACACTGCAGAGCAGTGACTGCAGACTTTTCTCTCTCTTTAAAAATTCTTATTTCCCTTCTTCTACCTTCATTGCAGCAAATGGCATTTTAACATTTAATGTTTATCAAATGTTTATCATTTATCAAGCATTATTCTGAATGGCTTTATATTTATTAACACATTTAATTGTCACAATGATGATCTATGATGGAGATATGAATATTAGTCCTATTTCTCTGATGGAGGCACAGAGAAGTGAAAATTATTGTTCAGGGGCAACATCATTACAAACTGGGAGAGCTCAGCTTCAGACCCAGGCTGTTTGGCTCCAGGGTCCACCTCCTTTTCCACTTTTCTACGCAGCCAACTATGTCTATTCTCACGTGACCTTACTCTATGTCTCAGCACTTTCATGCTCATCACTAACTCCAATGAGCAGGTCACCTGTTCTTTGAGTTGATTATCTCCAAGGGCTCTTGTTCTATAATTCTCTTCTTTCTTTTCAACTATTTTAATTTCTTCTGTTTCACTGACTTTTCAGCTGCTTTCCAAACAGCCAGCTTCCCTTTATCTATAAAATAAATAAATGCAACCCTTTGAGAAATGTCCTCATGTTTCAGGAATATTTCAATTTCTTCTATTTCTATCCACAGTGAAATTCATGAAGACAAGGTCTGCACCTGCTGACAGTGACTAAGCACATCTGTGTCCTTTCCTCCTCTACACCCACCATTCCACAGGAGCCACTTTCTGGAAGTTATGGTGTCCCATGCAAATCTTGGTTCACCCCTTTTCGGAGGTTGGAAATAGAGCCCACAAAAACAGTTATTCCAGGCAATGAGTGAAGTAAGATAAATACTAAGGGAAATAGTATAAAAGGCTTCCTAAAAATAATACTCTTTGTTTTACTTCTATTTATTAGCTCTTCAGTAGCTACTCTTGATTACTGAGAACTTAAATGGTCCATTCTCTTATATAAATTTTATCAATATTTTTGGAATAATGATTTGTTTCTCATTTATGAAGATCTGTATTTTTTGACATTTCCTTAGTGTTGTTCTATTGCCCCAACTCTAAAAATAGGTAATTAGCATAATAATTATCTGTGACCTCCCTTTGTTAAAGCAAGTGACATTTAGGAACTAGTAGGACAGGCTGAATAATTACCTATGGAATTTTGAAATAATTGCCAATTTAATAATACTCATGGTTTGATTCTGTGCATTATTTTAAAAGGCTAGAGGTCCAGTGCATGACATTTATGCACTGGAGGGGGGTCCCTCAGCCATGCCTGTGCCCTCTCACAGTCCGGGACCCCTCAGCAGACATCCACTGAGGGGTCCTTAGTGCTGCTGCAGAGGTAGGAGAGGTTCCCATCACTGCTGCTGCGCTCACCAGCTGTCAGCCCAGCCCGACTTCTGGCTGAGTGGCGCTATCCCTGTGGGAGCACACTGACCACCAGGGGGCAGCTCCTGCATTGAGCATCTGCCCCTTGGCGGTCAGTGCACATCATAGTGACTCAGTGTTCTGCAGTTCAGTCTATTTGCATATTAGGGTTTTATTATATAGGATATATATATTAAAGCCCTTAAGACTTAAATCTTGAGTAAATTCAGCATATATGAAAATATAATTTTTGACTGAACAACTTCCTGACTGGGTTTTCAGCTCAGCTTAAGGGGATATTTTAATCCCCCAAAAGATGTAGCACAATGTCAGATTTAGAATAATCCCTCAATAATTGCTGAAAGAATGCATAAATCCATGTGGGCTGAAGAGAAATAGGGGAATATTTTATAGTCTCTTGCCTCTCATCCTGTGTTTTATGTAATGACTAGAGACCCAGTGCATGAAATTTGTGCACTCGGTGGGAGGTGGGGGAAGCGTTCCTCAGTCTGGCCTGCTCCCTCTCACAGTCCGGGAGCCCTTGGGGGATGTCCAACTGATGGGGAAGCAGGAGAGGCTTCTGCCACCACCAATGCACTAGCCAGCCGTGAGCCTGGCTTCTGGCTGAGTGGTGCTCCCCCTGTGGGAGTGCACTGACCACTAGGGGGGCAGCTCCTGTATTGAGTGGAGTGGGATCAGGCCAAAACTGGCTCTCTGACATCCTCTGAGGGGTCCCAGATTGCAAGAAGGCGCAGGCCAGGCCAAAGGACCCCACTGGCGCACAGTTGGGGCCAGGGAGGGACGTGGGAGGTTGGCCAGCTGGGGAGGACTGTGGAAGGGCTCCAGGGTGTGTCCGGCCCATCTCACTCAGTCTCAATTGGCCGGACACCAGCAGCAAGCTAATCTACCAGTCAGAGCATCTTCCCCCTGGTGGTCATCGCACATCATAGCAAGCAGTTGAGTAGCCTTAGCATATCATTAGCATATTATGTTTTGATTGGTTGAATGGATGACCAGACACTTAGCATATTAGGCTTTTATTATGTAGGATGATGTGGTATTCCAGGAGTAGATTTTTGGAAGTTGAAATAAAAATAAGGGGAAAGGAAAATCTGTGTACACAATGGTGATATCCCTTTCTTCCTCAAAGTTCTATCCTAGCAGCTAGACTTTCCCAGGATACAATAGTTACATAGTCATATCAGTTGTGCTAGAACTATGTTGGATTCTATATTGGTATTCTCTAGAGAAACAGAATCAAGAAGATATCCATTCACCTATATGTACATATCTATTTGTATATACACATATCTATAATAATAAAAGTGTAATATGCTAATTAGACTGGATGTCCTTCCAGACGACCTTCCAGATGAAGCCAGGGCTGCAAGGGAAGCCCGGGTCCTGGGTGCCAGAAGGAATCCAGTGCCAGGAGCCGGAGGAATGAAGGCCTACTCTTGCATGAATTTCATGCATCGGGCCTCTAGTATAAATATATTTTTAAATAAGGAATTAGCTCACACAATTATAGAAATGACAAGTCTTAAGATATGCAGAGTGAGTCAGCAAGCTCGAGGCCCCAGAGAGCCTATGATGTAGTTCCAGTCCAAAGATGGCAGGTTCAAGACTCAGTTTCTCAGTTCAAATCTGGAGTCAGAAAAAAACAAATATCCCAGTTTGAAAGCAATCAAACAGGAGGAAATTCCTCTACTCAAGAGGTTCATTCTATTCAGGCCTTGAACTGGTTGGGTGAGGCTAACCCATTTTAGAGGAATAAATCTGCTTTACTCAGTTACCAATATAAATGTTAATCTCATTCAAGAACATCCTCATAGAAATACCCAAACTAATGTTTCACCAAACACCTGAGCACCCCATGGTGCAGTCAAGCTAACACATACAATTTAACCATCGTAGATTCTATCAGCGTGGAGTTTATGACGGAGAGGAACTAAGCAGGGGAGAGGGAAGAAGAAGTAAGAACTTTAAATAGTTATTAAGCAAATAGTTAATTCTGAAATTTACAAATAATAATCTAGCAACAAAAGCCTTTAAAATTCTGTATTTGAATATTTTGTATATGAGATAGTATGAGTTTAAAACAGTGCTGGGAGTACCATAAGCACTCAATAAAAGGTGTTATTTCTCAAATTTTAGGATGTTTAATTATATACTCTGTTTTTTATTTTATTTATATTTTATAATTTGCATATAAAATTTTCAAATGTTCTATTTTTAATATTAAGTAATTAATTTTATATAATGTATTGAGGATCTAGAATGGGATTCTATGAAGAGGATAAAAAGACAGTCAGTAGGGGAGGTCAAGGGGAGATCAATGGGGAGAAAAAAAGGAGACATATGTACTACTATTTGTAATACTTAAAACAATAAAAAAAAATTATATATATATAAAAAAAAAGACATAGTCAGTTCCTACCTAAACACCATGGTGAATTGTGAAATGTGAATTTTGAGGTCATAGAGAACTTGTTTAAGTACGAGACTCATTTCTTTCTAATGCTGAGTTCTTATTGATGTTATTTCACAGGTAGAGTTTGACTCTGTGAAACAGAATGGAGATACCTAACTCAGAAGTTTTCATATGGCTTACATATTGTCATATTACTTATATAATACCCACCACATGGAGACAGAATGTACTCAAAGAGTACTAATTCTTTTTAGTTCCTCTTAGGCCTGGGAAGGCTAATAAGGAATATACATACATGGTCTGGACTGATTTAAGGCAAGCTATTTAGCACCTTTGTGCCTCAGTTTTGTGTTGTTTTTTTTTTTTAATCTATAAAGTGAGGATAATAACATACCTGTCTGTCATGAGTGCTGTGAGGATTAACTGAGTGAAAATCTGTAATGTATATAAAGCTTTTAAGGCAGCCTTTCCATTAGTCCATTAATGGGAGCTATTTAAGTATGATAATAATAATAATAAATGTCACAATAATAATCATTATTACTGTGGTACTGTTTGCCTCCAGAATCAGTATTATTAGCCACAGCTAAAGAAAATAGCAACTACTATATTTTTCCAATGTATGGCATTGGGAATAAGTCACTTAGAGACCAGTCTCAGACAAGTACCAGGAGGTACTAGAGGGAGATCAGAAGACAGCAGTCTATTAGAAGAAATGCCTAAAAAATGTTGTTGGACATTGGATTCTGGTAGTGAGGAATTTTGTGAAAAGATTTGTCATTATGTGTATATTTTACTTCTCGTCTCACTCCCCCAAAGTGAGGGACTATTGAAGAAAAGAACTCTGAAAGTTTATGTTATGTTCTTGAAGTTAAGGGACAATGACATCACTCCCAAATAGCACTCTCAAACAGAAGGCCAGAAAAAGAGGCCTAAAAACTGGCCTGCTGGTATAAACGTAACCACAGTCAGCCCTTCCCCCTGGGGAAAAAAATGTTTACAAGACATGATTTGTAGCATTTGCAAATTTCCATTATCTAAATACTTCTACCATGATGGATTTCAAGGTGCCACCATGAAGTTCCTAAACACAGAATTGAGAATTTATGCCATCAGCTTTTATGAGCCCTAGGAGCAAGCTGCATTCCTAAAGCAAGCATTACCCTTTACATTTAAAGTTCTGTCACGGAAGGCTACAGAGGAAACCACAAAAGCATCCCACAGCAAAAGAAAGGCCAGCATTCAACACAAAGACCCAACATTAAGTTAAAACTGAACCCATCATGTAAGGTCTGTTTTTGCCCCTCTACCGTTTCTCTACTCCCCTATACCTGACACTGTAGAGAATAGAACTGTGAGGTAAGAAATGCCAGAGAGAAGGTCAGAAGTGTGTCAAATGGAAGAAAAAAAAAGAAGCCAGCAGTGCAGGCTGTGAGAGTAGTTTTAACTTGAATAATGGTCTGTGGTTTTGTTTTGTTTTTGATACAGAATTTGAAAGTTTATAAAAACTATGTAGTCTGCCCAACTTTATCTAAGACAAGGAAAGAATAATAATAACAAATCTTTAGATAAAATTCAAAAGGTATAGGTGAAAAAGAATAGAGCTGCATTCTACCTGTGCCCAACCTAGTCTAAGTGGTTTAATAAATTGGCTCTATCAGTAATACATGAAGTCAAACAAGAATGAATGCCCAGCAGAGATATAATTTTCATAAACAAAAGTAACTGTCACAACTAAGCCCAGCTTATCTGGGCTAGCCTCTCTACTCCAATCACATGGTCAGAGTTAGTTACTCCTTCTGACCCCTCCCTGAAGGCTATCTATAATAATAAAAGCATAATATGCTAATTAGACTGGACGTCCTTCTGGACATCCTTCTGGATGACCTTCTGGGTGAAGTTGGGGCTGCAAGGGAAGCCTGTGTCCCAGGTGCCAGAGGGAAGCTGGTGCCTGCAGCCAGGGAAAGGAAGGCCTACTCTTACATGATTTTCATGCATCGGGCCTCTAGTTCGCCCTATACAGCTCTTAGTTGGCACAGTCTTCCTTGGGTTTCCTCTTGACTATCTAACCTCCACTGAGTGTGAGCACCTGGGGCTTGGAATCATGGTGTGTTTATTTTTTGTATTCCTGTACTGCTTAGAATAAGGTACATTTTTACCTGTGTGTAGCTGAGTACTGTGATAATGTATTTGAAAACATTTGTTTCATTTTCTAGATATAAAATATTCTTTGTCCTTTGTGTGGGATTAATTTGCTCACCACATCATTCTATACTGGCAAGGTAAAGGTCAGCTGAATTCCAATTTCAGTCAATAAAATAATAAATCCTACTCAATAAAGATGAAAACTAATGGCATGTTATTATCCAGTGGGGTTTATTCACAGCTCTTACCAATTGATAAACCAGTGGAAGTTGGAAAGAACACAGGTAAGTGCTGGACACACTAAAGCCTTAACTTCAACACCATGGAGAATTCAGTCCTTCAAAGAATGCCTTCCCCTTGGGGTTTTCTGCCATAAGGAGGAAAATTTCTTAAATGCATGTGCGATATTTTTAAGAAAGATACAGAGAAAAATATTGTCTGACATCCTATAATTTATGTGAATATATAAACTCTATGTTAATTACCATTTTTTTGATAACTAAGGAGAATACCATTACTTTCCCAATTCATTGCAACAAAGTCTGTTAGCTCTTGCTCACATTCATTCTGTAGTCTGAATTTCATCTGTGTAATGGACTTATCTTTGATGATTCTTTTGGAATTTCCTAGTTCCTGCTCTTGATGCACTACCTTCCCAAACTTGCTACATGCAGAGATTTCCCCAACTCAGTTGACTAATACTTTATAGTTGTTCTGGACAAAAATCTTGGCATTGTTCATGACTCCTTTCTTTTTCTCACACCTCACATTATTGTCAGGAATCTTGATGACTCCAACTCTAAAAATATTTATGGAATCTGATCCATTTCATTGGTCCAAACTACCATCTGAAATAGTCTTCAAATTGGTATTCCTATTTATACCTTGTCCCTTTACTGATTTTTTTCTCTTATAATGAACATCACTTTTTAAAAATTATATGTTTGGTTCAGTGGCCACCTCTTGACTACAATGTAAGATCCACTAGGGTAGGCATCGCTTTTCCTTTTTGTTTACTGATGTAACAGACACTAATTAAGATACTTAAAATAGTACCTGGCAAGCAGTAGGCACTTATTAAATATTTGTTGAATGAATGAATGCTTGGTATAACAAATATATGCATATATATATGGATAATGGTCTATATTTTTACATCTATATGCATGTATATATCATATATTTTGCATATATGTATATATTATATCTAATAAAGAGGGAATATTCTAATTGACCATCACACCCTCACAGAGATGATGGCACCCACAGCCAATAAGGAGGCTATATGCTAATTGACTGCCATCCCCTCAAAGATGGTGGTGCCCACAGCCGCAAGATGGCGGCGCCCAGTTCTGCTGGTTCCTCCTCCCGCCCCCCCCAGGTGGGTCCAGCTGCTCTGCATGTGCCTCTGGAGTGCCCCAGTCTCCTCAGCCCCCCAGCCACCTAAAGCTGGCCCAAGTTGCAGGCAAGCCTCAATGTCAGCTGCCCACCCAAGGCTCAGGTTACCAGGGCCAGCTGAGGCTTGTGCTGCTGGCAGTGGCAGCAACAGAGGTGTGATGGGGCATCACCTTCCCCTGATCGCTGGGTCACCTCTCGCCCATGAGAGCTCCCAGACTGTAAGAGGGGGCAGGTTGGGTTGAGGGACACCCCCTTCAGTGTATGAATTTTCATGCACCAGGTTTCTCGTGTATATATATATATATACACACCAATACAGATATATGTGTGTGTTTGTACATATATATTTCTTGGTAGAATGATTTCAAATGTATTTATTTTGTATCATATTAAACATAATACTCATTCTTTCAAAAATCCCATTCTACATAAAAATCACAGCTTAGCTTGTATTTATAAATGTTAAATCAACATTTTGAATGAAGTCTGCTTAAGGTGCTACTTTTTGGTAGCATCAGACTGTGGGGAAACAATAGAGGAATTGGCTGATGTCATTTCCACAAAACATTTCTGTTGGTTATGTTATTTAACAGAAGAAAAAGACTGACCTTAGTCATTCAAAAAAATTTCTTTAATATGTACCATGTGCATATTTTGTGCATGCTCAAAAAAGAATGAGACATAAGCATTGCTCTTAAGGATCTAATAAGTAGTAGAATTTTATTTAATTCAAAACAAGTATAACATTTTTGCTGTGATATAATTATAATTATACCAAGAAAATACATATATTTGATAGACACTCAAAGAAAGAAGATAAACATGGAGTTTTGTGTTTCCATTTCCTTTTTGTGCTGTTGTGATGGAAAGGAAAAAGGAAAATTCCCAAATTGGAAAAGCTTCCCTTCTACTTTGAATTGAAATATCTATTAAAGTTCATTAAATTTTCATATAGCAATTAAAGACATTTTGAAAGCATTATCTTTTTTTAAATTTCAAAACTCTTGCACTTTGAAATGTGGGATGTTTAAATTTCTTTAACATGAAGTATTACAAGAGCTTTGTTTTCACTGCACATTGTAGTATGGTTATTTCAGCAAAAACATCTATGTCAGACACTAATTAAGTATATATCAAAAGGGCCACCCATATGAAAAGAATCTTAAATACCCCCGGAATTAAGATAATTTATGTTTATGACTAAATGTAGGAATAATTAGCCCATCCCTAAATTACAGAATGAAGAATATAAATTCACATTACAGAAGCAGTGATCTCATGTTTGCATTTAACTATGAAAAACACACTGAAAATTTATTTGTATTTTAAAGGAAAATCTAATTTCTTAGATTCCAAATTTGTAATTAATGCATTTGATAATTTTTGGATATAATTTTATTACTTTGTTCCTTAATATCTATATCTTTAAAAGGAAAACAAGAGACAGTCTTAAGATATTATATTTTTCTCTCAACAAGAAAGCAAATCTCACAAATGCCTTAGTTAAAAATATTTAGAAAGTTCTCCCTAATTCTATTCTTCTCTTTTCCCACAGGATATAATCTACTCTTCTAGTATTCATTCATTTTTTATTCTTACCATTTTTCTTCCAAGCGTTTTAACAAATTTTTCTGGCTTTATTATCCATATTACTTTCTTCTGTGTTTGTTTGTTTTAAACTCAGTTCATATTCTGCTACATACTAATACATCCATAGGCTTTTAGATTGGATGGATGAAAACTCATCCATTGCACTAACATCATCTATAACAATCCAGTTGAGTGACAGTATTTGCCAATTTCTCTAGTGTAAATATTCCCACAGCTTGCTGATTTCAGGCTACCAAACCAGCTGGCAAAATTCCTAAATATTTAGCAATCAGCTTTCATAAACTGGTAATAACTGACTCAAGCAGATATTACAAATATGCAGCTGTCTGACCTAGAATATATTTAGTGACCTGCAACTACTTCATGAAGTAGCCCATGTATTGATAGACAGTTCAAGTTTTAAAGGGATCTCCCTTTGGCCCTGGCTGGTGTGGCTCAGCTGGTTGAGTGTTGTCCCATGCACTGAAAGGTTGCCAGTTCAATTCCAGCCGGGCCTTATACCCAGGTTTTGGGTTTCCCTGGTCAGGGTGTGTATAGGAGGCAACCCATCGATGTTTCTTTCTCTCTCCCTTCCTCCTTCCTCTCTCTCTAAAATCTATAAAAACATTTTTTTTAAATCTCCCTTTTCCTAACTCAACCTAATTTTCCCTGATATTTACCCATGAAGCAACACTAATCACAATACAAAAGCTACATGTCATAAATAGCTACTCTTTGCCATATGACGGTCATTCAAAAACTTTAAGGCAGCTTCTTTCTAAGCCTGTCTTCTTTCCCAGGTTAAGCACATAATTTTTTCCAACTGTTCCTCATATCCCATGGTTTCCATTGTACTTAACAAATGATTATATTCCTAGGGCTGTACTATAATTAACTGTCAATGGGGTCTGGAAATTAACACATAGCTCCAGATGTGGTCTGGGCAAAGCAAAGCGCCAGAGAATTATTAGTTTGCTTTTCCTAGCCACTATAATTTTGTTAATGCTGTTTGAGGGTTCATTAGATGTTTTTGGCTGCCACATCATACAGTTGGCTTGTGTAAAATTGTAAAACTAACTTTATCCACCCAGGTGGTTTTGTGTGTTGTTTTTTTTAACTGAAAATGCACTTAAGCCAGTTTTCTATCATCTTGTACTTGGGCAACTAATTTCTGGTCCTAGGTGTAAGAATTTACATTAATACCTCTTGCATTTGATCCTATTAACTTGGCACTTCATTTCAAACAACAATACAATTGAATTCATAGTCCAGAAATTCCTCCCACCTTTATGTTTGTGATATTTTCAGATGTGGTACCTCTATTTTCATCTAAATAAAAACGAATCTAAAATGGTAAAGATGGCAAGAATGAATGGAAGGCCTTCCTATCAGAAGCAGCATATGGACAAAGCCTTAGCTTTAAATCTTTTTACTTTCTCCTGAGATGTTCTCTTTTCCTTCTCTGACACTATCATTCTGAAAAGAGGAGCTGTAGCTCAGAAAATGCAATATTTTTAACATCATCTGCATGGACTCAAATCCAAAGGCTTCTTTGTTTCCAAAACACGTTTTTCAATTAGACAAAGAGGTATGTCCACCTGTACAATCTAACTTTTCTGCCCCAAACCCCCAGACTTCAACCTAAGACTTCAAAGTAACTAGAGATATAATTCATGTTCCCTCTTGAGATATCACTCATTTTTTCATGAATCAGCAGAAGGACACAGCTTGAGCTTTCTGTAGGCAGATTTCTCCTTATCTCAGATAAGAATTGACTGTCAAACTACATTGGGAAGACAGGGGAGGTTGGGCGAGGGGGGCTGTAAGAGACCAACCGAAGGACTTGTACGCATGCATATAAGCACAACCAATGGATATGAGACACTGGGGTGGGGGGGAGGGCGGGCAGGTGAAGGCATGTACTGGGGGGTAGGGGAGGTCGGGGGAAGATCAATGGGGGGAAAAAAGAAGACATATGTACTACTATTTGTAATACTTAAAACAATAAAAAAATGGTAAAAAAAAAAAAAAGATCACACCCATTTAAAAAAAACTAAAGAATTCCTTTTCTAATTACCTATGTGGAATGTTTATACGGCCAACTCCATAAGCTTCAGAAGAAAATCACTAGTGCTTACTATGCATCTTTTCCCCAGGGAACAATACTGCTTTCTCTGTACCTATTAGCACTTTCTATGTATTTGCACATGTCAATGTAAATATACACTTGAATCAGCCTGTGTTGTTATATACTTCGATGTGTGGTAAGCTAATCTCCTTAACTCACTTAAAATCAAAATCTGCTTTAATTATTTTATGTCTCACAAAGAACTGAAATTGCTTACCAAGTTTTGGTTAATATGTTTACATATGCATTGTAAGTAAGAATTTTCTCAAGGGGCTAATTTATAAGTAATGTGATTATAAGATTGATTAAAATCTCTCTGAAAACATTGCTGTTTTTTTATTGAAATAAAAACAAATGTTTTTTTCATAATTCTCAAATCAATTAAAGAATAGAAACTAATTTTATCTTTCATCCTCATATTTTAACAACTCCACTCTTTGTCTCTAATATAACTTGTTCCTTCTTGCTTCTTGGTTTCATTGTTTCTGCTTATGGTGCTTCTTTCTATCTTTATTTTATCTCTCCAGGTGTCTCACATAAAACCTGGGCTCCAAACAAACCTCTCCTAGGAATCCGTTCCTTATTAACCACACCTGACCTTAATCAGTCCTTTCTTTTTTTTAAAATATATTTTTATTGATTTCAGAGAGGAAGGGAGAGAGAGGGAGATAGAAATATCAATGATGAGAGAGAATCATTGATTGGCTACCTCCTGCATGTCCCCAACTGGGGATAAAGCCTGCAACCCAGGCATGTGCCTTTAACCAGAATCGAACCTGGGACCCTTCAGTCCACAGTCCAACATTCTATCCACTGAGCCAAACCAGCTAGGGATAATCAGTTCTTTCTATGCATTTTCTCAAGCACTGATGTACACAGTGTGAAGCACACCAAATCAAGCATTCATGTTGTTGCTACATTAGAATTCATAGAATTTCCCAATCTTTGTTGCATGCCTTCCCACTTACATAGCAACCTCTCACTGGGAAGAGGCATTGCCAATCTCATTATATAAATCCCTACTCCGAGCCTTTCCAGGGTCTTTGAAGCCCTTAGAACAGGACTCAAGACTTCAGACTCCTCCATTTTCCAGGCTCAATGATTGATACCAGACTCTTCATAATGCAGTCTCTGGAGTTGTTCCATAAAGTTCCCAGAATGACTGAAATCTCTGCATGTTCTGGAGAAAATCTCTTTATCTCTGTCTGACTCAGCTCAAGTATCATTCTCTTGATGAAATCCATCCTCTGTCTGCAACCGCTGTATGCCACTTTTCCATTCAACAATCTTTCCCAACAACTATAGGTTCTGTACTTTCAGCACATTCACTAGAATTTATATACAGAAGAGAGGGAAAAGTAGTAGTAATAATAAAAAATATATAATTGAGAACATTTTAGAGTTCTAATGAGACTAAAACCTTTCTCTAGGCACTCATTTTTTCACTAATTTTCAGACTTATGAAATGGTAGGAGGGAAGCATTATCATGTTCAAATGGCATGTTTATTAATTAAGCATATCTGCAATTAAGAAATTTCAGAAGGCCATTATAAAAATCAGTACAGGTGTTTAGAACCATACATGACAAGCTCAGTTATAAATTGAATTAGGCTCAAGTTAAAAAGAAGAGCAAAAAACAATAGTTTACTCTGGGATAATGTCTAAGAGTAAAAGCTAAATAATTATATGTCATTATGAAAGACAAAAATACTGTCATGTATAAATTCAAAAACAAGTCTATTTCATTTCTACAAAAGCTATTTTAGAGCAATATTCCTTATTTTTTCTTATATTTTGAAAAGCCTGCTAATGGCTCCTTCCGGCTTCCATCTTATCCTACCATAATGACTCCTTTGAAAATGTGGTCAATCGAATGTATCTAAAGCATAGATGTGGGGTTGGGGGGACGAGAAGAGATAAACCAAAGCACTTATATGCTTATAGGCATAGTGCATGGACATGCACATTAGCAATAGGATAGTGAAGACATGGGGGTGAGTGGGGTGGGCAGGGGCTGGCAAGATGGGTGTAAAGGGGGGGATTGCAATACTATCAACAATAAAAAGTATATTTTTATAAAAAAATTGTAAAAAGCATAGTTCTGATCATATCCTATCACCACTCAATAAATTTAAAGTATTCTCTGTGGTCCTGAGAGTAAAATTCTAACAATTTAACATGACATTTGATGTTTTTTACAATCAGGTCCTAACCCTCATTTAGTGTGAGTTCCTTCACATATCCTTCACTAGAAAAACAAACAAAACTATTGATTGGCTTGGCATTTTCTGATACAACCCATATTGTATCAGAAAGCTCCTTCTTGAATGCCCTTCACTCTCACCTCTACCTTTTGAACTGTAGGCAAGGCTATGAAGCCTTTCCAGGTAGTTAACACCTTTCTTCTTTTTTCTTCCCACTGAACTTAATTTGTATATCTATTGTGATCCCTTCTTACTTTTTATATAAAAGACATTCTTGAAAACTGAAATGTGATTTTAAAACATATCAGGTTGAATTTTCGCAAAAGAAAATTTTAAATGGCAGACAAATAAGAGAACAATACTTTATGTTAAGTTTTCCTGATATATCAACCTATTTAACAGAAACATTTATAGAGAATAGTGAAACTTAACATGGCATTAGTCAAAAGCCATGAATTTATTACCCTGCTTCTCCTTTATAAAATGTCTTATATCCAAATCACTGTCATGCTCAAGAATATTTCAGATTTAGTGCTTTCTCAAATTATCCTGCATTGTCACGTGTTGCTCTGATTATGTTTTCCTTAGCAGCAATACATTCTTGTTTGCTTTCTGTCCAGTGGGCCCCATTTTTCCTTTGTGGTGATGGCTTCTAACAATTACCATTGAGGTCTTCTTTTAAAATGAATGTGTGTTTTTTTTTAATCTAAATTAAAATCAAATGAAAAGAATAATATCACTTGGGATAACTCTAAATTAACTGACTACATGAACAAACATTTGAATTCAGTCTTCTCTGGAAAGGTCTAGATTTCTGGCTCCCTTTATTCACTGTGACCTGTAATGGATTCCTAAAAAGTACTGATGTTGGTGGGGGTCCCTTATTTTTATACTAATCAGAATGCACATTTTAAGGAAAGGAATAAACCCCATCTCTACATTATTTCACAAAGCATGTGAATCATTTATAAATGACAGGCTGAGATTTAAGATTATTATATCCTACCTTGCCTTCTACTTCTGCATTTCATCATGTCATATTTCATTGGAGCTCCTTTGTAAATGCTTATCTTATCCATTTAATTTAGAACTGAAAGAATCAAATATATTGATTGCCTTATTCACCAGAATCAGTACTTTTTTTTTTTGTAGAATCAAGTTGCACTTGATGAAATATAATGAGAGGACACTTATTTTGGGGAAAGGAGAGGTATATTTATCTATTTTTGTTGTTTTGTGATGATATACTGTAACATTCATTAAAAGGTCCAAGCAATTTAATTTAGAGATGCATACTCCAATCAACATTAGTCTTCATCATAAAAATTCTTCTACCCAAATTCTACCCCTCTAGTTAAAAATGGCAAGAAACATTCACATAGAAACCAAATCATAAGAAACATCCAGCACCTGCTGCCTTTAGGCAAAATCTAAATTAAAGTTTTCTATGTTTAGAAATACTGCACCTCTAGATAGCAGAAGTGTAAAATCATTTTGTTTGGCAAGATTTTCCTACCTCAACTATTTGATGTGTAGCTATCTGTGGGAAATAAGTCAGTCAATCATTATGCTTTGGCTGTGTGACAAAACCTTTGTAGCTTTCTATCAGAGGGTTCTGAATTTATTGATAGGACTTACCTTTGAAAATTACAATTCTCTTATAAAATAAACATGTATAAAGTTTTCATTTAACTCATTAATTAATGATGGAACCAGTAACATATAACCAATTCAAAGGAGAATTAGGACTTCAGAAATGCTTAAATTAATTTGTTAATAGATTCAAAACTGCTTGATTTTCTATACAGGTAATATTTTATGTTATCTTTCCTACAAGGCAGAAATCATATAGCTTTCCTTCAGGCCATATTGATTTTCATTGCTATCATTTATTAAATAAGTTATCTTCCACTTTTATAGATATGTAAAATGTCCTAGTGAATAGAAAGCCACTTAAAGCCACACACACTTATACAATCAGATAAAACCTAGAAGGTCCAGCAAAAGGGCATTTAGGACTCTGTGCTAATTGGGGCATCTTTTTCCTGAATGTGTATCTAGTTTTGAATTGTGATCTTGATATTTAATCTTTTATAATATTTTTTATCAGGAGTAGAGCCTATTGCAGTTTATGGAAAATTTTTAATCAACAGTGTGATTAACGTTTTATGGGTTTAAACTTTTGATAGGCAAAAAAACTGGTTCAGGATTTAACTAGATACAGGAATCATTCAAATTAGGAGGGAACTATTTTAGGAAATTCTCATTCTGTGGCTTTTCTGAGTTCTAACATTTTAAGTCAAAGCTATACTTTCTGTTTGCTGTTTCTCTAACCACTAAGGATTCATGATCTGGTTTAAACTACAGGCCCAATACCCAGATTAAATTAAACTTTATTTCCAATTCCTAAGATCAGAAACTCATTCTATTTCCTCCTTAACTTCCACATTCAGAAGCTATTTTAGTCCTGTAGTTTTTGAGCCAGGGTAAATTTCTTTGCTGTCAAAGGAGCCAAGAGTGGGAGTGGAATGGGAGTTCAAACAGATTTTCTCTCACAGTGCATGTCAATGGATTCCTTATGCCCTGATGAAAGCTAGGAGTGGTTTCACTTGTCAGGGTGGTAGTAGTGGGTGGGTATAGGCCATTATATTCATATCTGATCCAAACAGAGAATGATAACACTTTAAAATACAGTTCAGAAAAACACCATTCTACTTAAAGTCAGAGGGACCATTTTCACAGAGCTACATTTCCTGGGAAGTAGCTTGTAGGAGAGTAGCTATGGGGATGATGAATTATTATTTGAACAGACTAATGTTATTCTATACATGGTGACATGATAAATGACATGCCAAAATACTCACCAAGTATAGAAATGAGGTTAGTTGCTTCTAGAAGCTACTTTCAAATATTCTAAATTAGACTTTGTTTATATAAAACACATGCTTTCACGTTCTGTTATTTAGCAATGTAATGTAATCAAAAGCAGATTAAAGTCACATAAGAATGAAAGTTAAGGAACCCAATTAAATTGCTAACTCAATAGTGCAAGTAATAAATACTAGTAATGAGAGCTTAGAACTAGGGCAGTTGATATAGGGAAAAAAAGGCGAGATAATTGAAAGCATAATCAGCAGGATTTGATAAATTGAGTGTGAGGGAGAAAGCAGGTCTAAGTTGACTAACAGGTGTCAGGACTCAACATCTCTGTAGGCAGAGGTTTCCTTAACTGAGATTTTGTACATGAATAACAGGCCTGAGACTCAGAAGATGATGTGAAATTTGCACTGATCATGTTGTGTTTGAGATACTGCTAACTATTCTGGCAGGTAGGTTCAGGGTCTAACCTGGAAATACCCATTTGTAGCTATTGAACTTACAGGTTTGTGTTAAAATCATGAGTGATGATATTGCCAAAAAGGCTGTGTGCATGAAAAGAAAAGATAGATAGTTCAAGGATAGAAATCTGATGGCAGAGCTGAAAGGGAGACTGGGAAGGATGAATTAAGAGGCCACTGAGCCTTAGCCAGTTTGGCTCAGTGGATAGAGTGTCAGCCTGTGGATTGAAGGGTCCCAGGTCCCATTCTGGTCAAGGGCACATGCCTGAATTGTGGGCTCCATCCCCAGTAGCGGGTGTGCAGGAGGAAGCCAATCAATGGTTCTCTCTCATCACTGATGTTTCTATCTCTCTCTCCCGCTCCGTTCCTCTCTGAAATTAATAAAAAATATATTTAAAAAAGAGGCCACTGAGACACTCTGAAGAGATAGATTGGTATTAATTGAGTCATTGGAAAGAGACTTAGGACTGAAACCTTGAGCATATATATGTAGACTGAAGGCACAGAACCAGTAGAAATTTGAAGTTAAATATATAGGAGATAGAAGATAAACTTGACAAAGATCCTAGAAGAAAAAGATAATGAGTAGTGATAAGTTGCTTAACTTATCACAGAATATGAAGACAGCCTCATAGTTTGATCCTGGGAGAAGAAAATACAATCATGCACAGATATAAATTATTTTATTCAAAGGATAGCTGAGTCATAATCTCAATTCTATTTTTAAAATGTACATAAAGTTATTAAGTGAATGAGGGAGGGCTTTGTGAAGAAAGTCTAAAGTGAAAGAAATGCTGAACAAGAAGGAAAAAGTAACTGACCAAGAAAAATAAAAGAATGGTTGAACATTCCTGTAGTCCAGCTAAAATAACATTCATTAATTTATAGTGACTCAAATCTAGGCAATTCTAAGATTTTCTCTAGTATCAAGAGGTTGAGAATATTTATTAGAATAAGGCCCAAGCAATGGGGTTCTCTGAGGTCAAAGAGCAGGTTCTGCAAGTTATGGCATGAGAGAACTCTAATGTTAAGAGATGAGAATGTTAAGGCTTATGGTTTACATTGAGACACACATGGTTTTTGTAATAAGGTTTTGAGTGAAATCTTTGATATGAAAGGCAGAAGTGGAATTTAACTGAAGTTAACTAAGTTTAAAGCACTAAGAATCTATGAAGTTAGATCTACAAATAGATTCTTCTTAACTTTGAAATTGCCATGATTGATCATAAAACATGGGATAGAGAAAAATATTGATTTGAATGCCAGAAACTTTCATTGATATGAGAAAGTGACTTAAGTATTTTTATATTCTGAAGTAGAAAAAATGTATTTTTGGTGTGTCACAGAGATTTAATAATTAGTTTATGTGTGGCATGAAATGAAAACGGATGAAAAACGCTGACCTAGTGGATAGTGTTTGCCTTTATGAACAGCTTTTGTATGATCCCCTTTCTCCACAAAACATCCTCATACATTGTTTCTTTTTATACATGATCGTCTCTTTTAAACAACTCTTGGCGTTTTCAATCTCCTTCTTGGTGTGGTATTTACAAATACATAGAATACAAAGTAGGTTCTATGCTAAACAAAGAAGACTAAGATACCTCCAGTGAATGAAAATGAGTGAAAATTCAGGGGAATGTGTGTTAGCTCAATTAGCTCATTTGATGTTATGCTGTTGACTTAAATTGAAGTAACTTCCAATAATGCCCAATACTTTTTTTCAAAATGCACCATATATGTGTGTGCCAATAAAATACAGTTAGATTTTATCAGACTGTTAATGTTATTTGGCAGCATACATTCACTGTACTGGTTTACCTTCCCAATGTTGTATCTTCAAAAATTTTGATAAGTTTTTTTGATAAGTAATCACAAATATTAATTTTAAGTTTGAATACACAAAGATAGAGCCTGTGGCACAACATAATATCAACTTGACATCTGTCCATGTAGTAGTCTGTTCACTTGCATACCATCTACCATCTTTTCAACATTTATGCATTATCTAAAAGTATATCATAAAAATTGTTGCAGGTAGCTCAATTAGTGCCCTACAGTCTCTAAACTTGAGTCAATAATGCCATAAATCTGCACTTCATAGAATTTTTTTGGTATGATGAAAATACTTTGCTAAATCCATCCTGAAGGCTCTTGTTCCCATATTTTCCCCATCCTCCTCACCTTTACAACTCAATCTTTGGTCAGTTATTTTTATTGAGATAATTATTTTAACTGAAGATTTTAATAGAAGTTATTATTTCTTAAAAGATTATTATTTCTAAGTGGAGAGACTGTGGAAGATTTGGGATAATAATAGAAGCTGGTGCCTAACATAAATTGCCTAAGACAAGAAATATATTTCTTCTCTCAAGAATCAATGTATTTATTCAATAAGCAGTACTGACTGTATCCTACATATTAAGATCACTTTTTGTTAAGTAGCATATGTACCAGGCACAAGACAGATGTTGGATATACAAAGGTAAATAAAATGTAGTTCTTATTCTTAAGGAGCTCACAATCTAATAATAGCAATAGATATTTAAATATATGATACTACATCATAAGAGGTATAAATAAAATAGCATGAGAATATGGACTTCAAGCACATGCCAGCTGGAATCTAACTCTAAAAAAATTCATAGTCTTCTCAAGTTAATGATGTTTATATAGCTTTTTATGAAAGATTCTTCACTATATAGAACATGCTCTTTCGAGGCAAACACTTCAATGAAGTATTTCATCAGACCAATCTTGGCCCACCAACATGAAACCACCTTCCACACCCATATTAATCAACCAATTCTTATATATTTTTGCTGTGTACTCAGGCTCAGCATAATACAGTAAGGACATTCTTGGCCATAACTCTGAATGCTGATTAGCAATCCAGTTTAGTCTCTATTTCACATGAACTTGGGGTCTAATTTCCCACATGTATTGTTCAGCACAAAGGAAAAGAAAATAAATCCATTGCTTTCTGGATGAAAAGCAGGCTGGGGCTTGTTAACACCTGTCTATGGCTCCTTTCCAAGGGCTTATTTTCAAAAGCCAGATCTCTTTCCTTTTGTTGAGTTGAAAAATCAAAGATTAAAAAAACAAAATCTATAGGAACTTC
This sequence comes from Corynorhinus townsendii, assembly GCA_026230045.1. Lineage (NCBI taxonomy): Eukaryota > Metazoa > Chordata > Mammalia > Chiroptera > Vespertilionidae > Corynorhinus > Corynorhinus townsendii. Next base: position 138,150,958 of record JAPDVU010000003.1, on the reverse strand, counting down.
CTTTGTGGAGGAAGAAGTCATGTGTAAAGGATTTTCATCCACCGTGCTAATGTTACTAACTGCCAATGTTAGTTACTAAGTCTAAAAAGCTAGAGCATTGCCTCAATTATTGAGTTTGCCTATAAATGATTAAGACTATAAATTACTCAAAGAAAAGGAGCATACTGCCAAAGAAATTGCTCCAACATTAATTCTGCCCTGTTACATCTTGCTAAGAATCCTTTGCCATCCATGCAGTCCCATCATGTTTATTGCCGTTTTCAAGTCTGGCTTATTATTAAGGTGGTTTGTTGTGTTTTGCTTCACTAAAACCTACTTATTTTATTACCTTTAAGAATCATGAGGACTGGATAATGAAAACTTTTAAATTAGCCCCATTTGGAACTCTGTTGCTTACCAGGTAGTTAGTTATAAGCTACTCAATTTTATAGGTACATTAAAAACACCATATGAAAGAATTAAATTTATATGGTTTTATACTAGCAGCTCTATTACAATATGTTTTTCAGTTTCTATAGAAAAGCCTTTCATCTACAGAACTACAAAATTAAGAGACATTCTGAGTGAAATAAGTTCCTTTTATGTTTTGTGTACTAGGCTGATTTACGACTCCCCATTGAGATGAAGGTACGCAAACTATCCCCCACCCATCTTTCTTTTCAAGTTTAAAATGAACTAAGCACATTTGCCTTTGGTGTTTTATAATATCAATGAACTTTAAAGAGCTTTTAAACAAATGGGATTGTATGGACAACCACCAGGGACTAGATCATCATTTTCTTTGTGTTTCTATTCCAATTGAAACTGTCTCACTGATTCAAGCCTGTATTCCGGACCTGGGTGCCTAGGTCATTCAGGCATCACCAATATTGTGAAACTTACCCAAATGGGCTTTCCTGGGAGATCAGTTTTGTCTGCGAAGAAAGATTACTACCAGGAGATAGGCTTACTACAGCCCTGGCAGTTTGGCCTCTCCTTCACGTTAAATCTCCACCCTTCTCAAGTAAATCTCTTACTAAGACTCCTGTTGTGTACCTGAAATTTTTATGAGCACTCGCGTAAGCCCCATCCTTTCACCCTAGCACGCCTGCCCACCACCCGCGTCCCATGTCCCATTCAAATTAGATACTGTCTCACTCTCCTTCTTTCCTCAGGCATCAACAGATTCAGGCACTACCATTGCTACACCAGTTGTTCTGCAGCTAAATTGCTTGGATGACCAAAAGGTGAGCTTGCTCATGAAGCAAAACTCTCAAAGCTTGAGACTTAATTCACCAAAGAGGGACAGGGCATAGTTAAAATTAAAAGAATAGTTCTTTTCCATTTGGGGATATTAGTACCTGTCACAAACAAAGCAGGGTAGGGCCCGTATTTCTCAGGAATGGCAGACCTGGAAATAAACACATGCTGCTTCATGAATATGTTGCTGAATCTTGAGAAACATTTTTTTCAGGGGTGATATTGTTTAGAAGAAACAAAATGGTACTCTCTTGAAAGTTTTAGCTATTTACATCTCTGAAACAGTGCAAACTTCTCTAAACCATTACACTTCAAAAAGTTTTTTAAAGTAAAGTAGAATTTACTTCATTAACATACTACTCAAGTGTTACCATTGTGATTTTCTCCAATATAATTAATTACAACTTCCCTGGTTCACCAAGAGCATTTTTGTTTAAGGTTGCTTTTATTATGCTCTTTTATTATACCCTTAATCTTTCCAATTTCAATAATCATTTAGTCTGATTACTGTCAGACACAAATTAGATTTTGTATCCTGGATATTTGAATAAACAACTAAATTGTATCACAATTTGGTAAATTGTCTTATATGCCCCTAGGTATTTATATACTAACTAAATTATGAAAGCTTTAGAATGCTGTGACAGTAAGTTTTTTAATTTAATATGCCTATAAGAAAAGATAGACTAGTTTATTAACCTCTTTTCAATACATATCTTATTAGGCATATCGTATTTTCACAAATACAGTTAACTTTTCTTCCTGATTCTAAATATGTGCTAAACACACAAGTAGCCTGAAACCTAAATTGTTATGGCTAAAATCCTATACTACAGTTTTTAAGAAATGAACTTGAATGGGAAAGTATTTCAATTAAGAAAAAAGTCAGTCATGGCATATCTCTTAGTGAGAAAAGTTGTTTCCTACTACAAAGGCTGACAGACAGGAAGAAAATGGCCCAGAGAAGTGAAATTTCAGTATGCCCCCAACTGACTCTGATACTTATATTTACCTTTTCTTCTTATTTTCAACACACTGGATCTGCTGATGGCATTTTAATTCAGGCTGACAGTGTTATTGTCTTCTAGATTATGTGGGGATTTTTATTCCTGGGCAGCCCATTAGCAAATTGAATTGTGTTACAAGTTATTACCACTAGGAAAACAGAGAATGTTTGCTTCAAACTTGTTTTTTTCCTTATAGTAGAGAACATATGTATGCATGTAAAAATATCACTACTTTTTGAAAACATTTATTCAGCAGAACAATTGTTCTTCTCATGTTACAATATGCAGTTATAGCTTACTGAACAGACACATCAGGCATAGAATTAAGTAAGAATTCTAAATAAAAATATGTGATTATATTTACGTTGTCCCTCTTTGTATGTAGTGTGGTATTATGTATATCTGTCCAAATATATCCACCTTTTATAAAGTGTGGTTGAAAACACTAAATATGGGACTTGTAAACTTTTCAAAACAGGGTAAATGCAATTATTGCAATACTTTAGATAATCTAATCCATGAAAAATTCGACACGGTAAAATTCATAGCAGAATAAAATATTGATTCTATTTTTTATAATTTTTCATCTGAATTGATCAAAGTAGCATGATTATTACTGAGTCTTCGATTAAGTTTTATATAGAGAGGACATAATAAGATCATTAAGGCCCATCTATTATTTGTTTAATTTTTAGGCAATTATCAAATATCTTAGGACTTTAGTTCAGTATATTCTTGACCATCAACTCACTTTGCATATGATAATTTTATTTTAAATAATGGTGTTAAAGTTTTAAGCCTTTTTTTTTCATCTGTGTGTGTGTGTTAGGCCTACATAGAGATGGATGAGTATAATATATTATATATTTTTATTCTTCTTAATAAGAAATTGTTATTATTTAATAACTATAATGTATTAAATACAGATAATATACTCACTCATTAATTTGTTTATTTCTTCCACAAATATTTAGTATCTTCTATTTTCTAAACATGTAATAATAAATAATTATTCCCACTTGAGTTAATTTCCTTTGAAATCAGATTAAAAGACAACTACAAATCTCCCCCTCCTGGTAAATCAGATTACACAATTCAATCTAGATATGTTTAGGAGTAAATCATATGTTTCTGTGCCAGAAATTCAATAGTCCCTAGGAAGGAAAAGTTCTGATTCTCTTCAAAATACTATTTCACCTGGATTATCTCTAATGTGTACCTAGAAAAAAATTGTCATAGGTATCCTATATAATAAAAGCGTAATACACAAATCTACTAGATTGCCAAACAGGGGAACGACCATCGGGAGGACCATCCAGAACCATGCTATGACACCCACTGGTGCCAGGCCATCCAAGGTGGGTGTGAAGCGATTGGTTGGGGGCCCAGCCATCACCCTATGATAGCCCCAAAGAGGGAGGCCCAGGCAGAGCCTTCTTCTGCACGAGGGAAGCCCGGGTCCTGGGTGTCGGTGGCTAGAGTGGGTCCTGGGTGCTGGCAGCCAGAGGGAAGCCCGAGTCTGAGGTACCAGCTGCCGGAGGGAAGCGGTGCCAGCAGCTGGGGGAAGGAAGGCCTACTCTTGCATGAATTTCGTGCATTGGGCCTCTAGTTTATTATAATTAGTGGTTTCATTTTATTTAATCTGAAAGCCAGGTTTAAATATTTGAGGTTTTACATTTATTATTATATTTGAATTTATTTTATTCTTACAGCTTATAAAGATCTTTTCCAATCACCCAAACTATCATGTAACTATAGTTTTTATAAGTAATTTTACAACCTAAGTTCATATGTTTTTATATTTATTATTATCTTAATTAGGAATAGTCAAATAATAAGTAGTATTAATTAATAAATAATTCAGATAACTAATGCTTGTATCATATATAATAGGCTCTAAAATTTCCTAAAACATTTACCTATAATATTATTGTTCCTCAAGCTTGCCAAATCTGTACTTACCCTTACTCTCAACATATTCTGTGTAATTTCTATTATTGATATGCTTAAAAATCTGCAAGTTTATTATTATTTTAACATAAAAGTAAATAAGTCATTGAAATGTTTCAGAAATTATAAGTGGAGATTTAAAATATTCACCACTCTGGCACCATCCTGAATTCTCTCAAAAATTAACCACTGTAGGGATTTCTTATGTATTCCACTAAAATAATTATTTTTTTAAATGTATACAAATATGTTTGTGATGATCCAGTAATAATTTTTATATGAGATTTGTCTGCATCAATAATACATATGTTGCTATAAACAGTATAGTATAATAGAGGCCTGGTGCATGAATTCATGCACAGGTGGAGTCACTCCACCTGGCTGGCGATCGGGGCCAATCGGGGCCAGTGGCCAGGGAGGGGCTGCGGGAAGGACTGCAGGAGGGTTCCAGGGCATGTCCAGCCCCGTTTCACCCAGTCCCGATCGGCTGGACCCCAGCAGTAAGCTAAGCTACCAGATGGAGCATCTACCCCCTGGTGGTCAGTGCATGTCATAGCAACCAGTAGGTCAACTGCTTGGTTGGACACTTAGCATATTAGGCTTTTAATAGATTGTAGCTCAAGGTGCGGAATGCTCCGCATGCACTTTCCCTCCAGCCTCTGGTCTTGGAGACCTCATGTCTTTCCAAGGCTCTGCTCACCTTCTTCAGCTGCCACAGGAAGTAAACTGCACCATGTGCATGGAAACCCTTTGCAGGCTCCATGGGTGTGTCTTTACTTCACTGCTGTTTTGATTACCCCAACATAAGGAGAGACACCCTCATTATCAGGTAACAACATCATGCTAAGACCCCTGCTCAGCCTACTGCAGAGCTTTTAAGTAGGCCATGCGTTGCCCTAAATGGTTTGGCTCAGTGGATAGAGCCACGACCTGTGGACTGAAGGGTCCTGGATTCCATTCTGGTCAAGGGAACAATCCTGGGTTTCGGGCTCAATCCTCAATCCCCATTAGGGGCATGCGGGAGGCAGTAGATTGATTCTCTCTCATCATTGATGTCTCTATCTCTCTCATCCTCTGCCTTCCTCTCTGAAATCAATAAAAATATATTAACAAAAATAAAAATAAATAGGCCATGAATCAAACGTCACTGGTCTCCATCCATCCAGTCCCCTTACACACACTTTTGTCTTCGTGCCCGCCCCCCCACACACACACACTGTTGGGGTCTGTAAAATGGGGTCAGGATTTCAGCTTCAACCAAGGGTGATGCTTCCACACAGCCCTCCTTCCCCACCCACCTTCGTCCCCAGTCCTGTGAGGTCTCTCCCTCTCTCTCACCTCCATCTAACTTGGTGGGCCTTGCTCTGCCCCCTCCTCCTGCACAACCTCTTGTCTGCAACCTCCCTATTTCTCCTCCGGGGGTGGAGCTCCCCAAAGGCTATGTGGGGTGGGGCAGGGTGGAGCTGTGTGGGGCTAGCACAGGTGGGGCCTCAGAGGAGAGCTGGGGTGACCAGGAGGAGGAAGGAGGGATGTGGAGCCTATCCCATGGGAGAGCACCAGGCTCCTCAACTGTCCCCACCCAGCAGTTTTTTTAGGCCCCTGTGCAGCTGTCGCCCTCCACCCCTCGCTGCCTACTGCTTCCTTTCAAGTTTTGGACTCAGTTTCTCTGACTTAGCCCTGCCTCCCTCTCTGCTGCACCCCTGAGAGCCCTAGGCTGCTCCTTGGCCTCTGGCAGGCGCACCTGGCCTGTTCCCCTATAATGGTGCTACCTACTCTCCTGGAGTAGTTAGTGAAACTTAACAAATAAGAAGAAGCTCTGAAGATTATAAATTGTGCACTGAGAATGCCACAGGCTGTGGAGGGCTGCACAGTCCACAGCTCTCAGATCACACATAGCAGCCTCCTGAGCCACCAGGTCCCTCCTGGCTCCCACCCCTGCCCACCTCCACTGGGCCTCGGGCCAAACTCTGGGAGCTTCCTGACGGCTCTCACCTCATACCTCACTTTCCAGTCCAGCCCACCAGCACCTGCAGCAAGCTAACCTACCAATCGGAGTGTCTGACCCCTGGTGCTCATCATAGTGAATGATCGAGTGGTCAAACTCCCAGCTGAACTCATCGAGGGGACAATTTGCATATTAAGCTTTTATTATATAAGATATTAACACATTATAAATTATTTAACCATTTTTTTTATTGCTAATTAACTTTATTTCTAGTTTATTTTAGTTATAATCCTATATAATGAAGAGCTAATATGCTAATTAGACTGGACGGTGGAATGGCCTTCTGGAACAACCAGTGGGTGGGGACATGGGCATTGAGCCTCTAGTGTTGCTATAAAAACCTTTGAAGATATGCTTAGATATATTATTGTGAGTCTATCCAAGACCATATTAATGGATGTGAAATGTTGGAACATTAAGTACAAGCATTATACATTTTGATATATATGAGTAAATTCCCTCAAAACATTTGCATCCACCTACACCCCCACCAAAAATTTGTGAGGGTACTTATTTCCTTACTAAAGGTCCTGTGCACAAAATTCATGCATAGAGTGGGGGTTCCCTCAACTCAGCCTTCAACCCTCTCCAATTGGGGACCCCTTGCAGGATGTGCGATTACCATTTTAGGCCCGATCCCAGGGATTGGTCGGTTCTTATGCCAGTCAGCATCTCCAGGCCTATCTCTGGGCCTGATCAAAAAGGCGGGGCTTAACAGCCCCCCGCCAGAGGCCGGGAGAGAAAGAAAAGCCTGGCTGCTGGCGAAGATCAGAAAGAAAGAGGGAGAGAAAGAGAGGTAAGTACATTGATCAACTGCTTCCACTGAGGCTGCAGATCAGACCCTAACTCACTTTCTGGGTCTCAGCCATGTGGGCAGTCAGTGCTGGGTGACCAGGCTGCAGCTGGGCAACCCAGCATGCTGGCTTCCGATGGTCTGCCTTTGGTCGCAGGCTCAGCCCCTTCCCAAGCCTGAAGCCTCCGCCCCACGCTTTAGGCTTGGGAAACAGGCACCCCCCCCTCCACCCCTCCAATTGCAAGCCAGGCCCTTTCCAAGCCTAAAGCCTCCGCCCCAGGCTTTAGGCTGGAGAAGCAACTTCTTCCCAAGCCTAAACCCTGGGGCGGAGGCTTTAGGCTTGGGAAGCCCCCCCCTCCCCCTTTGGATGGCCGGCTAGGAGTGACCCAGGTATGTATACAAATTAACCACCATCTTTGTTGGGTTAATTTGCACACTCACTCTGATTGGCTGTGGGCGTAGTGGAGGTACAGTCAATTTACATGTTTCTCTATTATTAGGTAAGATGGTCTTACCAGTACTAGATATTATCCAACTTTTCATATTTGTATATTTCATGTTTTATTTGCATATCTTTATGTATAAATGAGATTGAAAATCTACTCATATATCTGTACTATTTTTCTGAAAGCTACACTTTTGAATCTTTCTAAGTTTAATTGCTTTATTTATTATATTATTTTATTGTTGTTTTGTACATATATTATTTAACCTGATAAAATTAGCTGTTTGCTCTTATGGTTGTTGTATGTTCTATATGTGCTGCCAATACAAGTTCACATTTCATCTTTTTTTAAAACTATTTTTTCTATATAGAACTTTTAAATTTTTATATATCAAAATTTGTCAAGCTTTAAAAATTACATGTGATTTTGTTTTGCTTGGAAAAGCCACTACTTACTCTAGAATCATATTAATTCAACAAGTTATTCTTCTAGCATTTTATTTTTGATTAGCAACACTTAATTATCTGATAAGTATAGTGAATATATTGATGTAATAAAGCAACACAACACTTTATTCACACCTTAAGTTCTCAGTAGCCTTACGTGGCTGCTTCTATATTATGGAACATGTCCGTCTCACAAAAATCTTATGGGACAGTGGAGTTATAGATAATTCCCCAAATTAATAGGCAAGGTTTTATTTTTTTCTGGCTAATCCATTAGATTTATTATAGATAAAAACGTTACACACTGTGATAAGAGAAGAATGTGTACGTACATTTCTAACCTATTCTAAAGCTTGGTGGAATGTTGGAGCCCAGACGAAACAGAACGGTTTCACTACCTGAATCACTGAGTTTGCATATTGATATAACCATATAATGGGATGCTAGTGAACATTCTTTTTTTTTTGTATAGCTAAGGTGGAAATTTTATTTGAACAAGTACAGACTCCCACTTGGGGAGAGGGAAAGAATCTTACAGCACAGACTCCCACGTGGGGAGGGGGAAAGAGTCCCCTAGCTCTATTCTTAAAGATAGGTCAATTCAAACATTTGCTGCAAATGTTGAGACAAAGACTTCAGAGATTAAATATACTTCTGACCCAGTTTAAAAGAGAACATTGTAAAGAATTCAGGTCTGCTGCCTCTCAATCTAAACCAGCAACCCACATTTGTTATTAATGTAATCAATGTGGAAAAATAAATTATTTATTGTACTCAAGGAATACCAAGTATATACACAGGGACAAAAAATGACATTAATCTCTAAGAGTCTACAGTTAAGTATATTTGGATCCTAAATGTAAACTGGCCTGGGTGTGGTCTTTAGTATTGTCCCTTGATACAAAAAAAATGCAGAAATCAGTACCTTTGTACACTTTTCAGAAAAAAGTGACCAGCTCCAAAAACCTGAGTGAGCAATGTGTATTTTCCTAATGATTTCATAGCAGAAGAGGAAGAGGAAGTTTATATTACATCGTGCCTAGCAAATGCTTTAAAAATCCTCATCATACAGGTCTGCTGAACTCTCTCTTCCTCCTCTGTAGCAGTGGAGACTCATGTTCTCTGCTTTGTTCCACATAGCTGCCAGCTCTCTTGTCCTTGTTTCTTTTTCCTAAACACCCCCAATCTCAGATGCTTCCTCCTTTTTTGCAGAACAATTCAATGTTTCTGTTTCTACATCTAAAATTGCACGCACGCTTCCAAGGTGATCACCAAAAGAGACTCTTGTAAACTAACTCAAGCTAAAAAAGTCAACAGCTCTTCGGTCTTCCTTAGTAGACCTCAAAGTTTCTGGTGATTTGACTTTAGTCTGCTGTGTGACATCACTACCAGCTTTTAATGAAAGTCGGCAAATTCTCAGTTCAGACCTGCCACATATACAGATATTTCCTAGACAATAATTCATTAGTAAGGAGGAATTATGCTTTCATACAGACTGGCAAGATTTAGGATATTACTATCTTTCTGGGGGCTGTCTCCATGGCATGTTCACTTGACACTATTCTAGATCACTTGGAATTAGCCTAGTTTTCATCAGGCAACTAGGACATAGTATCATTTGGGAAATCAAATCTAGGGCTCTGTTCCCACATGCTATAGACCTGGCTGGAGTCTTATACACTGTTCATAAAAAGGAAAAAAAGTGTCTCTAAAGAATTTTAGCAAACCCACAGAATTTGAATACTTTCAATTTCACCAATGGGAAGTCATTTCTAACATCCATCATGCTATTAAACTATTACTATCATGTATTCTAATTATTAATGCATCTAGTTTACATCAAGATATTGATAATTTAGGATTAAAACTGAATAATTTATAGATTAAGATATTTCTGATATAACGCTAACCCATCACCCATAGGTGCAGATTTTTAATTAGAATATTCACTGCATCAGAATGTAACTTTGACTAACTCATTCTATACCTAATTTTTAAAGCTGAGGTACTTAAATTTCAGTATTTGTAACACCATCTAATTAAGATAAACTATATAGAAGGCAATGGGAAATAAGTAACAATTAAAGTTTTCTGTTACATGTATTATATATGAAATTAACTTGGGTTTTATACATTGAAATTGAGAAACCTAAAGGTCTAAGTGCAGTAATGAATGTGTATTGTGCAAAAGGAGAAATTCTGCCAAATTTTCGAATCCAGAAAATGTAATTCTTCACAATTTAGAGGGGGAGGACTTTATGTTATTTAGTAAACTGTAAAAGAAGTAGTAATTAATGAAGTAAGGTAATTAACTAAAGTAATAACAGATTCACTGGGGTAAAGAGAGTTTTATTTAATACAAGGTGTCCCAAAAATGCATACATATTTCATCAGCTGATACCTCAACTTTAAAATTAAAAATGAAGTGTATTTTAATAAACTATGACTTTTAAGTATTCACATTGTATGTATACAATTTTTGGGGATACCCTATAGTGCCCAGCACAATCAGGAAAGTAACCCTATCTATAATAATAAAAACTTAATATGCTAATTAGACTGGATGTCCTTCTGGACGTCCTTCCAGACAACCTTCTGGATGAAGCTGGGGCTGTGAAGGATAGCCCAAGTCCTGGGTGCCTACTGGCAGCTGGGGGGAAGCCTGAATCCCGGGTGCCAGAGGGAAGCCAGTGCCTGCAGCCAGGAGAAGGAAGGCCTACTCTTGCATGATTTTTGTGTATCATGCATCTACTACTATCTAATAAAAGAGTAATATGCAAATTAACCATCACTCCACTACAAAATGGAGGCTCCCATAGACACAAGATGGCAGCACCCAGTCCTCTTAGGCCCACCGGAGTCCCCCAATCCCAGGGAGGGCTGCCAATGAGAGCTGGCAGCATGCAGCCAGGGCTGTTGGCCTGGGAGGTAGCTGCACCCCCCTCCCCCCTGCACGATCCACACCCAGCCCCGGCCTGGGCTGTTGGGCTGTGAGCCGGGCGCACCCCCCGGGCGCTATCCACTCCCAGCTCTGGACCTGGCCGTCGGCCTCCGAGCCAGCCCTGCCCCTCCCCAACAACCCCCCCCCCCCCGCCATGATCCGCTCAAAGCTGAGGCCCAGGCAGTCAGCCTGGGATGTGGCTGCACCCCTCCCCCCGCCAGTGATCAGCTCCCAGCCGCAGCTGGGGGTGTAGGTCTGGGAGGCAGCCATGCCCTTCAGAGCGATCCCCTCCCAGCAGCAGCCTGGGGTGTCAGCCTCCAAAGGGCCTGTGCCCCCATGGAGTGATCCCCCCCCACACACACCTATAGCCTTGGAACTTCCCTTGCTCCCAGCAGAGTGATTGGACATGGGGGGAGTGGGGTATCTGGGCGATGCTGTCCAGCAAACTTCTCCCATTGGGTAGAAACTTCTGACCAGGTTAGGGAGGTAAATGGATTTTGTTTAAAATCTTTAGAAATTGCAAAGGAAATGTCTGAAGTAGGGTTTCACATCAGAAGTAACTTACAACTAATTTCTGAAGGCAAACGGGGACATTGCAGTTACATTAGTGGAGAGTACCCCGGAGGTTGGCTCTACAATGGTGATGGCGGGCACACCCCACCCTGGTTCCAAAGCCCTGCTCTGAGTCCACCCAGGAACCTTTTCCCCTACAGTTTTCACCAAGGCAGGGAGGTTTTGTAGACATGAATAAGAAGTGCCCACGCACAAGTCCTGAAGATGCCGGGGCCGGCAGAAAGGACAAACTGGGAAAAGAGCAAAACCAGAAACACCACCAATCCCAACATAGATCATCTTTTTCTTCAGATGGTGGTGTGTTTCCCTCTTCTTCGTCTTCTGTAAGCGAGACAGATTCAAGTACTGACGATTCTACCAACGGAAAAGTTAAGAGAAAGAGAGGACAGGAAAGGAATAAAGGGAGAAAAGAAAGAAAGTACAAAAGATGAAACATCAAGAAAAAGAAACAGAAGGAAGAAATGAAGAAACAACCACATGACATCACCTTTCCAAGGTCTCATGAAATTCCTGTTTAAGGAGTTTATTTTATGACACTTTTAGTTTGGGTTTACATTTTTACGGGTTTGTCAAGACCACAGCAGGTACATTGTCCAATATGTTAAAGAAAAAAACCCTATCTAATAAAGAGATAATATCTAGGGGAGGGCATTTGGGGGTGACTGGACTGTCAGGGGAGGGCAGTTGGGGATGATCGGGTCTGCAGGGGAACAGTTAGGCGTAGATAAGGCTGGCAGGGCAGTGGTTAGGGGGTTATCAGGCTGGCAGGAAGAAGCGGTTAGGGGCAATCAGGCAGGCAGGCGAGCAGTTGGGAGCCAGCAGTCCTGGATTGTGAAAGGGATGTCCGACTGCCTGTTTAAGGGATTGGGCCTAAACAGGCAGTCGGACATCCCCCGAGGAGTCCCAGATTGGAGAGGATGCAGGTTGGGCTGAGGGACAACCCCCCCTGCACGAATTTCGTGCACTGGGCCTCTAGTCTATATAATAAAAGCCTAAGTGACCATTATGGCAGAACAACTGGAACAACTTGTCACTATGATGCACACTGACCACCGGGGGCAGATGCTCAACGTAGGAAGCTGGGCTCATGGCTGGCATGTGTAGCTGCCATGGCAGGAGCCTCTCCTGACTCTGCAGCAGCACTACCAAGTGGCAGCAGCAGGCACAGTGGGCAGGGATGAGTGCGAGCGGCATGGTGCCAGCCCTGATTCAGGCTCCTCCCGGGCCGCCTGCCACTTGGTGCACTGCTACATCCCTTGGGGGATGTCCAACTGCCAGTTTAGGCCTGATCCCGGTGTCGTTCTCTGTAGAAGGCAGTCAGTCTGAACAACTCAGTGACTCAGGGAAGCTCAGGGAGCTCAGGGTGAGCCTGCCTCCACACTTGACTCACCCACTCAATGGTGTTTTTGTATGACAGACCGTGGTGGCCCAGCCCAAGCATGTGCAGCAGCTGCTGAAGCTCAAGCAGCAGGCTGTGCAGCAGAAGAGGGACATCCAGCCACAAGCTGGCAGGCAGACTTCCCCTGAGGAGTCTTGGACTGCGAGAAGGCACAGGCTGGGCTGAGGGACCACCGCCCACCCCATCCCTGTGAACGAATTTCATGCACCAGGCCTCTAGTTTGATAATAACAATATCTTTATTGAAAGAAGTTTTTTTAAAGAAAATTTAAAAATAAGTTAGCTTCTAGATTTAAATAAAAAGTGGAAGAAGACATGAGTTTTGGTAATATTAATTTAAATAGCCACATATAAAATATATATTAATAAGATAAAGATATTCAGATATATGTATATTCTAAAATGAATTCAGAGAGAATAAATTGATCTTATGTGTTACCTATTCTGCCTGGTACTATTAATTTTTATACATTTTATCTTTATACATATTCATATATCTTGTCTTATAACATTATTGAGGCATATATTAATTACTTATAACATTCCATAAATTATCTTAATAACCTCTTTATTATCTGAAAAGTCTTCTCTGGCATGCTGGTACAATACCAAACTCTAATTTGGGCACAATTTTTATGTTTATTTAATTTTTTTGTTTTCTAATACCATCAGTGAGGAGGAGGAAAACCAGTTCCTTAGCTATTTTGATAGGGTGTTGTAAGGTATTACATACTCAGGGATGCTTTCCCTCACTAAACTTGACTGTTTTATTCAATCTTGTTCTGGTGTAGAGATATGGACACCAAAGGTCAGAGAATAATCAAGGTACAGTATTCAAGATATATTTAAAAATTACCTGTTCTGATAGTTGTCCTCTACCCAAAAAGGAGGAATTCCTCACTCTATCCATTTGAATCCTTCTTAATTCAAAGCTGGCATTCTTCAGCTTTGGGGAATAGATCAGAGGATTTGCCACAGCTTATTAAAAAAAAAGATAATGAAAAATACCAATTGACTATTCCAGCAAAAAGACAAAGTGTTTGTGTGCATATAATTAATTGTACTGTGATAGAAATTGTGGATCCTGATGAAATCTAGGGACATTTCTTTTTGCTTAATCTAGATACAAAGGCTAAATTTCTCCCCAAGTGTTTATGGCAGCATACATATTTGAAGCAAAGCACTTTAAACATTGGGTTTACTGACTTTAGGCAACCTTCACTTAGAGTCCAGTGACATTGGCACACATTAGAAGGAATATTTTTTTAAATATTAGCCAAATATATGCATAGTAGAAAGAAAATATAGGTACGACATGAGGGCTGGAGTGCAGGTCTCAAGCCCTATTTAGAGGACTTTCTAATGGACTCATGTAACAGTGTCACAGTCCAAAGAATAAACCATTTTTCTGCCATTACATTCAGTTTGAAGAAATAGGAATATATTGAAGTCTATTACTATTAGTGGATTGAGCATATTTAAAATTGCAAAGATTTTAAAGACAACCTATTTTAGATCCTCCATTTAACAGGGAGAATGCTGAGTCCCTGAGCAAGCATAGGCCTTCCCACCAGAGTTTCCTGGAAGCTGTGGGCAGAAAGCAGCTCCGTGAACTTCCTGTGTAACACAAGTTCTACAGTAGAAACAGCATTATTGATATTTTTCTGTCACCAAATTGTAAAGATAACCAAGCTGACTTAGAAGAAAATAAAAGCAGATTCTTACTAAAGAAAAAGTTATGAGGAGATAAAGATGAAATTCCCAGCTCAGAGAATAAAGCAAAGTGAAAAGTTAAACCTAAGAATCAGAGAGACGTCTAACAACTGAGTCTCTGTGGTCTCTATGCAGAGTGAGATATGGGAATGATTCAAGGAAAAGAGGGAAATCCAATGGAGAAATGGTAAGTGGAGTTTTATGTGCTAACACCAGGAAAGCAGAAGGGCCCACAGAAAAACTAATTCAATTTAATAAACTATAAAACCTTCTTGCCCAATATTGTCCTTAGTGATCCATTTATTGATTGATATGTTAGAAAATAGAGATATCATAATTATAAAAATGTAAGCATGTTAAGAATAAAAAGATGGTCTCTTCTAAATAGGAACTAATCAACTTACAGAAAATGTTATTTTTTGTATCTAACAACTGCAGTTATTTCATTTGAAGGTTGTAATAACTATCCAAATTTGGTCTGAAAAAACAAATATGTTATTGTCACAATCATTATAAAACTAGAATAATTTAATGCTATAATAACAATGTGCTTGGGTCTACATTCTTAAAAATTATAAACCATTTAGTTGGTACCTTAAAGTTTATTTTAAAATTGTGAAAATATATTTTATAAAGATTTCTTTTCCTACTTCTAATAAAGTACAATGCATTAATAGTTGTATGAAGGCAACAAAATAGTTACTGATATTAAACACATTAAGTTTAGAGCAAGAACTGAAATAACCACTGAAAATAACACACCAAAGCATTTATTTTATTTATTTTTCTATTTAAAAAATATATTTTTATTGATTTCAGGGAGGAAGGGAGAGGGATAAAAACATTGACGATGAGAGGGATCACTGATCAGCTGCCTCCTGCCTGCTCTACACTGGGGATCAAGCCTGCAACCTGAGCATGTGCCCTTGGCTGGAATTGAACCTGGGACCCTTCAGTCCACAGGCTAATGCTCTATCCACTGAGCTAAACCAGCTAGGGCCCAAGGCATTTATTTTAGAAAATTATCTCCTCCTTAATTTTTATGTTAACAATTACAGTGAATTTAAAAAAGCAAAATAAATCTATTTTAGGATTTCCGTAGTATAAGATTTAAAAACCAATATTGAACAAAATGTGCAATAGGTCCAAGTCTGCTTTGTTGGTTTTGATGGTTTTGTATTTTTAAAAAAAGGGTTCATAAAAAGTAAACAAAACAAAACAAAACCAACCTTCTTGCTCTATGGAAACAGTGAACTAATCATGTCTAAAGAAAAGGAGTTCATCCAAACCACGTGTCTTAGGGTTCTGGCAAGAATTCTTTACCTTAGGCAACTAAAATAATTACCTACCATAATTTAAGGATGTTTTAACTCTTAAAGTAGAATGCTGTAATCTAGTTAAGTAACATTTGCCACAAAAAAAAATTATATGGTTGTTCTATTACATGTGTGGTTCTCATGAGGTAGAATGTAGGCAAGTCCCCAAAAACATAATTTAAGGGATGCTTAAATCAGAATAACTAGAATGAAAATATGTACCTGTCCCCATAAGGAAAATGGTATCTTACCGACATTTACACACATCCTGTGTTACCTTTACATTAAAAAAAATGAGACTAGTAATGAGTAGGGATAATGATTTCCTACCACAGGGCATCCTGGGGAGAGGGTAGGGGTGAGGTAGTAGAAGTTCTATTTTTAATTTCTTGAGAAACTTTCATTCTCTTTTCTTAGTGGTTGTTCCATTTCCATCAACAGTGCATAAGGGTTCCTTTCCCTGCCCTCACAGCCTCACCAGCATTTGTTATTTCTTAACTTTCAAAAAAATTATTTTTCACTTATAGTTGACATACAATACATTAGTTTTAGATATACAATATAGTGATTCAATATTTATATACATTACAAAGTGATGACCGCAGTTACTATCCATCTGGTATCATACATAGTTATTACAATATTATTAACTACTAGAGTCCAATTGCATGAAGAGATTCGTGCAAGAGGCCTTCCTTCCCTTGGCTTCCAGCACTGGTTTTCCTCCGGCACCTGGGACCCAGGCCTCCGCTCCAGCCGGAGTCTGCCACCTTTGCTGCAGACTCGGGCCAGAGTCTGCCATCTTCGTCTTTGCTGCAGACTCCAGCCAGAGTCTGCCATCTTCGTCTTCGCTGTTTCACTGCAGACTCTGGCCAGAGTCTTTGTCTTTGCTGCAAACTTCGGCTGGAGTCTGCCATCTTCATCTTCACTGCAGACTCTGGAGTCTGCAGTCTTCCTCTTTGCTGTGGCCAGAGTGCCTCTCCTGTAGATCCCTTCGCCCCCCACCCTCCCTCTCATAGCAGGCATCCTGCCCCGCTCAGCCACTCCACACCTGGAGCAGCTGGGTGCCACCATCTTTCTCCTTGTAACTTGCATATTCCCTCCTGATTGGCTGGTGGGCGTAGCAAAGTGATGGTTAATTTGCATGTTTCTCTTTTATTAGTGTAGACTAGTGGCCCAGTGCACAAAATGCATGCACATTGAAAGTGAATTAATTAGAGGAAATACTTTAATATTGCTATTTGCCCTTTCTCTATAATAAAAGTGTGAGAGATAAAAGGAAATGAGTACAATGCATATGAAAATAATACATAATTTTATTAATAAAAAACAATAACAAAATGATATAATAACAAACTCATGATATAAAAACAACATTGATGAAAATAATGACTGATAAAGTGATTAAACTTATTGTAATATCTCCCTGTATACCACATTAAGAGTGAAAACACTTTCAGAGTGCTTGACTAATTTTCCTTGGGATAAAGTATTTGCAACTTTAACTTTAACATCACATGCTCTTTGAACTTGAGAGAAAGCAACATATAACTGACCATGTGCGAAAATGGGTTCAGGTAGGAATATTCCTACTCTGTCTAGAGTTTGTCCCTGTGGTTTATTAATAGTCATTGCAAATGCTGGCATCATGGGAAACTGTCTTCGAATTAATTTAAGTGGGAGGCCAATGTCAGATGGGGACAAATCAATTCTTGGAATCAGAATAACCTCTCCCTCTGCAGATCCTGTTAATACTTCAGCTTCAATAATGTTAGGTCATAATCTTTTGATAATAAATCTGGTACCATTACAAAGACCCCATTTACTATTAAGATTTCTCAATAGCATGATGATTGCACCCACTTTCAATTTTAATTTATGACACAGCATTCCTGAAGGAGTAATAATATTACGAAATTCACTGGGAAAATTTCCTTTTCAGCATCACCTGTTGAGTCAATGGAATCATCACTCAAATAGGTGTAAAAATCTCCATCAACTATATCCAAAATTTCTTCCTTTAATTTTTGAACATGCTCATTTTTGGACAAAGAATCACACATTTAGATATATTTTTAATATTACCTATAGATATACTATTTCCAAAGGTGGCTTCAATAATAGATCCATTACAGATTATCTCATGGGGGATTTCAATAATATCCATTCCTAAATGAAAACTGCTATCAAGTTTGCCATCTCCAAGTTTTACTAACCATTCGCTATAAGCAGAATCCTCTGATCTCGTATTTGTTTTAAGAGACAACTTTCTGAAGCATCCCCAAACACCACAGTACTTTAAACTCGTTTGTACTATGGCCGATCACATAGCATGCGGCACAATACTGAGACATTGTCGAAAATCCCTTCCGAGAAGAACTTTCCCACCAAATGCAACATTCAAATTCATAATTTCTCTTAGTAATCTGTCTATGGCATTTATAGCATGATTGGATGCCATGGTCCATTCATCAGTAATAAGAAGTTGGGCCTTCTTAATGGTTTTAGCAACTTTGCTCTTCATATTGAGTCTAAAAATTGAAGTTTCATTTAATAGAACTGGTAATTTATATTGGGAATGAAAGGTTCTTCCACCAGGAAGTAAATTTGCAGCCATTCCTGCAGATGCTGTGGGTAAAACAGTACCACCACAACCTCTAATATAATGTATTAAAACTTTATAGAGATACTAGAGGCCCGGTGCATGAAATTCTTGCACAGAGGTATGTGTCCCTCAGCCCAGCCTGCACCCTCTCCAATCTGGGACCCCTCGAGGGATGTCCGACTGTCCTGGTAGGATCGGGCCTAAATGAGCAGTTGGACATCCCTCTCACAATCCAGAACTGCTGGCTCCCAACTGCTCCCCTGCCTGCCTTCCTGATTGCCCCTAACCACTTCTGCCTGCCAGCCTGATCACCCCCTAACCACTCCCCTCACAGCCTGATTGATGCCTAACTGCTCCCTGCCAGCCTGTTTGCCCCTATCTGCCCTCCCCTGCAGGTGTGGTCACCCTGAACTGTCCTCCCCTGCAGGCCTGGTCACCCCTAACTGCCCTCCCCTGCAGGCCTGGGTCCCCCCCAACTGCCCTTCCCTGCAGGCCCGGTCGCCCCCAACTTTCCTCTTCTGCAGGCCTGATTGCCCCCAATTGCCCTCCCTTACAGACCTGGTCCCTCCCAACTGCCCTCTCCTGCTGGCCTGATCACCCACAGCTGCCCTCCCTTGCAGGCCTGGTCCCTCCCAATTGCCCTCCCCTGCTGGCCATCTTGTGGTGGCCATCTTGTGTCCACATGGGGGCAGTCATATTGTGTGTTGGAGTGATGGTCAATTTGCATATTACTCTTTTATTAGATAGGATGTTTTTCCATTACTACCTGGACCATCCAAGAAAAAGCATTTGGGGTGTACAGTTTGATCATCGATGGCTGAAGTTATACTCTGAAAGGCTGCCGACTGTTCATCATTCAGAGAATTGATCAAAACCTCTGCCTGTTGTTGCTCGTACAATTCATCACATGTATTTGCATTCATTAATAAAGGATAGTCTGGAAGTTTTAAATGTGAACATTTCATTCCATGCAATGTGAATACCTCTTGAATTTTGTTAAGGTCATGCATTTCACAGTTTACACATGCACCTTCTCTTTGGTGCAATTTCCAACAGAAATCTTCAATAAAATGAGATTTATTCTCATCCCATAATTTGTCTGCAGCAGAAGGACATCCAAACACACATATGTATGCAAAATGTTACTGTAGTTTTTTGGGCATATTAAGGATGATTGTGTCGTCAATCATATCTTTCCAAATAGTGTCATCAAGTAATAATCCTCGGTGTTTAGCAGCTTCATGAAATGTATCATAAGTTACACCTCCTACAGTTCGCAGATCCTCAAAACTTATCGCACCTTTTACATGCAGAAGCAAAAGTCTAAGGTAATATCATTCTGGCTCTCTAAAGCTCACAGTGAACAGTCTACCTAATACTTTATTCCCACCCTTTTGGCGTTTTGTCCACAAAGAATTATTAAACACATAATGCTGTGGAATCTCCCAGTAATAATGATTATGTGCATCAGAGTCCTCTCTATGCAGTAAGAACCAAGCCATTAAAGTTGAGTTATGCCTTTTAGCCCTATCTAAAACTTCAGCAAAATCATCGGCATGAAAATACAAATTTTGTTCATTTGGCAAATGAATAGCTAATCTTATGATTGCATGAGATTGGTCATGCATTCGCATTCCAAAAAGTCTCCAAACAGCCTCAGGAGTGCTCACATACCTGGAGTCAATAAAGTCCTGTACTTCAACATGATTGATCATATTTTTTTCAGAAATTTGAATATTTGCACAATCATGCCCTTTATAGATGTATTTAAATAGATATTTGACACTTCTAATAGATGCACAGACTTCAACATTTATATGTCAGTTATATTTGAGGCACAAATATGGGTTATAAGGGACAATCCAGGTATTATCAACAATTTTATTTCCAATAGAAATGGTACAACCAGATCTTCATTTGTATTTGGGATATTCATCATTATTTCCAACGGTCACATTTTGAAATTCTTTTGGATATCCCTTTGAACATTTTCCATACATAGACTATTTGGATTTTGTATTCCACATGGTCCATGGTCCATATTTAATTTTACAATTTGAAAAAGTCAAGACACTGGTCCTCATCTGGAATGTCTACCTTAACTATATGGTCAATGTCATCTTCTGAACGTAATTTGGACTCACTATCTAATATCAATAATATGTGAGCATGAGGCAGTCCGCATTTCTGAAATTCAATGACATGAATCTTAGCTATTACTTGGCCAAATAAATGGAATTTACATACATCATTTAAAAGAGCGTTCAGCTTAATATTAAAAACTTTGACTACCAAGTCAGGTCTGTTTTCAACTTTTTGCCAGCGTTGTAAATTGTTTGTAATATCTGCCCATTTGGGGTTGGATGTCATGGTTATAAGTAAATCGGGCTTGCCATACTTCGTTACAATTGCCATAGCATCCTGATATCGCTGCTGCATATTTCTGGGACTGCCCTCAAAAGATGATGGAAGTATTATCATTTTACCAATCGGCACATTGTCATTTTCAGATCTAGATTTGAGATAATCCATCAAACCACTATATTTTTCAATCTCAACTTAGATTGGTTTGCTTTAATGAAATTTATCTGATTGGCCTCCATTTTTTAATATGAATCCACAATAAACTGTTGAGTTAATTTTCCTGTATTTAAAATAGGATTGAATGTGTCCCTCACACAGAGATGAAATCCATAATACTGCATTTGTGTGACTCATGTTCTTACATTTTGTCTAGTATTATTGTTGAGTACACTGTTGTCTCTGAGTCTTAATGCAATATCTGTTCCCCAGCCTTTTTCACCATGTGGCAAAAGAATAGGATATGTCATTGCATCCAGTGTAGGAAACAGGATACTGATTTGTTTCATTTTAGTGACACTTGAATTATTGGGATCTGGTTTACAATGAATGAGCAAGTCCCTTTCAAAAGGAGGTTCTCCATCTTCGTTTCTGAATATGACAGCAACCTCGGTTACACGGGGAAAATTATATCTACCTGGGTCACTGTTACGATCGTATTTAATTGCCATAGTTACTTCCATGGGAGCTATACCTTTTGCTGCTGCTTCAGATTGGGCTTCCTTTTCTACCTCATGTAGCATCTTGTCCGATTGTGTTAATTCATTTATTTCATGCATGAGGTTGTTGATGTTGATCATGAGTTTCTGAGCAGCCCTGGTTTTCTGGCATTGCTAATCTTTTAGCTTCACTGTATCCAAAGTATAGAGTTGAGCAAACTTCCAAGAAACACCATCCGAAGGATGTAAAGTTCCAGTACGGAGATAAACTTGTCCGTGTATTCTAAAACAGTATGGCCCATACCCTGATGGCGATGCAATATTTGCACCCATGGAAGCAAAAGCAAAAGAACTATTTATGGGTTGAATATTTTCCATGAAAGTTTTACTGTCAGAATCTTCATTTGTCATTAATCTTTTTAAATATGTCGGGTAATCTGGAAAATGTATATCATTTGGACAGACTTTACCTTTGCTACAACATCGAGTAAATTTCCCATCGGATAGTTTTTCATCAGAGAAATTTAGTGATAGGCAAAATTGACATCTAACAGTCATTCCTCCACAACTGTGTTTGAGAATTGCATCCTCAGGTACTCCATTTTCACTGAGAAGGCAGTTCCTACCAGTATTGCTAGTACTTGTTGATGACTGTTCTCTAGACATATTCTGTCTTCGCCACCACCTTCTTTCAACTTCAAAGGCACGTTGGTCTTTAGACATTTTCTGTCGATGATGCCAGTGTTTTTGGGCTTCAGAGCAACGTTTTTTAATAGCTGCTCTTCAGGTACAATCTGTCTCAGACGTCGCCTTCTTTCAAGATCAGAGGCACGTTGCTCTTCAGACATTTTCTGTCAATAACGTCAGCATCTTTCTGCTGCAGAGCTACGTTCTATCAACAGTTTTTCTTTGGACATAGTCCCACCTCTCTACTGCCACGGTCAGAGATACAGGTGAATGAGAATCCTGGCTGTCAGGCCTTTGAGCTGTGTGACCAATGGCTGGTTCTGGCTGATTTTGTGGGAGTGGAACTTCCTCCTACCTGTTGTCAGTTTCCATAGCTGGGAGGAGGAAGCTGAGGCTCCAGAGGGAGCAATGCCCTCTAAGCCGCCAGCTTTCTTGCTCTGCTCGACCCCATGAGCAGGCCTTGGCAGGGTCTGCCCGGGTCCCCGCGGTTTGGACCCCGCCAGTTGCCTGGGTCCAAGCCACGATTGTGATCGCACCTTGGACCTGGCTGGCAGCATTGGGCGCTGCCCCACACCACCTGCCCAGTCCCCCATCTTGGCTTGGATCCAGCCGATGGCATCGGGCACTGCTCCCATTGCCTGCCCTGGTCTAAGCCATGATTGTCGGGCAGGCGGCGTGATTGTATCTTGGACCTGGCTGGCAGCATGGGGCGCTGCCCCCACTGCCTGCCCAGTCTCCCATTGCAGCTTGGATCTGGCTGGCGGCATAGGGCGCTGCCTGCACAGCCTGCATATGCAAGTTTACCCACCATCTTTGTTGGATTAATTTGCATAGCACTCCTGATTGGCTGTGGGCATAGCAGAGGTACAGTCAATTAGCATCTTTCTCTTTTATTAGTGTAGATATCCTCTATACTGTACCTAACATCCCTGTGATGATTTTTATAACTGGAAATTTGCACTTTAATCCTTTTCACCTTTTTTATCCATCCACTAAACCTTTTTAACTTTTTTATAATAGCCATGCTAACAAATGTGAGATGATATTGTGGTTTTGACTGGCATTTCCATGATGATTAGTGATGCTGAGCACCTTTCCATGTACCTGCTGCTCATTTGTATGTCTTCTTTGGAAAAATATCTATTCAGGTATTTTGCCCGTTTTCCAACAGGGTTATTTGTTTAGTTTTTGCTATTGAGTTGTATGATTTATTTTTATATTTTTTATATTAACCCCTTACTGAATATGTGCTTCGCAAATATTTTCTCCCATTTCATAGGTTATCTTTTCATTTTGTTTGCAGTTTCTTTTGATATGCAAAAGCTTTTTAGTTTGATATAGTCCTACTTGTTTATTTTAGTTTTTGTTTCCTTTGCTTTTGATGTCACATTCAAAAAGTCATTGCCAAGACCAATGTCAATGGGCTTACACACTATGATTTCTTCTGGAGTTTTATGGTTTCAGGTCTTATGTTTAAGTCTTCAATACATTTTGAGTTAATTTTTGTGTATCATGTAACATAAAGGTCAAATTTTATTCTTTTATATGTGGATATTCAATTTTCCCAAAACCATTTTTTGAAGAAACTATAGTTTCCCCAATGTATATTCTTGGCTCCTTTGTTAAGAATTAATTGATCATTTATAAATTATTTTATTTCTAGGCTCTGTATTCTGTTCCATTGATCTGTATGTCTGTCTTTATGCCAATACCATATTGTTTTGATTATTATAGCTTTGTAATATAGTTCAGAATTAGGAAATGTGTGCCTCTAACTTTGTTCTTTTTCTGAAGATTGCTTTGGCTATTTGAGGTCTTTTGTGGCTCCATATAAATTTTCAGATTACTTGTTCTATTTCTGTGAAAAATGCAGTTCAAATTACATGGACTCTATAGATGTCTTTGGGCAGTACTGACCTTTTAAGAATAGTAATTCTTCTAATCCATGAGCATAGAGTATATCTTCATATGTTTGCTTTTTCAGTTTATTTTATCACTGTCTAATTGTTTCTGCTGTGTAGCTCTTTCACTTCCTTGATTAAATTTACTTCTAAGTATTTAATTCTTTCTGATGCTATTATAAAGGGGATTGTTTCTTAATTTGCAATCAATATTTTTATTGATTTCAGAGAGGCAGGGAGAGGGATAGAGAGAGAGAGAAACTTCAATAATGAGAGTCATTGATCTGCTGCTTCCTGCATGCCCCCTACTGGGGATCAAGCCTGCAATCCAGGCTCATGCCCTTGACTGGAATTGAACCCGTGACCCTTCAGTCCACAAACCTATGCTCTATCAACTAAGCCAAACCAGCTAGGGCTTAATTTCTCTTTCTGATAATTTGTTGCTGGCGTATAGAAATTCATCTAGTTTTAAATATTGAATTTTTATTCTGCAACTTTACTGAAATTGTTTTCTTTTTTACTTCTAATAGTTTTGCTGTTGTTACTGCTTTTGATGAAGTGTTTACTATTATGACATCTGCAAATAGAGGAATTTTACTTCTTTTCTTATTTGGTTGCCTTTTTTTCTTCTTTTTCTTGACTAATTGCTCTGGTTAGGATGTCCGAATTTATGCTGAAAATAAGGGGTGAGAGGGAGCATTCTTGTTTTGTTTTGT
The DNA here is from genome assembly GCA_026230045.1 of Corynorhinus townsendii. Lineage (NCBI taxonomy): Eukaryota > Metazoa > Chordata > Mammalia > Chiroptera > Vespertilionidae > Corynorhinus > Corynorhinus townsendii. The sequence continues at coordinate 138,126,202 of JAPDVU010000003.1, read as the reverse complement.
TTTTAGAAGAATAAATGTCAAATTTTCACCATTGATTAGGATGCCACTATTTCAGTGTTAACTTATATGCATATGTGCAGAACCCATGGACACAGACAATAGTGTGGTGAAGGCCTTGGAAAGTGGCAGGAGCATGGTGGAGGGGATCAATGGGGGAAAAAAGGGGACATCTGTAATACTTTTAACAATAAAGACAAATTTTATTTTTTTTTAATTTTAAAATATATTTTATTGATTTTTTACAGAGAGGAAGGGTTGAGGGATAGAGAGTTAGAAACATCTATGAAAGAGAAACATCGATCAGCTGCCTTCTGCACACCTCCTACTGGGGATGTGCCCACAACCAAGGTACATGCCCTTGACCAGAATCGAACCTGGGACCTTTCAGTCCGCAGGCCGACGCTCTATCCACTGAGCCAAACAAGTTAGGGCAATAAAGACAAATTTTAAAAATTAAAAAAAAAAACACTGCTGTTTTGTTTGCTACAGTCCTCTGTGACTCATGAATAAAAGCACCTTTGGCTATCAGAGCTGTATGATATAGGATCCATCTCTCAGGCAGCAGTGTAAAAACTGGAGCGCAGACACATGTGCAAGCTCCTTGTAGGGTGATACTGGTTCATGCTAGACAGACAGCTAGGGAGATGTCTACCAGTTGTTTTTCCTAGTCTTCAAGGAGCATCACAGCCAACCCCTAAATGTGTGCTAAATTAGAAGCCTGATTCTTGGGCAGCAGATTCAAAGTATGCCATTGGGCCTCCCTCAGGGAAAGAGTAGGGAATGTGCATTTTTGTCTCTTCCCTCTGCACTGAGCCCTGAAAGGATAGCTATGATGAATGCTTGCACATGTTGCTTTGTTTGCAATAGTCTGGTACAAGCATGTCAAACTCAAAGGCTAACAGGGGCCAAATAAACAAAGTTTAAGTTTATGTGGACCACAAAAAAACAAAAGCTTCAATTTTCATAGAAACTTAGGTTTATTTCGATAGAGACATGCTGAATACAAAGGGCTGAAATAAATGAGTAATTGTTAACATAAAATAATACAACATTTTAATAAAAAATAATATTTTTTCTTGAACATTAACTTACCAGACACTGAATAATTGCACAAATTAATAAGCGTAATACAAATAAACCTATTTTTCATATTCTCCGAAAGCAAAATATTTCCTGTTGCACACACCAAACAAGTCAGTCCAAGACTAATGACGTGGCCATCGGCTGCTAAAATATTCGCTGCTAGTATTAGTGGAGAGAAATGGTGTGCCTGCATGTAAGGCACGTGAGAGACTTGAATGCAACACGATTATAGTAATCAGTCATTAGCGAACTTTGTAGTTCCTATTAATAATTATGTATAACAGGATATTGTAAAAATTAAGAAAAAAATTTAAAAGGTTTCTTATAAACCGTTATATTGGCTGGGCTGCAAACATCTTCATTGTGGGCCACATGCAGCCCGCGGGCCGCAATTTTGACATGCTTGGTCTGGTGTATCTCATGAACACAAGCCTAATTGGCTTTTAAAGCGAGATGTTTCAGGGGTGTGTTCCTTGGGTGGGAGTCTAAAAGGTTGGGGTACTAAATGTGGGTTGCAAACCATTCATTCCTCAGGGAGTAGCTGAGAGTTGGGAGTTCTCTCCAGATTATGTGGCACTGCTTGGGTGGGGTTTATGGCGAGAATATGTCTCAGCCTTTCCTATCATTTTCAATGTAGGTGTGTTCTCATTTGCCCAAGTGTGGGAGTCAGTCAACTGGTTTCTGGATTTCTTTCAGAAATAATTGCTCCCTGTGTAGGGTGTACATTTGGCAGGTCCATGGGAAGAGAGGAAAGAGCTCAGGAGCCTCCCATGTCACCAACCCGCCTTCACTATTTATTTATTTCATTTCCTCTAAGGAAGGGACAAGAAATCATTAGGTTAAGTGGGGATTATAACTATAAGTGGAATTTGACTAAGATTATCTTGCAAATATGTAATCATCAATAAAATTACTAATCTGCACACAAAAACCAAAAGCAAAATAAAAAAACACATAAATTTAACTTAAATATAAAGTCCAATGTAACATGCTATATAAGACATCCAAATGAAATCAGTAACCTCAATTATATCCTTATTTATATCTACAAAAAGTGACTATCTCTTTTAATGGGAATACTAGTTAGTATGTTATGTAGGTAAGCAGGAAGGTATCACCTTATCTAGATATTGGCTATATTAACCAAAGATATCCATCCTAACAAAATGTGTCTATACCTATTGGCAATAGAGATTACCCTTTAACAATTTAAAGTAACACTTTCTTAGCATACTTCTTTTTAATCATGTGTTGCCACAAAATCTTTTATTTTAACTTGTTTGTTCCAGTAGCCTTCTAAGAAATACAGAGGTAATTTACACTGAGTGGCCAGATTATTATGACCACCTGACATTTGTTAGCAAATTAACCGTTCACTGCATCGTATGGGATATGGAAGCCGGAGGCCTGTTCGAACACCTTTGCTGTCTGCAGTTACCAAAATAAAACGTCTCCAGTTCGCACAGGAACACAAGGATTGGACAGTCGAGCATTGGCAAAAAGTCATGTGGCCTGATGAATCACATTTCCAGTTGTATCATGCAGATGGCAGAGTGAGAATTTCATGGAAACAGCATGAAAGCATGCACCCCACATGTATGAGTACAATCCTCCAAGCTGGTGGGGGCAGTGTTATGGTTTGGGGCATGTTTTCATGGCATGATTTGGGCCCTTTAATTCGTGTGGAACAACGTCTGAATAGCACAACATACCTAAGTATCATTGCTGATCAAGTTCATCCTATCATGTTGATGGCGTATCCCAATGGAGATGGCTTCTTCCAACAAGACAATGCGCCATGCCACGGTGCTCATATTGTGCAGGAGTGGTTTCAAGAACATGAGGGAGACTTTACCTTGCTTAGGTGGCCCCCACAATCACCAGATCTCAATCCAATTGAGCATTTGTGGGACGATGTTAAAAGAGCCATCAGGCAGCTGGTTCCACAACCATCAAATTTCACAGAACTGGACAGTGCTATTCATCAGGCATGGTGTCAGATTCCTCGCATCACCTTTCAACATCTCGTGGCGTCAATGCCAAGAAGAATCGCCACAGTATTGAAGGCAAAAGGTGGCCCAGTGAAGTACTGATGGGGTGGTCATAATAATCTGGCCACTCAGTGTATATAAAGTAGTCAAATTGATAATAATGTGCTTCCAATTTCCTTTTCATTATTGAAATATTTAGTAGAACTATATTAACCTCTGTATTTATTTTCTTGTAGAAATCTGCATTTTAATGTCTTACAGATTTTTCTTCTCTTGCATCTTTACTCTGTTGGCACTGAGCCAATCCTTTTGAAAAGACATATTTATACATATAATCAGGACAGATGTTTGTTTTTTAAATGCGGGAAATTAATGATAATCAAGATTATGGATGTTAGAAATGCTTTTTACAGGTACCAAAATCCAAAGTTAATTTTTGCTTTTGAAATGAATTCACTAAGATCACCACAATTGAAATGTTGGAAGAGTATTATCTGTTCATTTTCGGAGAAACTTGTTTCAGAGGCATATAGCTTTCTTTGGTGGCAGCCTAATAAAAGGCAAACTTGTAGTACTGCAATGCTCTGAGCAGTCGAACCTGTGGTAGTTACATTAATTGCTCAGTGACCTGGGCTGGTCTTTCACTACATTTTGAAAGAAACTGATCAACCTGGTTTCAGAAAGGGGGACATTTACCATCCTGTTTCAGTCACTTCACTCTTGAAGGTGGGGTATTCACGACAGGAATCAGTCTAAATTAAAGTCATTACACTTTCACTTTACTAGCCTTGCCTAATCCTTTCTACTTGCTGAATTCTCACACCTAAGAAGTTTTCTGAGTGATAAATAAAACTTTTATTTGCCTTTCCCATAACTTACCTCAAAGCATCCCTCTAATTATCGTTTTCCATCCTCAGTGAACAACTGGTCCATAATTAGGGTTAATAATTTAATTTGGATAGATTCACTTATTTTTTGTTTGTACATGAGTATTGCACAAAATATGCTAGGAGGTGATTTCCTATGTATTCATGATGGGAGATGGTAATAAAGGTCTATTCTAGGGTTTTATATATTTACTTTTGATGTCATAATGTTGTTTCTGGAAATTGCATTTCCAGGACAATTTTTGCTTTTATCTTGTGGAAAAGGTAGTTACAGCTTAAGTTTTTGGTTTACTGCAACAAATGTGTGGGGTTTTTTAAATTAGATGCAAAATGGATTTATATACAGATTTTGAACAGTTTGTGGTACTTGAATTGGATAAAGCAAAGTGATAGCCTGTATGTGGGCCTTCCTGCATATATTTTTAAAAAGTCAGTGTGACATTCATTTTCATAGATAATCCGGGTATGAAGTAGGGCTCACACAAAGTGGCAACCAATTTTAGGAGTCCCTTAAGACATTGCCCCTCTCCCAAATGTGCTTATCAATACATTAAATGTAAAGGTCTTTATTCTTTGAAAAATTACATAGAAGTTCATTTAATTGTGTTATATATCTTCACTCTAGATGATAACTGTATTAAACAAACATTATATTAAAGGGCAGAATATGTTGATTTTAGAGTATGTAGAAAGCAATACTAAATAATTTTGATTCAAACAATTCAATTATATCAAATGACAATTATCTTGAATAAAATAATTAGAATGTTGAAAAATTTCGCTGTTATTTAATTGACATTAAAATGAAAACTTTATTTTTGTACCATAATCATTGTGTCTGGATATACAATATAAACTGAAAAACAGATTGTCATGAAATATTAATAGGTGTTACATTTAAATTTTGCTTTCTCTGGTTAAGATCTTATCCCAAGTATTTTTCCCTAACTTCCCCAAAATAAATCACTTAAAATATTAAATTAGTTTAGTATATTTAAGTCAAAAATGCTTTTGGAAGTAAAAGAGCATGCTATTATTAGAATAAAATTCTGCTAGAATAGAGCAAAATTATGTTCAGTCTCTACTGATATCTTTTCCAAAGGAATAATTTAAAATGCTATGCTGATTGCAAACAAAGGCTTCTTGATGAAACTGATAGAGCTCGGTCTGACTTTCTTCTGCTCTTCTATGACCGGCCATTGGAGGCCATCCAGGTATTATGCATCTAATGCTTCTGTCAGCCAGCATTCTTTGCCTGCTCATGTTTCCTGCCCTTTGTGCTTGTGTTTAGCTATTCACACTGAGTTGAAATTTCTGTTTGTGCTTTATTTATATAAACCACATTCTCTCTCTTGAAATATTTTATTGATCAAAGAGTTAACTCATCATTGAAAAATTAAATGTTTGTGCAAGTTCAGCAATAAACATAAATGACTCTAAAATATGTTGTTTTAATTTAAGAATATATAGCTGTATAAATTATCTCTCACATTTTATAAAACTTAGTAAAAAAGATAAAAGAATAAAAACAGTTTACAATTAGACCTCAGTAGTTTCAAAATATGATTCTAGACCTCACTGAGTGACTAATTTAAAATTGGTAATATTTTGAGAGCTGAACAAATAAGAGATATATATAATTGACATTTAAGAGTCTCTGGCTGAATATGTCTCATCATTGGCTATATATAAATGAGCTAAATGTTTCAAACTCTGCATGTTTTCTGAAACTTACTTTATTTTATTCTTCCTTCCCCTTGAGTAATATAATAATTTATGAATCAGGTAAGAAGTTACAATGAGGTAGAAAAAGAAAAATATAGTGTGTCCCAAAGAATGTATACACACTTTAACAGCTGATAGCTTAATTTTGAAAATGAACTATGTTTTAATAAACACTTTCTTTAAGTTATTTAAAGTGTGTATGTACCTTTTTAGGACAACCTATATATATTTGATCTATTAATCAGTTAATGTCTAAACAACTTCCTAGGAAAATAAATACTTAAATACAGGATTCAAAAATTAGGCATTTAAATTCCAGAACAACAATCCTATATAATAAAGAGGTAATATGCAAATTGACCCTCATGCCCTCACATCACAAGATGGCCATCTGAATGTTGTCACAAGATGGCCACCCTCACATTGTGACAATATGGCCACCACAAGATGACTACTCCACATCATCACAAAATGGCCACCCCCACATTGTCACAAGATGGCTGCTCCCACATCATCAGAAGATGGCCACCACAAGATGGCTGCCACCAAATCATCACAAGATAGCCAGTAGGGGAGGGCAGTTGGGGGTGATTGGGCCAGCAGGGGAGCAGTTAGGTGTCAATCATGCTGGCAGGGGAGTGGTTAGGTGTCAATCAGGTCGACAAGGGAGTGGTTAGGGGGCTATCAGGCTGGCAGGCAGAATGGTTAGGGGCAATCAGGAGCCAGGCAGGCTAGTGGTTAGGAGCCAACAGTCCCGGATTGTGAGGGGGTCCCAGGTTGGAGAGGGTGCAGGCAGGGCTGAGGGACACACCCCCAGTGCACGAATTTCATGCACCAGGGCTCTAGTCCTATATAATAAAGAGGTAATATGCAAATTGACCCTCATGCCCTCACACAAGATGGCCACGCCCATGTGGTCAAAGATGGATGCCAAAAGGTGGCCAGCAGGGGAAGGTAGTTGTGGGCAATCAGGCCAGCAAGGGAGGGCAGTTGGGGGCAACCAGGACTGCAGGGAAGGGCAGTTGGGGGTGACCAGGCCTGCAGGGAAGGGCAGTTGGGGGTGACCAGAAGGAAGTCAGACATCCAGAAGATGGTCTAATTAGCATATTACCCTTTTATTAGTATAGATTGTAATTTTAGGTTTTCTTTTAGTCTCCCAGTCTCTTTTCATGATTATATTATTTTACCTATTACTTAGCACATAGTAGGCACAATAAACACCAAATCAAATAAAGAATGAGAGAAGGAAGTGTGGAGAGTGGAAAGAAAGGAGCACCATTAGGTAGGGGAGGGGAAGATCGTCTTTTGCTGAGTATCCATGTGGTGAATTAAGGACCATCTGCCTGCCAGCCAGACAAGCAATGGCAAGCAGTGTAGGACAGGTGTTACAGCCAGGATATCTTCACATTCCCTGCAGGTCAGGAAGTACAAGTCCTGGGATGAGAACATGGACTTACAGTTGCAGCTGAAAAACAAAGCCAAGACCTATTATTCTCTATAATCTCTGTAAGATAATAATCCGCTTGCAAAGTATATGCACATCCCTACTATAGGCCTGTATTTATTGTTTTGTGAAGATATCTTCATATGCTGAGTCTTCCATAAGGAGACTAGTGAGAAGCCAACTTCCCAAGGTGTGAAGAGAAAAATAACTCTTCAATTAATTCTTGTAGAATATACTGTATAGAATTGGGCCAAATTAATTAAATCCATTGGTAGTAATTCCTAATCATTTCAACAGAAGAAATAGTCACTGATATTTTTCATGTCACGAAAAGTATATGAAAATCAATCCATTGTTGTTAACAAAAATCATCATGCCTTTTAATTTACATTAATTACATTAGATTTTTATATCTCTATATTTTTATTTTTAATTTTAAAATCTTTGATTTTTCATCACTCAGGAGGACTGTATCTCAAAATATGCTCTATTTATTTTGAACCAACTCAATTTTATTTGTTGCAACCACTGTTTCCTATCCATTAACATATCTTTCTATATGACTGATTTGACACGTGATTGGGTTGCATTTCTAACAGTTTTGCATAACATTAGAAAACCAACACAATCATAAATCAAATAATCTTAAAAGCAAGTCATTTCACAATTTACATATCTGTACACAGTCTAGTTAGTAAACCACATTAAAATCAATTCAAATATATGTGAAAGGCTGTTTGTATTGTGCTGAAGAGATATGTTCTGCTAATGGTAGTTTCTGAATGATAGTGTCGGGCAGAGCCCAAAAAGCAAGATTCATGCCACAACATGATCATAATGTAACTCACTCAGTTTAAAAAAAGCCAGTGTTTTCTTAATTTGTTTCCCATGAGAAAGAGTGAATGCCTGGCTTTCCAGTTAAAATTTTTAAAAATCTGACATTGGAAGTTCAATTTATTAATTGTTAGAATATTAAAATTATAATAAACTGAAAAACTATTTACATCTAATTTATGACTTCCACATACAAAAATATTGACTTAGTACTGTTTTATTCAAAAGGAAGACTGAAATTGAATGAGGTGTGGCTTAGTTGTATTATGAAATGTCTTTATTTTTAATTCAACTTTGGAATGTTACCTTGGACACAACAAAAATAATGTTCTTTACTGAAATTAAAATAAACCATGTCTACTTACAGTTTAATCTTTACCCAAATAGTAAATAATTTAAGCCAGTGACTTTGTACACTTTTTTTCACAGAGTTGTCATGATTATAGCTTTGTCACACTGTACATTTAGATAGGAACTTGAGTAGGTACTTTTGCTCACCAATATTGAACTGACTGAACAAGTAAATGCTTGACTAAATTTTATGAAATTAGAATCAAAACTTTATGTAATAAAATAATTTTTAATAGGAAGAAATAGAAAAAACAAATTTTAATGGAAATAGAACAATCATGCTTAATTTCATCACTGACAAAAAATCCTAAAATGGAAGCTTAAATATTTTAAGAAATGGTAGACATTTTTTTCCATGGGAATAAATTAGATAACAAAACTAAAACATGAATTTAATTTATAAATATTGTTTATGATGTTATTACCCTTAAGATTTAGCTGGGAATTAATAGTTTTTATCACCACTTCTAATCGTTTACTGTATTTACAATTTTGTAGCATCTTTTTGTTTTTAAATTAAATTGGGGTGACATTGGTCAACATGAACATATAGATTTCAGGTGCGGGTTTCTATGTTATAAAATCTGTATATTACCCAATGGTAAGTCTTTTTAAAATCAGTACTTTAATGTTTTAGCTGTAAATTTGCCTTTTTAATGAACATGGGAAGTTGTACTGTGGCTTATGCAACAGCTGTCACTATGCCAGTTAGTGCTACATGACAGACCACTGTATACTTACTCCTCACTGTTTGAGGTGCGCATCTAGTTTTACACTAGTAACATTCTTACTTTAAGAACCTTTTAATTTTAACAGTTCACTTTTTATAATGTTATTTACTGAAGTTATTTATTAAATAAAAATGTCTAAAATTAAAAAAATTACAAATATTTTCCTGAACTATGCTGAATCACAATGTAATAGCAACACTGATAAACAACTATATTTAAAATGAATATAATATAGACATTATTTCCATTTAATGTAAAGTATAAATTACATTAAAGTTTATAAAATTACATGTTTCTAAATAACACTGTTTTGTCTTTTACTCAGAATTTGGCAAACAGAATTCTTTAGCTGGTATTTACTTTAATTCTTATAAGAAGACATTTGATAGTATACAAAGTATTAATGTAAAAAACCAAAATTCAGTGCAAATTGTATATATCTGAATTGTTGCAATTGAAACCAAAGTTTTGAATTAATATTATTTAGTAATAAATTGGTAAATATAGAAACAAAGTTTTTGCTTACTGAGTTGATAATTTGACAGCTTTTATTATTTAAATAGGTTAACAATACATTTTTATTACAGAACTTATCAATTGATTATTTTAATTACAGCTTAGTGTTAATAAAAATTTATATTTAAATGATGTCTTTGATTTCAAGCCAGGTATAGATTAGATGAATATAGTATGTATATAGCCAAAGAAATATAATATAATTCTGAATTTTAAAATGGGGTCTGCATATTATATTGTAAATTTTAATAATTTTGTTTTTCAATGATATTTGCATTTTCAAATTAAAATATTCTAATTAATTTCATCAAAATGTAACTGTCCTTATAATATATAACCTAAAGTGAAGAGTTTGCAAACCCCATTGGAGATCCAGAAGCCAGTGTACCTAGTGGTCAGAGTGAGAAACCAGATTTCAACTCCTCACATCCATAAGTGACACATTCAAGAGGCAGACTCAGCGAGCACCAAAGCCCCACTGAAACAAGTCCTGCACCATAAGCGTGTCTCCAGCACAGCAGTTCTTATAGACACAGCGAGTCCTCACAGCCGATTGGCCTGGAGGTCAATTCCTCCCAGCGTACCAATAGCAATTAAGGCTTAACTACACCAAGACTTTGCACTCAGCCCACAAAGGGGTGTACCAAGAGCGTCGACATCAGGTGATTGGGGAGGCTGAGCTACTGCCCCCTATAGATCACCTACCACACAAAGCCACTCCATCAACACAAGGAAGCAGCCAAAATGCGGAAACAAAGAAACATGTCATGAATGAAAGAAACAGAGGAAAGCAAACTACTGGATGGCATAGAGTTCAGAACCACATTTATAAGGTTACTCAAGAATCTTCTAAAAACCGCCGAGAAACTTGATGACACTTCTGAGGAGCTTAGTGAGACCTTCAAGGACCTTAATGAGAATGCCAAAAAAATGGAAAAGGACCAGTCAGAAATGAAGCATACACTGTCTAAAATAAAGAATATACAGAAACTCAACTGTAGATCAACATACCCCAAGTATCAAACCAAAGATCTGAAATACGAGGAAACAAAAAACACCCAACCAGAAAAACAAAAAGAAAAAAGAATCCAAAAATATGAAGATAGTGTAAGGAGCCTCTGGGACAACTTCAAGCATACCAACATCCAAATTTTTGGGGTGCCAGAAGAAGAGAGAGAGCAAAATACTGAAAACCTATTAGAAGAAATAATGACAGAAAACTTTCCCTACCTGGTGAAAGAAAGAGACTTTCAAGTCCAGGAAGCGCACAGAACCCCATACAAGAGAAATCCAAAGAGTACCACACCAAGACACATCATAATTAAAATGCCAAGGGCAAAAGACAAGGAGAGAATCTTGAAAGCAGCGAGAGAAAAACGGTTAGTTACCTACAAGGGAGTACCCATACGACTGTCAGCTGATTTCTCAGCAGAAACTATGCAGGCCAGAAGGGAGTGGCAAGAAATATTCAAAGTGATGAACAGCAAGAACCTACAACCAAGATTACTCTACCCAGCAAAGCTATCATTCAGAGTTGAAGGTCAGATAAAGAGCTTCACAGACAAGAAGAAGCTAAAGGAGTTCATTGCCATGAAACCAGGATTACATGAAATGCTGAAGGGTATTCTTTAAGAAGAGGAAGAAAAAGAAAAAGGTAAAGATAAAAATTATGAACAACAAAATGACATCAAATACATAACTACCAACAAGTGAATCTAAAAATCAAGTAAATAAAAAATCTGAAGAACAGAATGGACTGGTGAATATAATAGAATCAGGGACACAGAAAGGGAGTGGACTGACAATTCTCAGGGGGAAGTGGGTGTGAGTTGTGCGGGAAGAGATTGGACAAAAATCTTACTCCTATGGATGAAGACAGTGGCAGGGGGTAAGGGCATGGGGTGGGGTGGGGAATCAGGTGGAGGGGAGCTATAGGGGGAAAACAAAAAGAGGAACACCTGTAATCTGAACAATAAAGATTTTTTTTTAAAAAAAAAGAAATGCCAGGAAAAGAAGACAAATTTTTTAAAAATTAGCTGCAAGTTATTAATTCACAACTTGTCGAAGCCATACAATTAAATGCCTAGTTCAGTAATAAATGTATGACAGCTATTACAAAACAGTCGCTGAATAAATGACCATCTAAATTTGTTTGAATATACAGTGTGGTCAGGAGCTGTTCACATTGGCAAATGAGTTTCTATATTTTTAGTTATTACAAATGAGTCCTTATTTAAATAACTTGGAGAGAACTATTTTTTTAAATATATTTTATTGATTTTTTACAGAGAGGAAGGAAGAGGGATAGAGAGTTAAAAACATCGATGAGAGAGAAACATCAATTAGCTGCCTCCTGCACACCCCCTACTGGGGATGTGCCTGCAACCCAGGTACATGCCCTTGACCGGAATCGAACCTGGGACCCTTCAGTCCAGAGGCCGACGCTCTATCCACTGAGCCAAACTGGTTTCGGCTGGGAGAGGACTACTGTTGAGTCATGGCGAGATCTCAACAGCTGGCCAAATAGAAAAAGGGAAAGATTGGAATTTGGAAGTACTAGGCCTTGGGAAACTGATTTTGATGGGAGGAAGAATCACATTCATAATGGACAGGCAATAAGTCAAATCACAAGTGTATCTGAAGGTATTTATTGAATATTGGTTAATTTGGAAAGTTGTCAATGTTCAAGGGAAAAAAATTGTTCAACTTCAATTTTATATTCAGGTATAAATTAAATAACAATAATAAGCATATATCTTAGATTAAATTAGTTTTGATAAATGTATATAACCCAATCAAGATATAAAAAATTTCCTTGTGCTGGTTTCCAATCAGGCTCTCTACTCTCACCCTGAGCCTGCCATATTTGATTGTTTGTTTGTTTGTTTGTTTGTTTTTACAGAGAAGGGTCTTGCTTGTTTTTGAAAAGTATAACCATGCATTTATGGAGAATATACTCTTCTGTGACTAGGTTTGTTTTGTTGCTGTTTTTTTGTTTTTTGTTAATCAGCGCCAGAGGATATTTTTCCATTGATTTTTAGAGAGAATGGAAGACAGAGGAAAGACAGAGAGAAACATCCATGTGAGAGAAATACATCGATTGGCTATGTCCTGCACCAGCCCTGAACAGGGCCCAGATGGGGGAGGACTCTGAAACCAAGGTACATGTTTTTGACCTGAATCAAACCCTGGACCCTTTGATCTGCAAGCCAATGGTCTATGTACTGAGCCAACTGGCTAGGACTGTGATTGTTTTTTTTTTTATTCAAAACTAGAGACCAGATGCACAAAGCTTAATGCAAGAATGGGCCTTCTTTCCCCTGGCTGCTGGCACTGCCTTCGCTTTGGCCGGAGCTGCCTTTGCTCTGGCCAGGAGCTGCTTTTCCACCTTCCCACACTGACCAGAGGCCAGAATGCCTGCATCATCGCCATGGCAAAGATGCAAGCATCCTGCCCTCCCTGGCTGCTCAGCACCTGTATATGCAAATTAACCTTCCATCTTTGTTGGGTTAATTTGCATACTGAGTCTTGATTGGCTGGTGGGTGTCATGAAGGTACTGTCAATTTGCATCTTTCTCTTTTATTAGTGTAGATTATGTTTGTGTGATTTATTCATATTGTTTCATGTGTCAGCAGTTCAGTCATCATTATTATTCAGTTGTCCCCTATTGATTATATAAGTATACTAGAAGGCTGATGCATGTAATTCTTGCAAGAATAGGCCTTCACAGCCATGAGCGGCAGCCTGGATCCCTCCCTCACAGCCACGATGGCTTCCTCAATCTCCCAGCTACAGCCCCAGCTTCGTCCAGAAGGACGTCTGGTCTAATTAGCATATTAGGCTTTTATTATTATAGGTACATTTTCCAGTTAATGAGTATTTGGAATGTCTTCAGTTTTGTCTTGTTATTTTTATTATGAATAAAGTTGCTACGAGCATTCTTGTACAAGTCTTTTTATGAGGATAAGATTTTGCTTCTTTGGGGTAAATTTCTGTAAATATAATTGCAAGAATTTTTTAACTTTATAAGGAAGTAGATGACTTTTTCTAAAGTGGTTGCCCAGTTTATTCTCCCAATATTAATTGCTGAGAATTCAAATTTTTCCATAACCTTACAAATACCTTAATCTTAGCAATTCTCATGGCAGTTTTGATTAGAATTTTCTCAATGATCCAGAAGATTGAGCACCTTTTCTAGTGCTTATTAGCAATTTGCATGTTTGTTTTTTGTTTAAATATTTCTCCATGTTCAATTGCGTTGTTTGTTTAGTATTGAGTTTTAGGAGTATTTTCTGTATTATTTATTACATATATATCCTTATAGTCTTATATATTCTTTTAATGTACTAGATATGTCTTTGATCAGATACATGTGTATTATAATATTTTCTTCCAGTTTGTTGCTTGCCTTTTCATTTATATAACCATTTTTTAATGAGAAGAAAATTTTATACTGATAAAGCACAATCTACACTAATAAAAGCATAAGATGCAAATTGACCATACCTTTGTGACGCCCACCAACCAATCAGGAGTGGGTATGCAAATTAATCCAACAAAGATGGCTGGTTAATTTGCATACACAGGTGCCAAGCGGCCAGGGACATGGTGGAACGCTTGCCTCTGGGCAGCATGGGAAGGCAGGAAGGAGGCTCTGGCAGAAGCAAAGGCGGTGCTGGCAGCTAGGGTAAGGAAGGTCCATTATTGCACAAATCTTCATGCATCAGGCCTTAGTTTATAAATATTTTTATATATGATTCATGCTTCCTAGTTTTTATGTAAAAAAAATCTTTGCCTACCCAAACTTTATAAAAAATTTATCTTATATCTTATCTATAAGATATATAGTTTTAGCTTTTACATTTAGGTGTATAATCCTTTTGAGTTAAATATGTGTGTAAGGTGGGGAAATCTAAGGTTTTGCTTTTGTTTTTCCCTAGGGGTATCCAGTTGTTTAGGAAATTTTCCTTTTTCTGTTTAATTAAATTGTTACATTCATTAAAATTAATTATATGTGCATCACTATATTTTTAGATTTTCTATTATGTTTCATTGAAAAATTTATCTATCTTTATTTTAATACCATACAGTCTTAACTACTGTTGCTTTAAAGTTGAAATCAAGAAATGAACATCAACTAACTTCGTTCTTTTTCAGATTGTTTTGGCTCTTCTAAGATCTTGTATTTTCTTATAAATTCTAAAGCTGAGCTTCGATTTTTATCAAAATATTAAATGTCTTTTGATAAGAATTGCATGAACTCTATAAACACATTGTGAAGAACTGATTGCTTAATAACTTGTCTTCTAATACAGGGTGGGGCAACAGTGGGTTTATAGTTGTATGTGAAACACAGAGTTTATTCTTGCATTATTATTTATTAATTGTATTATTTTCCATAAACAGCTGTAAACTTACTTTTGCCAAACTGTGTACATGAACATTATATATCTCACCATTTATTTAGGTCTTCTCTTTTCTTCTAAACAATGTTTTATAGTATAAAGATGTGCATGTATTTCATTAAATATTTCATGTCTTTGAATGATATATTTAAACTTTGATTTTTCTACTTTTCTGTTGCTAATACAAAGAAACACATTAAATTTGCATACTTACCTTGCTAAATTTACTGTTTAGTTCTAGCAGGTTTGCTTTGAAGATTCCTTGATGTTTGCTATATAAACATAATGCCATCTGTAAATAAAGATGATTTTGCTTCTTTTGTTACAATCAAAATGTCTTTTTCCTTTTCCTTACCTCACACTGGTAAGAGTTTCTAGTTCAATGTTGAATAGAAGTAACAAAAGTGAATATATTTACCATGTCTCCCAATCTTAAAATAAATATATTTCATTTTTCAATATTAAATAAATTAGCTGTAGGCTTTTCATACATGTCTTTAATAAAATCTTTCTCTTTCTGGTATGATGGCTATATTTGTCATGAATGGCAGTTGAATATTTTCTAATGCTTCTTCTGTATGTATTGAGATGCTCGTGTATTTTAACTTGGTTATGTTAATGTAGACACTTAATTTGATTTACTTTCAGATATTATCAACTTTATATTGATGGAACATATCTCATGATATGCTCTTAAGTTTGTATATAGAAATGGCTGAATTCAATTTCCTGATATTTAGTTAGGTATTTTTGCATCTCTATTCACAAGGAATATGAGTCTGTAATGGTATTTTGTATAATGTCCTTGTCAGAATTTATAGAGTTTGTGCTGCTGTCACAGACATGTTGGAAAACGTTACTTCTTCTTATATCTTACTTACCTGTTTAATAGTATTTACCACGGTTGGCATATGACCCTGAACTTTTCCTTGTGGTAAGGTTTTTATGTGTGAATTCATTTTCTTTTATAGGTATAGGGCTATTCTACTAAGTGTTCTTGTGTTTCCTGTAAAAGCAATCTATTCCGAGACTCTATTTTCCTGATAGCTGCTAAAATAGGTTTGAAAAGTGATGGTGCTGAGTTACAGTTAGCCTCCACTTTCTAGAAGTGCTCTGCACAATGATTGGATGTTTGACAGCCATAGCGCCTGAGGAGGAGGTAGAAGGCAAGAATCAAGGAAACGATAAAGATCTCAGACACACAGCTGGGTTTTGAGATAAGATTTCATTTCTTATGGCAGACTGAAGCTAATTAAAGAGATAGAATGGAAATCTCAATTATAGTGAAGAACAAACACAACTGACGTTAAGAAAAAACTCTGTATTTTTTGTGATTGTGTCGATTGGATCACAGGTGGAGGTGATATAAAACCTAAACTGACTTTAATAAAAAGGGGAACCAATCTCAAAAAGTTCCACATTGTGTAATTTCATTTTTACAGTATTCCAAAAATGGCAAAATTCTAGAGAAAAAGATTGAGTAAGTACTTGCTGGGGGTTAAGGAAATGAAAGAGGGTTGTGACCATAACGAGGAAGCACAAGAGTTACTTTGTGAGGATATAATAATAGTGCTTTATCTTTATATTAATGGTGGTTCTATACATATGAAAAAAATGTCATAGACTTATATACAATGGCACAAGAGTGAGTGCATGCAAAATATAAAACTTGAGTAAGGTCTGTAATCTAGTTAATTATACTAGACCAATCAGTTTCCCAGTTTTGATAAAGCACTATAGTTATGTAAGATATC
Source organism: Corynorhinus townsendii (assembly GCA_026230045.1). Lineage (NCBI taxonomy): Eukaryota > Metazoa > Chordata > Mammalia > Chiroptera > Vespertilionidae > Corynorhinus > Corynorhinus townsendii. The sequence continues at coordinate 138,109,480 of JAPDVU010000003.1, read as the reverse complement.
ACCACTGGGGAAAGCTGTGTGATGGGTACCAAGAATCTCTCTGCATAATCTCTGCAATTTTGTGTGAACCTATTATTATATCAATATAAAAGTATAAACAAATTAAAAAATAAAATAGCAAAAAGTTTGTGCTTAGACAAGTTAAATACCCAAGGTTATACAAGTAGCAGGCTTTCAAATTACATTACCAGGACCCATTCAAAAAATATGTCTTAAATCTGCTCTGTTTTGTGGTGCTTCCACCAAAGATTTAATGCAAAAACAATCGCTCTCAAAGTCAAGTACAATTTGTGGGCATGTGTGTTTTGTTTGGCAAGAGTGGAGTGGTGTTCAAGCAAAATTCCTGTGTCTAAATGTCACTGGATAAAATTGGGACCTATGAACATCCTTAAGATAATTACAGTGCCCAAAGAGCGTGTTATCAAGTCAACTCCGTAAAAAAGCACAGTGAATTGAGACTGTGGGAGAGGTAATTCACAGATCCGGAGACAGAGAAGCATGGATCAGATGCTCAAACCTCAGAGGGAAGGTAAGGAAGAGTGGGGGTAAGGGGGAGAGATCAAACAAAGGACTTGTATGCATGCATATAAGTATAACCAATGGACAGAGACAGCTGGGGGATGAGGGCATGAGTGGGGGGGGGTGCAATGGGGGGATACGAACACATATGTAATACCTTAATCAATAAAAAAAAAAGTAGTTCAAGATACTGTTACTAAAAGAGAGAATGAGAACAGATGCTGAGTGCCCAGCAAACTACTAGGAGGCTAAGAAAGTACCCAGAGCTCATCCCAACCATTCCAGACACTTAATAGAAAATTGTAAGCATACTATTCTCAAATGCATTCACCATCCAAGCAGAAATTTTTAATGCACTCTCTAATTTAAACAAGACAGGCTTCAAAACTGTGGGGCATTTTAGATGGCAAGAATGAACACATTGAGATAGAAAATACTTTCCTCTAATTCTCATCCATTAGCCATATATAAAATATGTTTTCTACATGAAATAAGTCTAATGTTTATTGCATTTAGAGTTCTTTAAGTTAGGCAAATATCATTTCACCCTGAAGTTTCTTTTTACAAGCCTGTGCTTCATTAACTTTTATAAGAATATCTTATATGTTATGATTTTCAAATGTATTCCTTCTTTAAGAACTGTATGTATTATTTCAGATGTGTTCTAACAAGCATAGGCTAAAGAGAATCCTTCCCTTCTCTGTTAACACTGTATCTATGTTAATCAGTTAGTTTTGTTGGTACATTCACTATGTCATTTACTCAAATTTACATATATACTTTTATTTTGTTGCACCTTTCTAATATTGGACTTGTAAAGTTTTTTTTAGAATAATTTGCTTTTATACTTTAGTATTGGACTTTAATTCTATTTTAAATTTTACCTTTTCAGATTTTTCCCCCCTGGAATTTTTAACCAAGTAGAATTATCGTGTGGTCAAGCCCTCTAATTCTGGATATCACCATGATTCCCAGTGTTTTCTCATCATTAACTTTCAAGTAACATATATATATATATATATATATATATATATATATATACACATATATATATAGTCTATTTCATATATATATAAATTCTATGTATATGTGTGTGTGTATATATATATATTCTATATATTTGAACATGAAACAGAATTTTCATGTAGAGTTAACACTGTTGGGATGTTGAGGTCTGGCTATTAAGTCCATCCGAATATTTTATTGTAAACAAAAAATAGCTTGAATTTATTAAGTGTTAACATAGTTCCAAGAACTCTATGTGTTGCTTTACTTAATCATCACAACAAGCTATGAAGATGTAATGTTGTCATTTTCATTTTACAGATTAGAAAGCTGAGTCAAAGATAGTTTTAGTAACTTTCCCCAAGTCATACCACTAGGCAGTAGCTGAGCTGATATTTCAACTGAGTCAATCTGGACTCCAGAGCCTGTGCTCTTCCCTCCATATCATTTCCCCTCAGCATTCATGCCTTCAAGAATATCATGAGACAGTCTCGCAAAAAGCCATATTAAAATCCCAATGTCATTAGAATTCTGGAACCAAAGTCTGAATCACTATGAGTTTCACTATTTTCCCTTTTGACCACAGTTATCCATGACTGCAAAGAAATGAGTATGTACAGAGATGTAGAAATAAACTATGTGCTGTTACAAGATTGAAGGAATGCAGAGGAAATACTTATTCTTGAGCATCAGCTAACTTTTAATAACTGCATCATTGAATACAAGAATGCATTCATTCTATTGTGAGCTGGATAACCCAAATTTATTATAGAAAATCTCAAGTCAAATGTATAATCTTGGTTTTTTTTTATAATTTTGATATCAATATTTGTTTAACCATTTTGAGCCCAACATTTCTTTAACCTTTTCTACTATTTTTACTCCAAAGAGATCTGCCTCAGAATTTTGTTCTACATCCCTTGAATCAAGAATTCCTGCCTCCAGCAGAGATGTTTCTTTTCTTTTCACATTTGTCCCATTCCTCTCACATTCCACTACCAACAGTAAAAATAATTTAAACTAAAACTATTTTTCTCAGTAGTAATTAGCAATGCTATGCCTTCAAGAACCCCAAATGCATATAAACTCAGGGTTTTCAAATCTGCAAATTTGATCAAGGTGTTGAAAATAAAATAAAGAGAAAAATAAACTAAAGTCATCAAAACTATATGGCAGCAAATGCAAAGACACCTCCCCACCACCACCCCAGCAGTTTGTTTTCCTTGTCCTTTGTCCTTGCCTCCCTGGGATCTTCATATTATCTTATTTTCCAACTAGAGGCCCAGTGCACAAATCCGTGCCTGGGTGGGGTCCCTCGGCGTGGCTTGTAGGGATTGGGCGGAAACAGGCAGTCCAACATCACCTGCCACTCCTGCCTGCCGCTCCTGCTCACTCTGGCCCTGCTGCACCTGCCGCGGGCTCACACCCAGTTAGTCCTGATCGGGAGAGGCTCGTGCTACCACAGCAGCGCTCGCCAGCCATGAGCCCTGCGTCTGGCACCCGTCCCAAGGAGGGAGGTGGACGCTGGGATGCAATCAGCCCTCCAGGCAGGTGGTGGGATGCCCTTGCTGGCCCAGGATTCATATCCATTTCACTGATGTTCGTGCTGGTTCTCGAGAGCCACCTGGTGGCTGCTTTTATATCATTTCTTACTTGTGGAGTGTCTAGGGAGGGTAAGCGGCCGTAGTGCCAGAGGCCAACTTCTAGGCGACTGGCTGCGCTGTCAGGATTGTGCTGGTGGCACTGGTCTGTTGGTGCCTGGCCCGTTCGGAAATTGGACCTGCACGACTACTGAGGGAGTGAGTGGCTGCCACCCAGCTGGTGGGCCACTGGGACAGGTCTGTCAGTTGAGCAGCGCTCCCACTGTGCGAGTGCACTGACCACCAGGGGGCAGCTCCTGCATTGAGCGTTTGCCCCCTTGTGGTCAGTGTGCATTATAGCAATTGGTCAATTGGTCACTCAGTCAGTCAGTCATTCGGTCATTCTGTCCCTTAGGCTTTTATATATATATAGATGGATTATTCTGTTCAATAAAATATCTATTGAGTTTTTCATATGTCTCTGTATGCCTACTTTGGAAAAGTGTCTAGTTAGGTCCTTTGCCCATTTTTTAAATTGGATTGTTGGCCTTCCTTTTGTTAAGTTTTATGAGTTCCCAATATATTTTGGAAATTAACCACTTATCAAATGTGTAATTGGAAAATATGTTCTCCCATGTAGTGGGCTCTCTTTTCATTTTGTTGATTTTTTTTTTTTGCTGTGCAGAAGATTTTTACTTTGATGTAGTCCCATTTGTTTATTTTCTCCTTAGTTTCCTTTGCCCTGGGAGATGAGAGATGTCTGAGATTTTGCTGCCTATGTTTTTTCCTAAGATTTTTATGGTTTCATGATTTACATTTCAGTATTTTATCCATTTTGAGTTTATTCTTGTGTATTGTCTAATTTGGTAGTCTAGTTTCATTTTTTCTTTTTGCATATAACTGTCCAATTTTTCCAAAAACGTTTATTGAAGAGACTGTCTTGATTCCATGTATACTCTTGCCTCCTTTGTCAAATATTAATTGAGTAAAATGGCTTGAGTTGATTTCTGGGTTCTCTATTCTGTTTCATTGATCTATATACTTGTTCTTGTGCTAGTACCAGGGTCATCAACAAATCAACAAACGACAAGTGTTGGTGAGGATGTATAGAAAAGAGAACCCAAGTACAATGCTGGTGGCAATGCAGACTGGTGCAACCACTGTGGAAAACAGTATAGAATTTTCTCAAAAAATTAAAAATGGAACTCCCATTTAAACTAGTGATCTCACTTCTAGGGATATATCCTAGGAAACCAGAAACACATATGTAAAATAAAATATTTCAAAGTATTTTTAATAATTTGGTTAAGATAAATATAAATGTTTATGAAGATAGAGTTCATTTTTTAGTATATTGTTCACAGGTCTACCTCTTTTATATAACCAAAGCTCATAGAAATCAATCAAGGATCATAATTCTATCCACTATTGTTTATTGAACCCTAATCTGAACTAGTTTTATAAAAGGATGTTTTATATTATGGTCAATTCCCAAATGAGATCACCTGACTTAAAAATTCCCAGCTATGTTTGTTTCTGGTAGTAAGCAACCAGAATACCTTAAGAACACTACCCAGTTGGGTCCTTACATTTTGGGCTATGATGACTCTTAGCAGTATTTATGTGTATGAACATATTTGAGTAGTTCTTCATTGAGGACTTATTTTCCTGCTACTTGTAACCTCTGTATGTACCCTAATTGTCTTAGCCATTTTCGACTACTTCAACAAAAATACCATAGATGAGGTGGCTTAAATAACAAGTACTTATTTCTTACAATTCTGGAGGCGGGAAAGTCTAAGATCAAGAAGCCAGTAGTTTCAGTGTTCTGATGAGAGCCCACTTCCTGGTTCAAAGAGAGGATTTAGACTTACAATCCTTTTTTCCTCCCTTGTATCCTCACATGGTGGAAGAAGAAAGAGATCTCTCTAAAGTCTCTTTTATAAGAGCACTAATACCGTTCCAGAGGACTCACCTCAGGAACTAATCCTTCCTTATCTCCTAATACCATCACATTGGGGATTAGGATTCCAGTATAAACACTTAGCCCATTGCATTTATTTTTGTTTGTAATGTATCTTTTCCACACATATGTATTTATTAATTCAATCTTAATTTTTCAATGTTTTGAGTCATCTATACATAGTTGACTTCAACAAATATAAACTGCTTCACATAAACACACAAAAATCATCAAACATTTAATGCAGTTTTATTATCAATAAATGTTTTTGATGGCACACCAACCTACTTATAAGAACCAGAAATGTTATGGGATCCATCTTTGGTAATGATCATTTTTTTTGGATTAAGAAATCTATTGTTCTCATTATTATGCAAATCCTTTCATTCTCTGGCCAATATCACATATTTGAAGTTTTACCTTTCAATATAGATAAGAAAAATAGGAGAGGTTGGCATAAGAAAGAAGTTTAATCTCAATGGATTTCACTCTCTTTCCCATAGAATATCTATGTCAGTCAAGGTGCCAAAATCTAAGAGTAACATTAACTATGTTAGTAACCAACCTTAACTGATTATATGCCAGGTTACAGGTACTAGGCAAAGTCCTTTAAATACTAGATTCATTTATTACTCAAAAGCCATTATAAATAAAAAAATTTTTACTGTTGCATATAGCTGAGGAGTTTGATTTATAATTAAATTAAGCATGAAGCATGTCAGTACCAGGGCTGCATTTTAACTGTTGCTTTCTAGTTCAGGGATCTAGTTTACATTTTTGTTACCAAAGAATTGCTGGTATGGAAGACAAATAGCAAATGGTTAGTATTATGATTTGGACTCAAGAAACAAAATGAGTTTTTTAAAAAGAATATCACTAGGAATGTATTTACATTTGTATTTATGAATGTATAATATATGTGTGCGCATGTATGTGTGTTCGTATTTAGCGAGCATAATATAGCTTTCCTTCTAAGCCCTTTTCAAATGTTAACAGATTTAGTTCTCATACCAACTTTCTAAGGAAGGTTTAATTATTAGCACCATTTTAGAGGAGAAGAAAGTGAACCACAGAGAAGTTAATAATTTACCTAAGTCACATTGCTGATTAAGTGGCAGAACTGGAATTCAAACCAGATGGTCTGGTTCCTGTACTTTCCCCTTAACTGGTAGTCTATCCTAATAGGTGTGGAGGGATTTCCACACATTCTGTGTCCTCATCTCCTTTTTATTAGGCTTAAATTCCACAGTGAATCATCGTAACCAATCCCTCGCATATCAGTTTTTCCTTCAGTATTTGAACTTGCATATCAACTTACAAAAATGTTATCATATCTCTTCTCAATCAATGATTTTTAAAATTGTTTATTACACCATTTCCCTTTGGAAATGTTACTCCATTCTCCTAGTGGTCTTTACAGTAAAACTCCTGTAAAGCATGTTTATTTGCTTATTATCATCAATCTATCTTCTTCCATTTATTTTTTAACCCACTTCAGGTCTTCACCTCCACTACTCCATCAAAACTGTAATTCCCAGCATCACCACCAACTTTTGTATTGCTCAGTTTAGGGATTAATTCTTAGTCATCATACTTTTTGACTCCCAGCAGTTTTTAATACTTAAAAAATAATTTCCACCTTTTCTTTCAGGGCACTACCCTCCCTTGGTTTTCCACTTCACTTTCTGGCAGCTCTATCTTAGTGTATTCTTCTCATCCCCCAACATCTCCTCTAACCTCTAAGTAGTAAAATGCCTCAGGGCTCACTCCTTGGATATCTTCTCCTTATATTCATATTTTTCTATTTACATTTACTCCCTATGTAATCTCATCTAGTCTCATAGCCTACTAGCATATATATATATATATATATATATATATATCCAAATTTTTATTTCTAACTCTCCCCTGAACTGCAAATATATGCATCCAATTGCTTATTCTACACCTGCTCTTGAATGTCTAACAGGCATCTGAGATTTAACAGTTTAAAACTGAGTCCCTGGTCTTTTTCTTTCTGTACTCTCTTTGCACTCCTCCCCCTAAATATCCCCCTTCCACCCCATCTCTTTTACCCACATGCCCCCTCCCTCCACTGTCAACCTGCTCTACCCACTGCTGTTCCTTTTCAGTATATAGAAACTGTCATTCCTTCTTCTCACAGAACACTTTGTCTGCTTCAAAGTGTACGCATACACTACTCCTCATGCCCCTACCACTTCCACCCTGGTCCACTGGGTTGTGCAATTTTCCTCATTGTGCCCATACTTCTTTCTTTGTCTGTTTTCCCCACTGAGATTGGAGTTATTCTTTTAAATCACTGTTAGATCTCTATGGAAACTCTTCCATTGGCATTTCAACTCATTAAACGTCGAAGTTTCCGTAAGATTGATGAGCCCATGTGACTTCTTTGACCTCTTCTCCTATGACTTTGGGCTTTCGGCCTGGTTTCCTCTCCTCTTCCCATGCTGACACCTCTTGCTGTTCCTTGGACATGGCCTACATTCTCCCACAGCAGTCTATGTACCTGCTGTTTCTCAGATGAAACAAACGTATATGTATGGCTCACTCTCATCCCTTCTTCAGGTCTTAACTGCTATCTTTTCAGTGATGCTTTTCTAGCAACCCAGTCTAACAGTCTAATTCTTTCCCACCTCCAGACACTCACTGTATCGCTTTCCAACTTCAGTTTTCTCCTTAAGGCTTATCACCAGTGAACATAACATATATTTTATAGATTTATATTTTTAAAAATTATCACAAAGACTATAAAAAAGGCAAAAAGGGTAAAACTTTAATAACATTAAATTATACTTCAAGCAGGGATATTACTAAGTGACACTAGACTCCCTGTGGATGCTTGGCATTAAAGAGTCCAATGACTATGAGTATGGTTTTGTTCCACTGCTTTGTTCCTATTAGGGTACCAGTCTACCATTGCTTTTGTACTATCAGTGCAAGTGTCAATATAGTGAAAAAGACAAACAGTGTCTTAATAGTGTCAGATAAATAGCTTTGACTCCATGGATCCTTGGAAAATTTTTCTAGAAACTATAATATTCTGTGAACCACAGTTTTACAACTGCTATTTCTAAGTGTTTTGGGAATTCAGAATAAATATAAGGCCTTATAAATATAAGAAGCTATTAATTATAATAACCAACCAACAAGTTGAACCATCAAATACTCAAGACAAAATTCAATTAGATAATAAACATTTGCAGATACAATACCAATACCAAAACACAAAATCTCAGAGAATAGAGAATAGAATGTCAAAATTTTACAAACAAAACAATAACCTTTTATGGAAAAGGTTAATTTAGAAATAAAGATTAGACATTTTTCATAATGAATAATCATTTAGCTATTGACAGAGCTAAACTTGACTTCTCAGTACGCTATACTATTTTGGAAATGGCACTAGCCTGTACAATTCTTAAATTTATGTGTCTCACTCAGATATTTCCTCAAATCCAGAGTCACATATCCTTCCAACTGCTTCCTGGGCATCTCTGTCAGAGTACTTGTCACTGTTCATTTTCTGACCATTCCTCTACTCCACACACTCCCTGAGGGCAGATACCACAACCTTCCTCTTTATAGAACACATTTAGTACAACTGCTGGTGTGTGGCAGCAAACATTTCTGAAATTTTTCTCTTTGTACTTACTTTAGTAAGCAGTAGCTTTTACTGTTCTAAGTTATTTGCATGTGTTCTCATTTATCCTTCACAACAATTCTATAAGGTAAATACGTTGTTTCAATTTCATAAAAATAAATGTAAGGTGCTCCAAGATAGTAATTTGGTCAAGTTTCCAATGCTAATAAGTAGTGGTGTTCAGGATGAGCTCACTATTAGACAAGATAAAATGTGTAGTAATGCTCTATAACTGTTCATTGAATGAAAGCATGTTACTTTGGAGGGTCTTTGAAAAAATGTATGAATAAATATCATTTTGGTGAATCTTTAAAGATATGTTTGTTTAATTTCTTTATTGAATTATGGGTAAGCAAATGTTCCTGTAAATTATATCAATTATGTTCTTTAAAATGTATAAAATATTACCAAGAGCAAAATAAATTTATATGGAATATTTATATTGCTATAAATGTTTTGAGAATTTTTTTCCTATATCTCACAAGATATATTCATTGGACATTTGCAAACAGTTGGGAGGCTTCTTCCTAAAAGCAGAATATTCATAAATGTTTAAAACCCAAATGCTGAGACATAGAAAATGAAAAGCAAACTGCATTTTGCCCTAAAATAATCAGATTGTTTTTCCTGGAAAACAGTGAGTTACTTGTGCAAGTGTGAAATGGTTTTCTGTGGAGTTTATGATAATAGAAATGCACTTACTAAATTTCTCTTGACTGTGATTCAGGGGTGTCCACACAAAACTAATCTGGATACTTGTTAGTCAAATAATTATCAATTCAATAGCACTTTAGGGAAGATGCTTTTGAAATATATGCATTTTATTCATATAGAGTCAGAATATTTGATCAATTATTAATTAGCTGTGCAACATTTCAAAAGGTGTGTAATCATTTGGGAACTTTGGTTAAATCATCCTTTAAGATCAAAATCAAATCTCTCTAATCTTAAAAGATGCCTTTTGCCTTGTTAGATTTGTATTATACTGTTAATGTTTATACCAATGTTTATAAAAGGGTTGTAGCATTTATATTCATAGTTAATAAAAAGAAAATTCGAATATTTTTGAACAGCAAAGGTTTTAGAATATTAAATAATTTCTCTATCTAGAGGTAATATTAACTTTTGTTCTCTTTTAGAAAATAACAATGACTCATCTTAATTACTTTCAATTTTGTGGACATGAATCACTACACTAAATCTAATTCTCAAATCAAAGCAAAAACTTTTGTAGTATATGGCATAGTAATTAGTAAGCAAATGATGAATGGCCACATTTGCATCAAGTATATTAAAAGATACAACTGTATTCTACTTCATTGAAAGCTTTAGGGATTCTGAGATGACTGCTCACGTCATTTTACATTTAAACTATATAGCAGATGAATGTTCTGATGAACTACCCACGTCATTGCTCAGTTCACAGGAACTGATAGCCTCAACAGTACAGTGTTCGTGCACATGGCTCAAAAGTTATAACCCTTTTCAGAACCTATCTTCAGTAAAAAGAGCTGCCTTGTCTAAGCTTATTCCCCCTCTTGGAGATAACCTATATCCAATAACTTATTGATGCTGTCATACAAGGGCTTGGAAACTTTTCCTCAATTCCAAACATCACTGACCTGGGCAGCGTGGCTCAGTGGTTGAGTGTCAACCTATGAACCAGAAGGTCAAGGTTCAATTCCTAGTCAGGGCACAGGCTTGAGTTGCGGGCTGGATCCCCACTGTGGGGTGTGCAGGAGACAGATGATCAATGAGTCTCTCTCATTGATGTTTTTATCTCTCTCTCCCCCTTCCTTTCTCTCTGAAATCAATTTCTATCTCACTCTCCATTCCTCTCTGAAATCAATATATATATACTGAAGGGTCACCTCAGTTCAGAGCTCCTCATGGTATGGTATGATAGGAGACCTCTGATGTAACTACATTGTGCTTCAGCTTTTTCCTCTACTTAATCCATTCCTCTCACTTTACAGAATGCTTCTGACAAAACTTCTGTGCATAAGTAGCCATCTCAGAACCTGAGTTTTTGGAAACCCAACCTAAGATAACTTGTATCCGAAATGCTCCTAAAAGGCAGGCACAAAAATGGAATTTTGGAGAGAGAGCACCAGCTGGAAATGAGGACACCATCGCTGATGATAGATAGCTGACAGCTCCTAGCACGCTATCCTGGTGCAATTGCTAATTTTTTTTACTGATGACAAACTGGGATAAGATGCATGTAGAATGGATTGCCTTTGGCTGTTGCAATACCTCACGTGACTCTTAGAAAAAATGAAAAGTCAATGGCTCACATTCAGTAAGTTCTACTTAACAAAACTTCTAGAGCAGATAGTGAAAGGTAGAATGAAAAAGATCACAAAAGTGAGCATGGTAGGAGGCCAGAACACACAGGAGCCACCCATGTTCCGTGGGAGAACTGGTAGGAGACCCCTTAACCAAAGCAATAAGGAATGCATTGGCCAGGGGATTACCTTCATCACTGGGTGGGGTTCTCCTGTTGAAGCCAGCACTGATGGTAGTATTAGGTTCCTTGATAACAAAGAAGATGATAGGAACCTAAATTAATAAAATCAGGGACAGCTTTTAACTGTCAGAAGCAAAGTGGATGCAATTACATTATCATCGGCAAGTAGTAAATCAAAGGGATCTAACCTACTATTCTGTTCAGGTAGTAAACAGAACACAATGGTACCAAGATCAAGATAACAAATATGGGACTTAATGTATAACCAAAAGAAATCATCCTGGATGCTCAGAAGGCAACTACCCCAATTAAAAAGTAACAATTCCTTGCCTGGTTTCCGGAGTTGAGCCAGGATTCACATGCAGAATGCATTATCAAAGGGGAGATTGTGTTGTATCCAGACTCTAATATAATTCCAAATGATCACTTATTAGATCTAATAGCATTTCAGAGATTCTTTGAGATTTTCTATATAAATAATGACACCATCTGAGAATATGGATAATTTTTTTCTTTCCTATCACTTTTTTATATTTTTATTTTCTTTTTCTCACCTTATTTAACTGGCTAGGATCTTTAGTATGATCTTGAATAAAAATGGTATCTTGTTCCTGATCTTGGAGGAAAGCTTTTAGTCTTTAACTGGAAAGTAAGATGTTAGCTTTATATATTTCTGTAGATGCCATGTTTTTTTTTAGATTGAGTTAGCTCCCTTCTATTTCTAGTTTCCTGAAAGTTTTTAAATCATTAATAGATATTAAATCAGACAACCATGTGCAAAAAATGAATCTTTATCATACTTTGAACTTTATACAAACATTAAATAAAAATAGATGATAGATTTAAATGAAAACCTAAAACTATAAAAGTAGAAGAAATTATAGGAAATCATTGTGACTTTGGGTTGGGCAAAGATTTCTTAGATAAAGCAACAAAAGCAGGGTCCATAAAAGAAATGATAATGAAATAAATTTTATCAACATTAAGAATTTATGCTCTTTGAAGGACTTAGAATAAAAATACAAGCCACTGTCTGGAAAAAAATATTTCAAATCACATGGATAAAGTATTTATATGAAAAACATATAACAATTGAGATATATCAATCTGATAATAAAATGGGCAAAAGATATGAACAATTTATCAGATAAGATATACAGGTAACAAGCACTTGCAAAAAAAGTTCAGCATCATTAGTGATTAGGTAAATACAAATTAAACACAATGAGACACTATTATATAATTATTAGAGTAGCTAAGATTTTTTTGAAAATTGACATAGTAAATGCTGAAGAGGATAAAAAGCCCACCTGGAATTGTCATACATTGCTGGTATGAATGTAAAGTGCAACAGCCATTAATGAAAACAATTTGCTAGTTTTTCCTATAAAGTTAGCAAAATTTAGCAAGTGACTCAGTAATCTCAGTCATAGATATTTATCCAAGTGAAAAGTAAATCTATATTTACTAAAAACCCAGGCATATAAATATTTATAGTGACTTTATTTGTAATAATTATGAACTGTAAATAATCCAGATATCACTTAACTGGAGTAAAAAAATCAACTGTGACAATAGTACTTAGCAACAAAAAGGAAGCAGGTTACTGATACTCTCAATTTGGGCAAATCACAAATGCATTATGCTAAGTAAAATAAGCCAGTCTTCAAAGACTACATACTACATGATTCCATTTATATGACATTCTGGAAAGGGCAAACTATCCTATCTAATAAAAGAGTAATATGCAAATTGACTGTCACTCCAACACACAAGATGGCTACCCCCATGTGGCCAAAGATGGCCACCCCCATGTGGACACAAGATGGCCACCACAAGATGGCCAGCAGGGGAGGACAGTTAGGGGCAATCAGGCCAGCAGAGGAGCAGTTAAGTGTCGATCAGGCTGGCAAGGGAGTGGTTAGGGGGCAATCAGGAAGGCAGGCAGGCAGGCAGGTGAGCAGTTGGGAGCCAGCAGTCCTGGATTGTGAGAGGGATGTCTGACTGCCCATTTAGGGATCCCAGATTGGCAGTCAGACATCCCTCGAGGGGTCCCAGATTGGAGAGGGTGCAGGCTGGGCTGAGGGACACCCCTCCCTCCCATGCATGAATTTCATGCACTGGGCCTCTAGTAAGGAGACAGCATTGTAGTAGTCAACAGAAGCAGGAGAAGAAGGGGTTGAGTTTACTCCAAAGAGGCACAAGGGCTGTGGGAGGATGACAGAACTGTGTGAGGTCTCACGACTACACTTTTGCCACAAGTCCCAGAACCATAAACTGAAAAGATAAAATTTACTATAGCTGAATTATACCTTAATTTAAAACTATAAACTTGGCCTCTGAAATAAAAACTACGACACATTCAAGAATTCACAATTTGGAAGAGAAATATTGTTGGAATATTGTATTAGTGAGATGGTGCTACCCCAACAAACTACTATGGGCTGGGTAACTTAAATGACATAATCATTTTTTTCATAATTCTGGAGGTTAGAAGTCTGAGATCAAGGTGTTTGCAGGATTGTCTATTGTGAGTCATCTCTTGTTGGCTTATAAATAGTTACTTTCTCCCTATATCTTCACATCGTCATCTCTCTGGACATTTGTGTGTCCAACGCTCTTCTTCTTTAAAGGCCACTAGTCATATTAGATTACAGCCCCCTAATGACCCAATTTTAACAAAATTACCTCTTTAAATACCCTACCTGCAAATACAGTCACATTCTGAGATACTGAGAGTTAGGCTTTAACACACAAATTTTGATTGGGGCACAATTCAGCTCATAACAAACATCAGTTTTTCAGTTATCTGTATTGAGTATTATGCTGTAGGGGGACTCACTTTAGATGCAATATGGTTCCAGTAGCAAAGGTGTCTGGGAAATGTTGGACTCTCTGTATAATTCTCTGTGACTGTGTAACTCTCTGTAGCCTCAGGTTTGGCTGACTACCCAGAAAACCAGAATGCTGCCCAAAGATAAATGCCATGCCCCAGGAAGGAGATCAATCAATGTATAGAGTGTGGGTAACTGCTGGATGTTATCTGTTAACTTAGAAAGGCACTGCTCATTCCGGTATTCTACATGACCACCCACCATATGGTTTTCCTATTAACCCCCTTTAAAAAGGGATCCTGTCCTGGGAGAGCTGTGGATTTTTCCCTGCCCGGCCACCACCAGAGCAACCGCTTTGCCTGTGTATGAAAGTTTCTCTTATTAAAGCTCTTCTAAATTTGAATAAGGCAACGTGTCAGTTCTTCAGACTCGATCCTGAATTTAGACTTTTGGGGCTTTCCCTTAACATGTGCAAGTAATGCTAAATATAATGAAAGCCTAAATGAATAAAATATTAATCTATTGATGTTTAAATATCCCAATTCATATGTCAACTTCAATCACTTTATTTATTTGATAATTCATCTGATGATCTATATATATAAAAAGCCTGTGGCCATAACGCCATAACAACCAGACAACCAGTCACCAGGAGGTGCATTGATGGGTCTGGGGCCCCACCTCGTGCAGTGGGTCTGAGGTCTCACGTGATTTTGGCTCATGCGGCGCGACCCACAGGCTCTGATCTCAGCAAGGCTGGCAGCAGGTGGGCGGGGCTAGGTGGGCACGGCGAGGCACCCGCAGGTGGGTGGGACTGTGCGTGTGGGTGGGCAGGGCGCATGCGGGTGGGCAGGGCACATGCAGGTGGCCAGGGCTGCGCAATTTTGCACACTGGGCTTCTAGTACAGGCAGTCCTTGGGTTACGACAGACATGACGTACATCGTTTTGTGGTTATGTTGCTATCTCCCATTTATTTATAAAAAAACAATTCCGTCATTTTGACATATGTACATATGTACTTTATGTTTTTTATTATTTATTTACCACAAGTAAAGGTCAGGAATTGTTATCTTTCTTTTAAATTCTTTTTACTGTTTCACTTCATTACTGCTGTGTATGTGCTCCATGTGAGTGATGTAGGTGCTTATGTAGGTGGGTTCTGAGTTACAGCGAAAATCACGTTACATCGCGCTGTAGGAACTGATCTCCGACGTAACCCAAGGACCTACTGTAGTTTCATAAGTACATAGGAGTATCTCCCAGGTTACTTTACTTCTCTGCTGGTCTTAAAGATAAGTCACAATGCAGCTGATAATTGACAACATCATTATTTGGAACTCCAGGTTATCCATCATCAAAACTTCCCTCTGTTCCTAAAAGAACACAAGTAAGTTCGTATTTTATCATGAGTTTCTTGAAACTCATTGCTTCTGGTATCTTTCCATTTGATTGTTACCTTCCATTTGGTGAGCTAGTGTGTTAAAGAGAAAAGTGCACCATTCTCCATTATGAAAAAGAAGCCCGGCACCACTACTGCGCTGTGGGTTTTGCTTCTCTGACCCACTGTTTTCCTGCTTTCCACAAGCACTGCTCCTGCGAGTCACAGTGTCCATTCCTTTAGAATGGAGACAACAGGAGACTTTTTCACATTGATCATTTAGCAAGGAGACCATTGGTTTAAAGTAAAGTTTTGTTCTTGCTAGGTTTTCTTTGGAAAAAAAATACTAACACATATTTTCCATATTATTATGAGTTCTTGCTTAAAGCCAGGACAATAGAATCTATGATATGTTAAACTAGTGCTGTGACTCTGATACTTTGTGCAGATTGCACTCAGAGGTGTGTGTATGTGTATTTTCCTTCATCTTACATTGTATCCTTTCCTCACAGTCAAATAATTCAGGTAGTTTTCAGGTAGGATAAATTTTATAAGAATATTTGGTAAGAACTCTACTATTTAAGTCTATTAAACTACAAATTGTTGCTTTGTTGATCCCTTGGATGTAAAACCAATTTCCTTTTAAAGTCTGCATAGCTCTCTGGAAACATAAGTAGAAAATAATGCCAGAGGCAAGACCATAAGGAAAATGACATATTCTCTAACTAAATGCAAATGTATTCATGAAGACAGTAAAATTTGCAGTAGGAAATCATAGCTGAGGCCAGAACTTTTCCTGAGGAAAATTTCTTAATGACCATTTAGCTATTCAGAGAATAATCTTTTTCAAAGCCTGATAATATCCATAAGTATAGAGGCCCACTCCCTAAAAAAGTTACCAAGAATTAAAAATATAAAAATGTGTTTGGACTCAATATTACTTAGATCATCATCCAAATCAGGTTTACTCAACCACAACATTACTGCCATCTTGGAATAAATAACTCTGTTGGTGGATGGAGGAGGAATCCCTATACATTGCAAGATGTTTACCAGTATCTCTAGGTCCCTCGTAGCAAATACTCTTACTCTAATTGTGACAATCAAATGTATCTCCTGACATTGCCAAATATGGGGACAAAATTGACCCCAGTTGAGAACCACTGATTTAAATATATGTCTGCCGTATTCTGCCTATATTATAGCAAGGGTATTTATTTTCAAACCTCAATACTATAGTCAAACAATTTTTGAAAGTTTGTAGCAATTCTGGATACTGAAATGGTGCATGGACTTCAAATAAAGTAATGCAAGTTTTCATTGAAGAAAGTGGTCATTATTAGGTAAAGAGTTTATAGGGACAAAATCATACATTTCTTCAATTAATAGCAAGGAGATAATTAATAGCCTGAGATAAGGTTTTGTCTTTTCTATGCAGACTCAGAGGCTGAATTAGGAACATGAGTGGAGGTTACATGAGAAAGATTGTAACTGAACAGAATAATTTAAATAATTAGTGCTTACTAACATGGTATTTTAATTCTTAGTAAAATACCATGTTAGTACTTAGTACTTCATTTGTTACTGAACCTACACAGTTTTAATATCCATTAATCATATATTATATTATGAATTATCAGATTATGTTCTTCATAAATTTTACTTTTGTGGTGTTTATATTTTCTTATTAATTCATCAGGTCCTTTCATATAGAAGGCATTTAACTTTTACCTGCTATATATAGTATATATATTACTATATTTTTAAAAATCTCATTTATTTGTTATATTTTATATACAACATTCCTTAAAAATGCATGTACTCCAAACCATTAATTGTTTGCTGTTGTTTCTCCATTTGTTTTGATGTCTAGTAAGCTCTTTCCCATAATCAGAAAAATAAACACACAAAAAATGTATATTTTTTGAATCTTTTTGTTTCTAATTTATACAGTAATTTTTATATTGTTTGTAAATTATGAAGAACTTTAGTGCTAGGCTACTTAATCTTGGAAAAAGAAGGAAAATAATCTAACAATTGTTAAGTTGTCAGTTTACTGAATGCCCACAGCATGTCTGACATAGTGCTGGGTGGTTTACAGGTCATGTTATAAATAACTTTTTTTGTGACCTCACTATTAACACAGTATCATTATGCATAGTTCATAGATGAGGAAATTGAAGGGCATGAAGTGTAATAGTTTGATCCATGGCACACGGTTGGTAAATTGTGGGGCAAAATTTAGACTAGTTCTGTTTGATGTAAAGGTCATGTTCTTAATATTATAGCAATGTTCACTGGCCCCTATAGGTCACCTACCACACAAAACCACTCCATCAACACAGGGAAGCAGCCAAAATGCGGAGACAAAGAAACATGTCACGAATAAAAGAAATGGAGGAAAGCAAACTACTGGATGACATAGAGTTCAGAACCACATTTATAAGGTTACTCAAGAATCTTCTAAAAACCTCTGAGGAACTTAGTGAGACCTTCAAGGATCTTAATGAGAATGCCAAAAATATGGAAAAGGACCAGTCAGAAATTAAGCATACACTGTCTAAAATAAAGAATATACAGAAACTCAACTGTAGATCAACGTACCCCAAGAATCAAACCAAAGATCTGAAATATGAGGAAACAAAAAACACCCAACCAGAAAAACAAGAACAAAAGAATCCAAAAATATGAAGATAGTGTAAGGAGCCTCTGGGACAACTTTAAGCATACCAACATCCAAATTTTGGGGGTGCCAGAAGAAGAGAGAGAGCAAAATATTGAAAAACTATTAGAAGAAATAATGACAGAAAAATTCCCCTACCTGGTAAGAGAAATAGACTTACAAGTTCAGGAAGCACACAGAACCCCATACAAGAGGAATCCAAAGAGGACCACACCAAGACACATCATAATTAAAATGCCAAGGGCAAAAGACAAAGAGAGAATCTTAAAAGCAGCAAGAGAAAAACTGTTAGTTACCTACAAGGGAGTACCCATATGACTGTCAGCTGATTTCTCAACAGAAACTATGCAGGCCAGAGGGAGTGGCAATAAATATTCAAAGTGATGAACAGCAAGAACCTACAACCAAGATTACTCTACCCAGCAAAGCTATCATTCAGAGTTGAAGGTCAGATAAAGAGCTTCACAGACAAGAAAAAGCTAAAGGAGTTCATCACCACCAAACCAGGATTACATGAAATGCTGAAGGGTATTCTTTAAGAAGAGGAAGAAGAAGAAAAAGGTAAAGTAAAAATTATGAACAACAAAATGACATCAAATGCATACCTACCAACAAGTGAATCTAAAAATCAAGTGAATAAAAAATCTGAAGAACAGAATGGACTGGTGAATATAATAGAATCAGGGACATAGAAAGGGAGTGGACTGACAATTCCAGGGGGAAGGAAGTGTGAGGGGTGCAGGAAGAGATTGGA
This sequence comes from Corynorhinus townsendii, assembly GCA_026230045.1. Lineage (NCBI taxonomy): Eukaryota > Metazoa > Chordata > Mammalia > Chiroptera > Vespertilionidae > Corynorhinus > Corynorhinus townsendii. The sequence continues at coordinate 138,090,632 of JAPDVU010000003.1, read as the reverse complement.
CAAAAATCTTACACCTATGGATGAAGACAGTGGCGGGGAGTAAGGGCATGGGATGGGGTGAGGAATCAGGTGGAGGGGAGCTATGGGGGGGGGGAGAGGAACACCTGTAATAATCTGAACAATAAAGATTTATTAAAAAATATTATAGTAATGTTCTATAAGGAATCTTTTGGACTTTGAGTGGAAAATGACATGATCAGAACTGTGCTTTAAGAAAATCAATGTAGCAGTAGCTTATATGGAAATTTTTAAAAAAAAAATTCTGGAGACTTATTGAAGTAGACAAGTCAAAGATAAGAAAATGTGAGTATCTGAATAAAATGGTAGCTAGAAATTGAAGAGTAAAAGATAGAAAAGAGATGTTATGAAGAGAGAATTGACAAGACAGGGTAACCGATTAAATGTTTTGGGAAAGAAAATGTATGTGTTAAAGATGACTAGTTATATTCTGACAATTCAACTTGAAAGAATATAGTAGTAATTTTTCAAATATGAGGTTTTTAAAGGAAGATTATAAGGTCAACATTGAACACCCTGAGGTGTCTAATGCAGAGAGAGGGCCCTCAGTCATGGTTTAAACTATAAGACTGCATCTTGAGACAGAAAATGGGAATTGGAACTGAGCTATAGATGTGGCAATTATCTGCACTGATAAAATAGAAACCATGAGATTGCCAAGTGTAATAGTTGAAATGAGTTGAATCATGGACAGGTTCTTGGGAAATCTTTATGTTTAAATGGTGAGAATAGGAAAAGAACATAAATACAAAAAGTGAGTAGAGAAGTAAAAGGGGAAATGAAGAGTTCTTATAAAAAGAAAATACGAGCACTCCAATTATTGTTAAATAGCATATGATATATACTGTCAACACCATACCCATATTCTCACACACTCATCAGATCAGTGCATGGCTGCCCAGATTTCAGTTCCAAGTACCTGCATTACTTGACCTGAGAGCTGCTCTGGTCAACAGAACCTCCTTGCTAACACCACAGGCGAATAGTGTTAGGAAATATCCCCAACCCCAGCAGCCCTAAACCAATTGCTGTGATGTAGAGGATAAGTTCTCCAGCCCCCTGGCGCCTAGAGCAGGATAGCGCTGAGGCACATCTCACTGGCTATGCCAGTTTCCCAGTGCTAAACTTTTAAGTTATTCACAGGAGAAACTTGCCTGATAACAAAGCTGCATTTGCTTTCTCCTTCTCCTTCTCCTTCTCCTTCTCCTTCTCCTTCTCCTTCTCCTTCTCCTTCTCCTTCTCCTTCACCTTCTCCTCCTCCTCCTCCCCCTCCTCCTCCCCCTCCTCCTCCCCCTCCTCCTCCCCCTCCTCCTCCTCCTCCTCCTCCTCCTCCTCCTCCAATTGTGGCACTAATAGTGTTTCCTGGAATCACTTACAAAAGAAATGAACTTTTTGTGCTCTTAAACTCAAATCTGCCACAGGATCTTTTTTGGAAAAACCCCAATGAAAGCAGAACATGACAAATGATAAGAGGTATTAGCCATAGCCACAAGAAGCTGTTGCTGACTTCAGGGACAGCCTTCACAGGTGAGTGTCAGAATAGTTGGGTATAAGAAAACTGAAATGAGAGAGTGCTTGGAGATGGCAGGTAATTTGAGGTAACACAGAGAGAAATTGAGAAGAGGATTTGATCTTGGTCTGAACCTAGAGTGAGTTTGAGTCTTTTTCTCTGCCTAGGGTAAGGTGAAGTAGGATGCTGAGGCTTGAGAAGAATAGATGAATTTTGGACAGCTGCTGGGGCTAACATGATAAGCCATCAATAAAGTTAATATTTTAAGATACTGTCAGGTAATGTTTTCAGTCAGACAGATCTGTGTAGGAATTCTGGCCTTACCTCACTATGTGGTTATGTGGAGGATATTGAACCTCTCAGACCTCGATGTCTACATCTGTGAAATGGAGATAACAATATTCAACAATCAAGGATGTGAATTAAATGCTACAACGTGGCACATAGTAAATTATAAATGTGAGCTGTTACCCATCTGAGGGACAAAAATAATTGAGTTGAAATTTGACTGCATGAGTTCAGAGTAGCAATATTGACTTGGTGCTATGTACCTTAAAAAAATCAGAATGTTTGTCTCTATTACAGAAGTTTTGAGATAAGAAATGCCTATTTGTTCCAAGTTTTTCTTTCCCAGGGGTTCTAACAAACTCACAGGTTCTGCTCTGATAACCTATACCACTTGTCTGAGCAAACACTGAAAAAGGTAGCAAAAATAATAGTTACTTCAGCTTCAGTTTTGTGGATGTTTTACATGGGTATTATTTTTCAGACAATGAATGGTATCTGATTATTCTGGGAAAATCAGTCCTGACTTGAGGTTTCCTTCTCAGCTTTTATTTAAAGATCAAAACAATGTGCTAAATAAATTGAAAAGAATTTTCCAATCACACTATGTCTCAAAAAGGAAAAACTGCAACCTCAAGTGAACTTCCTTATTCTTAATACATATTCTACTTTTTAAAAAGTTTTTATCTCTTAAAATTAGATTGCCTTTAGATATTTTACCATTCTTTTTGTTATTGTGCATTACACATGATGTTGTGGCAGAAAACACTATTTTATTATTATTTCTATATGTATGAATCTGTGAATTTTCTATGCAGTGTATCTCCTGGGAACATGAAAGGGAAATATTCAGATGATCATTACACTTCAAAGTCTATGAGGGTCAATTACTCTTAACAGACACTAGCAAGGAGGAAACAAAATGTTTAAGTGTCAGCTATGATGCTCTGGCCTTTGAATATGAATACCCTGATCTCCTATTTACAAACTAAAAATCTCTTATTTTTACAAAACCAGATTAAAGTATATTTCAATGCAGGAAAAAGGTTATCAGAAAACATTTTAACTGCATTGCATTGAACGCAAAAAATCATGCAAAAAAGCTCTTCATTTGGCAATTATAATAGAATATGAATTTATACCCATGTGTCCAAGGTAAATTATTCAACATTGACTTGTTGAAACTAGCTATTTTATATGTTCTATATTGGACACAAAAGTTACAAAAATTAAACATTCACAGTGCCTTCTTTCAAGTAGGCTGATACTAAAGATTCATGATTTCTGCCATTTACCTAGTCCAAATACTATCATTTCTCATCTAGGCTAACACAATAATTTCACTACTGATTTATTTGTTTAACTTTTCTTCCTATGTCCACTCATGCCCCAGAGTAGCTTTAAAATCATATAAATTGATCATATCCCACAAAATATGATCTGATCATATATCATTTGCCCTAATCACCCAAACGTTTAGTCTACTTTAAACACTCTAGGGGCTTCTATTACAATTTAAATAAAATTTAAATTTCTTACAGCTCCTCCAGTCCATGACTTCACCCATCTTTTAATGGCCTCTCCCTTTACTCTTCCATTTGTTTACTCTGCCACCATAGTCTTACTTTTCTTAAGAATGCCATTAATTTTCTTCTTTTTAAATACAAGCTTTTTCAGATGTAATTTTTCCAATAAGCACTGCTTTAGTAGCATCTTATATGTTTTGGTATATTTGCTTCATTTTCAATCATCTCAATATTTCCTAATTTCCTTGGTGATATTTTTCTTGACTTATTGCTTATTTAAAAGTCTGTTGTCTAATTTCCATATATTTGTGACTTTCCCAAATTTTCTTCTGTTACTGATTTCTAACATTATTTTACTATGGTCGTATACTTTATATAATTTTAACCCTCTTAAATTTATATAATCTACTAGCATACTAGAGAATGTTTCATATTTAATTGTAAAGAATATATATTTGATTTTCTTTGTTGGAATGTTCTATTAAGCCCACTAGTTTATAACGCTATTCATAAATATATAAAATGCTACTGAACAAACCACACAAAAACTCAATGAGTTAAATAACACTATTTTCTCACAGTCTGGGCTCAACAGAAGGTAATCTAATTTTGCTGGACTCAACTGGAAAGCTGTGTTAGTCTCAGCTAATCAAATTTATGCCTCTGGAGACAGGCTGAGGCATATTGAGATTGGCTTTTTTCCCCCTTTTTCTGCAATCGTTTGCTTGCCAAGCCTGTTCTTCTCACTGTGACAGAATATTCACAAGAGAGGAATGTCAATATTTAAATTCTGCTTGTATCACTTTTGCTAAAACTCATACAGTGTCTAAAGATAACTGAAATCATCACTCATCAAATTATTCACGTTAGTGCAACAGTTCCTTTTCAATGGTGTGGAAGATGTTTCTTAACTATATTATGTTTTCTGTCCTCAAATTGATCTCACTTCTTTGTGTTCTGCCTATTAGGAACTACAAAAAGATAGTAAACTAGTACAAAATGGTAAACTGTGACTAACAGAAAATTTGTAGTGATGCTTTTACTTAAGATAAAGTTTAAATAATTATTTATAACATATGTTAGACCTTTTTTCCCCCTTTTGAGACAGTTACATGATAATTTTCAAAATTTATTTGGCCTAGAATTAGACTATACTTTGACAAGATTGACTGTTATTTATAGTATACTAGGGGATCGAAGCATGAAATTCGTACAAGGGGCTCAGCCCTCACAGCCCTGGCTTCATCCAGACGGTTATCCAGAAGGATGTCCAGAAGGTCGTTTGGTTGTCTGGTGTAATTAGCATACTATGCTATTATTATTATAGATTATTATAGATTAGAGGCCTGGTGCATGAAATTCATGCTCAGGTAGGGTCCCTAGGCCTGGCCTGCGATCAGGGCTGAACTTCCCTGACTGCCGGCAGCCAGCCCTGCCTCCCACCGCCGCAGCTACCACTGGTCACCCTCTGTGTGTGGGGCCATCAGCAGGGTGATTGGGCCCCTGGCACTGCCCGTATCTGCTGCCACCCACCCCGGTTCCTGGTACCCCATCGGGCAATAGGAGCCTGCCGGCCAGGGGGAGGGACCAAGAGGTTGGCCGACAGGCTCCCATCTGGCGATCAGGGCCTGCAGGCTGGGAGCAGCTCCTGCAATGAGCATCTGCCTCCTGGTGGTCAGTGTGCATCATAGTTGACTGGTCATTCCACCATCTAGTTGATTTGCATATTATGCTTTTATATATATAGATTCTTAAGCTCATATAACACTAAACTCATTACATTATTTATGCATTCATAGGTATATATACATTCATTTCCAAAGCATATATGAATAGATTTTATGACTCACAATAGTTTTACATCTTTCCCATATGTTAAATGTGTCAATAATGCTTATACCAAAATCATAACCATTAATAACCTTGTAAGTATATAATTTAATTAGTTTAAATAACTAATCACTCTTCCATTTGCCAGTATATCTTGAAAATATGTAATTATAAGGTTGATGCTATAGTAACTGTCAGTATTACTTATGGCAACCAAGAAAAGCAATGTGGAGGTTCAGCAATAAAAAAAAAATTGGGAAAAACACACATTAGATTACTTCTAACAATATTATAAAAAACAGGAGAGAAAACATTTTGGAGATAAGCAAATCTTGTGTCAATTTGTCAAAATGATTCCAAGACTAGTTTTAATTTTCCCAAAACTGTATGAGCCAGAATAATTACTTCAATAGGTTTTAATTTCTACTTAAGTTGAGTTGCTTATTCATTCATTTTATTATTATATCATTTGAAGCAAAATTGTATAACTTTTGATGGCTTATTTTATTTTGTAAATGATGTGTGCTTCTCTTGCAGTAGAAATATATGTCATTTTGTATTAATATATATTATACTGAATACTAATTATATCTTTATTTTAAATTATGTAATTTATTTCCAAGAACATGTACAAAATTATTTCAACAGAATTTGCATTTAAAATGATTTTACTTTAATTAAAAATAAGGAATCTTATTTGTTTAATTTCTAAAGCCATTACTTTAAAATTTTAAATATTTTGAAATTGGAATCAGAGTACAATGACACCTGCTTTTCCATAGGCTAAGAAGACAATGGTGATGGTCTCATTGTTGTCATAGCCATTGTGTGTGTGTGCGTGCGTGCAGATAAATTGGAAGAGAACAGTACTGAATACATATATTCATCCAATTGTCCTCAATTGAATTATTTGCAATGATGGGGAAATGTAATTTAAACTCCATTTGAATCCCTGATTGTCCCTGAAAATTTATTTCAAAGATTTCATTATAGTGAATTTTTAAAACAAAAATTGTGTATTCCAACGATTATCTATTACAAGCACAAGTTTAGGGAGTAGGAATAGCCAAGCCCCTTCAGACCATCAGAGAATTTACAAAGCTTAGAAAGATTGAAGATAAAGAAAAAAAAAGAAGATTGAAGGTATATTAATGTGACCCAAAAAGATATCACTAAAGCATTAAAAATGTATCTGTCAAAAGCTTCCAGATGATTTTTCAAGAAAAACTGTTTAACTTCCAACATTGAAAGGAAAAACAATGGGGGATCACTAAAGAGAAAATATACATGAAGTTTTGAAATTCTTTGATATTCTTTAAGGTGACTATCAGTTCAAGATGCAAATAATTTCAGGATTATGAACACGGATTACCAAAGCAGCAGCTGCCTGATGTTGTTTGTATTTACCAATGGATCAGACCATTTAGACTGAATAAGGAAGAGGCTTAAATTCTGTGACTACTAAAAATTAAAATGGTCTATAGCTTTATGAAAACAAATACTCTACTGTAGTTGTCTTTTTAACTGTTTATATTTTGTGTAATACTTTATTTTTTACAATGAGTTTCTAGGAAATGGGTCATGTGTCTTACAACTGATAGTGTCTATATATTGAGGAAATATGGAACTTATACTTCACAAAGCAAACTGCCAACCCAAATTACATTTTAATTGTAAATATTCTTTGGAAAATGATTAACATCACATTTGCTATCTTGATAAGGAAGATACTTTTATATGATTCTGCTTGATTTATTCATTCTTATAGCAAAACTTTTATCATAGACAATGCATAAGTAAACTTTTATCGAACTTCATTTTTATCTTATTATTACTAATATAGACATATATTTATTTTTCTACTTTCTATTCATCCCTCAAGTTATAAGGTCTATGGTACTCTATTATTCTATATTTCCGATTGTTCTATCAGGCAAATATCACAACCATTCATTCTATGGCTTCTCAGCTTTAGTACTAATGACATTATGGGTCAGATAATTATTTGTTGTGAAGGACTGTCCTGTGCATGGTAGGATATTTGGCAACATCTTGGGCTCTACCTGCTAGATGTCAATAGTAACCCCCACCCTCCTCCTCCCAGTAGTGACAACCAAAAGCATTTCCAAAAGTGTTCTCTGGAGAGCAGAATCACTCGGGCTGAGAACCACTGCTGTATCAGAATGATTTAGTGTCTTCATAAAATTCACCTATAGAACTATGATATAAAACCCAAGTGAATCCATTAGATACAGTTTGTGTAATCTTATAATCTTACATCTAAATGTGAACAATATATTTCTTTTTTTAAAAATTATCTTTATTGTTGAAAATATTACAAATGTTCCCTTTTCCCCCCATTGACCCTCTCCACCCCACCCGCACCCTTCAAAACTTAGATTTCTTGAGTCACACCTCACACTTACTGTAATTATACTCAATTATTCCTGCTATTTTATACTTTTGCTAGTGCCCTGGTGCATGGATTAGTGCACACTGAAAGGAAATTATTTAGAAGGTGGCCAGCGGAGTAGGACTGGGCAAAATGGGCTGGACATGCCCTGGAGCCAACCTCCCACTGTTCCTCCCTGGGGTGGCACCATGGCTCGAAGGTCATCGAGTGAGTGGGGTCCTTCCAGCAAGTAGGATCTCTTGGCTTGGCCTGCGGGGATTGGGCCAAAACCAGCTCTCTAACATCCCCTGAGGGGTCCTGGATTGCGAGAGGGCAGTTCTCAGGTGACGCACCCCGGAATCGGGCTCCTTCCTCTCTGGGTCCGAGTGCATCACCAGAGAACTGCTGCTGCCAAGTCACCGCAGCTCGGCAGCTCCAGGGTTGAGCATCTGTCCCATGGTGGTCAGTGCGCATCATACCTACCAGCCAGTTGGACGGTCGCTTAGCCTTTTATATATGTAGATTATCCATTCCAACTATTAATCCTAACTTTCAACCTGATATGTTTCTCTTCATGCATTGGCCACTGAAATTTGTTCCTGTTTTAGTAGGGAACTAGTTTAACTGAAAGTGATTTCCATTTGGTTGTATCTTAGATCTTACTGGTAAATATAACTTAAGATTATTCAAGTCCTTATTCTCACCAGTTTTAAATATTAGCCTATCTTTGGTGGCCTAGTCTGACTCAGGTGGCATTGAAAGAAGGAGAACATGGATAACTATTAAGGAGACCTTTTCAGTAATCTATAAGAATAATGATATTACAATGAAGAAGAGATGGCTATAAGAGACATATAGATAGAAATATGACTGGATGTCAGTGATGAAAAAGATAGCAGCAATTGAAGGTTATGGAATGTCTATGACTTGTTATATTGGGGAATTAAAAAATAGCCAGAAAGAATGAGATGTATGTATATATGAATACTTCTGTATATATATACACACACACACGTATTAAAATATGTATAGTAGTTAATGCCTTAAGATAGATCATAAAAAAAAAAATCAAGTCCTTGGGCATTGGAATTATTACTATCATGTAAGTCTTCTCAGGTAGCCTATAAAATTTTTAAAGTATTGAATAAATGAATGTTACTTATATATAACAGCCATCAGATGATTGCTAACAGCAAGAAAATGACAATGTTCTCTTAAGCACATATAACTAAAGTTCACAGACCATGACTTTGTGACAGCTATATAATTTTAGTAAAAATATGAAGTAGAACAAAGCATTGTAATCTTGAAAAATGCTTCAAAATTAGTATTTGAACTGAAAGACATTACATAACACAAATTGCTACTGACAAACATCTTTTTCTCAAAAAAAATTTTTACAGTGGGAGAAGCTGTCATGTATTTCTTCTCTCACATTAATTTCCAACTTAATTTATACTAATGCAACTAATCATACTTAACTATATGCCATAATTTTTGCTCCTTTTATACCTTTAAATTTATGTCTAATGGTTTCTAATGGTTTAAACCTTCTACAAACTTAATTTTAATCCAATATCTGCAAGATATTTTTATTTCTGTTGATCTCTTTATCAATATGACAAGAACTTTTAATAAAATCTGACATAAATGTTTTAAGTTAATGCTTATATTAGGTGAACTAATACAATGAAGCTTCAAGTTACAGTATGATAATAAGTTAGCTTTCAATAAAAAGCAAAGATATAGTATTTCAAAACATTATTTTAAATTAAAGGAGATTTTCTAATTCCAAGATACCAGAGCTTCCCTTTACATAATGTGATCATAGAGTTTGTGAATTGATACTAATGAAAACTCTACTAGTGTAAAATAAAGTTAAGGTATGTCATTGCAATGGAATGTGTAGGTACATACACACATGCATATATGATAAACTCATAGTATTCATTGGGTGAATTATAAAAAAAACAGCACACACAGTAAATTTTTAAATCTCACAGCCCCTTTGAGTCTACCTATCAGGGATCTTTTTTTCCCTTGCCCTGTATAAAAAGTAGGGTATTTTCCATTTATTCTTAAATAACAAAAAGCATACTCTTTCTTTAACTAGTAACATGGCCTTGGTTCAGTAATTCAAGTGCTCAGTCCCATGTAACAGTGCAATTGTGAAACTTGCTATGATGTTAAAACTTCTCTCTTGCCCAAAAGGAGCTTCTGCTCATGGAAACAGGGAAGGAAGATTAGGTGCTTTTTTCTCCCCATAATTTAAGCTTTAATCCTTTTTCTAAAAAGCATGAGAATATTTGACTGGTGCTTCACTAAGAAATCAGTCATGACATGGCCCAGATGATGGAATTATCAAACAGGACTTCAAAGCATCTATTGTAACTACTCAGTGAATTTTTTAAAAATTTGCTTTTAATAAATAAATAAGAAATTTCAAAAAAATTAAAAATAAAAGGCATGAGAATAAAAGTCCTTACTGTACTTACATTATTTGTAAGAAGGCTTAATGTTCTCAGAATCTGGTAAGTGTTCTAAAGTGATTCATTTCATGGGGTATTTTCTTTTCCCTCTCACTATTTTATTTAAAGTAAATTAATGTAATTAATTTGACATGGGAGCTCCCATGTCAAAAGGAATAACATTTATATATACACTAGAAGCCCAGCATGTGAAATCGTGCGGCCCTGCCCACCCATGTGCGCCTCACCGTGCTCTCAGTCCCGCCCACCCGCATGTGCCTTACCGCGCCCACCTGCCCTCCACCCCGCCCACCTGCCGGCTGCCAGCCTTGCTGTGATCAGAGCCTGTGGGCTGCGCCGCATGAGCTGAAATCATGCGAGACCCCAGACCTGCCATGTGAGGTGGGACCCCAGACTCCAAACCAGTTGCATGAGGTGGGACTCCAGACCCCAGACCCGCTGCAAGAGGTGGGACCCCAGATCTGCCACACCATAATACCCATCAATGCACCTCCAGGTGACTAGTCGTGTGTTCATTACGGCATTAGGGCCACAGGCCTTTTATAATATAGACTAGAGGCCCGTTGCATGAAGATTTGTGCAATAGGCCTTCCTTCCCCTGGCTGCTGGCACCAGTTTTCCTCCAGCACCCGGGACCCAGGCTTTTGCTCCAGCCACGGGAGAAGCCAAGCCTCTTCAGTCTTCATTCTTCCATCGTCTTCAGTCTTCAGTCTTCAATCATCTTCAGTCTTTAGTCTTCAGTCATCTCCAGTCTTCAGTCTTCAGTCTTGGCTTGGACCAGAGCCTTCAGTCTTCGCTCTGTGCCTGTGTATGCAAATTAACCTGCCATCTTTGTTGGGTTAATTTGCACACTCACTCCGGATTGACTGTTGGGAGTCATGGAAGTATGGTCAATTTGCATATTTCTATTTTATTAGTGTAGATGAGGTTACCTGAGCATAAAACATTCTTGACTTAGCTCCTACTCTTCCCTGAACTTTCCCTCTCATAATCAATTTGTCACAGAGCTATTTACCTTAACTTTAGGACATTCCTCTCACCTTTTCCATTTCCTTTGCCAACACTTGGATTAACTTTTCTTAACTCCTATCTGGGTTTATCTTTTGGATTTCTAACTGATCTTCCTGCTGTTTCTGTCTTCTGATTCCAATTCATCCCACACACTAAAGTCAAATAAGTGTAATTATGTTTGAAATATGAACTGAACTTGGTCTTAAAGTTTAAATTAAAGCTTGTCATTATTCCAATTGAAGAATCATTGGATGTTTGAGTCATTCTCTAAAATAAAATAGACTAGAAAAATAAAACTTGCAAATGTAATATAATTCAATGACAGATAGCTAGATAGACAGTGTCATATATATATATAGAGAGATAGTAAGAAGACTATATCATGCAGCAAACTAAAAAGGGAAAATATTCTGAAGAGAGTTTGGCAAAAATCACAGAAAGGAACTGTCATTTGAAGAATATTTCATGATTTGGGTGAAATAAAAAAAAGAAGAAAAATAGAGTCCAGACAGAGGTAAAAGCCTGTAAAAGCTCACAGAGCCATAAATATCTCATATATAAAAATCTTATAGCCCTGGCCAGTGTTGCTCAGTGAGTACCAGCCTGTGCACTGAAGGGTCATGGGTTTGATTCCCAGTCAAGGTCACATACCTGGGTTATAGGTTTGATCCCTGCAAGTCAATGAGCTTGCAGGAGGCAACCAATCCATGTATCTCTTTCACATTGATCTCTCTCTGCCTCCCTTTTTCCCTCCCTTCCACTCTCTCTAAAAATCAGTGGGGAAAAATATCATCAGGAGAGAGAGAGAGAAGAGAGAGAGAGAGAGAGAGAGAGAGAGAGAGAGAGAGAGAGAGAGAGAGAGAGAGACCTATGTGAGAAACATTGATTGGTTGCTTCCTGCAAACCTGAAACCTAGGTATGTGTCCTGACCAGTAATGGAATCAGTGACATTTTGATGCACAGGATGATGCCAATCCAACTGAGCCACACTGGCCAGAGCAAAGACATCTTATATATAAGTGCTCCTAGCAGAATTTCTTCTTACTCGCTGGAAGTCAATTGTTTGTATTATTCAGGTCTTCAACTCTTAGGAAGGATAAGGCCCACCCACATTATGGAAGAATATCTTTTACTCAGAGTCTGTTGATTTAAATGTTAGCTTCATCTAAAAATATCTTTACAGAAACACTCAAAATAATTTTTGACCAAATATCTGACACTGTGGCCAAGTCAAGTTGACACATTGAATTAGTAATCAAACCCATGTTTCCTCCCAATCTCTTTTTCTCTTTTCTTTGAGATGCCTTAAAACATCTATAATATGTTTACTCATCTGAAATATATTATTTTCCTATCGTTATTCAGAAAACAATTCAACACATTTGGTATGATAGAGATCAAATGCCATCACTTTTATAAAGATTCTCTTGATTATTACCAGAAGTGATTACTGTATCTTCGTTTTAAAATTTCTAGTAGTCTTGTGTCATTTGCTTAGTTCTTACCATAAACAGACATATAATTTCTGTTCATATATGAGTTTTATTACTAGATTTTTACTAAAGTTGTCACTGGAATTTATCAAAAGCAACACAATATCTTCCACTGTTTAATATCCACTTATATTTCTTGTTTCCATTTCCCCATGTTTCTAACACAGGTACCCTGGGATCCCTGGGCTTCAGCTTGTCTATCCTGGGATAGAATAACTATAGGAAAATGAGAAAAATGGTTAAAGAAGCAAAGGCATGTTAGGCCTGTACTATAATGTTTGACACATTTACAATTGCACAATTATATATACTTACATTAGAATATAAGTTAATGAACAGTTGATTTAATGTGTGTAATATTAGAAATGGGATTTAACAATATTTAGACTTTTTATTTTATAGAAAGCTATTTTGACATTCTGGAATCAAGCGAAAAAATCTCTGTAACATCAACATCTCTTATAATGCAACATTTTAAAAGTTAATCTAAATATAATACATTAGTTTCTTAGCTCTCCATTAACAAAATGAGTGGCTTTAAGCAAGTGCATTTCACTGTCTCACTGTTCTGGTGCCCATAAGACTAAAATCAAGACGACCATGCTTTTTTAAGGCTGTAGGGATGAATCTGTTCCATGCCTTCTCCTCGCTTCTGATGTCACCAGTAATCATTGGCATTCCTTGATTTGTAGTCATGTGACTCCAATTTCTGCCTCTGTGATCAAATGGTGTCATTATTATTATTTAAAATATAATTTTTATTGATTTCAGAGAGGAAGGGAGAGGAAGAGAGAGATAGAAACATCAATGATGAAAGAGAATCATTGATCGGCTGCCTCCTGCATGCCCCCCACTGGGGATCAAGCCCACAACCTGGGTATGTGCCCTTGACTGGAATCAAACGCAGCACCCCTCAGTTCACAGGCTGATGCTCTATCCACTGAGCCAAACCAGTTAGAGCAGTGTCATTATTTTTATCTCCTCCGCATCTCTTTATATTGATACCAGTGATATTTGATTAAGTTATCAGCCTACTCTCATACAGCTTCATTTGAACTAATTACATCTTCAAAAGGCTTATTTCCAAATAAGGCCCTAATCTGATGTAACAGGGTTAGAACTTTAACATATGTTTTCAGGAAACACAATTTGACCCCATAAAAAATATCAACCAAGTATGCTTCATTTTATATTCAGACATTTTCTAAAACATTAATACACCACATTTTATTTTATTTATTTTTAATACACCACATTTTAAAATGACTCTCAATAGACCAGAAAATTATTTGATCAAAGTTAAGATAAGATCCATTCTTGATTATAAAATCAAAACTAAGCAAACAAAAAAACAAAAAGCAACTGTGAAAAACTAGGGGTTAAAAGATATCAGTATTTGCAAAATTATATTCTGTTAGATTAGTTAACAACTAATAAAAATTTTGAATTCAAAATGATATTGAGTAGATCTTGGGCATAAGATAAATATACACAAATTGAAAACTTTCATGTAAGTCCAGATAACATTTGGAAAATATTACAAAAATAATTTTCACAATAAAGAATAGGCAATTTTATACTTTAATAACATATGCAATAAGGCTTTAATAAATTAAGTTGTAAATTCTGTTTTTTATATGAAGACAATATTTAGAAGCTGATGTCAATTCTACATAAATCACACTTTAAACTTAATACAAAGCAAAGTTGGCAAAATGATTCTGCAATGGACTGGATGTTTATGAGTAAAAAAAAAAACAAAAGAAACTTTACTCATCCTCCCCAAATAATTTCCAACATTTCTCTGAGGGTTTCTCAGGATGAGAAATGCTCATGAGAGTCACCTCACTTTCTTCCTCCCAAGCCTCCTTGGTGTTCTCATGCTCAGTCTGTTGCAAATGATGCTTATAAAGTCATCTCTCTCCTAGACACAACAAAACTAAATGCCACTACTGCCTTCACTCTGGCCTACATGCTCACCCTTTTCCTGATCTGTTCCAAGAAGGACTTTGCTTTAAACTGAATGACTTACAACTGTTTCACATCCAAAAATCAAGCTGCTCTTTCTTTACCAACAGAAACATTCCACATTTCCATACTTTAGATTCCAAAATAAACTTCCATTGCCCTTAAAGAAAGAAAGATAGGGGATTATTTTTTATTAATTTCAACTGAATAGCAAACACTTACTAATCAATACACACTATTTTAATTGAATGTACTCAGCTAATAATCTGCAAAACACCTTGAGAAATAATTTTTTTAAAGTTAAGATTCTGTCTTTAAAGTATTGAAAGGAGCCTTGGCGGGTATGGCTCAGTTGCTTGGAACCTCATACTGTACACAGAAAGGTCACAGGTTCAGTTTCCATTCAAGACACATACCCAAGTTTGGGTCCCATCCCCCCTCAGGGTTCCTGTAGGAGGCAACCAATTGATGTGTTTTTTTTTCTCTCTCTCTCTCTCTATCTCTGCCTTCATCTCTCTAAAATCAATAATAACATATAATTTTTCTAAGGAAGGATAAGATTGATATATAATTACACCTAGAGAAAAATGCAAATAATATATGATTAGTTGCTAAATTGCTTGGTATAAAATATAACTAATAAAAAAAGAGCTTAGAAAGGATGATTTCTAAGAACCTTGACAATCCTTAAGTGTTGGGTTCCTGACATTGGTGTATAGATATTTCAATGAACAGAAAAGATTTATGTCTAATGGAACCATAATTTTCTAAATTGGTTGCAAAATGAAACTTTTTTTAATTCTGTATTTTCATTAAAGTGATGTTTATGGAAATCCAATTGATTATTCCTATCTTTTGAATCTATAGTTTGCAGATTCCATGCTGATGTTTATCACATGTTAATGCAATTACCTCATATAACACTACCTAAATCTTATAATGTGGGTATTACTATCCTTATTTCACAAATGTTGAAAATGAGTCCAGGGAGTTAAAGTTTGTCTGATCACACCATTAGTGATGCTGAGTCCTGGAGTAACTGCCAGAGAATAGAACGCCAAGGTGGGGGGAGTAGGAGTGATGAAAGTTTGCTTTCAAACAGAAAAATAATAAAAATAAATAAATAATAATTTTTAAAAATGGTAAGTAGAATAAATACAACAGGAAAAACATCTGAGTTTGGGGAAGAAGAAAAAAACCTCATATTAAACTTTAAGAAAAGAAAAACAGATAAAGAGGAGAAATTTGTTTATGCTAAAGAAACAGACACAGTAGAAGATAAGCCATCTGAGAAGCATTAGAAGAAGGAAGAACTCTTAGATTATGTGACCACTCTTACCTCTTCACCCCCATTTCTTACCAGTTTTATTCCCAGATACACATCAAAATGAGCATTTTCACACGTCTTGCAAACTGCAAACTCTCTTGTTGCTGAATCTTTGTACCTATTCATTTTTTTAAATTTTCTCTTCTCTTCTTTTTCTTCTCTCTCTCTTTCTCTTTTTCCCTCTCTCTTTTTTTGATCCAGTTGCCATGCTACTCATAACTGGAGATAGTGTATTTATACCATAAAAGAACTAAACCATGAAAAAGGGAAATCGGGTTGAAAGAAATAATTTTTGCTAATTAAGGATATAATCACAGAAATTGTTAAATAATAATAGTCTAATGCTATTGCTTATACATATAAATACTACTGCATGCTGCCTCAAAGAAACAAAGAAACATTGTCCACAAAAACTTGAATTTCCAAGGTAAAAGAAACTACTGAGTACTCAGTAAACTAAAATTCTATCCTGGACAAAAAGAGAAGACTGAAAGCTCCAGAGAGAAAGAGAATGAAAAGGTGATGTACAAAGTGTGCATGGGAAAGATACAAGGTTTCTGATCTGTTAGAAATCAGTGAAATGATGCCTTCAAAATGCTGAAAGAAAATGATTTGCAACAGTCTAACTTTTAATTTAGTAGGAGACTAAAACAAAGTCATTTTCAAACTTATGTTAATTTTTAAGAAAATACATATATTAATTTTATAAATATATTAAATGAGTCAAATATTTTATTTCACCCAATTAAAACAAGGTCAAAGGGAAGGAAATTTGAATATGCATTTAATAAAAAAACAAAAATTAATTTACAATTATGAAAATTGTTAATTTCTATGAAAATATGAGGTAATGTTTGAGATAATCTTTTCTTTTTTAAATTTCTTTATTGATTACAGTATTACATATGTGTCCTTATTCTCCCATTACACCCCCCATCCCCTCTTCATGCCCTCACCCCGCTGGTGTCTGTGTCCATTGCTTAGGTTTATATGCATGCATACAAGTCCTTTGGTTGATCTCTCCCCCTTACACCCACCCTCCCCTACCTTCCCTCTAAGGTTTAATGGTCTGATCAATGCTTCTCTGTCTCTGGATCTGTCCCTGTTCATCAGTTTATGTTGTTCATTATATTCCATAAATGAGTGAGATCATGTGATATTTATCTTTCTCTGTCTGGCTTATTTCACTTAGCATAATGCTCTCCAGTTCCATCCATGCTGTTGAAAATGGTAAGAATTCCTTCTTTTTTTACCACAGCATAGTATTCCATTGTGTAGATGTACCACAGTATTCTAATCCACTCATCTGCTGATGGGCACTTAGACTGTTTCAAATCTTAGCAATGGTGAATTGTGCCGCTATGAACGTAACGGTGCATATGTGGTTTCTGATAGGTGTTTCTAGTTTCTTGGGATATATTCCTAGAAGGGGGATCACTGGGTCAAATGGGAGTTCCATTTTTAGTTTTTTGAGGAAACTCCATACTGTTCTCCACAGTGGCTGCACCAGTCTGCATTCCCACCAGCAGTGCACAAGGGTTCCTTTTTCTCTGCATCCTCGCCAGCACTTGTCATTTGTTGATTTGTTGATGATAGCCATTCTGACAAGTGTGAGATGGTACCTCATTCTTGTTTTTATTTGCATGTCTAGGATAATTAGTGACTTTGAGCATGTATTCATATGCCTGTTGGCCTTCCTTTTATCTTCTTTCGAAAACTATCTATTTAGGTCCATTGGCCATTTTTTGATTGGGTTGTTTAATCTTCCTTTTGTTGAGTTATATGAGTTCCCTGTAAATGTTGGAGATTAAGCCCTTATCAACATTGGCAACTATGTTCTCCCATGTAGTGGGCTTTCTTGTTATTTTGTTGATGGTTTCTTTTGCTGTGAAAAAGCTTTTTATTTTGATGTAGTCCCATTTGTTTATTTTCTCTTTAGTTTCCATTGCCTTAGGAGCAGTATCAGTGAAGAAATTCCTTTGGTATATGTCTGAGATTTTGCTGCCGGTGGATTCCTCTAGTATTTTCATGGTTTGCTGTCTTATGTTTAAGTCCTTTATCCATTTTGAGTTTATTTTTGTGTATGGTGTAAGTTGGTGGTCTAGTTTCATTTTTTTTGCATGTATCTGTCCAATTTTCCCAACACCATTTATTGAAGAGACTGTCTTGACTCCATTGTATGTTAATGCCTCCTTTGTCAAATATTAATTGAGCATAGTGGCTTGGGACTAGTTCTGGGTTCTCTATTCTATTCCATTGATCTAAATGTCTGTTCTTCTTCCAGTACCAGGCTGTTTTGAGAACAGTGGTTTTGTAAAACAGCTTGATATCTGGTATTGAGATCCCACCTACTTTGTTCTTCTTTCTCAGGATTGTTGCAGCTATTTGGGGTCTTTTTTTATTCCACATGAATTTTTGGAAAGTTCGTTCTAGGTCTGCGAAACATGCCGTTGGTGTTTTAATGAGGAGTGCATTGAATCTATAGATTGCTTTGGGTAGTATGGACATTTTAATGATGTTGATTCTACCAATCCATGAACAAGGTATGTCGTTCCATCTGTTTACGTTTTCCTCTATCTCTTTTTTCAGTGTCCTGTAGTTTTCCGCATATAGGTCTTTTAGCTCCTTAGTTAAGTTTATTCCTAGGTATCTTAATTTTTTTGGTGTAATGGTAAATTGGATTGCTTTTTTAGTCTCACTTTCTGTAAGTTCATTATTGTTGTATAGAAATGCCATAGATTTCTTGGCGTTAATTTTGTATCCTGCTACATTGCCAAATTCATTTATTACATATAATAGTTTTTTGATGGAGTCTTTTGGGTTTTCTATGTACAGTATCATGACATCTATGAATAAGGAGAGTTTTACTTCTTCTTTTCCAATTTGGATGCCTTTTATTTCTTCTTCTTGTCTGATTGCAATGGCTAGTACAGTGGTCGGCAAACTCATTAGTCAACAGAGCCAAATATCAACAGTACAATGATTGAAATTTCTTTTGAGAGCCAAATTTTTTAAACTTAAACTTTTTCTAACGCCACTTCTTCAAAATAGATTCGCCTAGGCCATGCTATTTTGTGGAAGAGCCACACTCAAGGGGCCAAAGAGCTGCATGTTGCTCGCAAGCTTCAGTTTGTCAACCACTGGGCTAGGCTAGTACTTCCAGTACTATGTTGAACAGGAGAGGTGAGAGTGGGCATCCCTGTCTTGTTCCTGTTCTTAGGGGAAATGGTTTTAGGTTTGCCCATTGAGTATGATGTTGGCTGTGGGTTTGTCATATATGGCTTTTATTATGTTGAGGTATGATCTTTCTATATTTCCACTTTGCTGAGTGTTTTTATCAAGAAAGGGTGTTGGATTTTGTCAAATGCTTTTTCTGCATCAAGTAATATGACTATGTGTTTTTTATCTCTCAATTTGTTTATGTGATGTATCACATTTATTGACTTGCAGATATTGTAACATCCTTGAATCCCCAGGAAAAATCTTACTTGGTCATGGTTTATGATCTTTCTAATATACTGCTGGATCCAATTTTCTAGAATTTTGTTGAGGATTTTGGCATCTATGTTCATGAGGGATATTGGCCTGTATTTCTCTTTCATTGTGTTATCTTTATCTGATTTTGGTATTAGGGTGATGCTGGCTTCACAGAAGGAGCTTGGAAGTGTTCCTTCCTCTTGAATTTTTTGGAATAGTCTGAGGAGGATAGGTTTTAGTTCTTCTTTGAATGTTTGGTAAAACTTCCCTGTGAAGCCATCTGGCCCTGGGCTTTTGTTTGCTGGAAGCTTTTTGATGACTGCTTCAATTTCTTCCACAGTTACCAGCCTATTGAGATTTTTAGAATCTTCCTGAGTTTTGGAAGGTTTTATTTTTCTAGGAATATATCCATTTCCTCTAGGTTGTGTAGTTTGTTAGAATAGAGTTGTTCATAGTATTTTTTAACAATCCTTTGTATTTCTGTGGGGTCTGTTGTTATTTCACCTCTTTCATTTCTGATTTTGTTTATTTGGGTCCTCTCTCTTTGTTTCTTGGTGAGCCTGGCTAGAGCTATATCAATCTTGTTAATTCTTTCAAAGAACCAGCTCTTGGTTTCATTGATCTTTTGTATTGTTGTTGTTTGTTTGTTTTTTGGTCTCTATGTCATTTATTTCTGCTCTGATCTTTATTATCTCCTTCCTTCTACTCACTCTGGGCTTTTTTTGTTGCTCTCTTTCTAATTCTTTGAGTTGTAGAGTTAGATGATTTATTACCATTTTTTCTTATTTTTTGAGGTAGGCCTGTAGCGCTATAAACTTCCCTCTCAGGATTGCTTTCTTTGTGTCCCATAGATTTTGGATTGTTGTGTTTTTATTGTCATTAGTTACCAGGATGTCTTTAATTTCTTCTTTGATCTCATTGGTAACCCAATCACTGTTTAATAGCATGTTATTCAGCTTCCAAGCGTTTGAATTTTTTGGGCTGTTTTTTTTTTTTTTTTATAGTTTATTTCTAATATTATGCCATTGTGGTCTGAGAAAATGCTTGATATGATTTCAATATTCTTGAATTTGGGGAGACTTTGCTTGTGACCCAATATGTGGTCTATTTTTGAAAATGTCCCATGTGCATTTGAGAACATATATTCCTTGGCTTTGGGGTGAAATGTTCTGAAGATGTCAAATAAGTTCATCTGATCTAATGAGTAATTTAGGATTGCTGTTTCTTTGCTGTTTTTTTTTTAATCTAGAGGATTTATCCAGTGATGTCAGTGGTGTATTAAAGTCCCCTAATATGATTATATGTTATTGATCTCTCCCTTGATATCTTCCAAGAGTTCTTTTTTTTTTTTTTATGTATTTGGGTGTCCTGCATTGGGTGCATATATGTTTATCAGGGTTATATCCTCTTATATCAATCCCCTTAGTATTATGAAATGGCCTTCCATATCTCTTGTTATGGCCTTTACTTTGAGGTCTATTTTGTCAGATATAAGTATTGCTACCCCAGCTTTTTTTTCATTTCCATTTGCCTAAAAAATATTTTTCCATCCCTTCACTTTCAGTCTGTATGAATCCCTATATCTGAGGTGGGTCTCTTGTAGACAGCATATGAATGGGTCATTTTTTTTACCCATTCAGCCACTCGATGTCTTTTGATTGGAGCATTTAGTCTGTTTACGTTTACAGTTATTATTGAAAGGTACTTGTTTGTAGCCATTTTTATTTTTGTGCCTGTGTTCCTTCTTACTTTTTTATTTCTTCTTTTTACACCAGTCCCTTTAGCATTTCTTGCATTGCTGGCTTGGTAGTGATAAATTCCCTTAGCCTTTTTTTTTTTTTTTTTGTCTGTGAAGCTCCTTATTTCCCCTTCAATTTTGAATGATAGCCTTGCTGGATAGAGTATTCTTGTATTCAGTCCCATGCTTTGCATCACTTTGTAAATTTCCTTCCATTGTTTTCTGGCCTGATGTGTTTCTGTTGAGAAATCATTTGATAACCTAATGGGAGCTCCCTTGTATGTAACTTTCTGTCTCTCTCTTGCAGCCCTTAGGATTCTCTCTTTGTCCTGAACATTTGCCATCGTAACTATGATGTGTCTTGTTGTGGGTTTTTTCAGGTTCATCTTGCTTGGGATTCTCTGAGCTCTTGTTACTTTTTTCTTCCCCATATCAGGGAAGTTTTCTGACATTATTTCTTCAAATAGGTTTTCTAACCCTTGTTCCTCTTCCTGTTGTTCTGGCACCACTATTATTCATATGTTGCTTCATGTTGTCCCATAGCTCCCTTAGGCTCTCCTGTCTTTTAATTTTTTTCTCCAATTGCACTTCAGTTTGGGTGTGTTTTGCTTCCCTGTCTTCTAATTCACTAATTCGGTCCTCTGCTTCTCCTAGTCTACTGGTGAAACTTTCCATGGTGTTTTTTATTGCAGCTATATCACTCTTCATTTCTTTTTGATTCTTACATAAGTTGTTGATTTTTTCTTCCATCTGGTTTATGAACTGTATGACCCTTCTTCTGAATGCTTTTTCTGACATATTGCTCACCTTTGTTTTGCTTAGCTGCTTTTCTGGTGATTCCTCCTTTTCTTTCCTTTTGTGGGTTTCTTTGTCTACCCATTTTTGGTCTCACCGATTGATCTAGATGTAGAGTCGTGCAAGGGCTGCTCCTTGGGTGGCAGTGGCTCCTCAGGCTGTGGCTGTTCCTCAGGTGGTCGCTGAAGTGGCTGCTCCTCAGTTGGCAGCAGCTCCTCTGGTGGGTGCTGTTCACAGCAGTAGTGTATCCTCTGGCTGGTGGCAAGGCTACTTGCACAGCTGCTGCTCCTTGGATGGGATTGGGCTGATCACAAGGCTGCTGCTCCTTGGATAAGCGAAGGATGTGTTCGGCTGCTGCTCCTCAGATGTGGGCAGTCTGCTCATGTGGCTGCTGCTCCTCGGATGGGGGCGGGATGCTCACCCAACTGCTGCTCATCAATTAGATGCAGGCTGCATGTGGCTGCTGCTCCTCGGACCAGGGCGGGCTGCCCAGGACTGCCGCTCCTTGGACGTGGGCGGTCTGCTCATTTGGCTGCTGCTCCTTGGTCTGGGGTGGGCTGCTCAGGCAGCTTCTGCTCCTCGATTGGGTGTGGGTTGCTTGTGGCACTGCTGTTCCTTGAACAGAGCTGGGCTGCTCACACAGCTGCTGCTCCTTGGACAAGGGATGGGCTGCTTGCATGGCTGCTGCTCCTTGGATGGGAGTGAGCTGCATGTGTGGCTGCTATTCGTGGGACCAGTGCAGGCTGCGTGTGGCTGCTGATCCTCGGACCAGTGCGGGCTGCACAGGGCTGCTGCTCCTCGGATGGGGGCAGGCTGCTCTTGTGGCTGCTGCTCCTCGGATGGGTGAATGGGCCACTTATACAGCTGCTGCTCCTTGGACAGGGGCAGGCCACATGAGGCTGCTGCCCTTAGGCCTGAGGCAGGCTGCTCATGGGGCTGCTGCTTCTCGGATGAGGGGGGCGGACTGTTCACACAGCTCCTGCTCCTTGGACAGAGGCAGGCCATGTGAGGCTGCTGCTCTCAGGCCTGGGGTGGGCTGCTCACGGGGCTGCTGCTTCTCAGATTGGGGGCGTAGACTGCTCATGTTGGAGAGTGGGAATTTTTGAGCACTACTGAGGCCATGGACTATGCCCCAGATAGAGTTGTCAGTGCTGACACCAGGCCAGGCCTTGAGATACGGTCTCATGGCCCCTTCCCAGCACGTAGGCCTTCTTTCATAGAATACTGTCAGCTTTCTGAAGAACAGGATGACCCTGTGAATAACATGGTCGTCAATGGCATGACTCTGACGTTGCTTGGGAAAAACTGTTTTGTCTAGGGTTACTTGCTCTGCAAGAACAGGATGTGGTTAATGTGCTTAAAAAGTGGTCCTGCACAAAGGGTAGGGGTGGCTGCTCTCTGGACTCCCTGCATGGAGAATGGCAGAGCAGTCGCCCGGCCGGCTAATAAAGGCTCTTTGCTATTGCATCAGACTCGGCTTCCTGGTGGTCTTTGGGGATCACAAAATCTGGGCATAACATTTGGGGGCTCCTCTGGGATCCCCAAGACCCACGAGGGACCCCGGCCCGGAGAGCCTGCCTGACTGTGGTAGGTGGGTAGGTGTCTCTGTGTCTCTGTGTTTATGTGTGAGCTCATTTCTGGAGGGACGTGGAATCCCCTCACTTTCTGGTAGTGCCCGGCATGGTCTAGGTGGATGCACTGGTGGACCAAGGGCCAGAGGACTCGGAAGACGTTCCGACCCTCAAGGGATGTGGAATCCCCTCACTGGAGGGATGTGGAATCCCCTCACTGGAGGGACGAGGCGTGAGGCTGTCGTCCAGCTTTCGGTTCTGCTTCCGCAGGGTTGGAAGGCTGTTCTTGGGTGCCTTTGTTTGTCTGTGTTTGTGTCTCTCTGTTTTATTCTGTGGACTTATCTGCTCAGCTCCAGTTTGGGATAGTCTACTGAGAGAGTGTGAGTATGGATGTTTGTCTGTCTTGGCATAATTATCTGCTCATTAACTGGTCTGTGTGAAGTGAAAGTTACTTTGTGCCATCTGGCTGTACACATGAGAGTATTTGTTATCACTTTCTGTTATTTAATTTGTTTAAAGACAGTGCACCTCCCTGCTTTAGAGGGAAGACAGTAGAGAACTTTTAATTGCTTTTCCTTGATTTATATTTTGCTGTGTTAGTTTATAATTTTGCAATTCTAGGGTTAATTTTGAAGGTTGCCAATTCAGAGAAGTTTAAACAGAGGCTTGTTGGGTTAAGATTAGTCATAATTAACTGCTTTGTAGGCTGCCTTTTTCAGCCCTGCTAGCAAACAGAGAATCATGTGGTCCTGAGAACTACGACCTTCCTGCCCTTCCTGATAGATTTAGAGTGGGTCTCTCTCTCTGCGTGAGGAAGAGAGCCGAAAACTGCTCCAGAGCAGGTATGTGAAAAGGTAGAAGCGGTAGAATTCACTCTTAGCCTGCTGAGATAGAGAAGCCCTAGGCTGCCGGACAGGGAGATGATTGGAGATATCAGAAGTGGTGAAGGTTGAGATATTCTGGGGCCTTGGAATAAAGAAGGAAAATCTGGGAGGGAGAGCAGCTATTCCTTAAGTGTAAAAAACCTGGTTATACAGGATCTCAGACCGTTTGCCTTATGTCTCCTGCTAACGACAGAGTAAATGGTTAATGCAGAAAAGGGGGGCGTGTCAGCAGGGAGAGATAGGTTTTTGTTGATTTTGCTGGGTACAACCCGCTCTCCTGGCGTCCTTGGTTTCTTACTTATCTGAACTATGCTGGCAGAACACAGTGGATAGAAATTCTGGCTGTTTAAAGGATTGAGGTTTCAAAGAATAAGGAATACTGAATAGAAGGTCTGAGGCATAGTTATGCATTTTTAAAGGACATAGAAAGAAGGTTTAAAGGCTAATTTAGAAGTATAAAATTAAGAAGGATTGTGCATGTAATAAGAAGGAGAAGAGAAATGTTGTAAGGAAATTGATCAGATAATACAGGTCAGTAAGCCAGGAAGAGTAAATAATTTGCATTTTGCCTCCCTAAGCACAGGGTAAATAGCTTATGCCAAAGTACTTAGGGAGGTACTGATAAAAGAAATATAACAGTTACTGTTTGTTCAGAAAATATTACTTTGGAAAGCAGGTCAGTATATTTTTCTCCT
Organism: Corynorhinus townsendii; assembly: GCA_026230045.1. Lineage (NCBI taxonomy): Eukaryota > Metazoa > Chordata > Mammalia > Chiroptera > Vespertilionidae > Corynorhinus > Corynorhinus townsendii. The sequence goes on along the minus strand of JAPDVU010000003.1, from coordinate 138,065,623 downwards.
TATACAATTCCTCTGAAATTTGGCAATGCTTAATAAATCATGGCAATACATTTCTTTGCATAAATTCAATAAGACCGGTTTCTAATAGTGGTTTTACTGACTGGAAACTTTGGCTGGAGTATCATGTTTTAAAGAGCCCTGCCTGAACTCTGAAGACTTGAAGCCAATAAGAGTGCCATGGAGAAAGTCTGGTATACTGCTTGGGAGCCCTGAAAATGGCTAGCGCTGGAGTGTCAGGCCCATGCCCTACCATCACTGGCAGTTGGTCAGAGTAGAAGGGGAGCAATAAGGGCGATTCTGCGTCCCTGCGGGACCCCCATGCACTCTGAGCCGTAATGAGGAGGAGGGCTGAGATGGGCCTTGAAGCCTGGGGCATAGGCCCTGGTAGAGCCACTACAGGTGAGGACTTCACCTAACTCAGCAGATACTACAGGCAGGCCTGACGGCAGCTGGATGGTTTGGCTTCCTGGCCCTATGGGGCACGCTAAGATTCAATCATGAAATTCCGGCAAAGGTAGTCAGTTACCATTCTTGTTGTGTTTATGCAAACAATCAGGCCTAATTGAATACAACAGATAAATTTGTCTTGATCTGGCTCTTTTGATAAGCATAGAGGTAATTTTGAGGAGAAAAATTCTATTTCAATAGAAGTTATTAAAACTGAAAGGTTTATTTTTCAGCCGCCAGGTCACAAGCCCACCTCCTTCTGTGCCCAGGCCTCATTGTCCCTCTGACAGACAGCAAGGATCTCTTGGCTCTGAGAGAAACTTCTGACCCGCCTCAGCAGGAAGTAGCTAGAAGAGCCCACCGACGTCCATTTTCCCTAGAAGAATTCAGAGCCAGGATCCTTGAGGTAATATATTAGGCAGTTAGACAGATATGAGCAGAGCAAGGACGATGGGCCAACTAGAGCTACCAGATATAATTAAGTCTTTCCATCTCTACCTATGTAAGACAAGGGGACTCCCCAGAAGCAAGAGGGAATGAGGCTGTAGATAAAGCAGCCCGGGAGGCTGCCCTAAAACAGATTCTAGTGACCTGACCTACCCACCTCACCAGCTTACATGGAAACCCAATCTAGAAAAGCTGAAATCCATAACCAATCTTTACTCAAGTTCTTACAGGTTTTACAGTCCACCCAGAAAGCAGTCCAGAAGCATGTTTGATCCGGTCCATCCTTCCACCCTGGTGACTACATAAAGAAATTTGCCACACAAGGATTGACTCCTACCTGGAAAGGACCACCTCCACAGCAGTCAAGGTCGATGTGATCGCGACGTGGCTTCATCACACCTGGCTTAAGACAGCCCAGGCAAAATAGAGTCCAGGACTTTTCGGACCCTCTGGGGATTGGTCCTGGCCCTCATTCTAGGACTTTATCTTATAAACAGGCCCACTGACTTTATTCAGCAGAGAATTAATTCTATCAAGCTTATAGTCCCCATGGGTCAATATAACTCCATCACCAACAATGACCCAAAAGAGTCAATGATTTGACTCAAGTACATAAAACCAGTGGGGAATGTTGGAGAGTGGGAATTTTTGAGCACTACTGAGGCCATGGACTATGCCCCAGATAGAGTTGTCAGTGCTGACACCAGGCCAGGCCTTGAGATACGGTCTCATGGCCCCTTCCCAGCACGTAGGCTTTCTTTCATAGAACACTGTCAGCTTTCTGAAAAACAGGATGACCCTGTGAATAACATGGTTGTCAATGGCATGACTCTGACATTGCTTGGGAAAAACTGTTTTGTCTAGGGTTACTTGCTCTGCAAGAACAGGATGTGGTTAATGTGCTTAAAAAGTGGTCCTGCACAAAGGGTGGGGGCGGCTGCTCTCTGGACTCCCTGCGTGGAGAATGGCAGAGCAGTCGCCCGGCCGGCTAATAAAAGCTCTTTGCTATTGCATCGGACTCGGCTCCCTGGTGGTCTTTGAGGATCACGAAATCTGGGCATAACACTAACACAGATGCTGCTCCTTGGACAGGGGCAGGCCACGTGAGGCTGCTGCTCTCAGGCCTGGGGCAGGCTGCTCACATGTCTGCTGTTCACATGGTTGCAGTGCCTGGGCTAAAGCGTTGGGCCGGTCAGAGGGGAGCTTGCTTCAGAACTCACAGGAGCCTGTGCCTAGGGTAGCTGGATACTCGTTGACCATGGGACCACAGCCGAGGTAGCAGGACCCTGGCAGTGGTGGCTGTAGAGTCCCAGGTGTTCTCTGAGGGCACCCTGGGTGGAGGTGAGGTTGGCCTCCCAGTTACAGCAGCTCTCCCCTTCAAGAAGGCTAGGCTTCTGAGGACAAGCCGGCCTCCTGTTACTGTTTGCAATGGTGGCAGACGCTGCCTAGATAGGCGAGCTTGGTTAACCTGCCCCAGAAGGACCTGCGGGATCTAACTGTGCCTTACTCACATACACACACACATCCCACATGACCACACACACCTCTTTTGTTCCCTCCCTCACTCACAACTCTCTCCCTCACTACCACCTTCTTCCTGCCTCTGTAGCTGCATCTGGGGTGTTATTGACCAGTCCGTGGATGGAGTTTCCTCTCCAGGTGTCTAGTTAATGTGGCTCGCTCTCTAGCTCCTGGCCAGACAGGATAAAATTCACCTCGACAAGATACACACAAAGGGAACAAAGCCTGAATATACTCCCAACACCAATGACCTCACTATAAGTAACCACCTGAGAAGAGAAATAGGGGAGAGAAAAGAGAGCACAGATGATATCAAAGAGAGAGAAAAAGATAAGAGAGAAAAGAAGAAGGAGAATATATATGTAAAACGCCACAGGACCAATAGATAAACAAAAAACAAACAAACAAAAACAACAAACACCCAGCAAAGAGGGTGGGGGCAGAATCTGTAGAGGTTGAGCTTATATACAGACAATAAGGTTAAGAATTCGATGAATATGGGGATGTCCTCAGTTCAGTATAGCAGAAGTAGAAAAGGGATGGGTGGATAAGAAGAAATAGAATGAGAAGAAAATAATGATAATAAATTTACAAAAATTGATTTCAACATTGGTATAAAAATAGTAAATAAAATAAAAATTAAAAAAATAGAGTTATGGAAAAATAATGTAAAAAGAAATAGAAAGTAAAGCAAAATAAAGCAAAAAAAGAAAAGAAAGGAAAACAGGGAAACTTAGAAAAAAGAAGAAAAAAAGAGGGGTAAAATAATAATAAAAAATAAATAAAAATGAAAAGTGAAGTGTCGTTCCTTTGGCTGGCTTAAGATCCCAGTCTTCTGTACTGTCTTTAGGCCAGTCCCTTTGGAATCTCAGGGATTATTTGGATTTTTTTTTCTTCTCAAATCCTTTTTGCTATTCAGGGTGGGATCTGGGTGTGGCTGTGTTGGTTGCCTGGAACCTGGAGGGCGGGGCTATCTCTTCAGGACAAAATGGCTGCCCAGGTCCTGGGCTCAGGTATGACTCAGCACCAGACACGCTGCCACTTCTCCTGGAACCCCCACTCTCCCCAGACTCCAAGGGTCCACACCTTCTCCCTCACCTCAGCCACGGGTAAGTGACTGTATCGAAAGGTCTTGTGAACGGGGCTCAGTGGAGAAAGGCTCAGACCACAGAGAGGGGAGAGACGGGGTCTCTGTGTTCTCCTCTGCCCTTCAGGCTGCACCCTCAGGGTTCAGCCTTTTGTGACTGTGGCCCAGTTCTAGAATCCCCTGCCTCCAGCAGTCCTGTGGCCCTTCTTTCCCCAGTCAGACGTTTGCCTGTCCCCAGGGAAGTGGCTTGGTGCTGTGTGGGTTCCCTCAGGGGTCTGGCAGACTCTCCTGCCCAGCTCCTTGATTTTACCCTTTTCCAGGGACCCTTCCCGACTGCAAACTGTCTCACCTGCTGAGTCTCCTTCGCCAATTCGGGTTGGATGTTATTGGTTTCAGCTGTTCTTTCTATCTGCTCCCGGACAAGACTCCGGACACATCTGTCTGTTCTGCTGCCATTTTGTCTCCTCGAGATAATCTTTTCTGTAAGGCTAAGTCAATTGTATCTCTACCAGCTAGACAAAACTTATTTGCATTACTATCAGGAAGTTCCTTTGAATGACTATCAGATTCAACACCTGGATTTATACTCCTACACAATTATGAAATAGTTTGGCCAAAGGAGATTATCGAAGTATCACACTCCTACAGTCCAGCCAGTCCCTGAGGGTTTTCTAGGTAATGGTCACAAGTCCACCAGAAGGACACTCAATAATCTTTTTGTCCATTTTGAAGTCTATGACATTTTTTTCCTGACATGATAGAGGACTTTCATTTTTAAATTCTTAAGCAGTTAGGAAGTGATTGAAATGTGATCTTCAACACAATAAGAAGTAACCCAACAAAAAAGTAATATGAAATTTCTGGAGGATAGGCAATCGATCCAGAGCATTGCTCCATTACTGCAGGAGAAAAAAGAACAACTCCACATATCTAAGCATCAATCACAATAGGTAACTTATATTCTGAAGGAGCAATATAAAAAATTAAAAGTGTAATTATATTACATATATGGGATCCCTTGAGGTCACTATTCCCGTGTTTTGACCAATCTTCTAAAATATTTAGAAAAGAAATAAAAGTAGTAGATCCATAAGAAACTAAACAAATGAAAAAATGTAATTATAATGCCAGGAAAAAACACACTATTTTATATAAAGATAAAAATAAATGCAATGCATTCCTTGGATTGATAATAAACCATATTTATATATCAAAATAAAATAAGCACTGTGTATTAATTTAAGTCATACTTATGACATAACTAAATTAGGTTAATGCATGATGGGGAAAGGTGCTTGACATAAGAGAGCTAAACCATCACCTACAATAACAAGAAATAAATAGGTGATGTCTAAATTTGATAAGTTAGGAAATAAAACTTTAAGACTATATTTTTCAAATATTATTTTTAAATACCTAGAAATAGTGAATGTTTGTAAATGGCTGTCTCTGGGAAGAAGGTCTAGGTTGTGTGAAAATATGAGTGTGCTCTTAGTTTTCATTAAAAGTCGTTTAGGAAAGAGAAATATCACATGATCTCACTCAAAGTCCAACCTATGAGGGAAGGCAGAGGGTGAGGGGGTAAGAGATCAATCAAACATCTTGTATGCATGCATATGAGCATAACCAATGGACACAGACTCGGGGGGTGAAGGAGGGCATGCGCTCGGGGGTAAGGACTGCTCAGGAGAGGTCAATGGGGGAAAAAGGAGACTTATATAATACTTTTAATAATAAAGAATTAAAAAAATCATTTAGTTTTATTTGATTTCTCAACTATGTGCATTTATACTGTTAACAGAAATAAAAGTTAATTTCAAATAAAATGAAGAAAAATGTAATTACAAAGTGTGTGGAAGCAGTATAAACAAGATTAATTTATGTAGGTGGGGGATGTTGGGAAATTATTCTTAGTTTACATAATATTTGGTTTGGTTTCTGTAGTGAGATTCAGCATTTACTTGATAGCAAAAGAGAAATAAAGGCAATTCAGCAGAGAAAATATTATGTAAGCTGGTCTTTACCATTCAAATAAGTAATTTTATTGAGTTATGGATATATCAGAGTTGTGAACATAATTTTATATTCAATTATCTCTGACATTTCCAGACTACTGACATAAGATTTAAATCTATATACAAATAAATGCATAAAGATGACTAAAACTTAATTCTTTGTATCCTTGTCTCGCGGGTGTCACATAGATTTGCCAATGCCTTTGCTTTTCTGATGTTCTAGTATTTTAATTTTAATTTTTCAGGAAAGAACAAAAAATTTTTTTAAAAAGAATTACATGGGGATTGCCATACAGAATGTTCACATTCTTGTATAGGTAGCAAGTCTTTAATACATATGCAAGCATATATTTTCTTATAAGCAGATGTTGACATTACAAAATAATAAGTAATTGAACACAGATGGTGTGTTTGGCATGCTGAAAATGCTTAAAAGAGAATCAGCACTTAGCAGAAGAGCAAATTTCTTTTTCAGCTAAGATTATTTTGGCTTTAATATTCCAGATTTCTTTTTCACTGAATACCTTCTTGCAAAAGGCGTATTCTGAGCCAGTATGAAAATAATAATGCACTAAATAGTAATGATAGATATAAAGTGATTTTCAAAGGAATGGTGCTACCTAGCTTAAGTAAAAATGATAGCTAATATTAGTAGTATGTATGAATTACATTTATATATTCTATCTATTATTCCCAATTTTTATTTTAGTGATATTATTATATTTGTTTCTGTTAGCCATTGATCAAATTAAGCTTAAGCTTGTTTCTTTGATAACATAGTATTCCTGATAATTGTATTGAATGAGATCTGGATCATTCTATTAATGTTTCCTATAGAAAGTATGTTTAACTACTTAAAGAAATTATAAATAATAGTAAGTGAGGAAGAAATTGGGGGAAAAGTACTCTTAATTTTTAGCTAGGAGATAGATAGATACTGGTTTCAAATTAACATTTTGTATAACAAAATAATGTCTTTTTATTTTATTTAAAAAATAAAACTTTTATTTTTTAAACATAATACTAAAACATCTACACCATGTTCAGAGCTTTGACTGAAAATGTTAAATTTATTTGAAGTTTGTTTTTTTTCTATCTCTCTTTATAAAAGAGGAAAGAGGGCAGACACTCTCAAATTTCTGGTCTGTGCCCAATTTTTTATGTTTAAAAACATAAAAGGTCTTGAATTATTTTATCCCCCAAAATCATCTCTTCTACACAAAGCTTTTCCCATTAACTTCAAAGTTGGAATCACAGAAGTGTATATTAACATTGAAATTAATGAAAAACAGATTCAAATTTTGGCATAAGCATAGTGACTTGAAAGATAACTAGTAGAAATAGTAGATCAGGCAGGCTGACAGATCATTTGAGTTTCTCTTATATTAAGTAAAATGTAAAGATGAGCATACTTTCTACTATGGATGTGAACATTTTCAGACGGTGGAAATGCACATTCACAAGAGGGGAAAGAAGGAAACATTTAACTTCTTACAATAAAATGTTACTATGACTTAATGAAGCAGGAAGAACAACTTACTCTTGGAATCTCATGCTAAATCTCAGGATACACAGGGACTTGGGCCACAGCAGTTCTTAATAATTTCCACAGAGAATTTTTTAAAAATTAAAGACTCTAGAAGAGTTAGATAACTCTGGTATTGTCTTTCTGAGTACATGTTACTTCTTGGAAAAGAGTGTGGTTCATATAAATCTCTTCAGAGGCAAGAGGATAGTATAGAAGATTTATTTGGGGCACCTTTGATTTTTATTATTTCTATACATTTCTAAATTATCTTTTATCTCTAGAATAGAGCATTACTGATTAGCTTGATTTATTAAATATTTATTGAACATGTTAAATAGTTTCAGGGAGGAAAAATGTTACTCTACATTTTGGCTGGTCTAACAAATTAAATCAATATGAGACAGATTAACAAGAGAAAATAACCAAATTTAATTACACACATATATGGGAACCCCACAAATGGTTCTGAGAAAGTCAAAATGAGGTATATGACTCCCTGAAAATAAGAATTAGGTAAGGCACCTGAGATTTTAGAGGGGAAGAGGGAAATTTATTTGCAGGATGATAGGAAGAGCAGATGTTCAGTAATTAGTGCTTCCCCTGCCTGATAGATAGGTTATAAAAAAGTTATTTCTGGTAATAACTCTTATTATGGGCAAGTGCCCCAATTAAAAATTTGTAAAACAGAGGTAAAGTAGTCTACTGAGTGGGATCTTGATTGTCTTGAGATCAAAATTTTGCCAATACCCTATCTCACCACGTGCCAAAGTGGTGAGATAGGGTATTGGCAAAAGTACTATAACTGATAAGGGCTCCAAAGACTATCACGGAGATAGTAAGATCAATCCCCAACAGATTTATGGGTTAGAACTGGCAGAAGACCAGTTCAATCCAATATGGCAACTAATTTCACCTTTCAGTAACCCCGAACCTCATTATACGCTCATTGTAATACATTAGCATATTAAACGACAGACCCAAAGCTCCCATGATCAGAATTGGAAAGCCCATATGAAGACGCAACATGATCCACAGTGCTCTTCCAAGAACTTTCCACCTCTGTCCCAGAAAAATCCTGAATATTCCCCTTCCTTATTAAATGCCCTAACCCTCAATTAAATGAGCCTCAATAGAAGAAGTAAATCCACTAGGGAGGGGCTGCAGTGTCTGCAGAATAGCCACTCTCTGTCTCACTGCTTCACTAATAAACTCTCTTTCACTTTAAACTCTATGCTGGCTTGTATTTGAATTATTTTCTGCACTAAGCCATGAATCCACAGTTGGTCTCAGAATTTCCAGCCTTCAGACCCGTGGAATGCCTGCATCAATGGCACATAATGGAAAGACCTGTTCTGAATCCTTTCAACAGTAAACTAGTTGCTGCGGAATAATCAATAAAAAACTTTCATTCAACAAAGTTTATGGCCATTATATTATTGGAGAACAGAAAAAGTCCTATCAACAGAACCAAAAATTTTTAAAAGTCCAAAGGATTGCCCATTAGATTGGATTGATTCTTAAATTTGAAAAGAGGAAACTGCAGCTGAAAACACCAGGATTAACAGGGATTCTACCCAAGGGAGCTCCAAAAAGCTCTGAGTATAGTATCAACAAATACAAATTGCTGAAATGCAATTATTAAAGTGTTCATTAAAGAACTCTATTCTGGACAGTTTTTGTCCTCCTCATGCCATGGAAACAGAAATGCTATTTATGAGATATAAATGACAATCTCCTTCTAACAAAAGTTTTTAATCATAATACCAAATTAGGATAAGATTCAGAAAGCCTTTACAGAGTACTAATTCTCAGATATCTGATTCAACTGGTCTTCACAAGACTCAGAAGTCAGAACCTCAACCCCTGAGTTCTGGCTAAGAAAGAATTTAGATCCAAGACTCAAATACAAACTAAAGTTTTTTTAGAAAGCCACAGAAGTAGAAGAAGTGAACTGCAGAATAAGAGAGCCATCTGGACGGGGCAGACTCAGGAAATAAGTTACACAGGTAAAAGAGGGGCCCTTGAAGCTTAAGGAGAAAGAAAAAGAGAACATACCTAGGGGAACAAGTCGGGGAAAGGTACAGGCATACTCAAGAGAGAAAGAGAAAGAATCACCCTGGGTCCTTCTTCTTAAGGACTTTTATCTAGAGATCTCAATAGAATAATCATCAGCTTTCTAGGTGTGTCTCCTCAGGGTGATGGTCTTTACTGAGTGGCTGGCACCAGGGCAAAGGATCATCATTCATCCCACCTGGTCCTGATGTCAGCCTGCCAGGGTTTGCTGCCTTTCTAGGACTAGAGCTGAAACACAACTGAGGCCTAGATGTTATCTCTAGTTTGACCAAAACTCTCTCTCTAAGGCATTGTTCCTAAAATTGTTTGATGCTGGTTAGAACCTCTTTGTCTTGAGGCCTTAATTCTTAAAGGAGTGGTCCTGCAAGGGCTTGTATGGGAGCCCTATGAGGCTATTTTCCAGATGCCTAGTCCCTCTTCTAAGGGGGTCCATCTCATGAACAAAAACTTGCCAGGAGAGGAAAGGTCAAGGGGTCTAAACCACTTGGCCAGCAATATGCTAGGGGAGGAAAGGTCACCCTGGTGGTCAGGTCCTACAATACTTGTTTCCTAGTTTTGCCCAGAGCTAGGTACCCGGGGCTTTCCACCTAGATGACCTTCTGTACTTGGCCTATTTTTCCTATTCTGCTCATGTCTGTCTAACTGCTCACTATGTCAGGAGATTTTTATAGTTTCATCACTGGTGCATCTCCAACATTAAGAACAGATCTAAAACATAGTAAGAACTCAACAAATGTTTCAGAGTGAGTGAATAAATGAATGAGAACTAGACTGCCTTTGTAAAAAATATCAGTGACTAGGTAGTTGTGTATAATTGAAAGATAAGTTCATAGTTTTAAAAAAAATGAGTGATCCTAGAATTTTATACACAATTGAATTATCAATAAAATGTAAAGAAAAGTAAGCATGCTTTGAAATATGTATGCAAAATTTCCTACCAAAACAAACTATATGATAACATGACTCAAATCCATACTATAAGCAAAAAGAAATCCAAGATATAGAGCACTGGTTATAAAAAATAGTATTTGACTATAACACAGAAATAGGAAATACAATTTTATTTAATTAAAAGAGAACCCAGTAGACCTTGCTATCACTGTTGCATGAAATTTTATGATCACATTTCCTTTATTTGTGATGGAAGATTTAATAGTGAATATTTTTATAAATAAATTTTAAATGTTATTTATGCTTTCAGTTCTTTAATTAAATCAGGTCATACATTTTTTTAAAAAATTACCAAATAAAATATAATTGCTAATAACTGTGGTTATATATATATATATATATATATATATATATATATATATATATATGTCACCCCCCCCCCCCCCGCCATGTGTTGGTGCAGAGCTCCTAAAACCCTTGGAATCTCCTGAGTGATGGGAGTGTGTCTTTTGTTATTCATAAGAAGACCCATTTGATCACCCTTAAGTTAGTGCTAATGAGGTGACTTAGGGTGGGGTCCTGGGATAACCTCAGGATGCCTCTGGTCACTAACAGAGACCAAATGATCAGAGGTTAATTCTTTCAGCCCACCCACCAATCTCTAGGAAGAGAGATGAGAGGAGCTGAAGATTAACCTTTATAAAATAATTTTTAAAAATTTATTGCAGTGATATTGGTGAATAATATTATGTAGGTGTGTTTTTTCCTGTTGATTTTTAGAGAAGGAGAGAGAGAAATATCGATGTGAGGGAAACATCAATCAGCTACCTCCTGCATGCTCCCTACCAGGAATGAAGCCTGCAACCCCAAGCATGTGCCTGTCAGGCAATCCAACCAGCAACTTTTCGGAGCATGGGATGAAGCCCAACCAACAATGCTACACCAGCCAGGGCACTTAGGTTTTAAGTGTATATTCCTATAATGCATAATCTGTATATTGCATTGTGTGACTACCACCCAAAATCAAATTTTCTTCCATCGCCATATATTTGACCCTCTTTACCCTTTACTACCCCCAATCTCACTTTCCTCTGGTAACCACCATACTGTTTTCTGTGTCTTTGTTCTGTGTCTATGAGTTTTTGTTTGTTTATTTTTCATGTTTGTTTATTTGTTGCTTTCAATTTTATATCCCACACTAGAGGCCCAGTACACAAAATTTGTGCACCCTCTCCAATCTGGGACCCCTCAAGGGATGTACAACTGCTGGTTAGGGCCAGTTCTGCAGGGATTGAGCCTAAACAGGCAGTCAGACATCCCTCTCACAATCTGGGACTGCTGGCTCCTAACCACTTGCCTGCCTGCCTGCCTGATCACCCCTAACAGCTCCCCTGCTGGCCCACCCAATTGATGCCTAACTGCTCCCCTGCCAACCTGATCGCCCCCAACTGCCCTCCTCTGCTGGCCTGGTCACCCCCAACTACTCTCTCCTGCTGGCCTGGTTGCCCCCAACTGTCCTCCCTTGCTGGCCTGTTTGCCACCAACTGCCCTTCCCTGCCAGCCATCTTGTGATGGCCATCTTGTGACAGCCATCTTGTGGAGGACATCATGTGGCAGCCATCTTGTGGTGACATGTAGGAGGCCATATTGTGACGACATGAGGGAAGCCATTTTGTGGTGGCCATCTTGTGGCGACATGGGGGCAGCCATCTTGTAATGACGTGGGGGGCGGCCATCCTGTGATGGCATGAGGGTGGCCATCTTGTGATGATGTGAGGGCGCGAGGGCCACGTAGGCTTTTATTAGTGTATATATATGAGTGAAATCATATGGTTCTTAACTTTTCTGTCAGACTTATTTTGCTTGGCTTGATATCCTCAAGATCAATCTATGTTGTCCCAAATGGCAATATTTCATCTTTTCTTATGGCTGAGTAGTATTCATTGTATATATGTATTATATCATCTTTGTTCAATCATCTATTGAAAGACACTTGTTTTTTTCCATATCCTGGCCACCATGAATAATGCTGCAATGAACATAGGGGTGCATATATCTTTGCAAATAAATGTTTTCAAATGTTAGGGGTAGATACCCAGAATAGGGGCTTCTGGGTCAAATGGTAACTCTATTTTTAATCTTTGGAGGAATCTCCACACTGTTTTCCATAGTAGCTGTACCAGTTTAAAGTAAAGAAAATTGCAATATTAGGAGGAGGAGCCTGGCCAGTGCTGCTCAATGGTTGAGCATGGACCTATGAATCAGGAGTCATGGTTCGATTCCTGGTCCCATACCTGGATTTGGGGCTCAATTACTAGTATGGGGCATGGAGGAGGCAGCTGATAAACGATTCTCTGTCATCAGTGATATTTCTATCTATCTTTCCCTGTCCCTTCCTCTGAAATAAATAAAAAAAAGTATATATTTTTTAAAAAGGATAGTGGAGTATTATAAAAGATAAACATAATAATAACATCAAATTTTATATGAGAGTTAACATATACTGAGTAAAATTGGTTTAGCATAGAATATGGGTCTAAGTACAGTATATAAAATAACAAAAAAACCACCATAAGAAAACCAAATATAAAAATAAACCTTACTTAAATTTGTGGTGGAGAGGGTAGTAAAAGATAATGTATCAATTATTCAGCTTTCCTGGGAGCACCAATAGATATAAAAATGGAAACAACTTGTAACATTTAAAGTTATATAGGCAACTATCAGAATAACAAAAGCATAACTTTTTGTTGTTAGAAGTCATAACATCTATGAATGTGGATGATCAGTCAGTATATTTTGTTCAACATTCGTATGTTTTATTTAATTTTTTGCATGTATCACTTCTATAATACAAATGTTTAGTTTAAAATATCCCATGAACTGCAAAAAGCCACCATCTTTTATAAAAACAGACAATTCAGAGATAATCAAATTCTGAATATTTTATTATCATACTTTATAAAATCCATATATCTATCTACACTAATAAAAGAGGAACATGCAAATTGACTCTACCTCCACTATGTCCACAAACCACACCCAACAGCCAATCAGGAGTGAGTATGCAAATTAACCCAACCAAGATGGCTGTGGCCAAGGAGTGAGCAGGAGGCTTGGGTTTTCCCAGCAATGGAGGAAGCCAAGCTCCCCGCCCACTCTGGCTGGCCCTGGCCTCCACTCAAGGCTACAAAGTTTCAATTATAGAACATAAATAAATCCCCACAAAAATGGCAGCAGCCATGGAGATGGAGAGAGCAGGAGGCTTGAGTTGCCCCTGGCGATGGAGGAAGCCAAGCTTCCCACAGCCCTGGTCTGCCCTGGCCTCTGCTCAATGCTACAAAGTTTCAACTACAGAAAATAATTAAATCCCAGATACCAGGGCCTGCATGTGAGTCACCAGGGTATGTGGCCAGCTTGAAAACCACTGTAGTTGGCCCCTTGCCCAGGCTGCCCCATGCCCCAAGGGAACCCCCACCTTGATCCGGGACACCCTTCAGGGCAAACCAGCCAGTCCCCACCTGTGCATCAGGCCTCTATCCTATCTAACAAAAGAGTAATATGCAAATTGACTGTCACTCCAACACACAAGATGACTGCCCCCATGTGGACACAAGATGGCTGCCACAAGATGGCCAGCAGAGGGGGGGCAGTTGGGAGGGACCAGGCCTGCGAGGGAAGGCAGTTGGGGGGACCCAGGCCTGCAGGGTAGGGTAGTTAGGGGTGACCAGGCCTGCAGGGGAGGGCAGTTAGGGGCAATCAGGCTGGCAGGGGAGCAGTTAGGCATCAATCAGGCTGGCAGGGGATTGGTTAGGGGGTGATCAGGCTGGCAGGCAGAAGCAGTTAGGGGCAATCAGGGAGGCAGGCAGGTGAGCAGTTGGGAGCCAGCAGTCCTAGATTGTGAGAGAGATGTCCGACCCCCTGTTTAGGCCCGATCCTACCATGATCGGGTGGTCGAACACCCCCATGCACAAATTTCGTGCACCGGGCCTCTAGTCTATATATATAAAAGCCTAAGTGACCATTATGAATGGATGACACTCAATGCAGAAGCTGCCCCCTGGTGGTCAGTGCACTCCCACAGCCAACCTCCTGCAGACAGCCAACCTCCTGTGGTCCCTCCCCAAAGCTGGCCAACCTCCCAGCCCCAATCAGTCCAATGGGGACTGGGTGAGATGGCTCTGATTGGCTCTGATCCCCGGCCAGGCCAGGGACCCCATCCATTTACAAATTCATGCACCAAGCCTCTAGTTTGAAATAAAAGACATAGCTCTTAGTATGTTTTTTTTTTAATTTTATTACACTATATAGACAGTATATTTTATGCCTATTATATGTTACAGAGCTCTTTGATTATTATTAAAATAATACCTACCTATTTTAAGTTTACAGATAGATATTTTGACCTACTTTTTTCAAACATATTGGGGCAGATAAATTTTATTAAAATCATGCTTTGTTTTTTCAGATTGTATTCTAACTTATCCACACAAATATTTTCTTTACGTTATACAATTAATTATTCATAGACTACTATGTAGTGTAATGATATCAAGTATTGAAGTATTTCTTTCATACTTTATTCCATTACATTTAAAGAGGCTTTTTAGTGACTGTCTTAAAAATGCAGTTTTAAGGAACTTATACAGTGCATAATTAATTTATTCAAGGGCCATCAATGTGGTACGGTGCATTTTTGAATAAGAGACTTTAAAAACCACTTAAAACTTTGTTAATTTTGATTTAGAATGCATTTCTATCAGAGTACTTAAAGTCCTCACTGTCCATGAATAAAATATGGAAAAATTAGGGGAATAAAATTAGAAAGTACTCTGAGAAACATAATGTATTCCCATTTATATTTGCACATACATCCATGCTACAACTTGTCTTTTTGAAGTTTTTCTCCATGCGGCCTCCTCCTGCTTGCCAGCCATGAACCTGGCTTCTGGCTGAGCAGTGCTCCCTCTGTGGGAGGGCACTGACCACCAAGGGCAGCTCCTGCATTGAGCAGGATTGGGCCGAAACCAGCTCTCCAACATCTCCCGAGGGGTCCTGGATTGAGAGAGGGTGCAGGCTGAAGGATCCCACTGGTGCATGATCAGAGCCGGGGAGGAACATGGGAAGTTGACCAGCTGGGGAGGAACTGCAGGAGGATTCCAGGGTGTGTCTGGCCCATCTCCTTCAGTCCTGATTGGCTGGACCCCAGCAGCAAGCTAACCTACAGGTCAGAGTGTCTGCCCCTTGGTGGTCAGTGTACATCATAGAGAGCAGTTGAGCAGCCTTTGCATATTATTAGAATATTACACTTTGATTGGTTGAATGGACAACCAGATGACCAGAAACTTAGCATAATAGGCTTTTATTATCTAGGATACTCAAACCTGAAAACCACGAAATATCCTTCAGTGGGTAAAGCAGTTTTACTATACTCATACAATGGATATTATTCAGAGAAAAATAAATGATTAATACAGCAAAATATTATTGAATCCTAAAATATACTGATTGAAAGAAACCAGCTTCAAAAGAGTACATATCATATGATTTTATTTTTATTTTATTTGCACAGTATTGTAGGCGATGTAAATTAATCAATAGTGACCAAAAGCAGAACATTGGTTGCCTGATGATGGGGTGGGAAGATGTTATGGACAGGAGCAGGAGGGAAAGGTTATAATGGAGCATAAATAAATTTTTGCATGGATATGAGCATGAGCACTATCTTGACTGTGCTAATGGTTTCAGGGATGGGGTGTACAGTAGTTCCCCTCCTGCATCCTCAGTTTCACTCTGAGGTTTTAGTTCCCCCAGTGAACTGCAGTTCAAAAATATTGAACAAAAAAGTGTCAGAAATAAGTGTTAAATTGCAGATTTCTCAGTAGGTGATAAAATTTCAGGCCAACCCACTTCATCCCACCAGGGCATGAATCATCCCTTTGTCCAATGCATTGCAGTACACATCACCTGCTCATTCTTACTTAGTAGCCATTTTGTCTATCACATGGACTGTTCAGGTATCGTAGTGTTTGTGGTCAAACAAGTTTTATTTTATTTAATAATGGTCCCAAAGCACAAGAATAATGGTGCTGGCAGTTTGGATATGTCAATAAAAAGCTGTAAAGTCTTTATTTTAAGTGACATACTTTTAAATGAATGGTAGTCCAATAAAAATAATCACTTTAAATATAAAAGGTATAATGAAAAAATCATTTGATCTTTTTATTTAAACAGTAATAAATTCCATTGGAGAAAAAAACAAGTTACTGTTTTGTTTTTTAATTGTAATTTGTATTTATATAGCATTTTTATACTCCTGGATATTAAGATATCTGTAAGAAAAATACATAATCCATTTTTTGTTTTCTTGAAAATAAATTCAGAAAGTGGTAGTAATACATTTATTTATTAGACTTATTTCTTAAGCATCCAAGACATGCTAATTTGGAAAAGACAATTGTATTCTTAAATACCTTATTATAGACTTTTAAATTTATCAAATTAGTATAGTATATTTACCTTATGGTGAATAAAAATTAATTTTATCCTAATATTTATTTTCAAGACTTCTTAAAATTCTAAATTGCTAAATTACATAAAATACTTTATTAGTAAAAATGAATCACTTTCTCATTACAATATGATGAAAGAGCTATTGTTCCTCATTGCTACATGTAATATGATAATGGTTCTCTTTGAAATGCTTGAGTAACTTAAAATGGTGCTTTCATTCTTTGCAAAATTAAAGTAAAATCCAAAAATTTAACCATTATCTCAAAAAAATTATAGCTATTATTTTTAGTTTTTAAATATGTTTTTATTGGTTTTAGTGAGAGAGAAAGAGAAAGGGAGATAGAAACATGGATGAGAGAGACACATTAACCGGCTGCCTCCTCCATGCTCTCTACAGGGGATAGAGCCAGAAACCCAGGCATGTGCCCTGACCTGGAGTTGAACCAGAGACCTCTTGTTCAGAGGTCGATGCTCAACCACAGAGACACACAGGCCAGGAAAAAATGATGTTTCTTTTTTTTGGGTCGTTGTTGTTAATCCTTACCCAATGATATTTATCCATTGCTTTTAGAGATGAAAGAGAAAGACAGAGAGAAACATTGATTGTTTGCCTCCTGCACGTGCCCAGACCAGGGCCTGGGCCAGGGAGGAGCCTGCAACTGAGGTACTTCCCCTTGACCAGAATCAAACCCGTGACCCCTTGGTCCACAGGCTGACGAGTTATAGCTCTTAATATCCACCTTTACTAAGTTAGGACACCTTTTTTATGTTTGATTATTTAGTTAAGTATATCATAAGTCTTTCAAAGGTAGGTATGACTAAGAATGATTTAATAAAAGCATCTTAATTACAGATCAAATAATTAAATTTTAAAAAATCAATTTTAGCTCTTGAAAATATTTTTAAAAGACAAGAAATCATTATTGAAAATTTTACTTTTATTTCACTAAAACTTTTATTGTATAAAAATAATTAGTAAGACACTTTTTGCCAATATTTTATATTCCCATTTATCAGGATGACAGTAAAATATCTTTTTTTCTCATGAAGTAATTTCCAACTTCTTTCTTCACTACATTGAAGTATAAAATGGATAGTATTTCCTGTTTAAGAAAGACAAATGATGAGATTCACAAGTAAAATTGGTGAAAATATGTTACTCAGAGGATAAGGGAAACAAGAGAATCTTGGAAATTATTTTATCTTACTCATTTCACAATTGTATATTTAATGTTAGATGGATGCTGTGCTAGATGCTGGCAATACAAAGGTGAAATAAGACTCAGGCCTTGACTTTGTAGAACCTTCCCAACATGCATACAGAATATGTGTAAAATAAATTTTCCAACTATAATCTATGTGTAGGTACACTATCTGGGTCTAGATGATTACTCTGTTTTGACTAAGCAAGAAGAGAAATAGGCCCTAGCTGACTTGGCTCAGTGGTGAGAACATCAGCCCATGGACGAAAGGTCTCAGGTTCAGTTCTGGTCAAGGGCACATACTATGGTTGTGCCTTGATCCCAGGCGCCAGTCAGGGCAGGTACAGAAGGCAACCAATCAGTGTGTCTCTCTCACATTGATGTTTCTCTCTCTCAGTCTCTTCCCCTCCCTTCCATTCTCTTTAAAAATCAATGGACAGACTGATGAACAAAAATAGATCCAGAGACAGAGAAACATGGATCAGACCATCAAACCTCAGAGGGAAGGTAGGGGAGGGTGGGGGTAAGAGGGAGAGATCAACCAAAGGACTCATATGCATGCATATGGGCCTAACCAATGGACACAGACAACAGGGGGGTGAGGGCATGAGTGGGGGAGATGGGGGGTAATAGGGGAATAAGGACACATATGTAACACCTTAATCAATAAAGAAATTTTTAAAAAATCAGTGGAGAAAATATCCTCGCCAAAACACACACTCACACACACACACAAATAGTAGAGTCATCTTTCTTCTTTGCCTAGAGAAAGGAATTTGGATTTATTGTAGACTTACAGTATACTAGAAGTTTCAAGAAAGCTTGGCAATAATCAAGAGGTATTAAATTATTTGATTCAGATCACATATTTATTTTCAGGGATGAAATTTTACTCCACTTCTCATGATCCAAGACTAGTAATTTCCTATGTCCTGGCATAAAAGGATGGACTTGACTGATCACATTGTTGTGCATACATCACTTGTTTTTTATATATTTTAAAGAAAGAGGGCAAATCCCCCTCTTTTATTAAATTAATACAATCAAAAATTGATAATCATATTTTGTATGGCTTTATAAATATTCTTATCTCTCTTTTGCTTTTCATTTCTTGCTTGACCTTAAGAAACTGCAAAAACCTCAGGCTACTTGATATTCTAACAATAAAGGACAACTTGAACACAATACTATCTCTGTAATTAAAACTTTAATTAGCAATATTAAGAAATTTATAATGTTACTTGTCACATTTAATATATAGTGTACATAAACCATTTTAATATAAATTTAATTTCATTAGAACCTAATAACTATTTTTTATGAATCACTTCATTTCTATCTGCTTCTTTATTTATTTAAATTGTTTTCTCAAGTTTAAATTTTAAAATTCTCTTAGTACACTTAGTACACTTTCTGGTTTCTTTGTTTTATGCTGCTATCTTATTTTTGTTTTAGTAATTCAGGCAAAATGAAGCGCATGCTGTCTTCTCTCTATAATTTATAGCATTGTTAAAATAAAAATTGTATCATTATATGACTTAATGCCTCTCACTTTTGTTCAAAGACTAGGAAGGATGCCTTATTTTTTTACTTCATCCTTCAGTATCTCTTCTGTCATTAACATTCAGTGCTCCTTTTATCATTTTATTTCATTATGGTGTCTAACCCTCCCCCACTTTTAGAATTGTCTTTGTGTTCTCTGACTCATTTATGAATTCCCAGAATATTATTCCCTTTTCTTATTAACCACTTGATTTACTTTTCAAACTTATAAACGGTTAGTATTTCTAAAGCTTCCTAATTTTACTTAAAGGTTCATTGTTTTAACTTGTCTCCTACTGCTCTCTATTCTTTAACTGTTTTGCTCTCTAGGCACCTTTCTTGCACAGGGCTTGGCATTCTTTAATTGATATGACTTCACATCCTTTTTCTCAAATTGAATTAAATAATTTCATATCATCTTATATTTATTTTTATATAAATCTATGTTCAATATTGATACTGTTGGTTAAGATCTGCCTGTCATCCTTCAATAATAATATACTTATAATTAGCACTAAGAGAAAAGTATTTTCATTTAATTTCATATTTGATAAGATACTGGACCAAGAAAATGAAATTAGGGACAAGAACAGAATAAATGATTCAAGAATGAAAAAAAAATGATTCAAGAATGACTATGGATTATAGCTTTGGTAACAAAGTCTTTTAGGCTTAGAGATTGGAAAGGGGCAAAGTAGATGAGTTAGGAGAAACAGAGACAGAAGGAATATAGGCATACCACATTTTATAGCATTTGCTTTATTGTGCTTTGCAGATACTGTACTTTTAAAAATTGAAGGCAAGATCCTCCAACAGCAAAAACAGTTATGACTTGCTGAAGGCTTCAATGATGGTTAGCATTTTTTAGAAATAAAGATTTTTTAGATTAATGTATGCACGCTTTTTAGACAAAATGTTATTGCACACTTAATAGACTACAATGCACTAGTAACATATAACTTACATGCCCTGGGAAACTTAACATTTTATGTAACTCCCTTTACTCTGATTTTCACTTTATTGCAGTGGTCTGGACAGAACCTACAATATCTCCAAGGTATCCCTGAAGTAGGTTTACAGGTGAATTATGATGGGGATATATTTGGATTGTTAAGCTTCCAGTGCCTGCATTACTGTCAGGTGGTAATGACTAACAGGTAGTAAAAAATATAGATGTAGCAAGGAGAGGGAGCATGATGAAATAAATATGGTAAGACCTAGTATTTGAAGTTATTAGATTGTATTAAATTCTTTGGAGGAATCTTAAAAGGGGAGAGAGAGAAAAAAAAGCGAGGAAGAAAGAAAAAAAGAATGGAAAGAGAAAAGAAAGAAAAAAAGGAAGGAAGGAGAGGAGGGAGGGAGGGAGGGAAGGAAGGGAGGAAGAAAAGAAAAACAAAATGGCTCAGGAGTCAGACTAAGATTAGGAGTCAGTTATTTTAACATTAGATTAGTAAGAATAAGTCTAAAGGAGGGCACCATACAAGAAGTTTAATACGTGAAAAGAAAAATGATTTATAATTTGTGAACAGAATCTGAGACTAGAGTTTTCTAGCCAAGAATATAGAGGAAGCAGTTCACAGGATCCATAGAAGTTTTGATGAACCACTGGAATGATCAAGCTTAATTTACAATTACTACTGTGTAAAATTTTTAAATCAGGATTCACGTATTTCAACTAATGAATAGACTTAGGAAGGTAGGAAATTTGGCCAAAAATGTGTTTAGAAAATGAGGAGCATAAAGATAGTTATCAAAGAAATTAAGTTTCGCACAAGGGATTTAGTTAAAACAACAACAACAAAAAACACAACAACAAAAAACAACTCTAGTGCAAATACAAAGTAAGCCCCTATAAAGAGCCCCCTAAGGTTCTCAACATTTTCCATTTTGTCTACAGTGAGGCTCTTTAAGGCAGAGATAAACATAGTTAAGGCATTTCAGCTGACAGATCCATAGAAGTGGGAAGCCAGGCTTACCCACTGGGTCACAGGCAGCTGGGGAACACAGACCTCCCCAAAAGGAAAAATATTGGACCCAAACTTAAGGTGTATGGCCTCAGGCTCATCTTCTTTCGGGTTCTCCACTCAGATTAGTCACTCTTTTCCCATGGGTAGGATTAAAAATAAAAAAGCACATTCCCAAGAAAGTCCCTCCCCAGAAAAACAAGAGAATTGGGCACAAATCATTCTCCCCTAACAGAATACTTGAGGGTCTTCTTACAGAAGGAGTTACTGCTAAAGATAATGAGAAAGTTCTATCATTTCCCCATATCCCTCTTTTAAAAGCTCTCCCCCCCACCACCACTAAAAGCAACTATGTGTGATTGAACAATGATTCCTCCCTTTTTGTACTGTTCCACCCAACAGCAAGAGTGGGGTTCATGCTGTCTTCCAACCTAGGGCTGAGGAAGAGCAAGGCAGTTAGGATTTTGATAAGAGGCTATATCTTGCTACCCTGCAACTCACTAGAGAGGCCACAAAAGAGGTTAGTAATAGCAAGAGGATTATCCATTTTATAGTTGTTTCATTCTGATAGTAGGACAGAATCTGAGACTCAAGGTTTCTAGCCAAGATAGGAGGACAGGATATTTCTCTTTTTCATCACCATCATCTAGGCACATAATTTGAAGAAACTGATAAACTTCCTCAATAAAGGTGGAGGATGAGTGTAAGTAGATGACTGAGGGCCTGCCTTAGAGGAGAAATGAGCTGGGGGTGTCCTGTTTCCCCCAAAACACTTGCACGTTCTATTTAAGTTGTTTATATTTACATCTATGAAATATTCTCTCACCAGAAAATATTATGTCCACTACCTATCCTGTAATGTTTTTTTGATTCTGAGTTTTTGACTGAGACACCACTGTGGCCTTTTTGCTGGCACAGGTCTCTTACCTGAGCTTTGGATGTTTTCAATCCATCATGGAGGCATTTATCATATCTATTTCTTTGAGTTTCTTCAGCATCCTCTCAGCAACTGGGCATTTTACAGACAAAAGAACATTGTGAAGAGATTTTCAAAATTTAAATTTATTGGAATTCAATCCAGTATTCTACATTGATTTTTTCTTTTTTTTTTCAGTTTCCATATGTAGCATTACATTCAAGTTTCTGATAGATTAAATTAAATGGGCTGTTAATACTTCAACATATTATATCAAAACCTCAGATATTTTCTCCTGCCACGTTTTGCTACAATTAGTCTTTTATCGGCTTCTAATTTATACTATTATTCTTTCACCCAGTCTTCAACCATTTATTTTTAGAGATAGTTTCCTTCTTTGTAAATTTAGTTTTCTTTCTTTTCACTTTTAAAAATATAACTTGCCTTTTGTGTTTTAGAATTACTTCATACCAATCAAGAGTAATGTATTTATACAAGAAGATAAAAATTGCACACATCTTATTGTAAGTTGTTGAAAAGATTCATAGTCATATGAAGAAGGTAAGCAGAGGTTTATAATTTTTACACTCTGCTTTTTAAGTTCTGCAAAGAAGATAATGAAAATTAAATGAACAGTGATAGGCTAATTTCTAAAGAATTAAATGAATAAAAGAAAATATGTAAAATTGGATAATCTAGACACTTTTATTCCACACTCATGTATTGATAGTAAATTCACTTACTTTTCACCCAATTCAGTCCTTTGCTATGATACCCTCTATTGTTTCAGTATTACATTTGTGTCTGTATCAATGAGGATTTTTTTGTTTTTGGCAAGTAGTAAAAGTCAAGAAGCAGGTAATTGAGGTCAGGGCATTTAATTAGGGAAATCATTGGGACCAAGCCTTCCTGATCTGCCATTGTTAGCATCTAATTTTAGATGCGTCCTGAGTTCTCCACCACACTGCAGGCAGAAAGAAGGGCAACCAGCAGTCTGTCTGACCAAGGGACCTCCACTTATGACATTGGCTAGAACACAGCAACCCTCAATGAAATTATTTTTACGTGTATGTTTTAAACAAATAAAAACATGGTTTTCTTAGTAAGAAAATAATATATCTATCATTGTATTGCTTTTTGACAGAAATAGGTTACCACACTTTATAATGATTGCAGAAGTTTTCAAATTTCAGAATGATTAAGTTTCATCTAGAAAGTTTATCAAAGTTGTGGAGTTCAAGTCCTCAAAAGGACTGATTTTTATTCAGTGGGGCAGAGCAGGGTCCAGAATTTTATATTTTAAGCTATCAAAATTAATTCTGATGCAGATGGTTGATGGACCATCCTTTGAGAAATACTGGCAAACTTTTATAAAGTTCATTGAAGATCTTCTCCATTATGATTAGTGAAGTTCAAAGATAATTGGTGCTTCAATTTATTTGAATGTTATGCTTCAATTTCTGGTAATTTTACTTGCTTACTTCCTCCAAATATTTTCCATTTCTTTTTCTTTTTTTTATATGAGAGACTATCTGACTCTTGCCATTTTCAAACCTTGTCATTTCTAAAAATAACAATAATGATTAGGTGAATGTAAAAATTATGTTCTATCTCCATTGATTCTTAAGTCACAGTCAGTCTGGAAACTGTTATATACTTTTGGAAATAAACTTGTGATCCATTACTTAAAGTAAATTTTCAGACATATTTGAAGATGTCAACATATTGAGAATTTTTCAAGTTTGAGAGTATGCAAACATCAACTGCTCAGAATTGCTGGTGAAAGAAGACTCTTTTTTCTATATCTTCCTTTTGATTTGGTACTTATTTTAGAAAATATCTTTCTTGGCTTTCTAATGAACAGAATGTGGTCTACCTTAACGGAAGCAAAGGGGCCTAGTAGTTATATATTACTAAGCAAATCCACCCCTCCTTGCTCATATTCAGTGATATGCTAGAGCAGGCTCCTGTCAGCTAGTTAAAGGAAATTTTTAGCATTTATTGCCAATTCCAGGTCCAGTGACATCAGGTTGGTAGTATAAAATTGGCCTTGGAGGGTATACTTTACACCACAGAAATAAGCAAATGCTACAAATCAGGCTTCTGATTTGCTTTGTTTTGACTAGAATATCACTGCCTATAAAGTTACCTGTCTTTCCTCGCCTTTAGAATTAATCTTGTTTTAGATAGCTAAGGAAGGTTGAAGGGAGAAAGTAAAGAAAGAGAGAGGAAGTGGGGGGAGAGAAAGGGAGGGAGGAGAGGAGAGGAAGGGAGGAAGAAAGTAAAGGAAAAAAGAAAGAAAAGAAGACAGTGAAATCAATCAAAATCTGGACCTGCCTTGTTTTCAGTTTTATTCATTTTGAAACAAAACAAAAAGAGAAAACATCAATTAGAGTCTGAAGATCTAAAATAGAAGTCTTATTAATAAAATAAAAATAAAATTATTTTTAATACAATAACTAGTTTCTACTTAAAAGTTTTTGGTTACATTAAAATTGTTTTATTCTTCCTTCTCCAACTAAAGAATCCAGGCATTTTTGAAGGATGGGGTATGCCCCAGGGCATAAAGGCATGGAATAACTCTAGAACAAAGTGAGTTATATAAATAAGTGATTTACTATGTTCTGTAGGATCATGGGTTACTGAGACTACCACAATGGAAAATATTGATTTGCTTATAACAAAGTAGAAGGTCAGAATGAGTCACCCTCAAAGAATACTACATTGATTCCCTATAAAATCCTACAAAGACAAGCTGCATTGTTTGTGCCTCCATACAAACTTGTTTTGCAAGATGCCCATTGACTGATGCATGGAGTCATCTATCCTTAAAAACAACACAGTGCATTAGTAGTGAAGAAATAATTTTTAATTGCTTCAGTTAGTGGAAATTCTATGAAATTTCCAAGGCAAATTGTATACTGCAAAAGGTGTTAAATGATTAAATCAGTACATCAAGATTATAGTAAATAGGTAAATGATAAATGACCTGTAATACATGAACTCCAGTTAAAAGTTTGTATCTTATAAGTCAATCTAAATAAGTATGGCAGCCCTAGCTAGTTTGGCTCAGTGGCCAGAGCATTGGCCTGAAGACTGAAGGGTCCCAGGTTTGATTCCAGTCAAGGGCACATGCCTGGGTTGCAGGCTCAATCCCCAATACAGAGTGTGATTCTCTCCCATCATTGATGTTTATATCTCTCTCTCCTTCTCCCTTCCTCTCTGAAATCAATAAAAAAAATATATTTACCTAACTAACTAAGTAAATAAGTAAGGCACAAAAGATGTGAAAAATAACGTCTCAACTAAGGCTATGAGCATTAGAAAGGCAGACATACTAAAGAGACATTGAAAAAATAAAGTCACCACCCCTTCCAACATAATCGAAGGTTATTCTTAGAGTATCCAAATGGATAAATTGCAATATGAGTCAATAATTTCAAAATCACAAAAAGCCTGAAGTAAATATTTTAAGAACACATGAAGCATATTAGCAGTGTATGCAAACACATTAAATTATCTTATTTTGATTCTAGTGTTTATGTAAATCTTTCTCAGTATATGAATTCATCCACTTTCACCTATACACAGCAAAAAGATGTTTTCCTTATTGGTATTAATATTATTAATTTTATCAAATGTCCTTCTAAAAAGTTACATAACTGAATTATTGAATTAATAAAGAAAAATTGAGTCCACCCAATCTCATGGTATTAAATAATCACTTGATAAAAACCTAATTCAAAGTAGAGGAATAAAAAAGAAGGCTGATTGCACAATAACCAGCAAGAACAGGTGTGTAGGTGACAGAGGCATCAGAGAGGATCAAGTGCCCACATATTATGTCTAGAACTTTTTCTACCTACTCACTACTTTTCTGTTTTGGCCACATGCTCTATTAATATAGACCATATATTAAACTTCCTCTGTCTAATGGAGAATCTGGGCAATGATAGTGCTTAGTTAACATTCTTCTTATACTGGGTATCCAGAAGCAAGAAAGCAACTCTTAACCATCCAAGCAAACAATGTTTAAATTTTGTGCCCATCTTTGAAACCAATCTCTGCGGACAGGATAATGAAGTTAATCTGATGGCCTAAATGAGGGCCTACATCTGGGAGTGGTTGGGATGAAATGATTGGCAGACTCACTATTACCATAAGAAATGAAAATTGCCCTGACCAGTTTGGCTCAGTGGATAGAGCGTCGGCCTGTGGACTCAAGGGTCCCAGGTTCGATTCCAGTCAAGGACATGTACCTTGGTTGTGGGCACATACCCAGTGGGGAGTGTGCAGGAGGCAGCTGATCAATGTTTCTCTGTCATTGATGTTTCTAACTCTCTATCCCTCTCCCTTCCTCTCTGTAAAAAATCAATAAAATATATTTTAAAAAAAAAAGAAATGAAAATTTAAACATTCCCCAAAGAAGGAAGTTTAAGGGGAAGCCCAAAGCAAGAGATGTCCACTGCATCATGTAGCAAATTATGCAGATTTGATTTCTGCCATTCTCTAGGTTTCCAACAAAAGGAAGCACAATTTAAAAAGTTTTCTCCAATTCACACAGTAATAGCTGATGAATATAACTATACTAATAATAGAGGAATAAGCAAATTGGCTGGGATGCTGTCATGTAATGACCAATTAGGATGGGTGCGGGGCCACAGTGGAGAGCTATCAACATGCCAGTGCTGGGGGTCTGCAGGGCATGGAGAGGAAGGGAGAGCAGATAGGCAGTTAGGGGGATCAAGCCAGGAGGGGAGAGCAGATAGGTAGTTAGGGGGATCAATCAAGGAGGGGAGAGCAGGCAGCTAGGGGAAACAGGTCAGGAGGGGAGAGCAGATAGGCAGATAGGGGGATCAGGCCATCAGGGGAGCAGTTAGGGGCATCAGGCAGGCAGGCAGGCAGGTGATTGGGTAGGAGCCAGTGTTTTCAGATTGCAAGAAGGATCCAGATTGGAGAGGGTGCAGGCCGGGCTAAGGGACTCCCTACTTCCATGCACGAATTTCATGTACTGGACCCCTAATATATCCTATCTAATAAAAGAGTAATATGTAAATGTACCATACCTCCGCTATACCACAAGCCACACCCACCAGCCAATCAGGAGCAAGTATGCAAATTAACCCAACCAAGATGGCTGCGGCCACAGAGAGAGCAGGAGGTTTGGGTTTCCACAGTAATGGAGGAAGCCAAGCTTTCCACAAGCCCTGGCCAGCCTAGGCCTCCACTCAAGGCTACAAAGTTTCAATTATAGAACATAAATAAAGCCCAACAAAAATGGCAGCAACTATGGAGGTGGAGAGAGCAGAAGGCTTGAGTTGCCCCTGGCGATGGGGAAGCCAAGCTTTCTGCACAACCTGGCCAGCCTAGGCCTCCACACAAGGCTACAAAGTTGCAATTATAGAAGACAAATAAATCTCAGATACCAAGGCCTCCCTTGGATTGCTGGGGGGCGTGGCCTGCCTGCAAACCACCACAGGCCCCTCACCCAGGCCACCCCACACCCCAAGGGAACCTCCACCCTGATCCGGGACACCCTTCAGGGCAAACCAGCTGGCCCCCACCCGTGCACCAGGCCTCTATCCTATCTAATAAAAGAATAATATGCAAATTGACCATCACTCCAACACACAAGATGGTTGCCCCCATGTGGTCAAAGATGGCTGCCCCCATGTGGACACAAGATGGCCTCCACAAGATGGCCAGCAGGGGAGGGCAGTTGGGAGGGATTAGGCCAGCAGGGGAGGGCAGTTGGGAGGGATTAGGCCAGCAGGGGAGGGCAGTTGGGAGGGATTAGGCCAGCAGGGGAGGGCAGTTGTTGGCAATCAGGCCAAGAGGGTAGGGCAGTTAGGGGTGACCAGGCCGGCAGAGGAGGGAAGTTGGGCGTGACCAGGTCTGCAGGGGAGGACAGTTGAGGGGGACCCAGGCCTGCAGGTGAGGGCAGTTAGGGGCAAACAGGCTAGCAGGGAAGCAGTTAGGCATCAATCAGGCTGGCAGGGGAGTGGTTAGGGGGTGATCTGGCTGGCAGGCAGAACCGGTTAGGGGCAATCTGGAAGGCAGGCAGGCAAGCAGTTGGGAACCAGCAATCCTGGATTGTGAGAGGGATGTCCGACTGCCCATTTAGGCCCAATCCTACAGGGCAGTCGGACATCCCTTGAAGGGTCCCAGATTGGAGAGGGTGCAGGCTGGGCTGAGGGACACCCCCCCACACCGTGCATGAATTTTGTGCACCCGGCCTCTAGTGTGTGTATGTAACAAGTTCTAGATTACAGAGTTTCTGCAGACATCATCATATTTGCTTCAGGTAGTTTGAATAGGTTTTTGTCACTTGTTGCAGAGATACTTAATTCGCAAGGGTGTAATGGACTTAGTTTTTACATTTAGTTTAATTAATTATAATTGTAATTATTTCAAATGAGAATACTAAGATTTAGAGATGTTTGTCAAGTACCCAAGATGAATAAGAATGATTCTATTTCAGGATTTCAGACCAAAATTTGATTTTTATTTTCTTTGTTTTTTAAATTTTTGAATGAAATTAAAAACAAAGCTATCTAGATTTTATTTCACTGTCTTATTTATTATTTATTCATTATTTTATTTATTTATGTTTCTGTACTATTATTAGCCTGCCTTTAGAGAGAAACCATGCACCAAGGTAAATAAGAATCCAAGTGTTGTACTCATTTCCATGAACGTATAAATTACTTTTTGGTGAATTAGAAACCAAAAAGTAGTGACTCCATTTGCACTAGTAGACTTCTTTGTTCTTCTTCTTTTTTTTAATATACTAGAGTCCCGGTGCACAAAATTCGTGCATGGGTGGGGTCCCTCTGCCTGGCCAGCGATTGGGGCTAATCAGGGCCATCTCGTCCAGTCCTGATCTGGGCTGATCATGGCCAGTGGCCAGGGAGGGAGCATAGGAGGGCTCCAGTGCATGTCCAGCCCTGTCTCACCCAGTCCCAATTGTTTGGACCCCAGCAGCAAGCTAACCTACTGGTTAGAACATCTGCCCCCTGGTGGTCAGTTCACGTCATAGCAACCAGTCAGTCTACCACTCAGTCAGACACTTAGCTTATTAGGCTTTTATATATATAGATTTGTATTGATTTCAGAGAGGAAGGGAGAGGGAGAGAGAGATAGAAATATCAATGATGAAAGAGAATCATTGATCATTTGCCTCTTGCAATCCCCCTACTGGTGATTGAGCCTACAACCTGAGCATGTGCCCTCACCTGGAATCAAATCGTGACCTTCTGGTACATAGGTTGGCTCTCAACTGCTGAGCCACACCAACTGGGCAGACTTCCTTGTTCTTTATTAACTTCCTAATTTGTATCAATAGAAACAGAAAGTCATCCTGGGTTTTACAACAACAGTGTGAAGATATTGCTTAATTTTCTGTTCATTTTATGGGAGAACATCAGAAAGCCATTAGCCTAAGACTTTGTTAAAAAATACTGGGGACAAGAATGCTCACCAGCAATGTTTTTTTTCCTGGAGAAGTTATACCAACTTGAACTAAATTGTGGAATTGTTGATCAAACTAAGTTCTGAGAAGGAGAAATCGTTCTGTAGTTTAGCAGCTACTTGTTGATCAATTCAAATTTATGAAGAAGGGTGGAGGAGGAAAATTTATGGGCTAAGGTCATGTGTAAGTAAAGTGGGAAGGAATAGCTGTAGAAGGCAAGGACATGCAAAAGCCACAGTGGAAAATCATGTCTTTCAAGGTCTCTTGCAATTTGATTTATGGAGTGTGGACCCATCTCTTATCACTTATGTTTGGGTAACATTGTTTAGATTGCATATCAATAGAACATCTCATTTACTTACAGGTCTAGCCTTTTAGATTCTTTTTAAAAATAAGGTATTTGAATTTAGCCTGATCAAAACACAAAACCTAACCAAAACACAGCAAACACTAAAAACCTTCTTTTACTTTTTGTTACAAAAAATTAATAAGTATGTAAATAAATAAGTACATTCTTGATAGTTTTACTCTGTGTTCTAGTGTAATATATAATTGGATAACAAAAAGTATATAGGGTTTGTTTAATGTATTAGTATGATCCTATATAATAAAAGCCTAATATACTAAGTGTCTGGTCATCTAGTTGGCTGTCCAACCAATCAAAGCGTAATATGCTAATGATATGCTAAGTGTGCTCAACCACTTGCTATGACGTGCACTGAGCACCAGGGATAAAAGCTCCAACTGGTAGGTTAGCTTGCTGCTGGGGTCCGGCCGATCAGGACTGAGCCAGATGGGCCAGACATGCCCTGGAACCCTCCTGTGGTCCCTTCCCAGCTGGCCAACCTCTTGTGTCCCTCCCCGGCCCTGATTGTGCACTGGTGGGGTCCCTTGCCCTGGCCTGAGCCCTCTTGCAATCTGGGAACACCTCGTGGGATGTTGGAGAGCCAGTTTCAGCCCAATGGCGGAATGACCGGTCACTATGACGTGCACTGACCACCAGGGAGCAGATGTTCAATGCAGCAATACAGGAGCTGCCCCCTGGTGGTCAGTGTGCTCCCACAGGGGGAATGCAGCTCAGCCAGAAGCTGGGCTCAGTGGTGGCAGAAACCTCTTCCGCCTCCATAGGAGCATTAAGGATGTCCGACTGCTGTTTTAGGCCTGCCCAGGAGCAGGCTTAAGCCATCAATCAGACAGCCTCCGAAGGCTCCTAGACTGTGAGAGGGTGCAGTCCAGGCTGAGAGACCCCCCCCCCCACCAATGCATGAATTTTGTGCACTGGGCCTCTAGTATATAATGTAATACAATTACATTATTGAGGTAAAAGAATGAGTTAATTTACCAATTTAATGCTAATTCATTTGATACCTATGTTACCTTTAAAATATATTACATGAAAAATAATATCAATAATTCCATTCTTTGGAAACCACACATAACCCTGAAAATGTATGAGAGCTGAATCACATTCATTTTGGAAATTTGTTTTTTAATACTGCATTAAAGTAGTGCTATTCATCATAAAATATGCTCAACTGATGTACAGTGGGCTTTCTTGTATAATAGTTATTGGGTAATACATAAATAATAATTAATAGCTGTCAACCAATGGTCATTGACACCAATTCAAAGCCAACAGGAATCCCCAATTTAGAATCTGATGAAGAAGGAAATTTTTTTGGTGCAGAAGAGCTCAGTTGTGATACAGCTTGGCTGGGCTGTGAAAACAGCATGGCTGGGAGCAGCCTTGGACCCAAGTAGCCCTGTGGCCAGGCCCCACTCTAGGTAGACAGTTCTACTCTGCTCCTCACTGGCCTGCTCTGTTCCTGCGAGACATCTTTGGTGTTTCAGCTTAGCCAGGGTAAGTGTGCTCCCCAAGCCTAAGGGAAGCTGACTTACATAGATCTAAGTCTCCACACCTGGTCCCTGATTGCTCTATCCTCATGCAAATGAGGACTCCAAATCTTCACAATTTGATTGATCCAAAAGGCACTGTTCTCTTTGGTCAGAATGGCAACTCTTCTGATTGGTTGGTGAAAACATTGATGGGAGCTATGGCTGCACAGCTGGACTGGATGGGAAAAGCTTCAGCCCTGTGGTTGAAATAAGATTCCAAGAGCTCCTTTAAAGGGATGGATCAGATGACAGAAACAGTGCAGGCAGGCAGTTTGGTGAGGAGGCAGGCAGTTCAATGCCGACTGCTTCCTGAAGTGCAGTTTGCATGAGAGAATCCTGTGTAGCAATGGCTGCTAGGCTCTGTCTTTTAAAAATGTGAGCCCAGGGAGCCACCAGAAGCCCTTCGAATTAGTAAGCATCTTCTCAGTGTCCACACAGCCTAATTTGAAACTACTGATTGCTTTACTCAGCCATGTGATTAAAATATGTCCAATCTGTTGTGTATTTAAATGTATCAATATGGTGACAAAACAGGTTTAACTGACTTTTAAAGGTTCCCAGTCATCATCACAAAACAACATGAAAAGAAAAGCAAAAAGCAGGACTGCCTCTATACACACAATGTATTGATTTGACCCACTTATCTCTGGGTCAGACTAGTTTTGAAAACAGAGCATTTGTATAAATAATAAACACAGTTGCCACAATAGATAATCTCTCTGTTATAAAAATAAATAAATAAATAAAATATACCAGTAACCTCATTTCTCCCACAACATAATCTGGGGAGTATAAATGCTTCATCTTCCAATATTTCATTGACTATACATATTTTAAATGAATATTAATATAATGCAGTGCCATTGTGCCTATCATACATAGGAAACTGTTCTCATAATTTCAATAATTAAGGTTTATTCAAACACAACTGCCTGCCAGTGGATTAAACTGAATATGTATAATAAAATTTATCTGTAGTAGGAAGTTTGTGACCAAATAGTTAATTTCTTGTAAGAGTAAATTTAAATGTTATCTTCTCTCCTAGCTGAGAGCCTGTCAGAAATAAATGCATGAGGTTGAGTAATGTTAGTTGCTTCACCTCAAAATAAACATTTTAAATGTATCAAAGCCACAGGACATCCTTTGCACAGCTTTTTCATCCTGTAGAAACCCACTGGCATTACCTTTCTGCCTGTAAAGAGGAAAAATCCCATAGTGTTTAAATAAATAGGTTTAGAGACAGCAACCTGGATCCAAACCTCAGCTTCACCACTAACTACCATTAGAACTTTTGACAAATCACTTAAAATAGCTGCCTTTTTGTACTGACCTTTTCAAAAACAGAAATAAGAAATAAAATTCTATCCCAAAGTATTGCTTGATGTTTAAGTTGCCGGATATGTGCAAAACACTTTATTTTTTGTTACAATATTATATTAGCTTCAGGTGTACAACATAGTAATTATACATTTATATAACTTATGGAGTCATCAGCATGATGAGTCAAGTGCCTATCTGACACCACACATAGTTATTACAATATTATTGACTATACTAGAGGC
This sequence comes from Corynorhinus townsendii, assembly GCA_026230045.1. Taxonomy (NCBI): domain Eukaryota; kingdom Metazoa; phylum Chordata; class Mammalia; order Chiroptera; family Vespertilionidae; genus Corynorhinus; species Corynorhinus townsendii. Next base: position 138,032,548 of record JAPDVU010000003.1, on the reverse strand, counting down.
CCGGTGCATGAAATTCATACACTGGGGGTGGGGGGGGGGTGTCTCTCTGCCCGGCCTGTGCCCTCTTGCAGTCTGGGACCCCTTGCTCCTTACCGCCCGCCTGCTTGCTGCTCCCTACCACTCTGCTCGCTGCTCCTTAGTGCTGCCGCGAGCGCACTGACCACCAGGGGGCAGCTCCCATGTTAAGCATCTGCCCCCTGGTGGTCAGTTCACTGTGACCCGTCATTCCACCATTAGGTCGATTTGCATATTAGGATAGGATATTGAATGTGAACTGTAAAAGAAAAATAAAATTTAAAAAGAACCAAATAAAATTTTAGATATGAAAAAAATTTATATATATATAAATCCTCACCTGAGGATGTTTTTAAAATTGATTTTTAGAAAAACATCCATGTGACAGAGAAATACCAGTAGGCTGCCTCTGCACCTGCTGACCCAGCGGGATCTAACCTAAACCTAAGTATGTGCCCTAACCTAGAATCCAACAGGAAATCCTTTGGTGTACAGGTTGAGACTCCAACCAATTGAGCCACCTGGCCAGGACAGATCTGAAAAAAATTCTTAAGTGTACCTCCAGGCCCTCTCCGGTGTGGATAAATAGTTAGAGGTCCTCCCATGCACCAAAGGGTCATGGGTTTGATTCCAGGTGAGGGCACATACACAGGTTGTGGGTTCTATCCCTGTCAGATTGCTTGGGCAACTGATCGATATTTCTCTTTCTCTTTCCTTCTCCCTTCCTCTCTCTCTAGACTCAATGAAAAAAAACATATCCTTAGAGGAGGACTTAAAAAGAAAAAAAATGCTGGTTTGGTTCAGTGGATAGTGCTTCTGCAGGCAGAATGAAGGGTACCAGGTTGGATTCCAATCAAGGGCACGTATCTGGGTTGCAGGCTCAATTGGGGCCCTGCCTGGTCGGGGATTCAGCAAGAGGCAACCAACTGATGTCTCTCACATTAGTTTGTGTCTCTCTCCCTCCCTTGCACTCTCTGTAAAAAAAAAAAAAAAAATCAATGCAAAAATATCTTCAGGTGAGGATTAACCAAAACAAACAAACAAGCAAACACCCATCCCCAGTGTGATTATTGAAGCAGCATATGAAATATTTGTTGAATGAACAGGAAGGGATGGGACTTTGCTTTCTAACTGTTTTAGCAACCCTGCAAGCCAGAGGGTATATTTTTTATTTTAATTTTTATTGATGGGTTATTTTAGAGAGAGGAAGGGAGAGAGGGAAACACCAGTGTGTTTTCCACTTACTATGCTCTCTTTGGTTGCTTCCTGTCTGTGCTCTGACCAGGGATCCAACCCGCAACCTTGCTGTATCAGGAGGAGGTTCTAACCCACTGCGCTGAGGGCTGCCTGTCAGGGCCCCTCAACAAAACCCCTCTCGGTGCCCTGGCCCCTGCTGTGGGCCGGGGTTCCTCTGCCATGGCAAAGGTTTGGGTTCCATTCTGTCAGGTTACATACTTAGGTTTCGGGTTTGATCCCTGGTTGGGGCTGACTGCTGCTCAGGAAGTGGCTGAGGACCATTGAGGTACATGTGCTCTAGTCATTTGGTGGGGAGCTGGGGTTCCATTGCAGACATGGCTGACTCTGATCCCCGCCTCCCTCGGTCCTCCATCAAGGATGACTTCAACTATGGCAGCTGTATGGCCTCTGCCAGCGTACATATCCACATGGGTAGGTCGCCCTCTCTGCGGCTAGCCAGGCCTGGCTGTTGTGCAGTCACCCTGGGAGGTGGATTTCCAGACTACCAGGGAGAGCGGGGTCCCAGAGGGAAAGCACTTCACTCTGCCTCCCTTTGGGGCTCCCGGACCCAAGCGGAGCGCCCATCCTACGCAGGGCTCGGAGGGGAGAGCCATCCCAGCAGGGCCTCCTAGCTGGGTGCTGAGAAAATGAAACTGGAGCCCTTCCTCCTTGAACCCTGTCGTCTTCGGTGTAGAAAGGGACAGATGAGAGCCTCAGCAGCTTTACCAGGGCATCTTTTTTTGGTGAAAATAAGTTCATTGTGTAATCAATATCGTGTAATCATTGTGATTTATTGTGATTTATTGTGATTACACAATAACCTGCGTTGAGTAATTTGCTGGGATGTTTGTGCCTTAGGGCATGTGAATGCATTATATTTTATTTGATGCAGCCTCATGTCCCCCGGCCTCCAGCGGCAGGCAGCTACACCCACCTGCTTCTACCGGTCGTTACTCGTGAGGGCGTCCCAGATAATTTGCATATTCCTCTATTATTATATAGGATTCTCTATGCTGTGCTTTACTCCATGATTGTTTTTATAACTTGAAATTTGTGTATCTTAATCCCTTCCCTTTTTTTACCTATACCCTAACCCACCCACCCCCAATCTGACAACCATCAAAATGTTCTCTGTATCTATGAGTTGTTTCTGTTTCATTTGTTCACTTATTTTCTTTTAATTCAACATATAAGTGAGATCATATGGTATTTGTCTTTCTCCGTCTGACTTATTCCACTCAGCATCATGTTCTCTAGGTCCATGCATTTTGTTGCAAATGGCAAGATTTTATTCTTCACTGAAACCCTACACAACTGTTTGCCGTACTCCAGAAATGCTAACATGTTCTCATGTCTTTAGTGTCCTTCCTCCTCTTCATTCCTTAAGCTAAGATTCAAATATTTTCTCCCCTGAATTTGCATATTCTGGGTTAGCCAGTGAGGTAATTATTGTTTTGTTTTTATCTGCTCAGATCCCTTTTCTTACCTCTCGCAAAAGTAGGACAGATCCTTACTCCACTGGCAATAATTATTGGTCTAGGACTGATTTTAGCCTGTTCACTCAGAGCCAGAGTCCCTTTCAGATATATGTTTTACTGTACTACAGGAAAACTTTCTATTTTCTTCCCGGCACATAGAATAGGAAACATGAACCTAGATCAGCTAGTAGGCATTTTCTCATCACTTGGAAAAGTCCTTCTATAAGGTAAAGAATGTTGCCAAGTAGAGAAGAAAGAATAGTAGATAGTATTGGCAGAATTGAGTTCTTCTTTTAAAACCTGAGGACCCCAGAGATACCAGGGTTTCTATAGAACTTCATTGAATTGTGATAATTTTTAAACCTTTTCAACATACCTCCATTTTTGTATGACAAATTATTAGGTTTCTGTCACTGACAACCACAGATTCCTAATTAATAAAAGTATCCACCCTGAACCATATATATCAGAGCACACTTGAATTCTATTGCATTTTATTCCCCAAATAGACTGAAAATTGGGGGAGAGGGGACAGGTGGTGATTCATGTCTGATTCAGCAAAATATTAACAAAATAAATAATACATATTGTTGAATAAATATGTTAACATATGACTAACTTAGCAAAGCTTTCAAAATAAAGCCAATTTAAACATTATATATAATTATAAACTTTGAAATAATAAATTGTATTTTATTTTTCATAATAAAGTTATGGGTTATAATATTTGACTACAGTTGTCATATAACCCAATCTTATTTTGAAGATGAAAGATAGAGGTTTCCCCAAAATGATGAAATTGTTATAAAGTCACATAATTAGAATGTGACAATCTTCTCAAACTTATACTGGAAAGAGGAAAAAAATAGTAAAAAAGGAATATACAAGCAAAAATAAATGAGTCCAATTAGATAAAATCACTTAGTTATCTTGGGGTCAATGCTTTAATTTACTTACAGTTTTCTTTATTTATATTTATTGTGTCTGCTTTTAACAATGAATTTTCCAGAAATTAAAATTCTAGTCATTGTAAGAAAATTCATTTCTTCCTCTTTTATACTTTTATGTTTGTCTAACAGAGAGTAAATCAATAGTAAAGAAGAGAATGAGTTTGTCAATATGACACTCCAGGATACATAATTGATTCTTTAGCTTTTGACATTTTCTCTAAGTATGTGCTGTAAACATCATCCATCAAGACTTTTTAAAGATTTTTTCCTTTATTAGAATAAACAGTGAAAATTGATGCAAATCAGTTTTATAAAATTTTCTCTGAGAAAGGCTTCTCACAGAGTGCTTAGTGAGAAAATAAGTCTTCAGAAATGCATAAATGTTTTGGTGTTGAAGTTATAAAGAATGCTAAATCAAATAGACAACATGTGAAGTTTATAAAGGCAACATTCACTTTTTTCACTAAAAAAGAAACCTCTAGTTTAAGCTCTTTATATGAAACTTCCATTAGTAAAGACAAGGATTAATTTCATCAGTTTAATTTGTATCTGTGCACAAACAAAAACCCCCTTTTCTTTAACACATACACCACATCTGTACTTTCAGTAAAAAGTTATTAACATCAAAGTATATCCCAAGTTTGATTACTCCTCACCACCTCCATTTCTATAACCATCATTCAAATCACCATCATTTCTGACCTGAATTACTTCAATAGATTATTAATCAGTCACTGTGTTTTCCTGTCCAGTATACTCCACCACCAGCTTTCTGTTCTACATGTAATACCCATAGGGATCTTTTTGTAACAGTTTCGATTTTGTCCCTCCTATGTCTTCCCAGCTTACCCATAGAAACGGTGACCCTGTGATGACCTACCAGGCCTACACCATCTAGCAGTTACTTCTCAGACTTCCAAGTACAGAGTCCTTATGACCATGCTTTCCAACAACATTCTCTTTTTTACTGTCTGTGAACAAATCATGCATTCCCACAATTCAAGGTCTGCACGGATCTTCCCTTTGAAGTGCTCAGCACCCTGTCATTATATATATATATATATATATATATCACTTATTTACTGCTTTAAGCTATTTATGCAAATGTCACCTATTCAGAGATACCTTGAATGACCATTGTTTATCACCAGCTAACATGGTGATTTTCTATCTCCATTCGCTATTATATAAGGTGCATGAGGGCAGGGACTTTGTTTTGTTCATAGCCATACCTTCAGAAATAAGTGATGGCTCAAAAATACTGAATGGATACAAGAATAAATAAAATAAAAGGATAAATGTAACAGCAGCATCAGTAATGTATATCAAGGTACAGTGAACCAAGTCTTCACTGGAAGATAAGGGTAGGGTAGAAGGGTGCAGAGATTTCCTGGAGCACAGAAAGCCAGGGGCAGGGATGGAGGGTTTGACCCTCCATTGATCCCAAACTGTAGTTGCCTAGCTATGAATCTGAGAGTTGAAAGTTACAACTCCTATAATCCAAAAGGGTAGTGACTGACTGTAAAGCATAAAAAATCTCTTGTGTCTTGATAGTGTACAGAACCTAAGCTCCGCTAAGGGAATGTTATACTCCCTCCATTAAAAAAATCTGAAGCTAGTGTAGACAGAATCTTTCCGAAGCCAAGACAAAACCCACACCCAGCTCAATCACAGATTAGATAGGTTCAGCCTCACCAAAATGATGGTCTGAGACAAGAATTTGTGTGACCTTATCTGGCAATTAAACCTTATTTATTCAGTCTTTACTAATGGTACTTTTATATACAATGTCTGGCTTACAAAAATGATTAATCAGGAAACAAAGAAGCAAGGAAATATGACCTATAATCTAGAAGCAAAGCCACAAAAGCATACATTATTTACTCTCTGGTTATTTGCAGTAAAACTATGCCAATCCCTAATTTAGAAAAAGAAGAAATGATATGTTTAGGGAAGCAATATTAAGAATGTCATCAGACTTCCCAAAAAAATAATGGAAGGTAGAGCAACATCTTTAAAATGCTGAGGAAAGGGTTTCAAAAATGGCAGCAGAATAGACCTGTTCCGAGCCTTGTCCCAGAGCAGAAAGAAAGAACAGCTGAGGGTCGCACGAGGAGTGTTTGTTGGCAAGTTAAGGGACAGCTAAACTCCAGGGGAAGGTGGGGGACTGCTAGATGGGGTTCCCCTGACCAGGCAGCCCCCACTGCAGCTGGGTCCCTTCCCAGAGCTATAGGGTGGGACGCGGAGACCGTGCCATCTTGATAGGGAAAGTGGAGCTTATCGGAAGCCTGAAAATCCACAACTGCAGCAACCACTGAACAGCTGCGAGCCCCAGAACACCGGTCTCCAATTGGCGCAAACTCGCGATTCAAAGGAGCTCTTCATTCCACCAAAGAAATGTCAGATTTCGCCAGGGATAAGGTGAGGTCTCTGGTCCCGGCGGGAAAGAGAAGTGCGCGTTTTGCAGAAGCTGGAGGACCAGGGAAGTCTGTGCCTAGAAAAATCCGTGGCTGTTGGGGCTGGCGTGATCCGTGAATGTTGAAGGGGGTCCTAAGAGCTGCTAACAGAAGGGATCCCTGAAAAGCAGCCCATTTTGATCTGATGTGCAGGGACAGCCTAAGAATTTCAAACCTGTGCTGGCTGCTTAGACTTGCACGCAGACCCATTGTTCGCGCACTTGGGCTTTTTCCTCTTCAAATCCTTGCTTCTGATTACTAAGCCCAATACATAGGATCACCCAGTTGGGGACACCATGGGAGACTGCAGGGGAAAGTTGTTTTTCTGTAACCTGGGGGTCGGAGCTGGGAGTAACCATCAGAGAGACAGCTCTGAGGCAGCCCACTCCCACAAACCAGTATTGAGTGCCACAGGGATAAACACAGGCTAGAGAGGCCATATATAGACCCAGAAGTCAATCCAGAAACACTGCCACCCAGGGGCTGAATCACAAATTGACTCTTGTGTAATCAAAAATAAAGGAATACGAGAAATTAAGACACCACCTGCTTAAAAATCAGGACTGGCTTACAACACTGAGGATCAGTAGAATGCAGGAAACTGCAATACTGTCCAGGCTGAGAAACAGGCGTGCCAAACAGAGCAATAGAGGAAGTGAATGACCTTCACTATTGTACATTATATATATTTTTATTTTTTTATTTTCATGTTTTGCATCTTTTACTTAAGAAACTATTTTTTTCTTTTTTTCCTCACTTTATTTTACCTTTTTAATTATTACATTTTTATTTTTAATCAGTATTATTACTACTACTATTTTACCTTTTTTTTTTAAGTGTCATTTTATTTTCTCTTTATTTTACTTTGGGACTAGTGTCCTACATTCTTTCCTTTAGCATCGTTTTACTCTATCTCAACTCTACCTTTATGCCATCACTCTCTTCCTAACTTTTCCCCTTTTGGTGTCCTGTTTATCTTACCCCTTTCCTGCTTTAGATTTTCCTTATTCTTTCTGTTTACTCCCTGTTAAAATTTCACCCTACTTATATATCTAATTTCCAATCCCTTGTTCCAAGTCAATACACACCTCTCACTTCACTGTATTAACTATCTAAAAAGTTGTTTTTCTCTCTGTCCTTTAGTTGTTGTTTGCTTGAATGTTGATTACATTGAATTTTTATGCTTTTTTGTGAGATTGTTTGCTTATTCTTTTTTTGTTTGTTTGTTTTTGTTTGCTTTGTTTTTACTTCTGTTTTCCCTTACCTTGATTAATATTAGTTGATGTTGTAGTTTGTATTAATCCCCAGGTACTTGTTGCTGGCATTTGCTGGGATTAGTGGATGTTCTATTGGAGTTTTCTCCCTGTATATATAGTTTGTTCCCCTTTTCTCTCTTAGTCTCTTTCTTGTCTCTCTTACTTTTTTTTTTATTTCCCAATTTCATTTTGACACTCTTTTTTTCTCTTTTTCTTTTTCCTCTTCTTCTTTCTCTCCTATCCCCTAATATGCCTCTCTCTGGTGGTCAACTTTATTGGAGGTTATTAACATTGTGAATACATTTCTGCTCAGTGCCTTGTGTGTTGTACCTGGTTGTGTTGTATTTTGTGCCTTTAAGTCAAAACAGGAGAGAGAGAACTACATAACCAGACATCCAGAGAAGACAAAACATGGGGAGATAAAGAAACAGCCCTTATATGAAAGAAAAGCAGGCATCACCAGAAAAGGCAGTAAATGAAATAGAGGCAAACAACCTGCCAGAGAAAGAATTCAGAGAAATGGTCATAAGGTGGCTGAAAAGAATGGAAGACAAATTTGATAATATGAGGAAGAACCAAGAGGAAATGAAGAAGAACCAAGAAGAAATGAAAAATGACATCACTGCTGTAAAGAACTCAATAGAAAACATCAAGAGTAGACTAGAAAAAGCAGAGGACCACATAAGTGAGCTAGAAGACAAGATGGAAAAAAATACCCAAGTAGAGCAGCTTCTAGAAAAAAAAAAATTAAAAAACAGGAGGAGAGCCTAAGGGAAATTTGGGACAACACAAAACAAAACAACATCCGCATAGTAGGGGTTCCAGAAGGAAAGCAACCTGAGCAAGGAATAGAAAACCTTGTTGAAGAAATAATGACAGAAAACATCCCTGATCTAGGGAAGAAAAAAACATACAAATCCAAGAAGCTCACAGAGTCCCAAGCAAAATGAACCCCAAAAGACCAACACCAAGGCACATTATAATTAAATTGGCAAACACCAACGACAAAGTAAGAATCTTAAAAGCAGCCAGAGAGAGACAGAAAGTTACATACAAAGGAACCCCTATCAGACTAGCGACTGATTTCTCAACAGAAACTCATCAGGCCAGAAGGGAATGGAACAAAATATACAAAGTCATGTAAAGGAAGGGTCTGAATCCAAGAATACTGTACCTAGCAAGGCTATCAATCAAAATTGAGGGTGAAATCAGGAGCTTCACAGACAAAAAAAAATTACTAAAGGAATTTATTACCTCCAAACCAGCAATGCAAGAAATGCTAAAGGGTCTTCTGTGAAAAACAGAAATAGGAAGTGGAGAAGGAACACAGGTGTAAAGGATAAAAATGGTGACAAATAAGTACCTATCAATAATAACTTTAAATGTAAATGGAATAAATGCCCCAATTAAAAGACATAGGGTAACGGATAGGATAAGAAAACAAGACCCATATATCTGCTGTCCACGAGAAACCCTCCTCAGAAAAAAAGATGCAAACAGACTGAGGGTGAAGGGATGGAAAAAGGTTTTCCAGGCGAATGGAAATGAAAAAAAAAAGCTGGGGTAGCAATACTTATATCTGAAAATTAGATCTCAAAGTGAAGGACATAACAAGAGATAAGGAAGGCCACTTCATAATACTAAAGGGAACAATCCAATAAGAAGAAATAACTCTGGTAAACATATATGCACCCAATACAGGAGCACCCAAATACATAAAAAAAACTCCTGGAGGATATCAAGGAAGAGATTAACAGCAATACAATCATAGTAGGAGACTTTAATACCCCACTATCACCATTGGACAAATCCTCTAATAAAAAAATCAGCAAAGAAACATTAATTCTAAATGACTCACTAGACCAGATAGAATTAATTGACGTCTTCAGAACATTTCACCCCAAAGCCACCGAATATACATTCTTCTCAAGTGCACAGGGATCATTTTCAAAGATAGACCATATGTTGGGATATAGGAAAAGTCACTTCAAATTCAAGAAGATAGAAATCATATCAAGCATCTTCTCAGACCACAGTGACATAAAATTGGAAATCAACTACAATAAAAACAATCCAAAGAAATCAAACACATGGAGACTAAACAGCATGCTATTAAATAATGAAGGGATTACCAGAGAGATCAAGGAACAAATAAAAAGCATCATGGCAACAAATGACAATGAAAACACAACAATCAAAAACCTATGGGACACTGAGAAAGCAGTCTTGAGAGGGAAGTTCAAAGCTCTACAAGCATACTGCAAAAAACAAGAAACAATGGTAATGAATTACCTAACTCTACAACTCAAAGAGTTAGAAAAAGAGCAACAAGAAAAGCCCAGTGTAAGCAGAAGGAAGGAAATAATAAAGATCTGAGCGGAGATAAACGACATTGAGACCAAAGAAACAATACAAAAGATCAACAAAACCAAAGGCTGGTTCTTTGAAAGGATAAACATGATTGATGAACCTCTAGCCAGGCTCACCAAGAAGCAAAGAGAGAGGACACAAATAAACAACATCAGAAATGAAGGAGGTGAAATAACAACAGATCCCGCCAAAATACAAAGGATTGTTAAAAAATACTACGAACAACTCTATTCCAACAAATTAGACAACTTGGAGGACATGGACATCTTCCTAGAAAAATATAACCTTCTAAAACTCAATGAGGAAGAATCTAAACAGCTCAATATGCCAGTAACTATGGAAGAAATTGAAGCAGTCATCAAAAAGCTTCCAGCAAACAAAAGCCCAGGGCCAGATGGTTTCACAGGGGAGTTTTACCAAACATTCAACGAAGAACAAAAACCTATCCTCCTCAGACTATTCCAAAAAATTCAAGAGGAAGGAACACTTCCAAGCTCCTTCTATGAAGCCAGCATCACCCTAATACCAAAATCATATAAAGACAACACAATGAAAGAGAATTACAGGCCAATATCCCTCATGCATGTAGATGCCAAAATCCTCAACAAAATTCTAGCAAATCGGATCCAGCAGTACATCAGAAAGATCATACACCGTGACCAAGTAGGATTTATCCCAGGAATGCAAGGATGGTACAATATCTGCAAATCAATAAATGTGATACATCACATAAACAAATTGAGAGATAAAAATCACAGAGTCATATCAATTGATACAGAAAAAGCATTTGACAAAATCCAACACCCTTTCTTGATAAAAACTCTGAACAAGGTGGGAATAGAAGGATCATACCTCAACATAATAAAGCGATATATGAAAAACCCACAGCTAACATCATACTCAATGGGCAAAAGCTAAAACTATTTCCCCTAAGAACAGGAAGAAGACAGGGATGCCCACTCTCACCACTCCTGTTCAACATAGTACTGGAAGTATTAGCCATTGCAATTAGACAAGAAGAAGAAATAAAAGGCATCCAAATTGGAAAAGAAGAAGTAAAGCTGTTCTCATTTGCAGATGACATAATATTGTACATAAAAAAGCCAAAGGACTCCATCAGAAAACTAACAGACTTAATAAATGAATTCGGCAATGTAGCAGGATACAAATTTAATGCCAAGAAATCTATGGCATTTCTATACACCAATAGTGAACTTACAGAAAGAGAGACTGAAAAAGCAATCCCATTTACCATCGCACCAAAAAAATTAAGATACCTCGGAATAAACTTAACCAAGGAGGTAAAAGACCTATACACGGAAAACTACAGGACACTGAAAAAAGAGATAGAGGAAGATGTAAACAGATGGAAGAACATACCATGTTCATGGATTGGTAGAATCAACATCATTTAAATGTCCATACTACCCAAAGCAATCTATAGATTCAATGCACTCCCCGTTAAAATACCAATGGCATATTTCACAGACCTAGAAAGAACTCCAAAACTTCATCTGAAATAGTAAAAGACCCTGAATAGCCACAGTAATCCTGAGAAAGAAGAATAAAGTAGGAGGGATCTCAATGCCAAATTTCAAGCTGTATTACAAAGCCACTGTTCTCAAAACAGCCTGGTACTGGCACAAGAACAGACATATAGATCAATGGAATAGAATAGAGAATCCAGATATCAACCCAAACCACTATGCTTAATTAATATTTAACAAAGGAGGCATGAACATAAAATGAAGTTAAGACAGTCTCTTCAATAAATTGTGTTGAGAAAATTGGACAGATACATGCAAAAAAATGAAACTAGATCACCTACTTACACCATACACAAAAATAAACTCAAAATGAATACAGGACCTAAACATAAGATGGGAAATCATAAAAATACTAGAGGAATCCACAGGCAGCAAAATCTCAGACATATGCTGAAAGAACTTCTTCACTGATACTACCCCTAGGGCAATGGAAACTAAAGAGAAAATAAACAAATGGGACTACATCAAAATAAAAAGTTTTTTCACAGCAAAAGAAACCATCAATAAAACAACAAGAAACCCCACTATATGGGAGAACATATTTGCAAATGTTATCATTGATAAAGTTTTAATCTCCAACATCTATAGGCAGCTTATACAACTTAATAAAAGGAAGATAAATGATCCAATAAAAAAAATGGGCAATGGACCTAAATAGAAACTTTTTGAAAGAAGACAGAAGGAAGGCCAAAAGACACATGAAAAAATTCTCAAAGTCACTAATTATCCAAGAGATGCAAATCAAAACGACAATGCGGAACCATCACATACCTGTCAGAATGGTTATCATCAACAAATCAACAAACGACAAATGCTGGAGAGGATTTGGAGAAAAAAGAACCCTTGTGCACTGCTGGTGGAAATGCAGACTGGTGCAGCCACTGTGGAGAACAGTATGGAGTTTCCTCAAAAAACTGAAAATGGAAATCCCATTTGACCCAGTAATCCCACTCCTAGGAATATATCTTAAGAAACTAGAAACACCAATCAGAAAGGATATATGCACCCCTATGTTCATAGCAGCACAATTTACAATAGCTAAGATTTGTAAACAGTCTAGGTGCCCGTCAACAGATGACTGGATCAGAAAACTATGGTACATCTACACAATGGAATACTATGCTGCCATAAAAAAGAAGAATTCTTACCATTTGTAGCAACCTGGATGGAACTGGAGAACATTATGCTAAGTGAAATAAGCCAGTCAATGAAAATAAAAATATCACATGATCTCTCTCATTTGTGGATAATAAAAAACACATTATAAACTGATGAACAAAAAGATAGATACAGAGGCAGTAAAGCATCAAACAGACTGTCAAATTACAGGGGGAAGGTTAGGGATAGGCTAGGGAAATAAGAGATCAACCGAAGGACTTACATGCATGCATATAAGAATAACCAACGGATGCAAAACATTGGGGGGTGAGGGCATGTATGGGAGTGGGGTCGCGGGGGGGCAATGGTAAGGTATGTACACATATAATACCTTAAAAAAATGAAAAAATAAATAAATAAAATGCTGAGGAAAGAAAAAGTTGTCAACCTAATTCTGCCGTGGCATTCATTTGCATTTATCAAAATTTTTGTTGTGGAGTGCATAGGAGCCAAACCCACATATTGTTATTTTATTTTATTACAATATACAAAATAAATCTATTATCAGATTGTACTAGTAGATACAAAATAATTAGCCATTTATATGCAATAAACATTAATATTTTAAGAAAAATGATTTAAAATATAATAATGTTACATGCAATAAACAATATTTTAAGAAAAAAGATTTCAAATATCAAAACTTTACTAACATAGTGTAATATCACAAAAGTAGGAAATATTTAAAAGTTGCAAAAAAGCAGGATTGCTTTCTATTATATTCTAAATTTTTTTATCCTCTGGTTCTATTTTTGTTCATCAGTTTATGTTGTTCATTACATTTCACAAATGAGTATGATCATGCTATATTTATCTTTCTCCAACTGGCTTATTTAACTTATGATAATGCTCTCCAGGTCCATCCATTTTGTTGCAAATGATAGGAGTTCCTTCCTTTTTACAACAATGCAGTATTCCATTGTGTAGATGCACCACTGTTTTTTAATCCACTCATCAGCCAATGGGCACTTAGGCTGTTTCCAAATCTTAACTATTGTAAACTGTGCTGCTATGAACATAGATGTGCATATATCCTTTCTGATTGGTACTTCTGATTTCTTGGGATATATTCCTGGAAGTGGGATTACTGGGTCAAATGGGAATTCCATATTTAACTTTTTGAGGAAACTCCATACTGTTTTCCACAGTGGCTGTACCAGTCTGCCTTCCCACCAGCCAAACCCACATATGTTGATAATTAAACCTAAGAAGGTGAAATTAAACAGTGTCAAGCATAGGATGCATAAAGAAGTTAGTGGAGATATGCTTTATAATAACATATGTGATAACAAGTCAGAGCTTTAAAGGGCAGGACACTCAATTTTACTTACCCTGTTATATTGTGTGGTAAATCCAACAGCAGTTGAAGGCAGGAGATATACATAGAATGCAGTTATAAGTCTACCTTCTGCAGTGTTTTTATGATAACTTCTCTTAGCTGTGGTTTCCTTCTTTTTAAAATAGAGTTAATATCTTCCCTACCTACTTTGTATGGTTGATTTTAAAATCATGGGAATGGAAATGAATGTCATGACCAATTGAACACCCTCAAAATATAAGTTGAAATACTAAAACAACCAAACAATCAACCTCCTACCATCAGTGAAAATCAGTAAGTGCACTCTGTATACTGTGGATACAATTACAGGTCACTCCAGGAGTGCTGTGTTCTGAATGTCACACATCAAAAGAGACCTTTAAGGGACATGTTCAGGGGACAGTGTTGAGGAGAATTTTAAGAGTCTTAAGTGCAGAATACTGGAAAGGATGGAAGATTATGCTTAGATGAGTAGTAGCCTTGAAGTAAGAGATTCAGGGGGTCCCAAATCCTATATAATAAAAGCCTAGGTGGCATCATGCCCTCACGCGATGCCCTTGTATGATGTCATCACAAGATGGCTGCCACAAGATGGCCGCCCTCATGTCATCACAAGATGCCCACCACAAAGATGGCCAGCAGGGGAGGGCAGTTGTGGGTGATCAGGCTGGCAGGGGAGGGCAGTTGGGGGACATCAGTCGGCAGGGGAGGGCAGCTGGGGGTGACCAGGCCAACAAGGGAGAGCAGTTGGGGTGACCAGGCCAACAAGGGAGGGCAGTTGGGGCCACCAAGATGGCAGGGGAGCAGAGAGACATCAATTGGGTCAGCAGATGAGTGGTTAAGGGATGATTAGGCTGGCAGGCAGAAGCAGTTAGGGGCTATCAGGCCTCTATATACATATAAATATATGTATTAAATGATTTACGAATATTTATAATTGTTTATGGCTATTATCATTACTTCAGTGACTTTTATTTCAAAGTTTGTGGGTTCTACTCTAAATAGTTTTGACAAAATCTGCAATTAAAGTTAGATGTGTGACTTTAAAGTAAATACAGTAGGTCCTCCTTATCCTTGGTTTCACTCTCCACAATTTCAGTTGCCCACAGTCAATCATGGTCCAAAAATATTAAATGGAAAATTCCAGAAATAACAGTTTATGAGTTTTAAATTGCCGTCCATTCTGAGCAGCATCTCTTGCTATCATCATCCCTTTGTTCAGTGTATCCACGTTTCGTGTGCTATCAGCCTTGTAGCTTCCTTGTTTATCAGATGAGCTATTGTGATAGCACGGTGCTTGTATTAAAATTGAAACCAGAAAAGTTGGTGTTCATGCTGCCTGTCACTACCAGAACCAGTGCGTAGAGACGAGGATTGAATCTTTATTGGGTCTTTATTCAGAGGGCCAGCAATCTGGAAAGACAGTGGGATGTGCACCATAAAGATCTCTTAGATCTCATTTCAGGCTAATCCTTTTTATAAGGAGAAGAAAAGTGTAGGTAAAGTGTTTGGAACTCAGGAGAAAGAAGGTAAGGGGTTTGGAATTTAAGGAAAATGATCAATCAGATAAAAGCTGAAGTCTAGCGATTTTCAGAACATCCCTTCATCTGCTGACCTGTTATTCTTTTTTTATGCTTTTTAGAGAGAGGAAGGGAGAGGGAGAGATAGAAAGATCAATGAGGAGAAACATCAATCAGCTGCCTCCTGCATGCCCCATACTGGGGATCCAGTCTGCAAACTGGGCATATGCCCTGACTAGAATCAAACCATGATCTCCTGGTTCATAGACTGATGCTCAATTACTGAGCCACATCAGACAGGCTGACCTGTGGTTTTTTTTTTTAATCTGCATTTGGAAGTTCTTTCCCTGGTGCAGATATCATCTTGGTTGCTTTGCAGTCCTCCTGTGGCACAAGGGTCGAATTGCTTATGGGTCCCCTGAAGTCAGGGCAGGTTCAGTTATACATTCCAGTCCCTGGAACAATAGCTTTCTACATGCATCAATTACTAAGCATCCTATCTAATAAAGAGAGAATATGCTAATTGACCGTCATACCCTCACAAAGATGGAAGTGCCCACAGCCAATAAGCAGGGAATATGCTAATTGACTGCCACACCCTCAAATATAGCAGTGCCCACAGCCACAGGATGGAAGCACCCAGTCACCTCAGCCCTGCCGGCACGCCTGCCTCCAAAGTCCCCAGTCCTCTCAGCCCTCCGGCAGCCCAGGGCCGGCCCGAGGCACAGGCAAGCCTCAGATGTTGGCTGCCCAGCTGCCCAGGGAGGTCCAAGTTGGAGGCAAGCCTCAGATGGCAGCTGCTCAGCCACCCAGGGTTGCCCTTGGCTCAGGTAACCAGGGCCGGCCAAGGCTTGCACTGCCGGCTGTGGCAGCAGCAGAGGTGTGATTGGGGCATCACCTTCCCCTGATTGCCAGGTCACCTCCTGCCCCTGAGGGCTCCCGGACTGTGAGAGGGGGAAGGCCGGACTAAGGAACACCCCCCTCTCCAGTGCATGAATTTTTATGCACCGGACCTCTAGTATTAACTATATAACCACAACTAAAATTTTTAACTTACTGAGTTTCCCATCAAAATCACTCTGTTTTCTTTAACAATGCCATACTCACATAACTTTTATTACATTATATTTTTGTAATTGTTCTATTTTATTATTAGTTATCTCTGTTGATCTTTTACTGTGTCTAACATAAACTTTTTATATAAGAAAAAAAAACTGTTTTATGCTCTCTGTGATTTTAGGCAACAGCTTGGGATCTTGAAATATATCCCCGGTGAATAAGAGGGAAATACTCCATGGCATAAATATGTATTTCTTCCAGGTTAGTGAGTTTGAGAATGTATACTTCCCCGTGTGAGCCTTCAGATAAGACCACCTTGATTATAGCCTTGCAAAAACTTCTAAAGGAGAGGACCCAGCTCAGCTGGTTTCCAGATTTCTGATCCACAGAAACTATGAAATAATAAATTCACATTGTTTTAGGCTACTATATTTGGGGATAATTTGTTATGCAGCAATAAATAATGAATTTTGCATGAATTTATTTGTAGATAAAAATTAAAAGAAAATTTTCTGGTGTTCCCTAAAGACATTATTATTATTTTTATTGGGAGGGGTAAGCAGTGCAGAGCAGTAATTTATCATTAGCAAAGTAAAAATGTGTCCCGAAATAAATTTTTCTTAACTCTCAATGGCATCATCACCTAATCTAAGAATAATCAAAACTTTTTAATGCTTTTTAATTTTTTTAATATAAGGACATTTTAGAGAAGTTATTCCATCATATATTATATGTAAAAGTTAAATTTTCATTTTTAAAATTTTGCTGTTTGTTTTCCACATACTCTTTTATTGTTCTTAAAAGAAGTTGCTTATCTGTGAAA
This sequence comes from Corynorhinus townsendii, assembly GCA_026230045.1. Classification (NCBI taxonomy): domain Eukaryota; kingdom Metazoa; phylum Chordata; class Mammalia; order Chiroptera; family Vespertilionidae; genus Corynorhinus; species Corynorhinus townsendii. The sequence goes on along the minus strand of JAPDVU010000003.1, from coordinate 138,015,362 downwards.
CTTTCCATTTCCTATCTCTTATAGAGCTTTTCTGGTTGTTTATTTTTGTTTTGGTTTTGGCACATCCCTGAAATTATTCTTTGCCCACATAATCTCTCACCTAACTTTATGACCACTTTTTTCTTTGACTCACTATTGTTTTTCTTTGGTTCACTGTCATTTTTTTTTTCCTCACAGTGATATATTAACTTTTCTTCTTTTATTTTATATAATTAAGGCATTGTATTTGAAAAAAGAACAAAACAAAACAAAATACAAAAAAAAACAGAGACCAGCAAGACTTTAGGAGTTACTATTATACTTGAAAAAAATCACCTTAGCACATTTGTGCCACAAAAATATAATAGTAAAAACTCCATGAAAGAAGTGGATGGTTAATAACTTGACTATGAAGAGAATCATCCTATCAAGTAAAGTTTGCTCAGGTTTCAACAGGTGAGGATTGAAACAGAGACAGTGTTATTATTTTTAAATAGTTTTACCCTAGAAAAAAAGCAATTATGTGCCCTTTTCTCCTATCACTGATTTGCATTACATCTTTATATAATTGTTTACTGTAACTTGGCCCAAACCCTTTATCTCATTAGATTACTGAAACAAAACAAAAACTACTGTATTCCTTTATTCCATCACTTATGTCTATTTGTACAAATACAATGTGGAGCTTAATTATGTGTCTTCAATATAATGCAATCCAAACAATTAGTTATTTGTTCACAGAAGTCTTTATCTTCAGATATAAGAAAATAAGAAAGAAAAAACAGCAGCATGACTCTTCAATCCTGAACAAGAAAAGCATATATTTTCTTGTTTCAAGTTATTTTCTACACAGGAACTAGTCCTTGGTTCAGCAGATACATTCCATTGTAAATTATTAACATTCTGATTTCCTGCAAGTTCAAGTGTTAGTTTGAGCCCATTGAAATTGCAGATTTCTTAAGTGAAAATGGTTTAATAGCAGTAATTATACTTGAAGGAAATCACCTTAGCACATTTGTGCCACAAAAATATAATAGAAACGCTCCGTGAAATAAGTGGATGGTTAATAACGACTATGAAGAGAATTTTATATTGCTCAAACTAACAGGATACTAGATTTCCAATTACTCTTTTAAGAAACATTAACCTACATTTGGGTTATTGTTCTCTTGAAAGAAATATTTGTTGCCCAACTCGTTTTTAAAACATTTTAAACACATTTGCATATGAAAAGATTTTATCTTTCCCAACCTCAATCATAATTGTATTTTTCAGCCTATGTTCAGACTACAGAAAACACAATATTACATATAACACCAACTAGATTACCTCTTGACCCAGGTGTGGACCTGTAGTTGGCATAGTTTTTTTCAGTTTATAATTTGCTGTGAAACATAAGTCAGCCTTTTAAAGCTAGGACTGAACTTCTCTTGTGATCAGTGGAACATGTGGTCAGGTTGATTTTATATTTTTATTGCAGTTGTAGTATATACTCATTGTAGAAAACTTTAAAATATATAATTATTTGTGTGTGATTGCATAGAAAAAATGTATAATTAACATGCCTGTTAACATTCTTTTTCTGAATTCTTGTTAATGTATTATCTCTATTATGCTGTATCTATAAGCACTTTAAAAATATTTTTGTTGATTTTAGAGAGAGAGGAAGAGAGAAGGAAAGAGAGAGAGAGAGAGAAACATGGATGTGAGAGCAATACATTGATTGGCTGCCTCCTGAACATCCCATACTGAGGATGGAGCCTACAACTTGGACATGTGCCCTGTTCAGGAATATAACTATAACCTTTCTGTGTGCAGGAAGATGCCCAACCAACTGAGCCACACCACCAGGGCTGCATCTATAAACATTAGGAGGCAAACACTAATGCTATATAATAAAGAGGTATTATACAAATTGACCCTCACACCCTTGCACAAGATGGCCACCCCATGTGGTCAAAGATGGCCACCACAGGATGGCTGGCAGGGGAGGGTATTTGGGGCAACTGGGCCTGAAGGGGAGGGAAGGCAGTTGGGGGGACCAGGCCAGCAGGGGAGGGCAGTTGGGGGCATTCGAGCTGGCAGGGGAGCAGTTAGGTATTGATCAGGCTGGCAGAGGAGTGGTTGGGGGGGTGATCAGGCTGGTAGGTAGGTGAGTGATTGGGAGCCAGCAGTCCCAGATTGGAGAGGATGCAGGCTGGGCTGAGGGACAGTGCCCCCCCCCCCAAGTGCACAAAATTTGGGCCTCTAGTCCTATCTAATAGGAAGAGTAATATGTAAATTGACCATTCCTCCACTACGTCCAAAAGCCACGCCCACCAGCCAATCAGGAGTGAATATGCAAATTAGCCCAACTAAGATGGCTGTGGCCACGGAGCAAACAGGAGGCTTGGGTTTCCCTGGCAATGGAGGAAGCCAAGCTTCCTGCACACCCTGGCCAGCCCAGGCCTCTGCTCAAGGCTACAAAGTTCCAATTATAGAAGATAAATAAATCCCAACAAAAATGGCTGTGGCTATGGAGTGAGCAGGAGGCTTGGCTCCGCTCAAGGATACAAAGTTTCAATTATAGAAGATAAATAAATCCCAGATACCGGGGCCTCTGCTTCGGTCGCTAGGGGCATGGCCAGCCTGAAAACCACCACAGGCTGCCCCACGCCCCAAGAGAACCCCCACCCTGATCCAAGACACACTTCAGGGCAAACCAGCTGGCCCCCACCCATGCACCAGGCCTCTATCCTATCTAATAAAAGAGTAATATGCAAATTGACAGTCACTCCAACACACAAGATGGCTGCCCCCATGTGGTCAAAGATGGCTGCCCCCATGTGGACACAAGATGGCCACCACAAGATGGCCAGCAGGGGAGGGCAGTTGTGGGCAACCAGGCCAGCAGAGGAAGGTAGTTGAGAGGGACCAGGCCTGCAGGGAAGGGCTGTTGGGGGGGACCCAGCCTTGCAGGGGAGAGCAGTTGGGGGGGACCAGACCTGCAGGGGAGGGCACAATCCTACTTGGATCAGGCCTAAACTGGCAGTTGGACATCCCTTGAGAGGTCCCATATTGGAGAGAGTACAGGCTGGGCTGTGGGACACCCCGTCCCCATGCACGAATTTCATGCACCGGGCCTCTAGTCTATTAATAATCCTATCATGTCATATTTTTGTAAAACTATGAGTATGTGTATATTCCTTTAACACTAGTATACAAACGTGTGCTACAACTCATGGAAAATTAAATGTAATGAAAATGAAGCTTTGACTACTTAGTTAAAGGCAAAATAGAATTAGTGGGTTACTCGATTCAATAAATAAAGTAAAATTGGGAAAAAAATAATCCATCCAGACAAATTTAATTACTTCTCAATGAATGTGGTAAAAATCATTGCTAAAACTACAGATTTTATAAATTAGTAATCCACACATGTAACCTATATGTTCATGTAAACTGTCACCCCAACAAAATTTAAAATAATAATAAAAATAAAACTACATTTTAATTTGAATTTGATTGGCCAATGTTTTCCAAAATGTTTCATAAAATGTTTTTTTTGTTTTTTTTTAGTGGATCTTTTTAGATGTAACAGAAAAAAAAAGTTCAATAACCAAATAAATTTGGACATACTTAAGTAAAGCAGGTTCTTTGTTACTTATCATTGTGTATTTTCTGTCTCTTCTTAACAGAGACATTCTCAGACCTTTTAATGCATTAATATCCATTACAAATATTCATAATAGAAAGTACGATACAGTAGTTCCTCACGTTGTTGCTCTTCGAACTCCTTTAGTCCTTTGATTTAAAGGATCTGACTAGCATTTCAATGAGCAATTCTGAAAATTGCTTGTGTAAAAATATCAGAAACTATTTTCCTTGAATGCTTAGTCTGCTATTTCTTTTTGTAGCTTCCATTTAGTTTTCTTTGTAGACTATAAGCCTAATACAAAATTTCTAATATGAGTCATAGCATCCTATCCTTTAATCTCTTTAAATTTAGTGACTTTTAGTCCTCTGACTCTTTAGTCCCCAAGGCATTTTGACATCAATTTCTACTGTTTAAACTCTTGAAATATTTCTTTTTAACCACTTCTATCCTACTTTTTTTTTTTCAGTTCATATTCATATGGTTTATTTTTTTCACAGGGAGGTTAATCCTCATGATTTTTAAAAATAATTTTTCTTTATTGATCAGGGTATGTGTCCTTATCCCTCCATTGCACACCCCCCCCCACTCATTCCCTCACCCCCCTGGTGCCTGTGTCCCTTGGTTAGGCTTATATGCATGCATACAAGACCTTTGGTTGATCTCTTCCCCTTACCCCCACCCTCCCCTACCTTCCCTCTGAGATTTGACGGTTTGATTGATGCTTCTCTGTCTCTGGATCTGTTTTTGTTCATCAGTTTATGTTGTTCATTATATTCCATAAATGAGTGAGATCATGTGATATTTATCTTTTTCTGACTGGCTTATTTTGCTTAGCATAATGCTCTCCAATTCCATCCATTCTGTTGCAAATGGTAAGAATTCCTTCTTTTTTTACTGCAGCATAGTATTCCATTGTGTAGATGTAGCACAGTTTTTTAATCCACTCATCTGCTGTTGGACATTTAGAAACCAGAAACACCACTCAGAAAGGATATATGCACCCATATATTCTTAGAGGCACAATTCACCATAGCTAAGATTTGGAAACAGCCTATCCTACTTAACTTGACTTTATAAATTCCCAACCACTAGACATTACAGTATTTCAATGAACCTCTTTCTTTTCCCTCCACAATGAAACCAATTGGAACTCCAGGCTCGACCATTTTTATAACATGCTTACTATTGTAAAATCTCTCAGAATCTGTTGACCTATTTATCTATCCTTGTCAATTTCTAATCATGTGTGAGTCATATCAATAGCAAACATTTCATAATCACCCATAAAATTCTCTACGTACAGAACTTTATTGAAAGTTGTCTTCAACTATGTTAATAAGATTTACCACAAATTTCTGTTATGCATTTTCATTGAGCCTCCACTGCTACTCTGAATAGTGTGTGTGTGTGTGTGTGTGTGTGTGTGTGTGTGTGTGTGTGTGTGTGGCTTATTGATAACATTACCAAGGTTTGCACATACCCCATGCCTTCTTGACAGTCCTGAAGGTGCCTATCAGACCTTAAAACCCTCAGAAAATGGTCTTGTCTCTTCATTTTCAGAGAATCCCAAATCATTCTTCCTATTTCATATCATTTTCTAAAAATCAAAACTTTCCTATTTGCTAGAAAAAACAGAAAAGACAGTGTTCAAATTACTTGTCACTACTAGAACCAATACAGAGATACAAGGATTGAATCTTTATGGGTGCTTTATTCAGTGATCTAAGAAGACTGTGGGTTATGTACCCTAAAAAGACAGTCTTACACCTCATCTCAAGATGCCCCTTTTTTAATATGGCAAAGAGAAGTGTAGGTAAAGGGTTTGGAATTCAAGGAAAAAGATTAATCAAATAAAAGCTGCAGTGCCATGATTTTCTGAGCATCCCTTTATCTTCTGACCCATGATTTTTAATCTGCATCCTGGGCAGCGGACAGTATCTCCCTGGAGCACAGTGGCTCAAATACGGTCTTGGTTGCTTGCAGTCCTCCTGGAGCACAAGGGTCAAATTGCTTGCATGTCTCTCCAGTCATACATTTCAATCCCCAGAACAATAGCTTTCTACATGTATTAGTTACCAAGCCCGTTAATTATATATCTAAAGCTAAAAAAAGTGTTAACTTCTTGAATTCCCTATCATTCCTTTTTAAATTATTGAGTTTCCCATCACTAGGACTAATCCTCTGCATATATTTTGCATCTCATTATTTCTTACTTTCTCCTAAACCCAATTTCTCAGTGTTTTATATACATCTTCAACTTGTCTCACAATCCTACTTCTTTTCGTTCAGCTTAAAATATTCATATGTCTACCATAATATAAATTATCAAATTCCTTCAATTAATTTCTCCCTCTAACTCAGCTCTCAGACTACTTCTTTTCCAAAGTGTTACTTTACATGAATTCCTTTTCTCAACACCTATTCTGTCCGTCAATTGTAATATGACCTTTACTACATTCCTGAAACTGATTCTTCAATCAGGAGGTAACTCCCTTATCGTAAACCTGAACCCTTTTTTCAGTCCTCTTTCTAATTGTGTCTGAGCAGTGGGCCCATTGATTATTTCTTCTTAGGTGATTTCATTACTTGGCCTTTGGTTTCTTGCACTATCTGTTTTGTCCTACCTGTGGCCTGTCTGTATAATTTGCTGACTCAGCATTCTCCTGAGTGAGTATTTACTCACCATGTCCTGTTCTCCTCAATATTTACAACTTCAAATCTCACTCTCTATGGTGGTGCTTCTCAACCTTGGCTGCACATGGAAATATCTAAAAATGATTGAAGTCTATATGCACCCCCAATTATTATTATTTAATCCCTGCATATTGGGATCTTTATAATCTTCTAAAAGTCATTACAACAAACAGCCAAGTTAAGGCCACTGTTCTGTGGATTTTCTCTTAGTTATAGCAACTAATTTTTAAATTCTAACAATATCTCAAAATCAGTGAATCAGAATCTTTACTCTTATCTGATCTTGATTATTACTAAGTCCCAATCAATTTATAGTCTTATATAGTTTGTGTCCTTCCTCAATCACAACCCAAATTTTAAAATACTTCCCTACAAATAATATTGTTAAACATCTTTTATTCTTTTCCTCTATAATCCCATTTAGTCTCCATTTTGTGCTTTATTGCCTCTTGCCTAGACTGTTGTAATAGCATCTCTTCATATACCCTTCCAGAATAATGTTCTCCAAAAATTTTTGATCATGTTATTGATCATTTATTGACTATTCAAATTCAAAACAATCAAATGCAACATTTTTTTATCATCTTTCTTTTTTTTTTTAAATCTTCACTGTTGAAAACATTACATAGGTCTTCCTTTTTCCCTCATTAACCTCTTCCAGCCTGCTCCCATCCACCCAAACCTTTTATCACGTTTCTTGTCTGTTTCCTTTAGCCAGACTACAGTTATAAGGTCTTTTGCTTCTTCAATTATCATTTTATTCCTTTGTTTATGATGTTCTTTTTCTCTCTACTTATAACTTTCCAAGTTCTTCATAGTCCAAAATAAAATCTTTGACATCATGCATTTAGTTTCAGATTTCACTGTATTATCATGGGAACTTTGCTCCCCTCTTTTTGTCTGTTTTTAAAATATGTTTGGTGGAGATGATAACATCTCTCAGAGTTGCAAAATTGAAATAAATTAATCATTGCAAATTCCCTAGCTAAATATATGTTCTCAAAAATATTAGGTTACTTTCCTAGCTGATTTTCCCTTCCATTTAGACCAGACTACACCCCTACCTTGAATCATACTTCTTATCTGTTCACCATAGTACTTAGCCTGTATTATATTCATGATTAACATCATTAAACTTTTCTTGAATGGATTTTGCTAAGTAAATTATGACATTTTCTATTGAAGTGCAAACCAAGCTCTTGCAAGTTTTAATTATGAAAAATTTCTCAGGAGCTCCTAAATATAGATTTAAAAAAGCATGTACATTTTATTATTTAAAAAAAAAAAACACAAAAGAAAGAAAGAGGAAGAAAAAAAGATAAATTGAAATCTTATTGTTGAAAATGCATATACAGTTTAAGATTAGATACTGATACAAGTGAGCCAGAAAACTAGTTTTATTCCCTGCCTACAATGTTAATTATATGGTAATGCTGGGAGGCAAATACTCTGACCTGCTTTTGTTTCAACATCGCTAAAATGTAGGTAAATACACGTTTAACCTTATCCATGTGAGTTGTGATGGTAAGACAATACCATATATGGAAATATTTAAGGGTTGTTTTTTTTTTTTTATAGCTTCAAAGAGCTACATATAAAAAGTAAGATCATCATTGCATATACTATAGATATTGCATAAATGTGTTTCTTCACAGATATAGAATGTTTGATTTATTCTTATAATTTCTTCTTATTAGTCATGATTTTGTGTTTACATGGCATTCACTATACATACATCTGATCTATTCTTACTCCCCTGCCTCTCTTGCCGATTGTGCTACCTGAAGTTCAGACCTATTCAAATTCATCTTCCTCACCCATCCTAGGGTTGTGTACATTAAGTTTCAAGATAACACCCAAAAAGTCTTTATTGTAATTACACTATAGTAAACTCTTGACTATCTATGATAATGGATGCCTGGGAGAGCCTGGATAAACAAATTGGTTTGGAAATTTGTCACCTTGACTGATCTCTCCCATGTTGGTCCTGGGGGTGGCAGAAAGGGTGAGAAAAACAGGCACAGTGACTGAGATTCCAGAGGGTAAGTTCACAGATAATTCCGGAATGTCCCTTGTCATTCCCTCTCAAGGATGAAAAGACCAACAAAACTGAGGGCTTTTAGCAACAAACATTGGTTGAGTAAATGAGCGAATGAGAGGGTGACTTAGAGTCTTCCATAGAGGACTCTTCTTTCACTTCCTTCACAAGCTTGGAGTAAACAGGAATTCAAGAAGGAAAGACTGTGGTAGTGCAAACTCCTAATTAAGGAAGCTGTACTTAGATGAGAGACCTATCTCTCAAGTGTTCTATAAAATATGTTCAAAATATATTGCAATAAAGCAACATATAATGTAACATTTAAAAATAAATGCTAACTATAGAATAACATTTCCTTAAAGATTAGCAGATATTTTTGACATTCAGAAATAGTCTCTCTTCTGCCCTTTTGGAAATGGCAGCTGATTTTCCTATAGTCAATACACGGGAAAATATGAACTGCTTGTTGCAATAGGTGAGGAGGTTCATGCCTTTATAATTGTGCAACGGGTTGTCAGATGACTGATGCAACTTGAACTCAGCCAATATTCATTGGATACTTGTCAGTTGTAGGCATTTTTCTCATGATTAGGACAAAAAGATAAACAAGATACTGTACCTGTCAATTTGCTGCTTCTAAGATGGTAAGGAGGGAGTTACAGTAGGATTTGAAGCTGGTCTCCAGCTCTTCCGGAACTACATGGTACTTTCCTATCAGTTCTGCTGTTTTTTCCAAACAGGGAAATGATACAAAGGAAAGTTGCAGGTTAATTAGAATATCAGAATTAGAACAGCAAGTGTTATGTTCACACAGAGACTCTGGGGAATCCACTTTTCTATTAAGAGTTCAAAGGCCTGAATATCTGTCCTATTTCCTCCATTACCTATCTATAAAACTCCAGCTGTGTATGAATCACTACTGTTTTGTAAAATGACATATTTGGACTACACAAACTCTTTGATTCCTCTCTTACTCCAGCTGCAATAAGAACTTTGAAACACACATGGATGGCAAAAGCAATGGGACTTGAGGACACCGAATATGGTGATTTAATATGAGGAGTCTAAGGAGATTCTAAGTATTTCAGTTTGGATCACTGATGTCTAGGTAAGTTTTAGAGAAGTTAGTGAACTGGTAACTCCCTCAAAATTCAGGCAACACAAGGAGAAAGAGCCAGTCAGGGTGAGTCACGTATTCTACAATTGAGCACTGATTACCTGGGAAAGCTATAACCTATTTTTTCCCTCTTTCCCTGACTTGTGTATTCTAGTTCTAACCATCTGGAAAAATTCCTCTGGCATTATGCATAATAGTTCATTACTCACTTAGCATGGAGAGAAAGCACACACACTTCAAGCCTCATTTAATTTGTGCGTACAAGGAATGATGAATGCTAAGCAAGGGCTCTAATTATGATTTTAAGGTAGTGGGTAAAGCATGAGTTGGTGCCCACCCATGATCCTCACTAATGGTGGTATCACATGCAATAAGGTGGAGACAGAGACTCACAGACCCAGTTTCAGCTGAGCTCCCATGGCAACGGAGGCCTGCTTGCAGAAGCAGTCTGTTTGTAATGAGACATCACTACAGCAGCTTCAAGTATGTGAACTCAGATCACATACTCCAACTCCACTATGCATGGAAAACTGCTTATTTATTTTTTAACATAAACAATATATAAAAAAGTTTGAAAAAATTTAAGATCAAAATAAGCAGATAAGTTTATCTTTTTGTAGTAATTTGGGAATTCTTCATTCTCAATCCTTATAACTGATATTTAGTATGTAAAATTTTCCCCTTCTGGTATTATTATTGCTTATCGCTCCAACTCATTAGTTGCTAAAACAATCTTTTAAAAATGTTATCATTAGGATAAATGTCAGAAATGATATCTTCCCAACTGTATCATAGCCATCAAGTACTTTTTTATACAGCAAATTCAGTCACAAATTCAGTTTCCTCTCTAGCTCAACTATAGTGAAGTAAAATTAAAATCAACAATCTCTTGATTCTTTTGGAAATTGGGGCTTGCTTTTGTCATACTTGATGTTATCTGTTATCCTATCTAATAAAAGAGAAACATGCAAATTGGCCATGCCTCTGCTACACCCACAAGCCATGTCTGCCAGCCAATCAGGAGCGAGTATGCAAAATAACCCAACAAAAAATGGCAGCAGCCACAGAGCTGTAGAGAGCAGGAGGCTTGGGTTGCCCCTGGTGATGGAGGAAGCCAAGTTTCCCTCCTCTCCCTGGCCAGCCATGACCTCCACTCAAGGCTACAAAGTCTCAATTATAGAAGATAAATAAATCCCAACAAATTTTTTATTGTTGCCTCAAATTAAATATAAATACACAGTCATCCTCCAAGGAAGGATGCATGTATGGCTTATAAAACTTATATTAAATACCTCATTTCAAAGCGCTATTTGTATCCTCTTTTTTTCCATGCACACGTTTTTCATTTAATGCTGGATTGTGGTGAAAAAAAAAAGTGTTAAGAGAGTTTTATGATGTAGTACAAATTATATAAAAATCCAACTGAACTGGCAATAGGATACATAGACTGATATTCTATAAATAATCCCACAACACTGACAATAAACAATATAGCATAACTTACTTTTCAACCTGGTAAGCATTCAAATTTTTTTATGTAAATAGAATGATCTGTGTTTCTTTTATTATCATTAACATCTTAAAAAGTAATAAAATCATCAAAGTATTATAGCAATAATTATTTCCATTATAATAAAAGCTTACTATATGCCAGGTGCAATGCTAGTTTACTTTTCAGAAGCTACATCTCTTATCCTTAAAGCATTTCAAAAAGTCAGATATTATTATCTCAATTTTCCAAGTGGGGAAACTCAGGCACAAAATGGATAAGTAATTTGACTAATGTCATAGAAGTAATAAAGGCTGGAATCCAAATTTGAACTAAATCTGTCTGGCTTCTTACATGAGAACTGCCTTAGCTATATTGCAGAAGGAATCACATTTAATTTGAGCCAAGAAAACACAACACTTTTGGGCAGTTTATTATTCTTAATATGCAAGCACATCTCTGGCACACTTGAAGGAGTATAACACCAAAAATATCTAGAGCACTCATTTGGTCACAGTAGTCCCCCAATAGCCTAATTTCTTCTATCATTTTTACCTCAAATTAAGCACTATCTAGAAATAGAACAATAAACCTCTGTCCTTGGGCAGAAGTCTGCAGTCTTTGGAGCTGCTTTTTAATAAGTTTCTGTTTCCAGACTGCCTTTGGCTTTGGATCCTAGAACTGTTTATGTCTTTTCAAAGCCAATGACTGCTCTTGGTCATCTTGAGAATGCTTGCTTTTCACGCTTTTTAATGTTTGCTTAGTAATGTCTTCAGTTACTCCCCAACTCTGCTAGAATCAGCAAACCACACTTGAATACCATTGCTTTAAAAATATTTGGGAAGCTATTTAGAGCACAAAAGTTGGGGCCACAGTCCAGAATTCTTCAATCAAATTCCCCAGGGTAAATTTCAGGAATCTGTATGTTAACAAGCACTCTTTGTGATTCTGTTGTAGAAACAGGTTTGGTAATTACTGCAGAAAGGCTTACAACTCAGGATGGCCTAAAAGTTAAATCTCCAACCCATAGGCATTTTCCTGTCTAGGCTGTCCTACTTTTGAATTACCAATCCCAATTAGCATTACCATACTCCCATCCTTAATAAAACTGCTGTTTCTCTCAGTATTTGACATTTGCGCATTTTATAATCACTTGGAAGATGACCTCAGAAATGGGTCGTGTGGGCTGATGCTGAAAAAAAGATAGATAGCTCTCTCTTTGAGCATTACCCCTTTGGGTAATTTAAATTTTGGTCAATGATCTGTACTTGAAAAGCAGAAAAAGCACTAACAATCACTAGGTCAAACATCTGCCCTTACAAGAGGAGAATGACTCATTAAAAACTCTTGTACCTAAATGTAATGCTAAGAAACATTTCAAAATCTTAGTTTTGGTTCTAAAAAGGTATAAAACTCTGTACTCTCTTATTTGGGTATGACAAATGCTAGTAAGGGTGGAAAAAACACCTCCACCCCACTTTAAAAATAGGATTTGGAATGGAAAACCTTATCTTGAATGTGTATCTTTATGAGTGCCAGTATATTTGTGCTGAGTGATAGATGATGGTATATACTTTCCAAGCTACTTAAATTATAACAATGGAATAATTAATTTACAGGAGAGGAAGAGGTAGTGTTTATTTTGAATATAGTATATAAGCATCGTTTACTGATGAACAGAAGCTTCACTTTTCTGTCATTTATAATAGCAGAACAACTCATATTCTGGAAACTGTGCTAGCTCTTTCATTACATAGCTAATATTATTAATGTGTGTTTTTTTGGCAAATACTAGATGGAAATCTCATTTAGACAGTAGAGGTATAAAAATAATAAATACAGGTTACTTTCCTCCCTACCTCTATTTTCAGCATAGTTTTTATGTTCTGGAAACACAATGATATTCTTTTTTCCTGGCCATATATTATTTAACTATCATAACCATGACTCATTTGTCTATCAACGCTCATTCTACCCACTCTATAACCCTGCCCTAACTAATTTGGAAAAAAAAAAAAGAGATAAGAATACAAATGTTAACAGAGTCAGAGTTTTGAGTTTCACTCACTCTTTTGAGAGTGTCCTACTTTATTTTAATCTTGTGTAGGCTCTACCAGAGATAAAATGAAGAGAATAGAAACAAAAATATCTAATTTTGTTGTTCATGTATCAAATCCATTGAATGCATTAGCTTACATAATTTAACAAAGTTGAAAGGACCTTAAGAATTATCTAATTTATTTTTTTAATTTTTTCTTTTCTAAAATATTTCATCGGTAGAAATCTGCCATCCTTGGATGCAAATGGTTTGCTTACAGCATTCAGGCTCAGTTCTCAGTTAGTGTATCTTGTTCCTACACATCATTCTCTAGTTGTTTGATATTCACGAAAGTCTCTAAAGAACCTCAGCAAAGAAATAAGAAAGTCAGAGGAACACCATATATGGGGATATATTGAATGTGTTTAAATTATATTCTGTATTTTAAAATATATATGGTGAAAAGAAATACACTATGCCCCCAGTTTTCACTTTAAAAAAAAATCAAGAAAACTACTAATTTCCATGTTCTTATATGCATTTTGGTATGCCCAGATTTTTTAAATCTTGAACATGGTCTAAATACATTGCTTTCATTCATTTCTTTTCAACTAGATTTTGCTGTTGTATGATCTTATTAACATTAGTATTTCTTTGACAAATTTCTCACACAAGTAATACCTCAGAACTTACCTAATACTTCTGCCATTACTGGGCTTTCGATTTGCTATTTTACATAAAACAATGATGAACTCCTAAATGCTTATGGGTTTTCACAAGTCCTGGGATATTTTGTTGCCATTTATTATGAACTAGAGGCCTGGTGCATGAAATTTGTGCACGGAGGAGGGTTCCCTCAACTCAGCCTGCACCCTCTCCAATTGGGGACTCCTTGCAGGATGTCTGGCAGTCAGACATCCCTCTCACAATCTGGGACCACTGGCTCCTAACTGCTCACCTGCCTGCCTGCCTGATTGCCCCTAACTGCCTCTGCCTACAAGCCTGATCACCCCTAACTGCCATCTCCTGCAAGCCTGATGTTGCCCCCAACTGCCCTCCTCTGCTGGCCAATTTGGTTCTGATTAGTCAGTTCCTATGCCAGTATCAAAAGCTTCGCCTTCTAGGCAGCCATTGGCTCCCCACAGCACCCAGATTTAGTTCTGATTGGTTGGTTACTATGCCAGTCAGCGTCAGAAGCTCTACCTCTTAGGCAGCCATTGGCTCCCCACAGCACACAGATTTGGTTCTGATTGGTCAGTTTTAATGACAGTCAGTGTCAAAAGCTTTGCCTCCTAGGCAGCCATTGGTTCCCCACAGCTCCCACCTTTGGTTCTGATTGGTTGGTCCCTATGCCAGTCCGCCCAGGCCTATCTCTGGGCCTGATCAAAGAGGCGGGGCTTAACAGCAGCCCCAAGGCCAGGAGGCAAAGAAAAGCCTGGCTGCTGGCAAAGATCAGAGAGAGGTAAGTACACTGATCCATAGCTTCCACTGAGGCTGCAGATCAGACCCTGACTCACTTTCTGGGTTTCAGCCATGTGGGCAGTCAGTGCTGGGTCCCCAGGCTGCAGCTGGGCAACCCAGTGCTGACTTCTGGATGGTCTGCTTTTGGTGGAGGCTCAGCCCCTTCCCAAGCCTAAAGCCTCTGCCCCAGGCTTTAGGCTTGGGAAGGCCCCCCACCCTCTGATGGCTAGCTGGGAGTGACCTGGGTGCTGAGGAGGTTCCAGGGACCCATCTTTGTTGGGTTAATTTGCATACTCACTCTGATTGGCTGTGGGCATAGGGAAGGTAGGAGCAATTTACATGTTTCTCTATTATTAGGAAAGATGATGGGAATACTGACTGAAAGCTGTGAATAACTGAGGTTGTTGATAGATACCAACACTAAATCCAAAGTACTCACCAGTGTGTTATATCATAAGTAAATCTAGGTGACTCTCAGGGAAGGCCATTTCCTTATCTTTCTTTTCAAAATGGGAAGTTCAGTAACCTGAATGGTGGGGCTGGCACATGGTATCAACACATATTTTAATAACACCAAAAAGCATGAGAACTAAATATCTGAAACCCTGATACAAGAATCATTATAGATAGTTTTAGTAACAGTGACACTAGTTTTATAATCTTGCTTGATCTGTTTTTGCTTTTCTGTCTGGCCATTGTCTGGTATCTTGTAGCCTTATAATATTCTAACTTGACCAATGACCCAATATTAATGGACATTCGGTTTTATTTATCATATAGTCGTGGTTATTACAAATATTACCAGTTATACTCCATGGTCTCTGTCCTACACAAATGAGTAGATTTCTTCACATTCAAATGTTCTTTTATCTTAATATTTTTAGACAGAGAAAGAGTTTTTCACTGGTAAAATACACTGCCAAATCAACAGAATGGAATGGAAAGTCCAGAAATAGATCCCAAATCTATGCCAGAGTTTGATTCATAATAAAAGGTTGAATTTAAACACAGTGGGGCAGCCCTAGCTGTTTTGGCTCAGTGGTTAGAGTGTCGGCCTGCAGAATAAAGGGTCTCAGGTTCGATTTTGGCCAAGGCACATGCCTGGGTTGCCAGCTTGATCCTCCCCGCACCCAGTAGGGCACTTGCAGGAGGCAGCCAGTCAATGATTCTCATCACTGTTGTTTCTTTCTTATTATTTTATTTTATTTTTTATTTTTTAATTTCTTTATTGATTAAGGTGTTACATATGTGTCCTTATACCCCCATTACTCCCCATCCCCCCTCATCATTGATGTTTCTATCTCACCATCTCTCTCCCTTCCTCTCTGAAATCAATTTAAGAAGTATAGAAAAAAATAAACACAGTGGGGCATGAGTTAATTCTAGATTAACTGATATGGGATAACTAGTAATTATCAAAAACAAATTGTCTCCTTTTAAACATTTTAACAGAATAAATTGCAGATAGTTTAATTTTTTAAAAGTACAACATAAAACAAATGTATTATAAAGAAAGCATGAGAGATTTATTTGTTTATTTTTTTAAATCTTTGTTGTTTAAAGTATTACATATGTTCCTTTTTTTCTCCTATTGACCCCTTCTAGCCCACCCCTACCCACCGCCCCAGGCCTTCACCCCATTCCTGTCTGTGTCTGTGGGTTATGCATATATGCATACAAGTTCTTTGGTTGATCTCTTCCCACCCACCCACCCACCCACCTCCACCCTTCCTCTGAGATTTGACAGTCCCTTCTGTTCCACATTTCTATGTCTCTGGATCCACTTTATTCATCGGTTTATTTTGTTCATTAGATTCTACATATGAGTGAGATCATGTGATACTTGCCTTTCTCAGACTGTCTTATTTTGCTTAGCATAATACTCTCCAAGTCCATCTATGCTGTCCCAAAGAATAACAGATCCTTCTCTTTTACAACAATCTCTCTCTGACTGGTTTATTTCACATAAAATTTGTTATGCAGCAGGAAGGCTCTTTAGAAATGACAAAAACAAAACAAAACAAAAACAGAAACTCATGAGTTGTTAATGAGAAAAATCCACAAATTCAAATTCAAAAATATTAAAACAAATTTTTGCATAAAAATAATACACTGTGACAGGAAGCAGTATTTCTTTTTTAAAATTTATTGATGGATTTTAGAGAGAGAGGAAGGGAGAGAGAGACATCACCTTATTGTTTCACTTATTTATGCATTCATTGACTGAGTTTTGAATGTGCCCTAACCAGAGATTGAGCCAGATACTTTGACTTATTGGGAGAATGCTCTAACCAACTGATCTACCTGGCCAGGGGAAAAAATAAACAAAAAAAATATATTATGGGAGGGGGGAGGATATTTCCAACTCAAGTCATAAAGAGTGAATTTCCATAAGGAATAATTAGCAATGTTAAACTTTATAAAATCTATTTGACACAGCATTTCTACGTGTAGCAACATAGACTCAGAAATACATTGATAGGATAACATAGTTCACAATAGTAAATGATTAAAAAGCACAAAATGCCAATTAGGAGAGGACTAGTGAAATAAATCGGTAATGCATGCAATAAAATTTCCTTCTCCCATCAAACAGAATGAAGACTTTTATCTGTATAGATTATCTCTAGAACAACTAAAAAATAACACTTAGCAGGGGATATTTCTGAGATAGATATCTGAGTAGTTAGGACATGGGGTAGAATGGAGACCTACTTTTCAAGGTGTGCATTTTTTGAGTAATTTGAGTTACAGTAATAATACAAATAATTTTAATATCTTGTGTCTATTTTACTTGAAAATAAACTCAATGTAGAAAAAGACAATAGCCTTCTATAAAATGCATCTGATATTTCCATTTAAGAAAATATTTTAATTTCTTTTTTAATATCAAAGTAATCATTCAGGTTTCCACTTTCTGATATAAAACTATTAATTATTAAACTTACAAATTATAATTCTCAATTATACCAGCTGTTGGATTTGAGTTAATTCTAGATTAACAAAATAATCATTATGCATTTTCTCTCACTATTGAATACACTGGCTAAGAAAATAGTGTTAACTTACTTCTAAATGTTGTTACTGAACATTATAGACACTTTTAATAGTCATTTTATAGTGATTTATAGAACAAGCAAAAATGTTTCCTTAATTTTCAAATGATTTAGTTATTAAACACAGACAAAATTAAAGACCTATTTTGAGAAATAAGGATAGTGACAAAGTGAATGATAGAAGGAAAAATTCACACTTGAATATTTTTATATTGAAATGGAGTTTATTTTATTTTATTATTTATGTATTTGTGTATTTATTTATTTATTCATTTATTTTAATCCTCACCCGATATTTTTTCCATTGATTTTTAGAGAGAGTGGAAGACAGAGGAAAAGATAGAAACATTGAAGTGAGAGAAACATATCGATTGGTTGCCTCCTGCACAACCGGGAGGAGTCTGCAACCAAGGTACCAGCCCTTGATTGGAATCGAACCCGGGATGCTCTATCCACCGAGCCAAACCGGCTAGGGCTGGAGTTTACTTTAGAAAGCAAGAAACCAGGCCCTAAACCCAGCCACTTAGTACAGCAGCCCCCCTTATCCACGGTTTTGCTTTTTGCAGTTTCAGCTACCCATAGTCAAATGTTAAATGAAAAATTCCAGAAATAAATATTGTATAAATTTTAAGTTAACCAGTTGTGAGTAGTGTGATGAAATCTCTCACCATCCTGCTTCTTCCTGCCCAGGATGGGAATCATGCCTTTATCCAGGGTATCCATGCTGCACACACTACCCACCTGGTAGTCACTTAGTAGCTGTCTCAGTTATTTGATTTATTGTTGCTATTGCAGGGCTTGTGGACAAGGAACCTTTATTTTACTTAATAAATGCCCCAGAGCCATTCACATAACTTTTATTATAGTATCCTATATAATAAAAGGCTACTATGCAAATTGTCCCCTCCACCGGGAGTTCGACCAGGGGATGGGGCCTGCCAACCATCTGCAGCCCTTTCCCCAGGCCAGTCCTGCCCCTGATTGCCCCCCCACACCCCAATAGGGAGTGGGCTCAGCCCACCAACTGCCCTTGGCCCCTCCCCCAGGCCGGACCGGCCCGATAGGCCCTGATTGGGGCAAGCTGGCCAAACCCCATCTGTGCACAAATTCGTGCCCAGGTCTCTAGTATTGTTATAGTTTCTGTTTTATTATTAGTTATTTTTTAATCTCTTAATGTGCCTAATTTATAAATTAAACTTTATCATAGGTATGTATGCTTTTGAAAAAACATAGTATAAATGGTTTGGTACTATCCACAGTTTTAGGCATACACTTGAGGTCTTCAAACATATCCTCAATGGATAAGGGGAGTTACTGTATAAAAGCAAGAATAATTTTTAATGGTAAATTGAAACAATATGTATGAAACCTAATAAAAAGTTTTGTTAGATCTTATTTGCTATACATTTATATTGTCAGAAAATAATATCTGATCTTAGATTGTGTGAGTTAAGTGAGCAATTATATAAATCCAACTGATATAAAAAAATTAATATATTTTTTTATTTCGGAGAGGAAGGGAGAGGAAGAGAGAGAAAGAAACATCAATGATGAGAGAGAATCATTGATCGGCTGCCTCCTGCACACCCCATACTGGGGATTGAGCTCACAACCTGGGCATGTGCCCTTGACCAGAATCAAACCTAGGACCTTTTAGTCCACAGGCCAATGGTCTGTCCACTGAGCCAAACTGGCTAGGCCAGTGGTCGGCAAACCGCGGCTCGTGAGCCACATGCGGCTTGCGAGCCGCGGTTTGCCGCTCTGTTGACTAATGAGTTTGCCGACCACTGGGCTAGGCCTAAAAGTTTATTTTTAATATAGCCAAGTATTACACCCAGAAAGACAAACAATACCATATAAAAAGGTACACTATTTCTTTTATTATTCTAAATTAATTACACAGGAAGAAATTATATATTTTTTATATTTGCCATAACAGGTTTGTTATACCAATCAGATATTATGAAAATAAATAGACAAATATTTTTTTAAAAATCTAGATCGGGATAAGAAGAAACTCCTTTTGTCACTAGAAAATTCCATTTTAAATAAAACTATAATCATACTTTGAAAATTACCATTGTTAGGTATAGTAAATGTTTAAATAAATATAAAAATAAATTTTAATGAATTAAAATAGCTTCTATGTATTAATGAGGGGGGCAATAATCTATAATAATAAAAGCATAATATGCAAATCAACCAAACAACTGAACAGCAGAACGACTGGATGACCATGCTATGACATTCACTGGTGCCAGGCCAGCCAAGGCAGGTGCAATGCGATTGGTCAGGGGGCCCGCCATTGCCCCATGATCGCCCCACAGAGGGAGGCCCAGGCCACCAGCTGGCAGGGTGATTGATCAGGGGGGACTCTGCGATTGCCCCAATGAGGGAGGCCCAGGTCACTGACGGGTGGGCTACGGCAGGTAGGCAGGGCCTCCCTCTGTGGGGCGACCAATTACAGAGCCCTGGCCCTGCAGAGGGAGGCCCAGGCTACTTGGCTGGTGGCACTGCAGAGTGTGGGTGTGGCCTCCCTCTGTGGGGCGATTGATCACGGGGCTCCAGGACTGCAAGAAGGTGCAGGCCAGGCTGAGGGACCCCCTCCCTCCTGAGTGCACAAATTTCATGCACCAGGCCTCTAATCATAATAATAAAAGGCCAGAGGTGTCACAACCAAAACGCCCAAATGACTGGTCACCAGGAGGTGCATGGAGCACCTCTGGGTCCTTCCCCGCCCCCACCCCGGCCTGCAAGCAGGGTTCTCATGGCATGGCGGGAGGCGAGGTGCCTTTTGCAGCACGGCAGGGCATGGGGCGCCTCACGTGATTTCTCACACTGAGCCTTTAGTTTTTATTAAAAGGAAAAAATAGATTATTTCATTTAGGATATTTCAAAATTATTTTGTGTTCTACCATTTCAAATTCAATTATATATAAAATATATATTTTTGTATGCATATAATGCAGAGAAAAATGCTATAATTAACTAAGGGGTTTTTAAAAAGACATTATTTGCATTGCTTTAAAGCAGTAAACTGCTAATTAGAAATAAAATAAAATAACTGATGCCACATTAAATTTTTTCATAACAACCTGAAGATTTAGTACCTCCCCCAAAGAATTTACAAGTAGAATTACTGCTAATGTTCTGCTAAAATGCATATGTAAAATGCACAAGCATCATTTGCCATGTATAAATTTTTTAAAGTTATAATTTAGCAATTGTAAAATCTTCTAAAATTTCAAAATTCAGTTCAAAAACTAAGAAGGGGCAAAGAGGTTGATTGGAGGGAGTAGGGTTAACAAGATAAAAGACAAAGTAATAGACAATTAAAAATACATTGGGGAAGGAAATTAGATAAATTCATAAGTAAATATAAAGCTAAGCCACAATATAAATGTTCCTCTCTGAATAGTGCACCTAAAATATTTGTGGATTCAGAGATAAAACATTTGAACTGGTTGAATGCAATAAATCTTTCCTAGAAGAGATAATATTACTGACTGAGAACAGGTAGGATTTCAGTACATGGCAGATGGAGAAAAAGAGTCATTCAAAGTGGAATGACAGGCAAGGCACAGTAGGTGAAAATCCAATTTTTGTCATAGGAAGGAAGACTATTCACCTTTGTTTGCTGATTCTAGTTACATAAAGCAATTGCATAGTTAACCTATCAATAATTTATAAACACTTTGTTTTAAAACTTCTATATAATGAATTAAAATATTACCTTTCTATCAAGTTCTATATTCATAATTCAAATTCTGTTAATTTAATAAAGAATGGTTAAGTTTCCAGAGCTGAGTGCATTATATTTTATTATTTTTATTTGTATTAGTATACTACTCTAAATTAGAAACTCACCATGCTAACTGGGGATTTAAAATTATAATAAACCAAAAGCAGAAATATATTTGCATAACTAAAAAACAAATGAAAAATCTAGAATGAATTTAAATATCAACTGACTGCATTCAGATACGTTTTTAACATTATTTATTGTAAAAAATGTGGAGGAATTGGTTCTTAGAATGCATCATTGTTCTTAACTGTATAAAAGCAAAAGTTAAATCAAAGTTTCTCAAATAAAATGATCTGTCTGGTCCTGCTTCTATATCAGAATCTCTTTTTAATTAGATAACTTAAACAAAGTATAGCAGATAAGCAGTTTTTTAAATTATTTTTTCACTGAAGTGTAATCCAAAGAGATTACTTTCACTTTAGAAAAAGCATTACAATTTATTTGTCATTGATGATGATCCAAATTTGATCCCCAGAAATAACAATAACATTATCTCAATAGCTTACCATTTTGCTGAATGATTTATTAGACAGATAAACTACCCTTTCTCAGATGACTATTCAATCCCTTCTCATTTTTTAAAAAATTAAACTCATGTTAGCATTATTACTTACTCTTTATCACTGTACTTGTTCTGAAACAAAAAAGTCCTACTTTTCTTGCCAGTCAGCTTCAAATAAAGCATTTTGCAGTATATTGGTGCAAGAATTGATAACAGATTCTTCCTCAAAGTGAAATTCTAAATATTTTCCCAAAGATTGGTGAAAAGTCTGGGGGAATGGATGAATAAAAAAAAAAAATAGATTAAAAAGCAATTAAAATGTGCACTACAGTAAGCATAAAAACAAAAGAGAAGAAATGAGAAATTCTGAGAACCTTAACCAATATTCATATATTAGTTATTCATATATAAGTAAAATAATATTTCTACATACATGTGCAGTGGCATATAAGAGAAATGTCAGCTAAAGAAAAATAAACTGGCAATATTCATTTAAAAGTACAATAAAATTGTTTCAATATGATTTATTGTGTTCATTGGCCAGAAACAAGGGAGTGAGAGAAGAAAGAGAGAAAACAGAAGAAAGACAGGAACTTCTAAACTAAAAACCAGGCAAAACCAAGTATAGTCTGTCTGGCACTATAATGATTGTTAGTCAAGGCAGGATGTAAAAAAAATTCATTTTATTTGTTCCATATTTACTAGCATGCTTGGGGGTAGGGGGTTGAGCTAGTACTTTTTTTAGTTTGCACCTTAGGTGAAGTACAACAATTATAGTACAGCAGAATAAATTTGTTTTTTTTGTCCATTTTTGTCCAGAGAGTGAGTTCCTCTCTGCACTCCGCATGTTCACAGATAAAATGGCCTATAGACTACTTTACCCATTCAAAGGACTCTGAATTGAATCCCTTCAACTTTAGTAGGAAGTAAACAAACAGGACTATGACCATGTGATTTTCTCTGTAACCCACACCATACCTCCTTCAAAGAATGAAGCTGCACAGACCATTGGTGTAATCAGAAGACCGGTATTGCCAGCTAGAGAAAGCATATGCTTATGTCTTGATCACTTCAGGCTTCTTTACCAAAAAAATTGCTGTGGCAGGCAGTCCATGGCCCTTCCTCATCTATACCCCCATCTGATCCACTGCTGGTCCTTGTACATGTCCCACCAGCAGCCCTTCCCACTTCCTATTAAGTCTAGAAAGGTAGAGGGGTTCAGGAAGTGACAAAGATAATGTATATTATAATTATCAATGAGATGAATCAAGATTTGAATTAATACAGTTACAGTAGAGTGCCTATCACATACTTTACAGATATAAAAACTTCAATAATACAGCATCAAAAAATCTATTACAGCATTTCATCTGTTCATGAGTGTTGCTTTAATATACTGACTGCCTAATATTAAGAATTTGTTTTAAGTCTGGATAAATAATTTCTCATAGAAGTTATAGGAGGCTATAACTCCCACAAATTATTTCTCTTATATAATTGCAAACTATTTGTGCTGCATTCCTAATAAACAGTTCATCATTTGAACTAGTAATAATTAGGTCACCTTGGATATCTTAATCAAAAACAAGCTTACACATTTCTCTAGCTTTTATTAACTAGTGAGTATTTTAACAGGATTGACTTTTTTTCAGCATGTGATATTTAAAATAAAGTTTCCTGGTAAATTAAACAAGCATGAGCAACACTAAAGTAGGTCAAAAAGAAGACATTCCAATTACGTTGACAACAGCATCACATCAGCTACCGTTGTTTCCGAGTCCTGACTGTGATTGGAGCTGATGCCAGTGTCCGAGTCTGTGTCATTTGTATACATGTTAAATAGTCTTTGAGTAGAGGGAGGAACCTCCCCACAGCTGCTGGGGGCCTCGGGCTCCTTCCCTCTGCTTTCCTTTAGCTGGCTTCCATCTTTGTTGCTAATATGAACTGAACTGAACTCCTTGGCCAGGAGCTCATATTCTTTTGCTTTCATTTGAAGCAATGAGTCACTGTATTTAATCTCTTTCTGGATGCCACTCAAGTGAGAGTGGATTTTCAAGCCAGCTTTCATGCTTTTATCCAAATCACACTTAACACTTTCTAAGTTTAGGCTTTCAAGTTCACTTGCAGCTGCCCCTCCCACATCTTCATGTATCTCAGTGCAAACCCTTTTTACCTCTTTTTCGATTTCAGCGGAGAGCTTATCAATGAGCATTCTGTAATATATTAGCTGTTCCTCCAGCTGCAGGATTCCATCACTTTTGCTCAGGTCCTCCAGAATCTGGTTTTCATCATACTGCAAGTCTAGCTTTTGCTCCACGTCACTGAAACTGGGCACTAAATATGCATCCTGGACATAATTTTCTCCATTATTTTCTACTCGCTCAAGGTGGAACTTAGCTTCACACTTTTCAATTTCCAGATCCAGTTCTTTCATTCTCTTGACTTGCTGATGAATAGTATGGTCCTGGGAAATAATCAAATGAACTAAGGTCTCCATACTATCTCGATCATGGGAAACTATGTCCTGCTTAATTTTAGCCAGTTTCCGGAAGGTTTTTCTGACTATTCTTTTTTGCTTATCTGGTGGTAATGTCTTCATGTAATTTGCAGGGCTGAGCTCCCACAGTTTTTCTGTGTTTTGTACTAATTTGGCTTCAGCTGTCCGCCACAGGGGAACTGGTAGAAAAGCATCGGCTTTGACCAAAACGAATTGCATGTTGGACTGCTCATCCCCCCATGCTTTCCAAAGCTTCAGGATTCTAGTTAGTGGAGGGAGAACCCGTTCTGAGCCCCTCCACTTTTCTATGATGCAATAATCATTGGGCTTCCCCAGAAGAAATCGTTTCTCCCCAAATGTAGTCTCGTGTTCTTCAAGCAAAGCCTGAATGACATCAGCCGAGGTGGTACGTTTAGTTAAACCACAAACAATCTTCTCTTCTTGGCAAACCCAAACCACAATTTCCTTCTCTTCTGAATCCATGTCTTTAGTTGGAGATCTGAAAGAAAAACAAAGCACATTATATTCCTGTCATCACCTGTGTAAAGTCAGAAAGATGGTTTAACTTTAATACCCTTAAGAAGACACACATTTTGTGGTTGAGACTACATAAGAATCCGAAGTTTTAGTGCATGAAAAAAATCTTATTACCATGGAAAATATCTTAATTTCTTTTCTTAGTGGTCTCAAAAAGTGCAAATTCTCATCAAAAACAACAGAGGCTATTTTAATTTATTTTTAGAAGTCAACCACAATATAACTAAGTTCTAACTGCTAGAATTGAGACAAGCAAGACAATTATCAAAGTGAAGATGAATCGGAGGAGAAAGAAAATTTTCAGGGAAAACTTTTGGTATGTGCTTCCTGGAGTCATGTGCCTTGAGGGTGCTACATAAAGTAGCCAATTACTACTCAAAAATTGTATGTCTTATTGGTTCTTTCACTAACTATGTCTTTTTTTCTCCAGAAAACGGTTCCGCTCCTCCCATGCTCCTCTATATTATAAAGGAAATTACTATCAAGTTTTTACTTGATATGTATGTCCCAACTTGAACCACTTCCTATTATCTCTACTGTTAAAACTCTAGTCCAGGCAATCCTCATCCTTATCATAATCATCTGGAGTATATAATTCATTTCATTTGTTTCTTAGCGTTGTTTTAAAGAGATATTATGACAGTCAATTTTATTTACAATCATGATAGAACCTTAGGACTAGGGAAGGACCATGAAAGTAAAGGTAGAAATGGTGAAATGATATTAAAGTCATAGAGTTGAAAACAGTCCATTTTTAAAATTGTCATTCTTTCATTCAAAAAATGTTTATTGTATGCTGACCATGTGCCAGATATTTCTGAAAATACTAAGATACTATAATAAACTAAGGAAATGAGGACACAGACACAACTGTGTACTTAATATTAAATCAGACAGTGGTAAATGCTAGAAAAATATTAAATGGATAAAGGGATACACAGTGACTTGAAAGAAGTCTATTTAGAGTGTTTAAGACTTAAGACTTCTCTAAGAAGGTGATATTTGAATAGGAAAGTAAGTTATGAGAAGGCAATCAGAGGCCTAAGGGAAGAATTCCAAAAAGAGTGCAGGGACCATGAAATATGTGCCAGGGACAGAAAAAAGAAATGTGAATGCAGTTGGAGGCTGAGGGTAGTGGAGTCGGTGTTATTGCGGGTGGGACAGAGGATCAAATGACAGGTGATGAGGTCTAGAAGACAGGCATAGCCTTGCAGGCCATGATAAAGTATTTGGATTTTGTTCCAGTTTTAATGAGAAGCCATGAGAAAGTTTTAAGCAGAAGAGGAATATGATTTAATTTATGCTTTAAATATATCTGGCTTCTGTTTATGGAATAGACTGTAAAAAGGACAAAAAAGGCAGGAAGTCTCAGTGGAAAGCCTAGTGGAGAGGTCTAAGAAAGGGATGAGGATTGCCTCGACTAGAGTTTTAACAGTAGAGGTAATAGGAAGTGGTTCAAGTTGAGACATACATATCAAGTGAAAACTTGATAGTAATTTCCTTTATAATATAGAGGAGCATGGGAGGAGGGGAACCATTTTCTGGAGAAAAAAAGACATAGGTAGTGAAAGAATCAAGAAAGTTGCATAATTTATAGGCTATACCTTTTTTTTACAATCACTTTTCTATCCTGACTGTAAATAAAAAAGGCTGTCTTTCATAATAGCTCTTTAAAAAATGCTAAAAACAAATAATATGAAATGAATTATAATCCATATGATTTATGAAGACATACAATTTTTGAGTAGTAATTGACTTGCTGTGGAAGTTAGTCATTTATCACTTTATTTATGTAGCACCTCAACGCATATTACTCCAGGAAGCACATACCGAAAAAATTTCCCCTGGTTTCTACAATCATTTAACACTTAGAATTTAGTTTATAGTGTTTAAGTTTCAGTAGCAATAGTGATTGGTCATATATTGTCATCTTTATTTTAAATGACTGATTATTATACTTTGGTTATTTACTCTCCTGAGATCATAAAGTGACTACTACAGAAGAAAGAACAAATTGGTGATACCAAATAACATAGAAGATTAGATCTCGTTCAGTGTACTAATAAAATTTTATCAATGATTGTTCAAAAAGTCATTCTGAGTTATAATTTCTCTGTTATAAGACATTTTACATTGAATGACAGTATGGATTTATGACACATCATTTAATAATTCTAAGCAGCATAAAGATAGGTTAGAAATTAAGATAAAATTACTTTAATATTTCGATTACTAGAAAAATAATATACAAATACACTCTAAACAAAACAAATATGTTCTCCAAGTAATTAACTACTATCTGCTTTATGACTGACTATACAGGACAAATTACCTCTCAATTAATCCCTACCTTGATATGTTTTAAGCATGTATATAAAATATTTAAATTTAACATAAACATTTTTGTACACTGTGTAGTTAGTAGTTTACTAACTAATTTGTATAATTTGAAAAGAAGTAACACAAATTCAATGTACATACTGTATGTTACATTATAACTAACTTCCATATGAATTTTTATAAGTGATGGTAAAAATAACAAAGTAGAGTCATAATTATTGTCATAATTATTCATCTCATAAGATAATGACAATAGCTATGATGTTATAACTAAGGACATAATTATTTTATAATAGAGGCCTGGTGCATGAATTCATGCACAGGTGGGGTCCCTTGGCCTGGCCGGTGATCGGGGCTGGCCAGCGGGGGGAGGGACCACAGGAGGTTGACCAGCCATGGGAGGTTGGCTGTGGGAGCACACTGACCACCAGGGGGAAGCTCTTGCATTGAGCATATACCCCCTGGTGGTCAGTGTGCGTCATAGCTACTGGTCGACTGGTTGTTCAGTTGTTTGGTCAACTGTTGCTTAGGCTTTTATATATATAGATTATGTTTTAGTCGTTAGGGTTAAACTCTAAAATAAATCCTATTAAGAACAATAAGCAGCCCCTGGCTGGTGTGGCTCAGCTTGTTGAAGCATTGTCCGTAGACACCAAAAGGTGGCAGATTCGATTCCCAGTCAGGGCACATACCTAGGCTGCAGGTTTGATCCCCCATTGGGGCCTGTACCCAATTGATGTCTCCCCCCTTCTTCTTTTTCTCTAAAAAAAGCAGCAATAAAGATTATAATTATCAATTATAAACTTAATAAATGCCAAACACTGTTCGAAGCGCTTACATATATCAATCATTTTGTCCTCACAATTCTAATGAGAATGTTTGTAAGGTAGGCAAATAGTATCTACTAGGTGTACTGGTTAATAATGTGGATTTTTTTCAATAGATGGAGTTATACATAGGTTGATAAATATGCGACTTGATTCGTATGCTATTTTGTTGTATTGACAACAAGCTTCAAAACTTCATATGTCAAATTTGCTGAAGGTGTTAACATCATAGATATTTTTATGCTTAAAAAGGTTGAATTTCATGCCAAAAAAAGAGCATTTGAGGGAAGTTTTAAATCATTACTTTATTTTGAAGAAAAATTTATTGTATACTACGGGAAGCTTATTGTGAACATACTCCATCTCAAGATACTTGTGAATGCTGGCTTAAACACTTTAAAAGTGATGATTTCAATGTGAAAGGTAAAGAACATCCAGGTCAACCAAAAAGTTTAAAGATCAACAATTACAAGCATTATTGGATAAAGATGTGTGTCAAAATCAAAAACAACTTGCAGAAAGATTAAATGTTGCTCAGCAAACAATTTCCAATCATTTACAAGTAATGGGAAAGATTTTAAAGGAAGGAAAATGGGTGCCACATCAACTGAACGAAAGACAAATGGAAAACCAAAAAGTCATCAGTAAAATGTTGCTTCAACTGCACGAAAGAAAGTCTTTTTTTTGCATTGAATTGTGACTGGCGATGAAAAGTGGATTTATTTTGAGAATCCCAAATGCACAAAATCATGGGTTGATCCAGGTCAACCATCAACATCGACTGCAAGGCCAAAGCGCTTCGGAAAGAAGACAATGCTCTGCATTTGGTGGGATCAGGAAGGTGTGGTGCATTATGAGCTTCTAAAACCAGGTGAAACCATTAATACTGATTGTTACCGACAACGAATAATCAATTTGAGCTACGCTTTGATCGTGAAATGACCAGAATGTGCCAGAAGACACGGCAAAGTAATTTTGCTTCATGATGACACATCATCACACACTTCAAAACCAGTTAAAGACACATTAAAAGATCTTGCCTGGGAAGTATTACCCACCCACTGTATTCACCATACCTTGCTCCTTCAGATTACCACTTGTTCTGATGGATAGCACATGCACTTTCTGAGCAGCACTTCAAAACATATGAAGAAGTGGAAAATGGGGTCTCTGAATGGTTTGCCTCAAAAAAAGAAAAGTTCTATTGGGACGGTATCCACAAATTACCTGAAAGATGGGGAAAATGTGTAGCTAGCAATTGACACTACCTTGAATAAAGCACTTTTGATGTTTCTTTTAAAATTACCGTGTTTTCTTTGATTACACAATCCACCATTATTAACTGGTACACCTGGTAAACATATAAAAGCGTAATATGCAAATTGACGAATGGCAGAACGACCGGTCACTATGATGTGTACTGACCACCAGGTGGCAGACACTCAGTGCAGGATCTGCCCCTGGCTGGCAGGCTCTGATTGCCCGATGGGGAACAAGGAACCGGGGGTGGGTGGCTGCAGACACGAGTGGCAGGGGGCAGGGCTGGCTGCCTGCAGCCAGGGAAGATTGGTCCTGATTGCAGGCCAGGCCTAGGGACCCTACCCATGCATGAATTTCATGTGCCGGGCCTCTAGTTTTACAGATAAAGAAACTGAGCACAGAGGGGTTTAGTGACTGTCTTAAGGTCACACAGTTAGTGGTGCAGTGAGGATTCAAACTTAATTAAGCAAGAAAGCTGACTCCAGAATGCAGTTCTAACCATTACACAAGAAAAACAAGTTTACAAACTTGATGAATTAGATATGCAGATTAAATTGAAAAAATCATAAAATAGACTGTATTTTTAGGAGAAACTCTATCACATAAATTATCCTTTGATAGCAATTGGAACTGTAGTGCCCTATTGGAGCACTCAATTGGTCAAGGAAGGATGTTTCCCAATGGCCAGCCTTGGAAAAAGTGTGTGGATAGGTATTATCTTCTGTGCCTTTTTCTTGTTAATCTTATTCCTACTCTGATTTAGCAAAAGGGATTTCTGACTGGCCTGGTGCCTCTCTTAACTGACAAAACTCTCAAATATATAAAAGCAGTTATTGTTGTCTCCTTGGAGTAGTTCCTATGTCTTGTTCTACTTTCTGGGTGGGAAACATCAGTTCTGGGTCTGTAGCTAAGGATGACACATGACCTATAATCTCAACCCTACACTATATCTGTGAAGAGGACTGAGAAGCAGAGGTGAATAGATTCTTTAGAATAATAGTAACCACTTATATGACAACTCTCCAATACTTGAATGACCCTATTCCAATTGAAATTCTTCTTGTTTGGAAGGTTCAAGTTCTTATACTAGTATATTATGTATTTCCCTAGAGATATGCTAGTTTTCAGCTCATGTGGGTAATATAACACTGATGGGTATTATTCATAATCAAGATATTTTTATTTCTATATAACACATGAGAAAGTTAGTGCCTTTATTAATAACCTCACAATCGTTTCCAACCTTTGCTTTTAAGTCTGCACCAAACAGCCTTATATTTTCTTGGGTCTGCTATTTCTAAATGTTTTGTGGAATTATTTACAATCATCATTTAAACCAGAAAATTTTCAGAAATTATGCCACTTGACTGAACATATTTAAAAGCAATGACTGCTCGTTATTTAATTTAGGGAATAAATCTTTCATATCTAGTATAAGCTTCATCATTTTAAAATTCTGCTTTGTTAGCAGGCTTAGGATTTGGGAAAACTGTATTTATTTTATAGTATGGCTCTGATTGAGTTTCTATTCATTCATTTGACAAATATTTGCTGAGCACTTCCTCTGTGTCTGGCACTGTCACGGAAATGTGGATTGTATAAGGACAATACTATTTATAAGACATTGTCCCTGGCCTATTGTGGGAAAGAGTGCTAGAGTTGGACAGAGAACACTTTAGTGTCAATTGTAGAGCTAAGTTTCTTATTCTATCAGTGTTTCCCAGAAACTAGACTGATAAAAAAAACCTTCAAATAAAAAATATTCATCAAAATTAAACCAATTTATTAATCTTAATCACAATATTTTAGAAATAATTGTTTTTATTTGTTCATAGACCCATGCAAATGTAGTCAACTGATATAAAGAATTTAACACTAGAACTGGGACTAAAAATAATGCTTCCTTCCAAACCAATGGAAATTTATTATCTAGTATAAATAATGACATCTATAAACACATACATAACAAAGATTAAAAATACAAACTTAGACTACATAAATTGGTTTGTCATGTAATATAATGTAACAAACAGTTCTTACCTAATGATTCAAATCTAGTAGTTAAGACGTATAACTTCCAATTATAATGCAGCAAAATAAAAATAAATACAGACACTGCAGGCCTAAGAGTATTGTTTTTGCTTTGTTTTACTGTATGTTTATTGGGGAGAAGTGATAAAAATTTTACTGGATCTTAAAATTCACAGAGAATCAAAAGAGTAATATGCAAATTGATCGTACCTCCCCTACACCCACAAGCCATGTCCACCAGCCAATCAGGAGCGAGTATACAAATTAACCCAACCAAGATGGCTGCAGCCAGGAAGTAAGCAGGAAGCTTGGGTTTCCCCAGCAATGGAGGAAGCCAAGTTTCCCACCCCACCCTGGCTGGCCATGGACTCCACTCAAGGCTACAAAGTTTCAATTATAGAAGATAAATAAATCCCAGATACCAGGGCCTCCGGTTGGGTCACCGGGGGGCATGGCCAGTCTGAAAACCACCACAGGCGCCTCACCCCAAGGGGACCCTCACCCTGATCTGGGACACCCTTCAGGGCAAACCAGCTGGCCCCCACCTGTGCACCAGGCATCTATCCTATCTAATAAAAGAGTAATATGCAAATTGACCATCACACAAGATGGCTGTCCCTATGTGGTCAAATATCCTGCCCCCTTGTGGACACAAGATGGCTGCCACAAGATGGCCAGCAGGGGAGGGTAGTTGGGAGGGACCAGGCCTGCAAGGGAGGGAAGTTGGGGGCAATCAAGCCTACAGGGGAGAGATGTTGAGGGGGACCCAGGCCTGCAGGGGAGAGCAGTTGGGGGGACCCAGGCCTGCAGGGGAGGGCAGTTAGGGGCAAACAGGCTGGCAGGGGAGCAGTTAGGGGTGATCAGGCTGGCAGAGGAGTGGTTAGAGGGTGATCAGGCTGGCAGGCAGAAGCAGTTAGGGGCAATCAGGAAGGCAGGCAGGCAAGCAGTTGGGAGCCAGCAGTCCTGTATTGTGAGAGGAATCCCAGATTGGAGAGGGTGCAGGCTGGGCTGAGGGACACCCCCTCCCATACATGAATTTCATGCACCAGGCTTCTAGTGTACTATAACCATATAAAAACTAAAAAATTATAGAGCTTAATTTATAAAATTTTATCTCAGTCATTCACTTCTATTTTTATCCTAGTATTTTAGTTCCATTCCTCATTGTCAATTTGATTAATATTATTAATTCTTTTCTTTTTCATTTTAGTTCTTCATACTCTGCCCTTGCTCACTTGATGTTACTTAACAGTGCAAGAAAAATTTTTTTCTGTATAATGAAGATGTTTCTTCACATTTACTATTTCCAACTCAGTTAAGTTACTTTTTATTTTATATGTTTCTTGGTTTGCAGCATCCTTTGTTTTAAGAACTCATGTATGTGGTAGTTATTAATATCATCTCCATTTTACAGATGAGAGGACTGAGACAAAGAGAGGGCAAGTAACTTGTGCCTAAAGTCACAAAGCTAGAAAGTAGAAATGTTCCTTCCAACTAGATGTTAGTTTTATTTTTACAACTATTCCCTAAATGTCATTATGGCTATTCACTTTCAAATAGTTTTCAATTTATGAACTGCTTTGATTTCAAAAGTTGCTTTTAAATTAACTGCTTGAATCTCAATGTGTTTTCCCCATAAAATTAATGTCCCACCTGGTTTAATCAACCAAGTTTCTGGTTCGATTATAAATTTGCCTTCCTCAACTTTCATTTAGTCATCTATATATATAAAAGCCCAGTAACCAGAATGGTGGAATGACCAGAACGACCGGAACAACTGGTGGCTATGAGGCGCACTGCAGCAGCCAACCAGCCTGATCTGGGCCCCAATTGCCTCCATCTGGCTGGCCTGGTCCCCAACTGGCCCCCAACACCCTGACCAGGGGCAAGGCCAGCCACCAACCACCCATGGCCTTCCTCCCAACCCGACCCCACCTCCAATTGGTCCCCAACACCCTGATCAGGGGCGGGCTGGCTGGCCAACCACCTGTGGCCCCTCCCACCCACCAGCCCATCCCAATGGGCCCCCATAGAGGTGGGCCGGCTGGACCCCACCCCTGCACAAATTCATGCACCGGCCTCTAGTCCAGTATAAAAGCAAGTACCGAGGAACTCCTATGTATCTGACTCCATAATATTAAGGCAGTAGGGACAAAGAGAATGGCAGCAGATGGTAAGGTTAATGTGTATGGTGGTTGCAAGAGTGGCTCTCTCTAGATACTCTGGGAATGGATAACTCACCAGTGGACTTCCTGATGGGATATAAAAATACCATAGCTATTTTCAGGTATAGATTAATTATAATTTAAATGGCTATTAAATGAGAATTTCTTGGAATATAGGATTTATAATTTGTTACTTTATAGAGAAGTACTAAAAATTATAGATTAATAAGAATAAAGTACTATACTCACATTTAATTAATAGCAGTTTAAATTTGGAATAAAGTTAATTTGATAAATGTTCATTCATACAATTTGCAAGTAGATATAAAATTTTATAAGCCAGAATTTAGTCAAATTATGGCTTCAAAGTATAGTACTTAGCATTCCTAGTATCTTATAATCAACATTTCTTAAATAAATTACATGGCCAGGAAGATTTAAATTAGTTCTCTACATCACAAACATATAGGAAGATTATTTAAGGTGTCCACTTTAGGGAGGCAAAACAGTGAATAAGTAAAAAAATCTCTAAATGCCTTACGTAAGTAGGGTATCTCAAATTTTGCTTCTGATTAAAAGAAAAAATCAGTAAAACGAAGAACTTTTCAGTGAAATATGTGTTGAAAAGATGAGTAAGTTATGATTGTGTTTTGACTTTATTTGAACTAGTTTGTCTATTTTAAGAATGGTTCATATGAAATGAAAAAATGCTCTTACTAAACAAAATATGACTGTTTTACACAATCATCTTTTGCTATGTCAGAGAGAAAGAGAGAGGGAGAGATTAATACATAACTCTTTTACACAATCATCTCTTATGTTTGACTCATTGGAAACTATTAAAAGTAACTTGAAACATTATTTAACATATTTTACTATACATTCTATGTATGTTCCATACTACATCTATAAGCATGTAGTATATATTTATGGCATATCTCATGCACATACTTTTAAAAATCATATATATTTTAATACTTTATTAAATTATATAATACTGAATATATTCTAGGGTTCCCTTAAAATATTGTTTTGCTCCCAGTCATCATGGCCTAGTGGTTGAGCATCTACATATGAACCAGGAGTTCATGGTTCTATTCCTGGTCAGGTCATACGACTGACTGGGTTGCAGGCTCAATCCCCATGCAGGGCATGCAGGAGGCAGCCAATCAGTGATTCTCTCTCATCACTGATGTTTCTATCTCTCTATCCCTCTCTCTTCCTCTCTGAAATCAATAAAAATATAAATATATATCTATATATATGAAAGGCTAAGTGACTGTCTGACCGTATGACCATCCTGTAGGTATGGCATGTGCTGACCACCAGGAGGCAGACGCTCAACACAGGAGCTGCTGTGTTATATTGTTGCTGGGGCACTGTCAGCCCTGAATCTGGTTTACTGCACACTTGTGTTTGTGGTGCAGAGTGCCCTCTTGCACTTTGCAGAGGGACCCCTCGGGGGATGTTGGAGAGCCAGTTTTGGCCCAATCCCCGCAGGCCAGGCCAAGGGACCCCACCTGCCAGAGGGACCCCG
Organism: Corynorhinus townsendii; assembly: GCA_026230045.1. NCBI lineage: Eukaryota > Metazoa > Chordata > Mammalia > Chiroptera > Vespertilionidae > Corynorhinus > Corynorhinus townsendii. The sequence goes on along the minus strand of JAPDVU010000003.1, from coordinate 137,980,352 downwards.
CTCACTCTGCAGACACCCTTCGAGCTGTGGCACCGCCCCAGGTGTCGCTGGCCAGGGAGGGACCGTGGGAGGTTGGCTCCAGGTGTGTCCAGTCCGTCTCACCCAGTCTGGTCCCACCGGCCACTTTCTAATTAATTTCCTTTCAATGTGCACAAATCCATGCACCAGGTCTCTAGTAGGAGAATAAAAGAATAGTAAAGAAGGAGAGAGATGGTGGTATAGGAGCTAAAGCCTCTTTAATTACAGTAATCAGTATGTAATTCCTAAAACTAATAAATCAAGCAATTTTGAATATAGGCATACAATTGAAAAATATGGAAGTTGTAAGCATGAATATTTCAGAGTATTTGCCTCAGGGAATAAGACTGGAGGTGAGAAATGGTGTGGGAAAAGGCTGCTGCTTTTCTTTATAAGCCTTAAATTGTTTATAACCATGATGAATATATACAAAAAGAGAGTAAGAAGGGTGGGGAGAGAAAAGAAACAACTATATCATCAACTAGTCCTTTTTGTACTTCATATTGCTGATACTCACCCAGATGTTCTTAGACAGAAATAAACAAAATTCTAGTCTTTTGCTTTCAGTCACATAAACAAAAGATTATCATCTTTCCACAAAGTTGAAAACATGGAGATAATACATTGGATAAAAATGTCATGCTCAAAATATGGCTGTGCAGTCAAAATAGTAAGATTACTTTTATTAAACTTTAAGAAGTCAAATAAAACAGTAAAAACATTCATAACTTTAGGTTAACGTAGGCCAGTGGTCGGCAAACTCATTAGTCAACAGAGCCAAATATCAACAGTACAACGATTGAAATTTCTTTTGAGAGCCAAATTTTTAAACTTAAACTTCATTTAACGCCACTTCTTCAAAATACACTCGCCCAGGCCGTGGTACTTTGTGGAAGAGCTGCACTCAAGGGGCCAAAGAGCTGCATGTGGCTCACGGACCTAGGCTATTATTAGTATAGATACAGAAGAAAAATTAAAAAAAAAATTCATCATGCTACAGTATTCATTTTTGTCAAATGCTTTAATTCTTTTTTCTCTTTGAAACATTAATAAAATTTGTTTGTGAAGATTTGCAAAAGAGTACAGTGGGAACAAATGGACTGAAATTTTAAATTTATGATATCATCTTAACTATCACTAATAGTCGTTTTGAATTCTGATAAATGATTTTTTTTCTAATCCTCTGTACCCTTCACTGTAATACTGCAATTTGTATATAAGACATTTCTCACAAGGTTGCTGCAAATATCAAATAAGAGAAAAAAAGTAAAAGTGCTTTGAAAATTATAAAACATGACCTTGGTAAATATAGGTTATTAACACTAATAATAAAATTAATGTTATCTAATGCAGGACAGAGTGTAGTGTTTTTAGCATTGTTATTCAGTTACTTTATTGAACTCCCTACAGTAGTTAACAATATTATTGTACAAATACTTTCCAACCTATCCCACAATATTTTTTTTACCTGTTTCAACTACTCAATATTTTTGCATTTACACTTCCAATATATATATCAAAACTCTTGAGCTAATAAGAGACATTTCAAAAACATCATTAATATAATCTTTGTGTCCCAGATGAGCTGAGAATGCTTGTATTCTTACTCTAATTTATTAGAGGACCTGGCCGGCAATGAGGGCCAATCGGGGCCTTCCTTCATTCCACGCTGCCCCATGGTGGTCCGCACACGTCATAGTGAGTGATAGAACTCCTGGTCTCCCGGTCAAACTCCCATGGGGACACTTTACATATTAGCCTTATATATATAGATAACTTTGATTTTGGTTAAGATTGTGCTAATGAAGCTTATCATACCAAAAAAAAATCCTATATTCAACTTTTTATATATGTATATATAAAATTAAGAATATTTATATGCTAAATAAAACACTTTAACAACATGTATTACCCTCACTTACAGGTACTTTTCTATATTCACTCTGAACTAATAGTGAATATTAAATATGAGACTTTTGCCTTTACTCTATTATCCACCAGAAACTTAAAAATATCCCCTTTGATAAATAATTTTAATAAATCAATTACACAAAATTAGATAATCTGGCTTGTAAATACAAATTCAACATTCATAAAAATATTTCTTCAACAAACTTCTATTGAGTAACTATTATGCACAAAGCATTAGGGAATAAGTAAGCTATTTAAATCTATATTTAAAGCTATTAATATAAAATACTGAATATGATATTTCAATGCTAATTTGAAGATCCCATAAAATGTACATTTACAGAAAAAAAGATTCCTTGCAATGACAGAGATAGATGTGCAATATCTGTCCATATTAATTCACTTGTTGAGAGGAAAAAGGCACTGAAGTTGTAAAGCAGGAGATTAAATCAGAGTATCATTACGTTATTGAAAATTGATGTATAAAATTATCAGGACAAATATTTCATATTAACTCTACTTTCAAAAATAGAAGAATCATTAAAATGAAAAATTATTAAGAATAATTACATTATAAGAAATGCCAATATATGAACATCAGAATGAAAGCTATGGATACTTATGAAAATACATGGACCTCTGTATGCATTTTTATCTTTAGAACCTATGTTAAATGCAATCCTATATAATAAAATTCTATAATAAAAGGCTAATATGAAAATTGTCCCCTCGACCGGGATTTCAACCAGGAGTTTAACTGGGAGTTCAACCAGGGGGTGGGGCCTGCCCACCAACCACCCATGTCCCATCCCCCCAGCCAGACTAATTGGCCCTGATTGGGGCAGGCCAGCCAGACCCTACCCATGCACGAATTCGTGCACTGGGCCTCTAGTTTATAAATATTTATAGAAAATATTTGGATGTTAGAATGCATCTTTTCACAGAACTTATAATACAATTATTTACAGTCCAAAAAGTATGCTACTGACACAATCTAGCTGCCATGTATAGGAGCTTTTTTTGCTTATCTCTGCAGAACCACACTTCTCATTTAATGGAAGCATACATCAGATTTAAGGGTAAAGAACTATGAAGCATTAGGGGGAATACCTGAGTCCTGGCCCACCACCCAAAGACTCCAATTTCCTTTAAATTACCATTATTCATTCTTTAAACTGAAGATTCTCTTTTTCTAAACCAATGATTCTCTATCAGGGATGATCTTGCCCCACCCCGGGATGGGGGGGGGCTTTCTGAAATGCAGAGACATTTTTGTTTTTCAGATTAGAGTCTGGGGGTGCTACTAGCATCTAGTGGGTAGAGGCCAGGAACATAAACATCCCACCATGCATAGAACAGTAATCTCACAGCAAAGAACTATCCAGCCTAAAATATCAGTAGTCATGCTGTTGAACAATCCTGTTCCAGATTTACAACAAAGTATACTTGCATTGCAGCTTCACCTTTACTCTCTTTTTTGTTCTTCCATCTTGAGAAACTAATAGTAAAATATATGTAAGCCAATTTACAAGAGAGACATTTCTAATCTCAAGTAGTCTAAAATAAAGGATGAAAGTTGGCATCCTACTTAATGGAATAAAATGGAACATTTTTTTCTCTCCTTTCACCCCATAGCCAATCTCTATGCTTGTTATTATTAATCTTGCACAACTGGACTTCCCTCCTTTGATCCCAGAGCTGGTCCTAAGGAATACTAATATTTGCACTTAGATGTGGTAGAAACACAAACCCTATTCAGAATAAGGTTGATTTTAGCACAGGAAAAAAATTACATTCACAGACTAGTAAATCTCCCTTCTTCATTAAGAAATAATATTTGAACATCTGGCTGCCAACTTTGGGAAGGGGGGGGGGTAAAAAAAAAGTGTATTTAGAATGACATGATGGGAATGGTCAAGGAGATAGTGGAGGGGATAGGAAGTTGGGAGTCAGCAGAAGAGATTTCCATTGTATTTCTCTCTTACTCCTTCTTTGCAGTCCATAAACAAAGGGGACAAAGGAATGAACGTTTCTAGAGGAAGACAAGATAACACCTGCCTTCTTTACTGGATGAGAGAGAAGGTCCCAGAGACAACTGGGAAATGAGAGGCGGGGGAAATCACTGCTATCACCTCATAAGGGTTAAGGGCATTGCAGGCATGGAAGCTATGCCTAGGTAAGTCAGAAACAGTGTTTAAAAATATCTTAGGGGAAGACAATGGGGGGATAGGACACATATGTAATACCTTAATCAATAAAGAAAAACAATTTCTTAGCAATAAAATAACACTGAATATAACAATCTGCACTGTCATACGTCCTGAAGTCACTATTATTCAAATGAATTGGCATGACCAAGATATAAAAAAAGTCTGGTTATTTGTACTTTCTCATTGATGAATACAAAGCAAGGGCTACTAATATTTTAAATTTTGTCAGTCTTTTGGCCAAATAAAGATACTGTCATTTTTTTTCCACGCAGTTGAAAGTAAATAAATGCTTTTCAGTCAAACTTCTCATTTCATAAGGACATAAGAATTGTGTCCCTAATATTTTCTTAACACATAATACAAGTAATGCCCTTCAAATTTTTAGTTAACTTCAAAACACATTTGTATTCCTCAAAATATAAAAGTTTATTTTACCCTAATATCACATCACTATGCAACCTAAAGCATTATAAAAAAAAACACAAAAACTAAAACAGACCTGGAGACAGGAAAGCATCTATCAGATTGTCAAACCTCAGAGGGAAGGTAGAGGAGGGGGTGGGGTAAGGGGGAGAGATCAACCAAAGGACTTGTATGCATGCATATAAGCCTAACCAGTGGTCACGGACAACAGGGGGGCGGGGGCATGCATGGGGAGGGGTTTGCGATGGGAATGGGGGGATGAGGACAAATATGTGATACCTTAATCAATAAATAAATTTTAAAAAAAGAGCCAGAATTAAACAGATGTTGTTTATGTGTTCTGTATTTTGATAAATGTAATAGAAAAATAGTGAAAAATTGTTCTTGCACAGATATTTTGATCCAGCTGGACACATATTTTAATCCCAAATAAATTATCCATTTTGAATTATGGTATATGAATTTTTATGAGTTGCTTTACCATTCATTTGTCAAAGGAACCATAGTTTTAGCAAATGTGAATAAATGCTGAGGATAAAATTGTATGGAAGATAAGATTATCCTTATGTTCAGGAATTTGTCATACAGCTAGGAGGGAGAAAAGATATCTGAGAGAGAGACTTTAAAATGTTAAGACCATGTTAAACACTTTTTAAAATCATGAGATATACTCTGTACAAATGTGTTATAAAATTTCAAAAAATAAAAGTAATAGCAATAATAAAAGTTAATTAATATTGAATACATAATAAAAATGACATAGAAGTTGACCTCAATGCCTTCAATTCGTTCTGAATTCCCATAACCCTTTGTATAATGTCTGATTACATTAATGAGCCTCAAGAGATTTAATTGATGCTGATTTTGGAACCTGTCTGTAAGAAAACTCTTTGGTATTGTGATTTAATATGATTATGTGTGGAACTGGTAGTTAAGGAACAGGTACTTAAAAACTAATAAAGTGACTAGAGGCCAGGAACATAAACAGGAGAAGAACAGTGGACTGTGTGTAAAAGGATCCACTGGATAACAAACATTTACTGGGTGCTTAGTATGTACCAGACACTGTTATACAGATCAACTCATTTCACTTTCATCACAATCCTATCAGATAGGTCCTATTGTCAAACTCATTTTACAGATTAGGAAACTGAGGAACAACAGATTAAGTACTTGTTCAATACTACCCTCAGGTAATAAGTGGGGAGAAATAAAGAGAACAAGGAAATAAAGAAAATAAGGATAATATGGATAAATAAGAATTGAATCGTCATGGATCAACTTTCTATTAAGTCTAATATAATGATCAACATATTTCATTGTTTTCTCTTTGAAAACAAGATAGGAAATCTGAGTCCGATATATGAACCTATTATGAAAACAGGCTTAACTTAGTTGACATTCTTGGCATGACAGCTCACAAAATTCATGATTTACAGAAAACATTTGCAATGCACAAATTCAGCGATTTTCTTTACTGTATGAAATAAGATGTCATTTTTCTCACAAGCCACCAGTATTTAATAAAAAAATTAAAACAACATTTCTCTCAGGTAACCAAAGCATGACTATATATATATACTGAGTGGCCAGATTATTATGGTCTTTGAACGCATAATAATCTGGCCACTCAGTGTATATCCTATATAATAAAAGTCTAATATACAGGAGTTTGATCAGCAGGCAGGCAGGCCGGCCAACCGCCCATGTCCCCTCCTCCTGGCCAGGCTGGCCAGACCCCACTCATGCATAAATTCATGCACTGGGCCTATAATATATATTTACACACACACACACACACACATATATATACACACACTGAGTGGCCAGATTATTATGCATTCAGAGATCATAATAATCTGGCCACTCAGTATATATATATATATGGATTCTCTTATATAAAAATTCTAATTTTTCAAAGAATAGATGTTGAATAACAACCTAAGAGAGAGTTTCAGGTTTCTTTAAGTTTCAGAGAATTGTTCATGAATTTATTTATTTTTTGTCTAAGGTAGTGTGTGTTTCCCATTCTTTCAGCCTTTAAAAGTTATGTTGACTTTTTAAATCTATTTGAAGTTTGTTTTTGCTATTTTCTGTACTTAAAAATTGATCACCTCAGGAAAAGTGATGGCATTTGGAGTAAAGCAAATATACTACCAGTTGGATTCAGGACACAATAGCCCTAGATATGGCAGCTTGATATGCTGAACAAGAAGAATCCAACATCACGACTTTCTAAGTTTTTTCCGTTTACTATATTACCTGTCCACTTTTTATCAAACCTAGCATAAAAATATGCAGGTTTAACCATTTTATTTTTTGCTCTTCATTTCCTTAGAAAGGCTCCAAGTCATGAAAAACTTATAATAAATGTATGCTCTTTTCCTGTTATTTTGTGTCAGTTTAATTTTCAGACCTACCCAGGGACTTCAAGACGGTTGAGGAATTTTTCTCCCCTACTCTGTACATAAAATTGAAAAGGGAATATTAAATGACGATTTGATTGTCTTTCTCTAAAGTGTGTGTGTGTGTGTGTGCATACACACACACAAGTTTAAGCAAATTAAAATTAACAAAGCAGGCAAATAGTGTGGAAGTTCTGGGCCACAAGCTCACTCTGGTTATTTGCAAATGGTTTCTGAAGCAACACTTTGGGGACCACAGTGCTGCAGTCTGTGGAAGAGAAAATCACACAACCTTTGAGCCATAAACAATGTGTCTTTCTTAGGTCACTAAGAAAATTTGAATCACTGTGTTAATAAATGAAGCATGAAAAGTAGTTCTATCAAATAGTTTTCATTAAACACAAGCCATTAACTTTTATTGTAATAGTTTTCAAATTGGGGTCCTTCAGAAAATATTCTATACATAACTGCAATAGTAAAAAATATAATTTAAGATACCCTGAAAATTAAAATTTCATATATATAATATCTATAGAAAAATTCACTATTATATGCTCTATTAATGGCAGCTTAATTTTCTAGAAAGTATTGATATATGCCAGTCATGGAGGATAAGGAAAACCCTGATGTTCCATCACTGCAGGGTAGCTCTAGTACATAATTCCCATTCACAGAGAAAAGGGAAGGGAATGTGCAAAGAATATGTATTGGAGACTACTGAGGGTTAAGTAAACTCATGGTTCAGATTCCGGAAATTGATTATAATCAAAATGAAAATATTAACATGTAGTATTTGCCAAATGAAATGCTGAGAAAATATTTAATCTCATTGCAAATTCTAGTGCTTGCTTCCCAGTGTTACCTGTACTAGAAAACACCTAAAGTTCCCTTATTGATTTGTACTTTGTAGAGAAATATTTTATAACAAAAAAAGCATAAGCATATTTATTAAAGGAAAATTCCCTAGCCTGAGTATTTAGTTTAATGATTGCTGTAGTTATATCAATGATTAGCATTTGTTTTCCTTTTGGCAGCTCAGTTCACAATTGGTTTTGGTTTTTAGTGAAATATATTCCCTAGTGATGGTGATTTTCAGCTTGTATCTGCCTGCAGCCACCTGCTTTTCCCTCTCTTTATGTATTCTGAGCTATGTTGGCATATTTGAATGGCACTAGAAATATGTATGAATTTGAATTATACAGTAGGATAGCTGAAGGCACCAGATAAGCTTCTTTATCCCCGATTTTCTGAACATACTTTGTAATAAACTGTAATAAAATGTGACCTCCAATTGGAAACTTATCTAAAATAATTAGCTCTTCACATTAGTCATAAATAAATTACCTAAAGGGAAACAATAAATTAATAACTTGTAGAAACAAGAAGGTACAAGGACCTGTCATATAATTTTGTTAAGAAAAAGGAGATACTTAAAAAGATCATCTACAAGAGAAAAACATCAGTTATCTATATCAAAAGTATCTATGTCCATTTACTTCCCAACATTTTAAACTCTTTAATATGCTCTGAATTTCACTGGCTCCACCTCCTCAAGGACTTGACTTTATGGTTTATTCCTTCTTAATCTCTTTTTATCTTCTCCCTTTCCCTCTGATCCTTCTACTACCCTGTCACATATCCTGAATATGAGTTGACCATATTCCACTCCGTTATCTTTCTTTCACAAACACAAATAGCAACCCACAGTTACTTTCTCTAGTTCATCACTTTACAGAAGCCACAACCCACCATAATAAACGACTTCCACCCTTCCCCACCCCCAACCAACACAACTCTTCTTGTTTATCAGAGCTCTCCTGTCAAACCCAATAGCCATTTTTGCCACTGATCTGACTTGACCTCTTTGTTACATAATGCATTGTGATCTTTCTCTTCCATTCTTGTAGCAATCCACTGCATGACTTCTTGACTGCACTCTCCATGCTTCTTCCTTTACCTTTCTAGCTCCTTCTTCTCAGCTCCTGCATGGGTCTCAATTCCTCTGCACATTCTACAGATGTAGGTGTCATGCAGGAATGACCACAGATCCTTTGCAGCCGAACTAAGGCTGTTGTTTGATGAAAAAGTCTGAGATGAAAGACTATATGGAGAGAGACCCAGCCATCTGTTGTCCCATCTGAACCTAGTCCTCAGCCAACCCACTGCTCATGAGATAGCCAGGTGAAACCTGAAGAACCACCCCAGTTTATCGACAAAATCTTGACAAATAATACATTTTTGTTTTCAGCTACTAATTATTAGGATGTTTTATTATGCAGTGATAACTGATATAATTGACATCCTCCAGGTTTCCATGACTCATTTCTTGTTTCACTATACACCTTTTATGAGTGACTGTAATGTTGCCCACACATTTATCAACCAAGTGTATGATAATAGTTCCCAAATCCAATTATTTTGTTTTTGAATTACAGACCCATGTTCCCAACTTCCTTTTTTGCACATTTACTTGGTATTTACAATTGTATAGCCCACGGCACTTCAAATTTGACCAATCAAAACTAATTCATCATCCAATCCTTTCATATCCCAAACTATTCCATCTCCTGATTTCCCATCTTACTGAATGTAATCATTATCCCCGTGCCCCATTTTCAAGTTTGAAAACTGGATGTCTTCCTCAATTATTTTCTCTCTCTCTCACCCCCAGTAACATTATTCTTCCTTCCAAATGTCGCAAATGTGTGCCTTCATTTCTATGATTACTACTACAATTCAGACAACTCTATTTTACAATAGATAACTGTAGTAAGCTATTATAAATTATATTATAAACTCTTGCCCACTTCACATCTGTGCATCATAATATTGCCAGAATTCCCTTTTAACTGCAATCTAATTGTGTATCTCCCTTGATTAAAATTTTAAATAGCTTCCAAGTCCTTTATTTTTAATCTCTTTACCTCTCTTCTTCTCCATTTCACCCTTTCTCCTCTCTCTCTCATCCAAACCTCCCCCATTCTCTCTCCTGCCTGATCCTAGGATTTCTTCTATGATCTGTTTTCCCCAACTCATAATCAAGCACATTCATCTAGCGATTCCTAATTTCTTGCTGATATTTGACAGGTCTAACATGAGGGCAACCTGACTTTCACATATACCACCCTATGGCTTACTAGACAGAATTGAACTGTATCTGCCATATTTTTATTTTCACTCTAGACGTTTCTACAATTTGTTCCCTTTGTCTGCAAAACCCTTCTAGCTCCTTCTCCATTGGATTAACTCTTCTCTATTTCAAATATTGCTTCCTCTAGAAAAATTCCCTTACCTTCTCTGAATTCCCTACCCTCCACCACCTCAGACTGAAATAAGTTTGCATTCTTAATGCTTCTACAGAACCCAGTGACTAAGTAATAGCATCTCTACCTTTTTATTTTTTGACAGTTTTTCAATCAGGTCCTGGCCTGAGTCTTTCATCTTTGAAGTCTAAGTGTCTAACATAATAGATGTTATAAATGTTTCTTTTAATTTTTGGAGTAGGGGTGGGGTGGTAGAAGGGATGTGGGATTATAATTGGGGTAGGAGACAAATGAAGGGAATTTCTCAGTCAACTAAAGCCTGATGGTTACAACTGTCCCACCACTGGTTTTTGTAAATACAGTTTTCTTGGAATCCAGTCATGCACATTTAATTATCTATTGTCTACAGGTGTTTTCACACTACATTGAGAGAATTGAGTAGCTGAGAGGGTAAGATTATGTCCCCTCAAAACTGAAATAAATTTAGTATGTGGCCTTTTACACACACAAAAATTGCCAATTCCTGACCTAGATACCTTCCCTGCACCAAAAATCTAGATTTTATTATTTAAATATGAAAACATTCTTTGAACTCCAGTATATACACAATGATTCTGTATCTGACTCTCTAAGGGATAAAAAAGGTATTAAACAGAAAAAATTTGCAATCCCATAGAAGTGATGGCCCTGTTTAGAAGTAATTTCCACCAAAGGTAATGACTAAAGGATCACTAAAGGGATGGTTACTAAATGTTCCATGAAAATTGGGTGGGTTTAATATGGGGTTAGTCAGCTTGAAAGCCCTCCCTGGGAAACCAGTGTGTTTTGTCTTTAAAGCCCTTTCCCAGGTGCAGTATGTTCCACATTCATCAGCCCCATATGGATATTAGGAGGTATCAAAGTAGGTTGGATGAAAGGCTGCTTTCACAGTTCCATTTCAGGTGCAGCATGTCTAAACACCAGATGTTTGGAGGTGGAATATTTGGAAACATTCAAATGATACCTTGCATTTTTTCACTCTTCACCCTGATGTTCTTCCCTCCACAAATTAACCTTGCCATTTTTTTCTGTTCCTTATGATGACACACTATATTCCAGTTACTCAGACCCAAAATTATTATTATCAGTGACTCTTTTTTTCCCATCCTGACACTTTCTATTGCCCTTATCAACTCCATAAATTCTGTCTCCCTAGTGACCCCTAATAATAACCACTATCTAAAATTTCTTGTTTCAACCAGTATTTGAAACAATAAATTGTTTCATTTATTGTTTGTTTATTGTCTGCCTGTTTAACACTGCACTATAAATTCAGTGAGAGTAGACTATCTCATTATTACACAATTAGAAAAAGTCCTTATTGTATATCTCATTATTATTTCCCATTATTTTATTCCCACTACCTAAAATAACATATGGCACATATTAGGAAGTAAACATTTATTGTTGAATACATAAATTTTATTATGATAATTTAAAATGCCTGCCCTGCATTTTAATTATTTATGTATGTCTGTGTGTCCACTAATCAGCACATTCTTTCAAGGTACGATCTTTATCTGATTCATCTTTACTCTCTCATAATGCCCACCAAGGTGTGGGGTTCATTTAATATTTCTGTATTTTTAAAAGTCACCAAATAGCCATCATTTTGTGTCACAACAAGCCAGATATATACAAGTAGATGGCAAGTATGACAGAGTGGGATAGTTCATGAATGCTTTGGTTTTAGGTGCTAAGATAGATAAGAAAGCAATTCAAAAGTCTACCCAGACTTCATAAAGCATTACATAGTACAAACTGCTATTTTACTTAATCCTCTAAACTGTGATTACAGCAAAAAAAAGTAGAACCACTGAAAGTAATCAGCATTTTAAAAAAAGTAACTTGGTCTAAGTTTCATGCCTATTTTAGTAGTCCTAGGAATAAATTTGTTGACTTTCAATACTAGAGTAGACAAGCAGGCAGTCAAGAAACCAAAGTTAATACATCATGGTCCCATTGCTGTGAAGTGCCTAACTGCCTGCACTAGTAAAAAGATGGCATCTCTAAGGCTCACTATAGCTTTACACAGTAAGGGCTTTTTCTAATTGTGTAAAGCTCTTTCTTCATATGAGATTATAGTTATCATATGTCTACCTGGTGGAAACAGACACGGCTTTAATAGCATCTCTCCAGCTCCCAGGCAAATGTAAGGTCTTATGTGCAGAGCTGAAAATAGGTATCTTCAGACTTTACTATGAAAGACTGTGGTCTCCCCAAATTAATACCCTGCTACTAGGTCATAAGTACCCTTAGTTATCCATACTTCAGGGAATTCCAGGAGGATTGAAAAAAGTCAGAGTAAAGGAGGAGCACTAGAGTAACCAAAGGCATCTGAGGTGACTATCAATGTCCTAATCATTGGTTGAGAAAACAAGCATACACTGTGCAGTACGCCAATAAGCCTCAGACACAAAACTCCTATCATTTTCTGAAGTTAGACCACTGTATGCATTAATGGAATTCAAATCCAAGAGATCAACAAAATAGTAGAATAACTCACTTCTATGAACTGATAATCTGACAAATTTAATATGATTATTAGAATGAATAGCAGTTAACTACAGTTGACTTTAAGTCTAATATGGCTTGTCATAAACACAGCTTTAACATTTTTCTATACACTTCTTCAACTGTAAAAGGTTGTTTTCTACTAACATAACCAAGATTACGGATTGTCGTCAAACTGATCATATTTCTGCCTGCTTCCTGATTCCTCTTTTTTGATTATCCTATCTGAGTCAGTCTTAGCTTTGGGTGATTCAGCCCCCTCCTACATACTTTTATACATCTTATTGTGTTCCCTTCTCTTGTCCAAGCCTGTCACCTAACTGTGGGAGTTTAATAAATGCTAATTGTAATGATGCTCCTTTTGTTTTCTTTTACCTCCATTTACTTCTCTGTTATATACTTCCACTTCAAAAACATTTATTGAGCACTGCTTCTACAGAGAAACAGCCCTCTCCAACCCCAAGATACTATGCTTTCATTTTGTTAACTGTGTGATAAAGATTGTGCTTTTATCTACCCTGTCAAAGGTAGTCTCCCATGAAAGAGTGAATTAAAAATAAGTTCATTCATGAGATATTGAACTATAATGCTGTTTTCTCAATTAGGAGTTTAATCTCTTAGGAATGGAGGTGTGTCTTTGCATGTCTGGTACAATACCAAATCCAGAGTTTACCAGTTCTAAAGAAATGTAATAAAAAAGATAACTACCCTAAAAAATTAAAAAAAAAAGATAACTACTCATAACATTCATATATTTGTATTACTAAGTTTAAAATTATGGTTAGCAGATAGCAAATACTCAATAATTCTTAGATATTTTAGATAAAAAATAATTTATAAATTAATCACATGTGATTATAAGTAGAAATAAACACATTTGACTTTTACCATAATGCTACCTTTCATGGTGGAGGCTATGTGACAATGCATCATTATGTCTTAGGTAAAATGAAATCACACTAAAATAAATTTCTTCTTATAATTCTGTTTTCTAAAGTTATCTTGAAAAGGTAAACTAGGGGGACAAGAGAATTAAACTCTAATTTGCAGAGGGTACTTTAGAATTATAGAAGCTTAGACATTAAAGGGACCTTACATATTCAATCTCTCATTTTACTAAAGGTAAGGTTAAAATATTTAAATTATGTATCCCTTTTTATCAAAACTTCACAAAGACAATAAGGAAATATCCCTTAACTATTTTATGCATTGCAAAATCATTAATGGTCTTACAATTTGGCTCAAAAAAGTGTGAGGATTAAACATAAAAGATGTCAGAATTCATATTTTCATCAGGATTCAGAGATAGTTTTATAAAACATTTATAGATTCATTTCTAATTTTATTCACTAATTTATAATCAACTTCTCTATATCCAAGGAGGAAAAGAGATCAGTGGTGATACACAAGTTTTAGAGTGTCAAGATTGGCATTTCAAAACCCAAAATATCACACCACATTTAAGAATCAAATAGCATTTTTTTAAAATATATTTTTATTGATTTCAGAGAGGAAGGAATAGGGAAAAAGAGATAGAAATATCAATGATGAGAAAGAATCATTGATCGGCTGCCTCTTGCAGGCCCCTTACTGAGGACTGAGCCCATAACCCAGGCCTGTGCCCTTGACCAGAACTGCACTTGGGACCCTTTAGTCGTCAGGCTGAAGTTCTGTCTACTGAGCCAAACCAACTAGGGCTTAATAGCATTTTTAATCCAACAGGGCTGAACAAGAAGTACTTATTGAGCTTTTATTATGACCTAGTATTGCATTGTCTTTAATATAAAGTCAGATTTCTTGATGGTTTAGGATTAAGTCTATTTTAGAGATGACAAAATTTAGTCCAAAATAGGCCATATACCACAATGGTTAAAAAGCATGAATGTTAAGTCCTGCCTCTGCCACTTGCTGCACTCCTCTGTGTTTTTATTGCCTCAAATGTAGAATAGAGAAAATAATAGCTCCTTCTTCACAGCATTATTTTAAGTATTATGCAAATTATTTAAAACAGTGCTTGGCACAGAGGTGGATTTACCCTGAAACTAATGAAACTTAAGCATAAGGGCTGTCCTATTTGTACAGCGGCCTTCCAAGACCCCGGAATGACCTTAGCAATATTTTTATTTGTAATTGTGTATTATTTACTTAAAGAGCACGTCCTCTAATTTTCAAACTTGGATTTACCTTTGCATGTTGTTGTTGTATTAGAAAGATTAAGTACTTGCCACAGGGCATACAATTAGTAATAGCATATCTGAGATATGACCTAAGGTCTATGTAAATAAAGAGCTGGAATTCTTAAGATATTTTTCTTCCTAACATTTTCCCTTTGTCTCATAACTGTGATTATCTTATACAAAGAGCATAACTTGTCATTTCATGTGAGAAAATAAATGTTTCACAATCATATTTCCCTCTTATCTAAAAAGAAAGAGAAAATGCTCACATTCAGCAGTGGTGTAGAGAGTAGCCATCCACCATCGTCTGCCAAACCTCACTCACACATACTCAGTTGTGTTCAAGGAGATGAAGTTGAATACGAGTATCCCTAGTGAAGAATATGTTACCTTGGTTTGTTTGCTACCAAAAGCCAAGCAATATTTCTAAAATACATTTTACAGCATTTTTGTCAGATATAGCCCTTCACCATTTGACAGAAAGGAGGTGTTGAGCCTAGGATCAGAGATATAAAGAGGTGACCCTAATGAACAAAATAAACTGATGATATAGACCCAGAGACATAGAAGCATTGAATAGACTGTGGAATATCAGAAGGAAGACTGGATGTGGATGGGTGGGTGGGGAGAGATCAACCAAAGAACGTATATGCATTATTAAGGGCCCAGTGCACAAATTCATGCACCTTGAAAGGAACTGTGAACATGAGGCTGGGGTGGGCACAGGGGCAGGTCTCGGCCCATCCTCTGTGCCCCTGCCTGGCCCCTCCCACTGTGGCTCCTGGTCCCCTGTCTACTTGCTGCCCTGCTCCCACTGCCACTCCCACGTGCTGACAGTGCTGGCCCCACTTGCACCTGCTGACGGTGCAGAGCGATTTGGGCCAGCATCAGCAGCAGGTGGGGAGTGGCGGCTACCAGCCCCAATCGCCCCTCAGGAGCAGGGGAAGACGGAGAAGCCCTGAGGGGTGATCAGGCCTGGGAGGGGTGAGTGGTGGATGGAGGGGGTCAATGGAAAAAAAAAAAGGGGGGGGGGGAACATCCACAATACTTTCAACAAGAAGAACAAATTAAAAAATAACATTATGTAAAAAATTTAAATAGTTACATATTTTGAACTCCTATTCATTCAAATGCAAAAAAAAGTGTCAACCTTGAATTTCTGAATTCATTCTTTAAGTTACCCATGCATCAAACATACTGCTCTATTTCTGTGATCCAAGTTCTGTACAGTGATCAGCTATATTTAGAGAGTATATATGAAATCCATTTATTCAAACGCAGAGGGCATTATAGTCTGCAGATATAAGCCTTTCAGGATAATTTTCTTTGTCAGCATATTTAATTCTCATTGATTATCCTTATCCTTAAAATAACTTGTCAGTGCTAAGCATCTTCCCAAGGCTCTATTCAATTCACATAAAATAATAACCTTATCCTTGGGTGACTATTCACATTAGCAATTGCTTTACATTATAATCAACTATGCAAACTTCCTCTAAAAAGTAGTGTTACAACAGGCTCCACAGGAATGGAATCAAAATATATTTTAAATAATTGATTCTTAAGAAACCAAGTGTATATGTGTTGTGTATATTTATTTAGCCAAAAAGATGTCTTTAAAAACTCCTAAGCAAACATACATTAAAAAATATTGGAACACAGAAGTATGCTGAAGTTTTGCCTTCCTCATGTACCTGGTGCAGATTATTGCCTCACTTTAGAAAACTACTGTGCTAGAGACAAAGAGATTGCTCTTCCAGAACTGGAATCCACATGCACCTGAAAGAGGTAAACTCATGCCCCCACTTCAACTTTCTTCCACCTTCGGAACTAAAATAAAAAGAGAGCCATATTTTGTGAATTACTTGAAGCTACTATCAAATTTCGTTATAAATAAAATTGTTAACCAGCTACAGACTTTTTAAGACTTCTTTTTAAAAAAAATCCATTTAAGAACTTTATACCTTAATGTTTCATGAATTAGTACAGGGCATTATAACACATCTTATGTAGTGATTTTAAGTCGGCTTATAGTTGTTTGAGTAACAATTCAAGATTTAACCTAGAGCTCAATTTCACCACTGCTACCGTTCTCAGGATATTTTTGCCAGGAATAGAGCATTCCATTCATTGTTCTGAATGGGCTGTCTGCTGCCAACTAGTAACGACTTAAGTTACCAGGTATTCTTAAGGGAAATTTTTTTCAGGAACTCCTGGGAACTAAGAAGATGTTCATACTCAAATATCTGGCATTTCTCAATCCGGTTTTGGGACCATTTTAAATATTCATTGAAGGTCAAACAAAACATTACATAATAACTCCCCATTCTGCAGAATTCACGAATTACCGTACTTCTAATTACAGAGAAAATATCTATCCTGCCAGCAAAACTTAATTCTTCTAAGCACAAAACTTAATTCTTTCTTCTGATGAAGCATTTATGGTATGATGTACTTATGGGAGCAATATGAAGCACCTACTTTTAAAAAGCTTGGCAGATATGTTCTAATTAATTCAAAAGCAACTTTAAATGCAGATTTTATGTATCAATTATAAACAAGAGAGCTGTATTTTATTTCTAATATATTTATTACAAGAACATTTTTGAAGACTTAATTTCAAGTTGAAATTATGACAATATTTCTTATCACCTGAGATAGACATATATCCATAAGTATAGGGAAAGCCAAAGGAAAGTCAAGAGTGGACTAAATAGTGCTTAACAATAATTATAAGGCCAAGTTAACCAGATTAGATCCTATCATAATCACTGTTAATTTTCTTTTACAAATCACCTAAATAAACTATTCTATTTTAAATTTCAAATGAATATATGGGATGCTGCTTTCCTATGACAATTTTCTGCTTCTAGCAAAGTTTAGTAAAAGGTCCAAGCAATTCTCTGACCTCAAATTTTATTAATGAAAACCCCAAGGAATCACAACTCACAACCAAGTATCCCTAAAAGCTTTATAGTGGCATTCTACTTTTCTGAACTTTTAAAAAAGTTGCCGGTTGCTATTTAATAGCAATAGTTTTTAAAACAATCATTATTTTGACAATCAAATCTAATATAAAGATGATCAGGACCACAAATGGAACCTATGTGAATCTTTGAAAAGGCTAATGATCTAAATCCCATTACTGAATGTCCATATGAATGCCAAGTCAAGTTAGGCTTCACTATTTGCTTTTTTGGTTTTTATATGAGAAACAATGTCTATCTAGTGACTTTTAGAAAACACCTTCAGAATCTTAAATAGTTTATTGAAAAGAAAATATCTAGAATCTCCAACATTTTTATTCTTCATGTTGAATAAGAAGTTGCATAAGGTCTTCATGGATCTTTAGGATTCAGTCATAGAACATTCTATTATTCTGGAACCAAAATAAATGACCCATCTTCTGAGAATAAAAGCTCTTCTGAAAATTACTCTTGCTATTAAATACTAATAAGTTAGAGAAATTTAAAAATTCATTCGGATTGTAAACACATTTTAGATTGGCTCCATTTCTTTTATTTATATGAAACTTAGAACTGAAAAGCATGAAGTTTGCTTGCCCAAAGACAATCATTTTGTGACCATATATTTTATTCTCAAATTTCCTGAATACTGTTTTCTAAATATTTTAATTAAATTTTTTTTTAATTTAAAAGATGATCTGGTAGGGTAGGATTAACTTGGTGTCCAAATCCAATTATTTATTTCCCTGGGTTTTGCATTATATCAAATATCAACTGGAATTTTTGTTTTTTATTAATCCTCACCCAGGGATATTTTCTCCATCAATTTTTAGAGAGAGAGGAAGAGAGGAGGAGGTGGTGGGGGAGAGAAAGAGAGAAACAGGTGGAAAAATAAAATGGAAGAAAACAAAAATATATCATCAATAGCAATACTAAACACTGAAAAAATAAATATAAATTAATTATATTTCAATCCACTATATGGCTTATTTACTGCTTAATTTGAAATACCCTTATTTTTACAGACTCCACTATCACTGTGGTTTAAATCTGTCTTAAGGGTTAGAAAAATACAAATCTGTAAACAGAAGCTCTCAATTATAAGAGGAAAGTATCACCACTTACCACCTTTGCGAAAACACATTCATAATAAAGCATCACCTTTTGGAGCACCATTCCATTTACTCAGAGAAACTTGAAATACTGTGAAACTCCTCATTTTTTATTGTTCTTTCCACTTTTTCATAATTTTGCATAGAAAATGTTATATTAAAAAATGTTTCTGTACTCACCTCCTTGAACGAAAATTAGTTTTATGGGCAGAGTAGATGGAGCAGTAGCAAAATGGAGGGAATGAAAGTGGACATGTACTCCCCTGAGGGAAACTCACAGGGCTGTGTGCAAAGCCTTATTGCACTGTTATTTGGCATACCAATGACAGAATTCTTGAATTTATAATAAAAATCAAAAGACAAACACACGCATGCGCACAACAATCCTGAACTACCTGGGAAGTATTCAAAAAGATCAGTATGGCAGAAATATAACTTGTCTTATAAAACCATCAACTTTCCCCCAAAAAATTCTATATATTTTGACAGCATTTAAAAAAAACATTCTCATAAATAATACTACTGAATAATCATTTAAAAAGTAGTAAGGATTTTATTTTGAAAAGGGGAGTATTTTAGAATATTTTGCATGTACTAAGATACAAACCTATTTTTGATAACTATCACTAACATATATTTTTAATAATACCCAAACACATTTATTTATTTTAACATAGTTTTACCAGTTACCAGATATACCATATTTGTGTCTATTGTAAGTTATTAGCAAATAAAACTGGTTCAGAAAATTTTATAGTATAAATTATTGCTGTTTTAGTTTCTTAAGCAAACTTAGTCAACTAAATCATGAATAGTTAAATTTGGAATGAGTTAAAAACAGAATGTTTCAAATAGACATTCATATACAAATTAAACTATGGAGATTGACTTTAAAGTTGTATCACTCCCATATTGTTATGCAGACACTTTCAAATAATTGTATCATTTCCTACTATCTAATTGTATGCTTTTAAATTTACAAGTAAACTACAAGTACAAACAGGCATGACTGAGAGAAAAGCTGTGGAAAAGCCTTTACGCCAAAATAAATATATTAAAAAGTACAGCCCATATATAAAATTACCTTCACATTTTTGGCATAGAGATGTAACATTGGAGGTGTTAATAAAACATTGAACAAGACTGAAACACACATATTGACTCAAAAAAATGTGTGTGTGTGTGTGTGTGTGTGTGTGTGTGTGTGTGTGTGAGAGAGAGAGAGAGAGAGAGAGAGAGAGAAAGAGAGAGACTAAGATAAAGAGAAATTATTTACACTATGGGCATTGCAAGCTTGAAAGTGCAAAGAGAATCAAATCAAAGTAAAATATTAATCATCAGGATTAAAGAGGACAGCTGTGTGAATTCTCCTGAAACCACCTAACGTTCTCAAACATTTTCTAAAGAACCAGTTCATGAAAAGTTTCTCCACAGAGTATTTTCACTTCAGGAACTTTTCAAGTTTCAGGTCTGCCCTACTTTAAGGAGAGCCAAAGCATTGTTTCAGGATTGTATCAGCAGCTGTGTTTTTCGTTCTAATTAGTGGTTCATTAATTTTACTTTTGTATTCATAAACATTTAACTCTTCCTATAACACACTAAATTTTTGTCTAAAACAAAATGAAACTTACTAGCCTACCACTCTCAAATATGTAAGGCAACACAAAGAGAAATTTTGGTGATATTGTGGTACAATGACTGGCCATTGGGGGAAAAATGAATTTAAAAAAAATCATTATTTTCAGCGATCCTTGCCCTGGCCACTGCAGTCTCTGGTTCTGAAGCAATATCCTCACCAGTTAAGTATACATACAAGACCTCACTCCCTAGGGCTCTGTCCCCAAAGAACAATTTTCACCAGAACCCAACTGCAACAAATCACATACTTTCACACAAACTCCAGAGCACACATCCGTGGGACTTTACCTATTTTTATGCCGAGTCTTGAGCAAGTTTCTTCCAAAGGGAGCCATGGTCGCCAGGCAATTGAACAGCAAGAATTTATCTCAGAGTTACCTGAGGATGGAAGGTAGGAGTGCCTGGGTTTCTCTGATGAAGGGAGGAGGACTGGAAGCTTCCTGCTCACCTCCTTAGATGTCCCTGGCTTTCAGCTCATTAGCAGCAGGCTAAGAGAGCTGCTGGAAGTTGTGCAACTGCTGTTTAACTTTGAACTGCGGGATTGTTGTGGCTGCTGCACCTTTGGAGACCTGCCCAGCTTCAGCCTCAAAGAAAGCATTTGGAAGCAGGAAAAGAAAAAAAAAAAAAGAAAGAAAGAAAGAAAAGAGGAAGGGAGGGGGACTCTATTGTGTGCTGTGCTTATTTGCAGACTTGCTAAACTTTAAGAACTGCCAACCGCGCGGGCAGGTTCATACCCATGGAATGAGAATCTCACTTGGTTTGGAAACCCCCCTCCCTCCTTTCCACACCCAACCACACAAGGTGAACTGAGCATACCTAAAAGGATTAAAAGTAAATACCCCCACCTCCCAGCAGCTCCAGTCGGTGAAAATCATCTGATCTGGCAAGTTGGAGTGAGGGCCCAGAACTCTGCCTGCGGATTCCACACGAAAATCCCCTGCCCGGGGTGTCAGTGCTGGGAAGTACGCGGAGGAGGAGCGCAGCTGGAGACGGAGTGCGGGTGGTCACAGACTCCCCGGGGATCTCAGGCCCCCGGTTCACGGTTCTCAGAGCTGCCCCCGACGCCATCCTCCACGCTCTTCAGTTCATCTTCCCAAAGGTGAAGGACCAAAGGGCCCCTGATCTCAGCACTGCCTGGGAACCAGTCGGGGTTTGGAGTCCGACTTCCCAGGGGTTTACGCCAGCCCTTGCCTCATCTTGGGCATTTACTGGGCCTTTGGGGGCCTGGGAGTTCGAAGGAAGAGCCAAATGTTTGTTCCCGCCCCTCACTCAACTAGTAAAGTGACAGGACGCGCCTGGAGGAGGACTTCAGGGAACTCGAAGTGTGCCGTGGAGGTCGAGGGATGGGCAGGCATTACCGGGTCCCAAGCTAGCTCGAACCCAGGACCTGGGCAGCCAGCGCTGCGCCCCCTGAGCTCTCCTTCGCGGAGATGAGGACCTGCTGAGTTTTCCCAGGATATTTTTTCTAGGATTTCCTCTCCCTAATCCCCTCCCTCCTGCCCCTCCTCCCACTCCTGGCACAAAGCATCTAATCATTGGCTTCCTCAGCAAAGGGAGACAGGGAAAGAAGTCAAAGGACTGTAGGTTCACTGGAAATCACACTTTAGGCTATGGGTCTCTGGGCCCTGGAAGAGAGCATGATGGTTCACACTTTCTTTGGGACTCTATCCTCATCCCCACCAAAATCAAACAACAAAAAAAGTGACCAAAAATGACTATACTTTTATATGAACGGGTTTATTAAGGGTTCTACAGAGCTCAAAATTTTCCTCCAATATCTACCGTATCTACCATCATAATTCTTCTCTAGTCCTCTATATTGTATATGTAATTGTATTACATATATGTATATATAGGTATAGTTCTATACCTATATATAGAACTATACCTATATATACATATATGTAATTTATATATTATTTAAAATGTGTTATTTATTTATAATGTACTTGTATATGATATAGATAGATAGATAGATAGATAGATAGATATCCATCTTGGGTATACATCAGTTTCAGTTCTTGATTTTCTTTTACAAGCACATCACAAAAAAATTTGATTTAAACTATTGTGGATGATCACCCAATTATTCTAAGATGTTCTAACCACAATCGCCTAAAGCCATACTGTTTATTTATTAATATAATGCCTGCTGTCAATTTGCAAAGAATTTTGTATTTACAAATACCCGTTTCCTGTAGTTTCGGTTCCCCACCCTAATTAAGATTATTTGTACAGATAGTTTTCATATAAAATGTTTTTCAATAAAGGAATTTTAATGGAACAAGAGGAAACATTACATCTTTATTAGTATAATCTTATGTGGAGTTTCAAGTTAGCTCAAATGAGTTAATTTATGATGTTGTTATTCCGCATATAAAATATTCTATTAATACTGTTCATGACAAGCTCTTTGATGTTAAAACACAGGGTTAATGTCCCTCAGACATTAAAAGCTAAAAGGACTCAGAACATGGGCACTCACATCTAAAAAGAAAAATAAGCAAATAACAATTTTAACAGAAAAGAAGAAAAGAAAACCTTGTTTTTTAAAAAATCAACTTTATTAGTAACCAGATATTGTAGGTAACTGGGAAAGAGATTTCATTTTGCATCTATCAAATTGCCTGATTTTTAAAATGATAATGTGCAAGTCTGTCAGTATGATGGTCAGAGTATACTATCTACATGAGTAATACAGATTGGTAATATCCCTGATAGAAATGAATCTGGTTATGTACATCTATAACCTTCAAAATATTTAAACTCTTTTATCCAAGTTGATTCTCATAAGGAAATAATCAATTTCATATAAAGGCCTATGTTTATTGATATTCATTTGAGAACTAAGTAAAATATTGAGTATAAGTGTTGACACATAGTATTAGAAAAAGTACTAATTTTTTTAAAACAGGGATTATAGGCCAATTCTGACTGCATGTCTTTGCAGTGATATCTTGGAGGATTGCATAGTTCCTCCCAAAGATGTTTCACTTCTTTTGGAAGAGGCATTTTTTAAACTTACTTTTACTATTGAGTTAGGCCCATACTCTGAAAAATTAGATGTTAAATTGAAAAACAAAAGAGTGAGTTGCAAATTATTTTTTATTTAGGTGTGATACAAATGATTTTTGTCTAGTAGAAATATAACTCAAAAGGTTATGGTTTTATTGCCCTGTAGAACATCACCAATTGATCAGAACCTGCCGGCCGGGGGGAGGGACTAAGAGGTTGGCTGTTCCCGCTTGTTCGCCAGCCCTGTCCCCCAACACCTATCACCCTCTGTGTGTGGGGCGACAGGTGGGGGCCTTGGCCTGGCACCACCCACATCTGCTGCAACCCACCCCTGGTTTCCTGTTGGACATCAAGTGATCAGGGCCTGCATTGAGCATCTGCCCCCTGGTGGTCAATGTGCATCATAGCAACTGGTCGTTCCACCAATTGGTCGATTTGCATATTACCCTTTTGTTATATAGGATAGCACTCTTTTCTATCCTCTTTTGGACAGCTTTATACTTCTGCTGCATCCCTCATTAATAAATTTAGCCAATCTCTGATACTTGCCTACTATACATTTGTATGAGACTCATACATTTCAGATTTTTAAAACTTATACTTTAAAAAATTCAGAATGTATCGTTCTTTTCTGAATCAACAGGAAATGTTCATAGAAGGAAGATTCCATACAATTTCCACCTTTCTTAAAAGATAAAATGTGTAAAATTAGTTTTGATGGTAGAACACAAAGGGTCCTTTTACTCATCTATGAGTATGTAGCTCAACCAAATAGATAGAAAAGGTTATTTTCATATATATTTAAATTAATATGAAAAATCAACATGGAAATGGTATATTACATTTGATATGAAAAAAAAAGTGAATGAGTATTTTTCACAACCAAATGAAAAGTACTTAATCTGTGCTTGAGTTTATCTCAAAAGCCAAACAAGGTTAAAACATTAAAACATGTATTCTGATAGAGCATCCTTTTTGCTTCTGGGGAGGAGGTCTCTGCTTTATTCAGAACATAAAAATATATAACATTTTACAGAATGGAAACCATAACATTACACAATTAAGTACAGCTATAAAATCTGAAACAATTCAAGCAATGCTTTTATTTAGAATCTAAATTTCAGATCATCAAAAATAAAGTTATAGCTGCAAATTTTCTTTTGCCTTTGATAGCAATTCCCTCTAAAATAATTGTGGACTGCTTTGCAGTTTCCAAGGGAAACTAAAATTTGTTAGAGTTGCTCAGTGTCATCATAAGAATGAAAACAGTTTGCAAAACAATTTTACTATGGTAACAAGTAACTGAAAACTGTGGTTATTGCTAACAACCCCAACGTGTACTGAGACAGCCTAACCTATGCACATTTTCATAAGCGTTTCACTGGGAACACAGCTGCTCTTTTCCCACCGTCACAGATGATGTGTACAGTGGCTAAGGTCAGATGTTGGAGCCTGTTCAAGCACCAAGAAAGTACTTCTTAACTGAAGTAACCAAGGTAACCACGGTATGTAATAATTCAAATAACTGGGCCCTCTACTAGAGCCCCCCCGGGTGGGCATCACATCTCCCACTCTCTCCCCAGTTCCCTACTGGGAACCTGGAGAGCAAAGCCGGTCAGAGAGGCTGTTCTTCCAGAGCCCCTGGGGACTTCAGTAAATCGCCCTGGGGCCCTTGGTGCTGTCCTGTGCCCCCAGGCAGCGACACAGGCGGACTCTGGGATTCCGGGACTCTGGGAGGGCGTCTGAAAGAGATCAAAGTGCTCCAGCAAAGCCTTCAAATTCTCCGCAGAAAAGGACATTTTTCCAAGGATTTTTGGAACACTCAACCACAAGTGCTGTGCCCCATAAACGTAAGAGGTGGAGGCCGCAGGTCACCTGGAGGGTAACTGTCAGGTACAAGTTTCAGGGAGAGGACCTTGTTTATCATTAGCTCTTCTGACATCAAAGCTGGTTAGGGGTCACGGGAACAGGTGGGGATGATCTGCTATGCACGGGTGTCTTCTTTTCTAGGTGCAGGATGTGATGGTGGACATGCCCTGCTGTGTCCTGCCGCGGGCGCCTGGGCTGAGCTAACAAATTACTAAGACTTTTGGCAGAGTGATGCCTGGACCGTCGCAGAGACGGCAAGGCTTCTGGCTCAGCTTCCTACCTTTTGGGGGAGCCCGGTTCACCTGTGATGGGCTGACTCTCCACGGACCAAGGGGTAGACGGATTCAACAAAGGTGGGCTGGGAGAAAGCTCACCCTGTTTCTTATTAGTGTTTGTGGCACTTTCCTTTAATCGGAAGGAAAAATGTGGACGTCACCTTTGTATATGCTGACCTTGTTCATATGGATATGGCAAAGCCAGTGGAAGAGTGTAATCAAAGGTTATCCTTAATCTACCCACCATCTCCATACAAAGGTGAGCGTTCTTTTCTGCTGGGGTTCAATGCATATTCATGTTGGTTTGTGGCAGCCTGCTGACACGAGGCCTCTCATGGGCTGAAAAGGTGCACTGGTAGCAAAACACTTCAGTTTGGATTCCAATACAGCCAAGGTGTTGGTTTGGCACGGACGTTTCACTAGCTCTTTCCTCCTGTTGGTATAATAACAATCGTCCTCCAGCTTCCTCAGGACTTCAGGGATGTCTGTAGTCCTTGCTCCTTCTTCCGTCCCCCCGTGTGTGCAGCTCCAGTTCTTCCTTCACGTCAGTCTTTTCTGCAATGTCACTTTCTTCATGCATTGCTTCATCCTTTTCTTCACTACTGTCCCAGAGGAAGTGCTTATGGAGTGCTCATCACTTTTATCTTTTTCTTCCATGGGGAGGCTTTTAACGACAGAATTGACATCCGGGAACCAGCAGCGCTTCTCCTTTCTTTTTGTGGTTATGCGAGCTGCAGCTCTTCTTGGCACTCTATGTGATAATCTTCGATTTTCATCGGTGTTACCGAGGACATGATCTTCAGCTGCCCACCCATCCCAGCTTCTGTTCCAACTGTTTAAATGGTCCAGACATTCTGGGATCTTTCTGCCTTTTATTGTCTTTCCCAACAATAACATAAAAACCTGGATCGGTAGGTCAGGGCGTGGCACGGGAGCCCCTGTGGCGCTGCTCTGGGCGGGATGAGAGATGTAAGGCCCCATCCCCTATAGGACAGGAGTTAAGAGCATTTGTTTTGAAGCTACATAGACTGGATGCATGTCATAGCTCTGCCACTTCCTAGTAGAGATCTTGAAAAAAATCCTTAACCTGAGTTTTCTGATCTGCAAAATGAAGAAACTAATAAAAATGCATTCTCATTTTCCATCAAAAGTAAAAGGGGATTTTTTTTCTTAAAAAAAAAATAGTGTCTTGTACAGATGTTTTTTCGTATTACTAGAAATTTACTCTTCACATATTAATGATAAAACTGGCTTAGTGGTATAATTATCAAACTTGTCTGTACTGGTAAGAGCCAGTTTTCCCCAGGGCCTGTATGAAAGGAACAGCAGATCTGAGGTTCTAGATCTTTGGTTACACATAGTTGCTTGATTCTGAACTATCCTATTACCACTAATATGGTAATTTGTGAGGGAATAACATACTATACAGCTTGTTATAATAATCAGTTTATCTGATTTACTTCAAAGTCCATGCTTAATTAAGGAAAATAATAGCAAGATACAGAATCTGTTTTATTTGGACAATAGAGAACTCACAAATAATTAGCACTAGCCAGAAAAGCGGGATCAAAACTTAAATGAGAATATTTGGACCATACGATTTAGCAAAAGGGCACCATGCAGAACGGAGCTGTTCATAGAAGAAGGTAGAAAACCACAAGAAAGTTAGTGGAGTATAAAAAGTTAGACTGAATTCCAGAGTTGCTCTTATTATTACTATTCCAATGAGAAGCTACCTTCTGAAGTTTTTTCCTGCCTTAATTTTTCTCATAGTAAAATAAATCATGTCTTAAAATTGGAATGGATGTGACTTTTCTCACAGGATTTGTAAATACTGGATGTAGGTATCATGAGTAGTGAACTGATTTCTCTAAGGGGTTTGAGCATAGAAAAAAATAATTATCTTGAATGTTAGGAAAAGCCCATAAGCAGAGATTTTTATGGTAGCAATGTTCTTTTGCTTTTCCAAAAAAAAGTTTAGAATGGCATCCCTAAGCTTTTGTAGGCCATATATAATCATGTGTCTAATTAGTCATCCAGCTTCAATAGGCTTTTAACTAATTAACCAATCAATATTTGAATAGCTGACAGGTTGGGTGTTAGCTAGATACCTGTGTCCTAAACAAAAGTCCAAATTTCTTCACTTCATATGAATGAAATTTATGAAATCTAAAGAGATAAATTGACAAATCCCTCTAAGGGTGACTACTACTATAAATCACTCAACTTCAAAAGAAGTGTTGTGAAACACAGCTACTTTAATAAAATTAAATGTGTACATATGATTAAACACTGTCAAATAGACATCACCTACTGTACTAAATAATAGAATCATATTATTATATAATAATGTTTTACAGGAGGTATTTTTATATCTGATATTTCATTTGATCGCAATATTGCTAGCAGAAAAGAAAATATTATTTCAGCACTGGCTGCTGTGGCTTAGTTGGCTGGGTGTGGTCCCATGCACCAAAAGGTTGCCTGTTTGCCCAGCTGGCGTAGCTCAGTAGCTGAGCATTGACCTATGAACGCGGAGTTCACAGTTCAATTCCCGGTCAGGGAATATGTCCAGGTTTCAGGCTCAATCCCCAGTGTGGTGGGTGCAGGAGGCAGCCTGTCAATGATTGTCTCTCATCATTGATGTTTCTATCCCTCATTCCCTCTCCCTTCCTCTCTGAAATCAATAAAAATATATTTAAAAAATGTTGCCTGTTTGGTTGCAGGCTTAATTCCCAGGCTTCATCCTTAGAAGAGGGTATGCAGGAGGTAGCCAATGGATGTTTCTTTCTCTCACGGGTGTTTTTCTCTCTCCCTCTCTCTTCCTCTGTCTCTAAAATCAATAAAAAACATATTTTTCTTAAAAAAAGAAAGGTATTACTTTAATTTTATCAATTAAAAAGCTGACATTAAGAGTTATGTGATGTTTTAACTATTACTCAAAACAATGAAATCAAACAGGAACAAAAGATAACTTTAGAGTAGGTAAAAAAAAAACATAGATATGTAAAATCTCTCAAAAACACAAGACTCAGAGACAAATGCACTTGCTCAAGGGCATGTGTTAGCATAGAGGAGAACAGACTT
Organism: Corynorhinus townsendii; assembly: GCA_026230045.1. Taxonomy (NCBI): domain Eukaryota; kingdom Metazoa; phylum Chordata; class Mammalia; order Chiroptera; family Vespertilionidae; genus Corynorhinus; species Corynorhinus townsendii. The sequence continues at coordinate 137,951,430 of JAPDVU010000003.1, read as the reverse complement.
TGTCAACTATGTTAATAACTCACATATAGCTTTTCAGGTAACTTGTAAAGTAGAACATAAAAACCTAGGGGCTTAAACAGACCATGCAAGGACTCATTTCCCTGCTAAGGACATCAGAGAATAAATTAATTGCCAAACCACACAGTAGTAAGCTTGAAACACAATTCTCTCAATTCAGTATTCTTTTTAAATTATATAAATATATAAGCTCATTCTATTTGTAAGCATTTAAATAACTTGGGTTTAATCTCACAGACCAAAATGACCTGTATTTTATAGTTTATAAATAAAGAAAATAGCTGGTGGGAATGCAGACTGGTGCAGCCACTGTGGAGAACAGTATAGAGTTTCCTCAAAAAATTAAAAATGAACTCCCATTTGACCCAGTGATCCCACTTCCAGGAATATATCCCAAGAAATCTGAAAAACCAATTAGAAAGGACATATGCACCCCTATGTTCATTGCAGCACAACTTACAATAGCTAAGATTTGGAAATAGCCTAAGTGCCCATCAGTGGATGAGTGGATTAGAAAACTGTGGTACATCTACACAATGGAATACTATGCTTCTGTGAAAAAGAAAGAACTCTTACCATTTTGCAACAGCATGGATGGACCTGGAGAGCATTATGCTAAGTGAAATAAACCAGTCAGAGAAAGATATATATCACATGAGCTCACTCGTTTATGGAATGTAATAAACAACATAAACTGATGAGCAAAAATAGATTCAGAGACAGAGAAGCATCGAACAGACCATCAAATTTCAGAGGGAAGGCAGGGGAGGGGCAAGGTAAGAGATCAACCAAAGGACTTGTCTACATGCATATAAGCGTAACCAATGGACACAGACACTAGGGGGGTGAGGGCATGTGTGGGAGTGGGGGTGGCTGGGGAGAAGTCAATGGGGGATAAAGGAGACGTAATAATACTATATGTAATACTTTACACAATATTTTTTAAAAAATAGTTTTAATCCAGTGACAAGAATTTTCATGAACTCATGAAGCAGTAGCAGAGTTTTAAAAATAGTCTTATAAAGATATGAGATGTATTATTACTAGAAATTTGCTCTTTAAGTTTTATGTGCCAAACACTAATAATAACTTTTAAAATGTGGAAGTCTCCTTTAACAAATACGGACTGGATAAGGAAAGAAAAGCTGACACCATATGTTTCCAGTCTTGGCATTAAACACCACTTTAGGCAGTTCAAGCCAAGCAAGGTTTGGTGCAGAGAGTTGTTTACAAAGGTGTTGCAAGGGATAGAGAAACAAAAGCAGAATACTAGGAAGCTGCTACCATACTGGAAGCCGTGAACCAGCAACAGTTTCTCAGCTGCTGGAGAAATTTCTTTGACCAACCACACCTGTTCAAACTTCAGGACTGCTCCTGGCAAAATCCTGCAGTGTGCACTCTAATGCTGCTGGGTCAATATCTGCAAATCCCTCAGATCCTCCCACTTTCAAAACTTTTGCCCATATTCCTCAATGTCAGAACTTGAGAGAAAGTTGGCACTTAAGCTACTAGCTTGGCAAAGTGTCTCAGAAATAGAGTTTCTAAACTTATTGGCATGGTGGAAAATACAGAAGGACATGGACTTGAGAAGAATTAAGTCATACGATTTGAGATTAGCTAGTTTGCCAATATACAGATACCTGGAAGAGTACAGAGACAAAAGACACACTTTCTGTGTATAAAGGAAGTGGAGGAAAAAAGTCAAGGACGTGATAATATTGCCAATGGAGAAAGGCTGAGTGAAGGGAAAGCCGTTTAGTATATGTCCTATCTTATGAGTGATGTAAATAATATACATTGAGTGGCCAGGTGATTATGTGATTATGATCTCTGAATGCACTCAGTCTATATCCTATATAATAAAAGGCTAATATGCAATTTGTCCCCTCGACCAGGAGTTCAACCAGCAGGCAGGCCAGCCAACCACCCATGTCCCCTCCCCCAGCCAGAACCCACCCACCACCCATGCACGAATTCATGCACTGGGCCTCTAATATATATATATATACACACACACATACATACACATATACACACTGAGTGGCCAGATTATCATGCATTCAGAGATTATAGAAAACTCTCTGTCAACATTTCCTCCCCTTAGAAAAAGATCTTATGCTGAACTACTGCCATGTAATATACTCCTAATGACCTAGACCATGAATTCTGGAATCTAACATATCTGAATTTGAATTTGGCCTCTGTTATTTATTAGCTGTGTGACATTGGGACATTGAGTTCCTTAAACTCTTTGACCCTTAATTTTCTAACTAACCTCCAATGATAGAATTCATACCTAATATGATGGTTTTTGAAAATTATAATAGGTAACATATACAACATTCCAAGTAGATAATATATAATCCATAAATGTTAGCTCCATTTTCCAGCATTTCCTGACTATGTGGGGCTATGTATGAAAAATTATTTTGCTGGAATGGATTGTTTCTAGAAGAATTAGGACCAGTTGATGGTTAGTCTTTGGCTCTGACTAGGTTATAAATATTATCAATAAATATTTAAAAAGAATCTACATCTGTACAGCAAAAAAAAAGAAAAAAAAGAAATAGAATATCATTCAATTCAGAGCTTTTAAAAATGTTAAAAACTGATCATTCATTGGTTTAAGACTTTGAGGTTTACCTCAAATATTATTAATACTAAAAATAAGAGCCTTAAATCTATCTTTTACCTCTGAAGGGACTTATGTGAGTGATTCAAATTAATCTGTAATAATAATAACAATGTTGTTGATTTTTAATAAAGGTTAAAATAGTTAAATTATTAATGTTAAAAAGAAACAAACATAATCTTAATAAATTTGCTAATCATATTCTCTACCATTTATCTTTGGTTCATGTTTCTAACAAACACATTGATTTGAAGCTCATTAGTACTTTGACACAATAAGCATTTTTCAAATTCTAGAGTTTTCAGGTTCTGAATTAAAAGCCTACTATTCAAAGACTGAATGGCACAGTACTGGCTTTCAAAGAGCTTGAATTGAATTGGAAAAACAATCGTAATATAGTTATGCATAGAGTGGCAATATGGGCAGAAAAGCAATTAAATCAACTTAGGAGAGTTGAGGAAAATTATAATAACTGAAAAGTAGCTGTTATTATTGCTACTATTATTTATACATGTTAACAATAATAATGGTTTAGAATTATAATACAGTCACGAACATGGCTTTTAAATGATAATGAAATAGCTTTAGAATTGTTTCCTTTTTTAATACTATTAACGATTTAGTGAATATAATTTTAGTTCACCCCCTACCAGCCATCTTTCCTTAAAATACAAAGAACAGATTAGTCTCATATTTATCAAAGCACTAATACCAATTGTTATGAACTAAACAGTCCCACCAAAATTAATATGTTGAAGTTCTGACCCCCAATGTTACTGTATTTGGAGGGCATTTAGGGAGTTGTTTAGTTGAGGTTAAATGAGGTCATAAGGGCAGGTCCCTGATCCCATAGCACTGGCATCCTTATAAGAAGAGAAAGATATAGCAGAGCTCTTTCTCACTGAGGACACACAGAGAAAAGGTCATGTGGATACAGAGAAGACAACAGTTTACAAGCCAGAATGAGAGTTCTCACCATAAACTGAATTTACCAGCATGTTGATGAATGACTTCTAGCCCCCAAGAACTTTGAGAAAATGAATTACTCTTGCTTAAGATACCCAATCTGTAGTATTTTTTTTATGATAGCCTGAGTAGACTAACCCTATCTAATAAAGAGGGAATATGCAAATTGACCATCATTCTGTCACAAAGATGGCTGCACCCACAGCTGAGGCCAAGTTTCCATAAGGAGCCCTAATGAGCAATCAGCAGGGACCTGAGGCTATGCCCTCCCCCGCCCCCACAGGGCTTGATAAGGGACCTCAGGCTGTGCCCCCTCCCCCCAGCAGGACTTAACAGGGGACCTCAGGCCGCACTGCCTGCCCTGGTGTCAGGCTGGGGGACCTCAGACCACACCCCCTGCCCTGGTGCCAGGCCAGGGGATCTGAGGCCGTACCCTGCGCCCAGCGGGGCTTGATGAGGGACCTCAAGGTGTGCATCCTATCCTGGTGCTGGGCTAGGGTTCCTCAGGCTGCTCCCCGCACCCCAGTGCCAGGCTGGGTGACCTCAGACCACACGCCCCACCCAGCGGGGCTTGACTGCAGACCTTAGGCTGTGCCCCCCCGACCCATCACTGGGCCAGGGGACCTGAGGCTGCACCCCTCTGCCTGGCTGGGCTTGACAGGGGACCTCAGGCTGTGCCCCCCACTCAGCAGGGCTTGACAGGGGAGCTCAAAGTGCACCCCCAGTGCTGGGTTGGGGGAACTCAGGCCACACCCCCTGCCCAGTGGGGCTTGACAGGGGACCTGAGGTTGCACCCCTCTGCCAGTGGGGCTTGATGGGGAACCTGAAGCTGTGCCTCCACTTCCAGTGCCAGGCCGGGGAACCTGAGGCTATGCCCCCTTGCCTGGCGAGGCTTGACGGGGGACCTCAGGCCATGCCCCCCATTTGGTGGGGCTTGACAGGGGACCCCAAGGCATGCCTCCCACACCAGTCTGGGCTGGGGGACCTCAGGCCATGCCCCGCATCCTGGTGCCGGGACAGGGGACTGAGGTTACATCCCTTGCCTGGCCGGGCTTGACAAGGGTGGGACTAGCCAGGTCTGGATCTAGCCCAATGGGGGCAGGAGGCTGGCCAGGTCTGGGTCTCATGTGATTTTGAGGCACATGTGGGTGGGCGGAGACTTGACTCTGGGTCCCATGGTGCGCCCCAGACTCTGAGAGGAGGAAGGGTTTCATATACATTTTACTAATTTTCTTTCATCTCTGACACTTCTATTATAGAGAAAGGGCACATAGCAATATGAAATTGTTTCCTCTAATTAATCCCCTTTTAATGTGCATGAATTTTGTGCACTGGGCCACTAGTATACCAATAATATGAAACAATGAACTTGAACTAATTTTTCTTGAAGAAGAACACAGCACCTTTTGCTCTTTGGGAAAAACACTACCTTCTTTAATACTTTTGTGTTCTGAGAGAACTGGTGGGTGGATTTGCACCTAGATTGGAAGCCTCCTGGGAAGTTCATGGATCTCAGTCCACACCTTCCCTTTGAGATTCAATGTTACAGAAGTTCTCAGTGACTAAAAGTGCCATTCTGGATTGAAAGGATACCAGGGTTGCAAAGGGTGATTTGAATCCAACTGTAAGCAAGTTTATAGGTTGCAGTTGCATCTTTCTCACTAGGGTTCTACGGACAAACCTGCAGCCGTATGAGGTACAACTCATTCTTGGAAATTTTCAAGATGCAGCCACCATAAATTTCCAAATTCTTGCTAAGTTTGTTAGTGTAGGTCAGAAAGAAATGTGTGACCCTTAATGCTGCCATTTCTGCACTTGCAGGGATCTAAGCTTGTTAGAAAGTGGGCACAGATCTGCTTTTATGAATCCAGATTTTCAGATTGGAACCTGTGAGAGCAATAGGAACAAGGACACCTAAAAAGCTATAACTGCAGCCCTGAGCAGTATGATTCAATTGGTTGGGCACTCATCCCAGGCACCAGGAGGCTGCTGGTTTAATTCCTGGTCAAGGGCACTTGCCAAGGTTGTGGGTTTGATCCCTGGTAGGGAGTGTGCAGGAAGCAGCCAATGGATGTTGTGCACTCACATCATTGATGTTTTTCTCTCTCCCTCTCCCTTTCTAAAACCCACTACACTATTCTTAAAATAAATTTTAAAAGCTACAACTGCAAGTAAACCTTTCACTTTTTAATAATTTCCTTCCCATATTCTCTGTAAGCAGGACTGATTTGTTTTATAAATAAAGAGGAAAATGAAGGAGAGAGGGAGAGGTAATATTAGATTTCCTGATGAATGCTATAGTCCCCCCCTTATTCATTGCTTTGCTTTCTGATGTTTCATACCCATGGTCAACAATGGTCTGAAAACATTAAATGGACAATTCTAGAAATAATCCATTTATATGTTATAAATCGGTGCCTTTCTAAGTAAAGTGATGAAATGTCATACCGTCCTGATCCATCCTGCCTGGAACGTGAATCATCCCTTTGTCCAGAATATCCTCACTGTACACACCACCACCTTTAGTCACTCCCTTGCCATCTCTGTTATCAGATTGACTGTCACAGAATCACAGTGCTTATGTTCAAGTAACATTTATTTGACTTAATAATGGTCCTGAAGCACAAGAGTAGTGATGCTGGCAGTTCGGATTTGCCCAAGAGAAGTGGTATGTATGTATAGGGAAATAAAAAAGTGTGTATAGGGTTTAGTACTATCCTCTTTTCAGTTTAGTACTATCCTCATTCACTGGAGGATATAGGCATTTACTCAAGCGATTGATGGGAGAAACATAAAAAATGTGACTATATTGTCACCCAATATAGTGGCTTAGATCTTGTAGATTTTCATATGTAGTAAAGTCCTAAAAATTGCTATTAAAACATGGTCACATTTGTGAACAGGCAATCCACAGAAGCATTAAAGAAGCTCAGTGCTAACATGTTAAAACTGTGTCCACAGATTCTTCTATGCTCCTCCCTTCAATAGGTGAAGCTTAATCCCCGCTCCTAGAGTGTAGATAGGTCTTAGTGACACACTTCTAATGAATAGCAGTAGGATAGACTTAGTGACTTGTTTATAACAAATAATGGCAGAAATTATGATTTTTTAAAATGTCCTATATAATAAAAGGCTAATATGCAAATCGAACAGTCACTGACCACCAGGGGCAGATGCTCAACATAGGAGCTCCCACAGGGGGAGTACCACTTAGCCAGAAGCCAGGCTCAGGGCTGGCAAGCTCAGTGGCAGTGGCGGGAGCCTCTCTCACCTCCACAGGAGTGATGAGGATGTCTGACTGCCCCCTAAGGCCTGCTTCCCAGGCCTAAGCCGTCAGTCAGACATCCCCTGAGGGCTCCCAGACTGGGAGAGGGCACAGGCCAGGCTGAGGGACCCTCCCTCGAGTGCACAAATCTCATGCACCAGGCCTCTAGTTAGATTATAAAAAGACTGTAGTTTCTGTCTTGCTCTGGGGAAAGTCATGTTGTGAGCAATCTGTGGAGAGTCCACATGGTGAGGAAGTGAAGCCTGCTGCCAATGGCCACATAGAAGCAGACACCCAGCCCCTTCGGACACTGCTTTCCTGCCAACAGGTTGGCTGAAAGCTCATTAGAGACCTTGAGACAAAACCACCCAGCAAAGCTGCTCCCAGATTCTTGCCTCTTATAAACTGCCTGAGTTAATAAATGGTTTTTAGCTGTTAAGTTTTGGGGTAAATTGTTACATAAAGTGTTTATATCCTAATCACAGTTCCAAATTGTTGGGTAAAGGGAAAACAGTGCTCCAGACACCCCTGGGTATGCGAACAATTCAGCTCAATTCTGACACTGTCTACATGGAAATAGCACCAGATCCCATGGGTGAAGGGTTCAGTCCTACAAGACTGCCACCTCCTACACCCCCAATTTTAGTTTCTATTAATAAGTCCAGGTTGGTACCTGTACTTCTGACTGAATGGTTATAAATCAGAAGTTCCCATGACCCCCTCCTCGGGTTCAATTAATTTGTTAGCGTGGCTCAGAGAAAGATTGAACTTAGCAGATCCCTGTTTAACTATAAAATGGATGTAACTCAGGAACACCAGATGGGAGAGATGCATCAGGCAAGGGTTGGGGGAAAAGGTGCAGAGCTTCCAAGCCCTCTCAGAACGCACCACTATCCCCAGAAGCTCTCTGAATCCTGTCCGTTGGGGGTTTTATGGAGCTTGAATTATATGGACATGACTAATTCAATCATTCGTCATTGGTGAGTGAATTCAGTCTTCAGCTCCTCTCCCCTCGCTGGAGGTGAGGGCTGGGAGATGGAAAGTCCCAACCCTCTAACCACACAGTTGGTTCCCGATAGCCAGCCCCCCATCCTTAGGTGGGATCCCAAATCTACCTCATTCATATAACAAAATACACTTTTATTACTCTCTCACTTAGGAAATTCCAAGGGTTTTTGGACCTCTGTGCCACAAATGGGGACAAAGACCAAGTATGTATTTCTTATTATAAATCACAATATCATACAGAGTTAAATAACTACCACAATTCAACTCACTAGGTATCAGAGAAATGCTAAAACAAAACAAAACAAACAACAAACAAACAAAAAACCCTGACAGTTCTTAAATGGTAGATTGGTCAAATTTTATAAAGTAATTTCTGATATTTATCAGGGCATTCATTATTAATGAGTACTTAATTGAAACACTCTGTGGAATAATTTTCCAATAGACTATCTATAAATGTGTAATATACATATCTAACTCAGTGGCTCTATTTCACAAAAAAATTCACCTAAAGGAGTATGTATAAATGTCCAAAAAGGTGCACTTTGTATCATTGTGTACAATAGTGAAAAACACATTATTCGTCAGGTACTTCCTTAATCCTTATAAGAGTCTATGAGATAGGCTCATTTTTTAAAAAAAATCCTCACCTCTGGGGTATTTTTTTTCCATTGATTTTCAGTGACAGGGGAAAGGAGAGGGGTAGGAGAGAGAGAGACAGGGAAGAGAGAAACATCAATGTGAAAGAGTCACATCCATTGGTTGCCTCCCACATGTGACCTGACCAGGTGAGGGATGGAACCTGCTACCCAGGAATGTGCCCTTGACTGGAACCTAACCTGTGACATTTCACACTTGGGTTCACAGGGCACTGCTCTAACCACTGAACACACTGGCCAGGTTACATAGGCTTATTTTTTAATCACAATTTTCTAGATAAAGGAAACTGGGATGCAGAGAAGTGAAATAACTTTCTTGAGGTCACAAAGCTAATAAGTAGCAGAGCAGAGTTTCAAAGCCATACCCTTAAAAATTACGATAGGTTGCCTCTCAAAAAAAAGCAATATTTTTCACATATTTTAATAGCAGAATGCTTAAACAAATAATGCACTCCAATTATAAATAACTGTATGGATATTAAAGTAAGTAGATTCACATACAATTTAATGAAATGATATCAGTAATTATTTTCTTACAAGCTAAACCACATGTCAAGGATTGCTACTGAAAATTGCCTGAAATTGTTAAGCAGGTGATGCTAATGGAGTAGCGTGGCTAGCTCTAGCAGATTGCCACTATGTGGAATGTAGGTCCATCATTTATAAAATCTCAAATTCTTTTTCAAGAGAGCCTGTGAAAATCTGAATTTTTTAAAATGTGAAACCTTCCCATATGAAACACAGAGCAACAAATTACTTTTCTTAAGTGCTAACGCCAAATATAATAATTCTGAATGCAGACACTACCCACAGTGCACCAGGTTGATAGCTCCCTACAAATTTATAATAGTGGATTGAAAAGAGTTATTCAAAGCCACCTAACAAACTTCACTGAAATATGATTGAATTCATTATCATACCTAAAGAAATAATATCTTAGTTAATGTAACATTAGGCAGCCACTGAAACATAGAAAAATAGAAATAAGTGACATGTTGAGGCCAACTTAATGCTTATACTAACATCCCAAGAATCAATATATCAGATCTTGCTGTCTTGGACTCTGCATAGCCCTATAACAGAGTGGTTGAGAACGTGAATTCTTGAATAGGCTTCATGTGTTCGAATTCCAGCTCTACCACTTACTAGTTACTCAAGCTCTCTGTGCCTCAGTGTTTCTATTTGTAAAATACAGATTAAAATTGTATGGTAAGACATTGAAATTCTGTGAAGAAAGTAGTGGCTTAATAAACATTAACTCTCATTGCTGTGAAGATGAAGCAATTCAGAGTCTGGTGCCAGAAACCATTGTTATCACTTACGAGGCTTTGTGCTGATGTCATTCTCACAAAACAATTCCTAATTATAATAGATCTTACAGCGAAAGAATGTCTTGGCCCAAGGGGGTGAGAGCAGACACTGTTGTAGTTAGAGATCGGAATATAAATTAATAAATTTATAATCTGATTAAAGTGCTTTACTCTTGCCCAGCAAATCTGGCTCAGTGGTTGAGAATCGACCCAGGCACCATGAGGTCACTGGTTTGAGTCCTGCTCAGGGCATATCCCTGAGTTTTGGGCTGGATCTCCAGCAGGGGACTTGCAGGAGGCAGCCAATCAATGTTGATGTTTCCCTCTCATCACTGTTTCTATCACTCCCTCTCCCTTTCTCTCTCTCTAACATCAATTAAAAAAATTTAAGAACTTTACTTTCTGGCATGTTCAGTTATTATGAATTAGTTGACAAATATTTTATTATATCTAGTACTAAAAGATGATCAGTTTTCTGGATCCTAAACAATGCTGAATTCATCAAGAAAAATGCCAACCAAAGAGAAGAGTTGGCATCTAGGCTTTGGAATGTTCTTTTTTTCACAATGAAATTTTTCTTTCAGACTTTATTTCTCTAAGCCATAATAAAAGAATGATGTCTCTCTTATTCATTGTCCAATCCTCCATCTTTAGTTATGAGATTTTAAAATGTAAGTGTTCAATAACTATAAATAGAATGAATGAATTAAAAATGAATGAATAAACCCAAAACAGATTAAAAAAAAAATCAGGTTGTTTGTTGCCATTTACTTTGTTTCAATCTAAGTGTTACTTGGAGAGTTATTTCTGATTCATTGATGGTCTCATTTAATTGAATTCAAAGTATTAAATACTTTGCTGTGTAGTTTACAATCAGAGCAGGAACTGGAGGGGGTAAGTGAGAATTGGAAGGAAAAAAATAGCTATTTGAGAGAATATTTTTCATTCAGTTGAGGGTAAGGAGTTGCAATAATGATGTATATAGAATTCTAGTTCTGGCCACAACAGAGTTATGGCTATCAGGCTTACCTTCCTGCCTTAAAAATCAACAAAATAGGATAAAATATATTAAACAATGCTTAGGCTTTGGGGAAAGCACAGCATATAACTATAGTTCCTGAATAAAGGAAAACTTATGAGCTGAGTCCCACACTAACCCTGATTTTCTGCCTGGGCACTTTTCAAACTGCAGCACAAGGAAGAAAACCCCACAAAGAAGACTGAACCTTGCTGGGCAAAGAAAACACTGATCCTATTTGGGAACTGCTGAGCCTGCTGTATTCCGTGGCACAGGTAGCAGGGATGAGGGAGCTGTACAGAGAAGGAGCCTCAGACATCTGCAGAGTGGTTTCTTCAGATATTTGACTAACTAAACACAAGGCTTGACTCCACAGGCCTCGAGCAGAGCAGAGTAATTGTTGGAACAATAAAAGCAGAACAGAAACTGGAAGAAATTGGATTTCCAAACTGCTAGAGTGAAGAAGCTTAGAAGGGCCACACCTTAAGATTAAGAGCCATGTCTGAGAGCAGTGGTCCTTCATGTCTGGCCCTTAGAACAATAGAGGCAGCATCATGTATCAACTTGTTGGAAATGCTAATTTTCTGACCGCTACCTGACCCACTGAATCTGAAACTCTAGGGGTGGAATCCAGGACTTTGTGGATCAAATTAAAGTTAACAAGGATATTTTTTAAATATTTTAAAATAAAGGTGTATGAAAACACAACTTATCAAAAAGTAATGGAAAGCATCTAAAGCCATGAGTTGATGGAAATTTATAGATTTAACTATTTATTGCAAAAGAGAAAAAGTTTAAAATCATTATTCTAAGCATAACCTAAAGAATATAAAGAGGAAGAATAATATAAATCAAAAGTAAGTAAAAGGAAGTCATAATAATGATAAGACTGAAAAATCAATAAAATAAAACTAATGATAAAACAAAATCAATGAAATAAAAAGTTTTCTTGAAAAAATAAATAGAACTGAAAAATCTCTAACAAATTGATCAAGAAAAAAGAAAAACACTAACAACTCTAGCAATGAAAAGAATGCTCCAAATAATCTACACTAATAAGAGAGTCAGATGCAAATTGACCATACCTTAGCAATGCCCACCAGCCAATCAAGAGTGAGTATGCAAATTAACCCAACAAAGATGGTGCATTAATTTGCATACTCAGGTGCTGAGCGGCCAGGGGCGGGACGCTTGCTTCATTGCCATGGTGATGATGCAGGTGTTCCGCACCGCTCCATCTGCTCCGGGCCTCTGGGCAGCGTGGGAAGGCTGAAAGGAGGCTCTGGGCCGGATCGAAAAGGGGCGAAGGTGGTGCCAGCAGCCAGGGGAAGGAAGGCCCATTCTTGCACGAATCTTTGTGCACTGGGCCTCTAGTGAAAATAATAAATAGGAGCAAGTATATATGAATGAGCTTAATAATGTAAATAATATAGTGAAATTCATTGAAATACACTAGTCACTAAAACAATGATGTATCCAGTCGGGATATATATGTTTAAAAATAGTGGGATATTTACTGAAGCAGCTTCTCAATTGGTATTCTGATCATATTGTCAGAATTAGTAGTCAGCTTCCTAGTATGCTCACAATGAAAGACAATTATTGGGATGCCTCAGTCTTAACATTTATGTTCATTTAGGCAGTTAACTATCTATGTCTCAAATAATGTGTGTTAACTGCTCAACATCTTGTAGACACAAATGAAAAAACTTACAAATAAGCACAGATGACCCTTCTATCATACTTGTGATTATTTTTAGAATAAAACTAAATTAGATAAAATAAATAGAACATATGAATAGGACTAGATTTATTTAAAAATTTTTCAAAAAGCTTAAACTTTTTCCCCAGGCTGAGGTGTTTTCATTGTAGATTCTAAGCACAGTTAAAACAATAATACCAATGTTATACAAACTTTTCAAAAGATAGAAGAGGATATATTACTTTCCACCTTATAATATGGGGTCAGAATAATCCTGATACCAAAATTAGCCAAATGTATTCCAGGAAAATTACAGACCACTGTCTCTCATGAAAAGACTTGAAAAGAATACTTAACGAGAATCCAAGATGGCGGCATAGTTAAACACCTAAACTGCTGGCTCCCGCAACAATTTCAAAAATACAACTAAAAGAAAAAACGTCTATCACCCAGAACCACGGGAAAGATGGCTGAGTGGAAGTTCTACAACTAGAAGGAAAGAGAAAAGAGCATTGAGATGTGCACGAGCACTGAAAAGCTGAGGTACGGAGGCGCGTGATCCGGGCTGGCGGTGGGCATTGCTTTTTTCAACCCAAAGGGAGACAAGCCCCCGATTACTCTGAAATACAGTTTCTGGGGAGACGCGGGAGACCCAAACTCCTACGAGGAGTAGCTGGATTGTCTGCCAGTGAGGGTGGCTTGCTTGCAGAGCTGCGCACAGGAATAATTGTTTACGGCACTGGGCACGGGACTGCCCACAGGGACTCAGAGCCGGCTAACTAGCAGCCATTGCTGTTTGCCACGCCCTAGCCTAGTGACACCCTGAGACCCCGCCCTGCACAACCTACAAACACACCCAAGCTCTAAGCAGCGGCTTTTGCATAAGAAAGCCCTGCCCTATCGCAGCTTAACCTAGCAAACTTGCAGCCCGGGTCAGACAGCTCCAAAACCTCCAAACCACAAGAAAAGAGGAGAAAACTGTAGCTCTCACTGTAGCTCCTGCTGGGTGGCCTCAGACATTAGCTGACCTGCACCCCATTGGAGATCCAGAAGCCAGTGTACCTAGTGGTCAGTGTGAGACACCAGATTTCAGCTCCTCACATCCATAAGTGACACATTCAAGAGGCAGACTCAGTGAGCACCAAAGCCCCACTGAAACAAGTCCTGCCCCATAAGCGTGTCTTCAGCGCAGCAGTTCTTCCATTATAGACACAGCGAGTGCTCACAGCTAATTGGCCTGGAGGTCAATTCCTCCCAGTGTACCAATAGCAATTAAGGCTTAACTACACCAAGACTTTGCACTCAGCCCACAAAGGGGTGTACCAAGAGCATCCACCTCATGTGATTGAGGAGGCTGAGCTACTGCCCCCTATAGATCACCTACCACACAAAGCTATTCCATCAACAGAGGGAAGCAGCCAAAATGTGGAGACAAAGAAACATGTCACGAATGAAAGAAACAGAGGAAAGCAAACTACTGGATGACATAGAGTTCAGAACCACATGTATAAGGTTACTGAAGAATCTTCTTAAAACCACTGAGAAACTTGATGAGACCTTCAAGGAGCTTAATGAGAATGCCCCAAAAATGGAAAAGGATCAGTCAGAAATGAAGTATACACTGTCTGAAATAAAGAATATACAGAAACTCAACTGTAGATCAACGTACCCCAAGAATCAAACCAAAGATCTGAAATATGTGGAAACAAAAAACATCCAACCAGAAAAACAAAAAGAAAAAAGAATCCAAAAATATGAAGATAGTGTAAGGAGCCTCTGGGACAACTTTAAGCGAACCAACATCCGAATTTTTGGGGTGCCAGAAGAAGGGAGAGAGCAAAATATTGAAAACCTATTAGAAGAAATAATGACAGAAAACTTTCCCTACCTGGTGAAAGAAATAGACTTACAAGTTCAGGAAGCGCACAGAACCCCATACAAGAGGAATCCAAAGAGGACCACACCAAGACACATCATAATTAAAATGCCAAGGGCAAAAGACAAAGAGAGAATATTAAAAGCAGCAAGAGAAAAACAGTTAATTACCTACAGGGGAGTACCCATACGACTGTCAGCTGATTTCTCAACAGAAACTATGCAGGCCAGAAGGGAGTGGCAAGAAATATTCAAAGTGATGAACAGCAAGAACCTACAACCAAGATTACTCTACCCAGCAAAGCTATCATTCAGAGTTGAAGGTCAGATAAAGAGCTTCACAGACAAGAAAAAGCTAAAGGAGTTCATCACCACCAAACCAGGATTACATGAAATGCTGAATGGTATTCTTTAAGAAGAAGAAGAAGCAGAAAAAGGTAAAGATAAAAATTATGAACAACAAAATGACGTCAAATACATACCTACCAACAAGTGAATCTAAAAATCAAGTGAATAAAAAATCTGAAGAACAGAATGGACTGGTGAATATAATAGAATCAGGGGCATAGAAAGGGAGTGGACTGACGATTCTCAGGGGAAGCAAGTGTGAGGGGTGCAGGAAGAGATTGGACAAAAATCTTACTCCTATGGATGAAGACAGTGGCGGGGGGTAAGGGCATGGGATGGCGTGGGGAATGAGGTGGAGGGGAGCTATGGGGGAAAAAAAGAGGAACACCTGTAAAAATCTGAACAATAAAGATTTATTTTAAAAAAAAGAAAGAAAAGAATACTTAACAAACTATAAGCAAAGCAAACCAAACATTTATTAAAAAGATAATAAGACAAGATACAGTGAGGTTTATTCCAGCAACAAAATATAGATTTTTTATCTTAAAAATCAATGATAATAATTCAACATATTAATAGAAAAAATTCATATGATACCTTAACCAGTTAATTGCCATGCATCCAAAACAGAAACCATCCCCACACACCACGATATTTTGAATTTAATTTAAAAAATCAATTTGTAATGAATATTATAAAAATAAATATATTACTCACAATTCGGGTGTTCTTGAATATTTTCAGCTAAAAGTTCTCATGAAAAGTTTTCATAAAACTTTACTTTTAAAGTTGGTCAGGGCTGCCAATTAGGGAAAACATTTATTTTATTTTTTTATAGATGTACATGGTATGTGGGGAAGGTCTGCCTCTTAGGTCTACAGATGCTTATTGGCATGCAATGGGTTAATAAATGTAGAAAACTTATTTGACAAAATTAAATACCCATTAAAGATGATAACTCTCAGAAAATGAGGAAAAGAAGAAAAACTTTGAGTTAACATAAAACTTAATTGTGAAATATTGAACTCCTCTCAATGTCAGGAAAAGGGTAGGAATTTCTACTCTCCGCTTTTATTCAACTTTATACTGGAGGTCATTTAAAATTCAATTAGGAAAAAAAACACACACAAGGACACAAATGATTAAAAGTTGAGAAGAAACAAATAAAAGTGTTTTTATTGACAGGTAATATGATTGTTTAGGCAGAATAACTTCAAGGATATGTCAAAAGCTAGTAGGTCTGGTAAGTGAATTTAGTAAAATTTCAGGATACAGTGATACTATGCAAACATCTCTCTGGTGTCTAGATGTTAATAATGAGCAATTAAAAAGAAAATGTAATAAAACAGACCCTTAGCTGAAACATTTGTGCAATGAGAAGTTAAATTTTTAAAGACATAAATAAGTGGAGAATATACAACATTGAAGACTCAATATTTTGAAGATATCAATTATCTCCCATTTGGTCTCTAACGTTGAAGCAATCCCAAACAAATGATGCTTGAGCAACTGAGTATCAAAAGGCAAATTTGAATCTGGACCTCTACAGCATTCATAAATAATAACTTGATATGTTTTACAGATCTAAATTTAAAAGCTAAATTTAAAAAGCTCTTAAAAACAAATATAAAGGAACATTTTCATGACATTGGGGCAGACAAAGATTCCTTAGAATATTAATAGCACTAACCAGAAAGAATAAAGTAATAAATTAAATTTCATCAAACTCAAAAACTTTTACTCAATGAAAGACAGTCTTATAGAAATACACAAGTTGCAAACTGGGAGATAATATTTCCAATACATATATTTGCCAAAGAAACTTCATAATGCAACAAGAAAATGACAAATAAGCCAATTAAAAATGAGTAAAGACCTAAACAAACACTTTCCAAAGAAAAATACATGAATGTCCACTCTGCACATGAAAGAGTTCAACATCATTAGTCATCAAAGAAAAGCAAATTAAAATCAGAAAATGCTTTACACCCAGTATAATGGCTAAACTTCAAATGAATAGCAACACCAAATATTAGTGAGGATATTACTGGTGGGATTTTATTTTATTTTTTAAGATTTATCTTAATTGTTGAAAGTATTACAGATGTCACCTTTTTCTCCAATCGAACCTCTTCACCCAGCTCCTGCCCCTTGACCAGTCCTTCACTGCACTATTGTCTGTGCCCATATAAATTCTCCGGTTACTCTCTTCCCCTCCCCTTCCCTGGTGGGATTTTAAAATGGTACAACCACATAGGAAACTGATAATTTCTTTTGAAGTTAAGCACCTACCTACCCTATAACCTAGTATTTTCACTGCAGGTATTTCTAGAGGAACAATGAAATTATATGTACAGGAAATACTTTTATCTGAATGTTCATAAGAAGTTTATTCATAATAGTTCCAAAGTAAAAAAACACAATGTCCATTTCACAGATGTATACTATAAACTAAATTATAGTATATTTCTACCATCCTATCTAATAAAAAGAGTAATATGCAAATTGACCATACCTCCGCCACACCCACAAGCCACAACCACCAGCCAATCAGGAGCAAGTATGCAAATTAACCTGACCAAGATGGCTGTAGCCACTGAGAGAGCATGAGGCTTGGGTTTCCCTGGCAATGGAGGAAGCCAAGCTTTCTGCCTGCCCTGGCCTGCCTTGGCCTCCACTTAAGGCTACAAATTTTCAATTATAGAAGATAAATAAATCCCAACAAAAATGGTGGCAGCCACGGAGCTGGAGAGAGCAGGAGGCTTGAGTTGCCCTGGGCAATGGAGGAAGTCGTTTCCACAGCCCTGGCCTGCCTTGGCCTCTGCTCAAGGTTACAAAGTTTCAATTACAAAAAATAAATAAATCCCAGATACCAGGGCCTCCGCTTGGGTCACCGGGGTGTGTGGCCAGCCTGCAAACTACCACAGACCCCTCACCCAGGCCACCCCATGCCTCAAGGGAATCCCCACCCAGATCCAGGGCACCCTTCATGACAAACCAGCCAGCCCCCACCCATGCACCAGGCCTCTATCCTATCAAATCCTATTCTAATAAAAGAATAATATGCAAATTGACCATCACTCCAAAACACAAAATGGCTGCCCCCATGTGGCCAAAGATGACTGCCCCCATGTGGACACAAGATGGCCACCACAAGATGACCAGCAGGGGAGGGACCAGGTCTGCAAGGGAGGGCAGTTGTGGGCGATCAGGCCAGTAGGGGAGGGTAGTTGGGAGGGACCAGGCCTGCAAGGGAGGCAGTTGGGGGCAATCAAGCCTGCAGGGGAGGGCAGTTAGGAGTGACCAGGCCAGCAGAGGAGGGAAGTTGGGGGTTGCTGGGCCTGCAGGGAAGGGCAGTTGGGGGTTACTCAGGCCTGCAGTGGAGGACAGTTAAGGGTGACCAGGACTTCAGGGAAGGGCAGTTAGGGGCAAACAGGCTGGCAGGGAAGCAGTTAGGCATCAATCAGGCTGGCAGGGAAGTGGTTAGGGAGTGATCAGGCTGGCAGGCAGAAGCGGTTAGGGGCAATCAGGAAGGCAGGCAGGCAAGCAATTGGGACCCAGCAGTCCTGGATTGTGAGAAGGATGTCCGACTGCCCCGTAGGATCGGGCCTAAACGGGCAGTCAGACATCCCTCGAGGCGTCCAGATTGGAGAGGGTGCAGGCTGGGCTGAGGGACACCCCCCCCCCCCGCACAAATTTCGTGCACCAGGCCTCTAGCAGAATAATACTTTGGAATAAAGAACTACACACTGCTGATATATGCAATAATAAAAATCAATCTCAAAACATTCAATTGAGCAATAGTATACACTTGCAAAAAAAGTACACAATGTTTGATTCCATTTATATAAAGAACAAGAACAGGCAAAACTAAATGTTTGCCTATGACAGTGGTCAGCATACTGCGGCTCACAAGTCACATGCGGTGTGCGAGCCATGGTTTGCCGCTCTGTTGACTAATGAGTTTGCCGACCACTGACCTAGACTCTTGATTCCAATAATTACAGGCTGTTGTTATTTCTTGTGATTAAGCCCCTATCCCAGTGGTCAGCAAACTCATTAGTCAATAGAGCGGCAACCTCAGTTTGCCGACCTATGATATCAGGACCTATGATATCAGAGGAATTCAATGGAAATGTGCATGAGAAAATAATCTACGACTTTATTAGGGTTTGAATTACACAAATTCAAACATTTGTCAAAACTTGATCTTTACACTTAGGGATCTTTACCTTTCATAAACTGTTCTTCAATTAAAAAACAAGCTACAGAGGGACAAATGTTACATGTTGGGCTATCATTAAAAGACCTCAAAATTGGAATGCAAAGAGGTCAAAGAATGATCAACTTTGGTGAGGCAGGAGAAGGATAATGTTCACATAGAATCTTTGAGATGGAGTCTAATATACGATTTTATGAACATATACTTAACTAATTTAAAAAGACTAAGGGATATAAATGTAAAGTACAAAGAAAATGGGAAAATTAGAATAAATGGGAGGAGTGAGAGTAGCTTACAATTAGATGCACAAGCTAACATTTATTGAGTGCTGTTACATACACACTTTGTGATAGATGCGGCCATATAGGAATAAAAATAATCAATATTACTATTTTTAGACAGTGATTATTATTTTTACATTACAGATGATGAAAGAGCCCCAGAGAGATAAAATCTAATGCTACAAAGTATAAAGTAATAGGGATATTAAACCAGGGACTAGCAAAATGGTAAATCTTAAAGATGAATTCAATGCACATTTTCATTTATTTGTTGAGTGTTTTTTTTAACTGAGCTAAATATTTGCATCTAAATATTGTAATATTCCCATTAATATTGGAATTTCTGAAAAGTACTAGCCAGATGGCCCCTTAAATAGGACATGCCATCTGCCTGGTCCCTTGCAGACATTTGAATAATGATCTCTGATGAATGACCATGTTTATCCAACTTCACAGGCCAGAGGAGACAGAGAAAAAAAAGTGACAATAATACACAGTGAAAGGGTCAGGAGATCATATGTGTAGAGAATTCACGATTTAGGGCCTTAAATATTTTTTAATTGAAAGATAGCAATGGAAACTGATAATGCCAAAAGCCAGAAAAGTACCAGAAAGAGAGGCCAGTCCAAAAGGAAAAGTCCATTTTATAGTCACTGATACCCTTTGGATGTTTTCCAACTTGTGGAGATGCTATACTACTAATGAAAAAAGACACACATAACTCACAGAAGATAAATTGATTTCTCAAAATAGCTTGACTGATATTAGAGAATAAACTTTCTCTCGGATAAGAAATGAGGTTGGACTTGGAGCAGTTAAGACCAATGTGATTAAGAACTAGAAAATAGAGGAAATTTATAACCCGCTTAGAGTATCTATGTCTGTGTGTCCTTCTCCGTAAAATTAAAGTATAAGACTAGTGTTCCGCACAGCCCTTTTTCTCCAAATTCTTTGGCTTAATGAATTAGGACCACATTAAAATGTGGCCTAGTACCCCAGGAGTGCTTCTCCATTTTCATTCTATACATACTAGTGCTTCCACCTAGAGGACGACATGGGAACTGTTCTCTTTCCCAGGCCACGCACTGACTCCCTTGGCTGTAACCTCACTTTCTTTATGGTTCTTCTTTCATATTTTTTTCATCTCCCGCCACAGTTAAAGTAATTCAATGAGTGCAGATCCCATTTAAGTGCCACATAACAAGAAGGATTCTGAGATAAACAGTTTATTTATTTGTTTAATATGTACAATACACCCAAGCCTGGAAAGAGAAACAAACAAACAAATAATAAAAACAAGCAAGGTTAAAGTGATGAACTGGAAACAATTTGAGAATAGAACCCAACCTGCCTTTTACTAAGTGTACTTTTAGGTTAAGAGTATTTGCCTGTCCTTTATTTGCCATAATATTTTTCACAGCATGTTAATGCAAGATTTCCTTGGACTTGTTATTGGATCTGGCATTAATATTACAAAGATTAGCTGTTGCTTTAGAAATGAAAGCATTGTCTAGTGCTATTCAAGCTCTACATAATAATTCCTCTTATCCTTATTTAAACTCTCTAAAACACTTTATTTTTTAAACCTACACAATGGGAAAAATATCATTCTTTGAACCCCACTTCACAGTATGCTATGTTACATGAAATAAAATTAACCTGGCATGGTGCCTGTAATAGAGTAGGTTTTCAGTAAATGAATTTCAGGTTTAATCTTAGATTACTCTGAGGCCTGTGGTATTAGTTATGGTGGCTATGTCTAGACCCCGAGTGCTCTATTGTTCACTCTAGTCCTCTGCATCTAACAACTTGGCCCTACCTATTCTTTCTGCACAGATTGGCTCACCAAATTGGAAAGGCCAACATGTGCCTTTAGGACCACCATACTTCCAGTTTTCCTTCATGGCAACATAAAATGTCCATTTTAATTCAAAACAATGTTCAATACTTCCTGGAAGGCATTGTCTCATACCATTTGGCTAGGAATCTCTCCAAAAGAGATTTGCTTCCTGGGTTTTACAGTTCGCAGATTGGAGAATAAAAATGTTCTTGTGAGAGTGAATGAGATATAGCTACCCTAAAACCATTAAGAAGGGATGCTAGAATGTCATTAGTTCCTTAATTCATCCAGTTAACAATATCTACTGAGTGCCTACTATGGAGCAGCATAATTTTATTATTTTTATTATTAGAATAGAAGAAAGAAGACAAAGAAAAAAGATACCTGCTTTTACTTACAACACACACACACACACACGACAAATAAACACTTTGGGGATTGAAAGGGGTAGCAGTAGGATGAGTTTTTAAATAATGGTTGTATCCGTCAACTGTGACCACAAAAATGCTGAACTACTCTAAAACCCAGTTACTTAAAACTAATCATTTAATCCTCTTCCCCATCTGTGAGTTAGCCAGGGTGACCCTGTTTTACACTGCAGTTTTGCAAGACAGCCAGTTTGGCTCTGATTCATGTTTTACCTCATTTGGAGACCATCCAGGGAAAGGTCTTGGGCAGTGGAGGAAGAGAAAGAGGGCAATCCCCAGGCAGCAAACACCTTGCAAGTCTTTGTTTCCCATATGTTTGCTAACATCCCATTGGCTACAGCAAGCCTCATGACCAAAGTCATGGTCAAAATGTGGGAAAGTATATTTCACCCACGCTGGAAGAAGCAGGGAGTGAGTGTCTGCTGCACAGTAATCTCCTAGTAACTACAGTCTTTATTGAAGACCTCTGAGAACAAGGAGTGGCATGTTTTAGGAAAAGCCTGAAACCCAGTGCACTTGAAATATACAGACAGGGGAGAATGGTGGGATATGACTGCAGAGAGGGAGGCAAGACCCACTCAGGATAATATAGGCCACAGTCAGGAATTTACTCTAAATATAATAGGAAACCTTTTTAGAGGATGTTAAGCAGAGAGTAATAAGCATAGATTTATATTTAAAAAACTAGAGGCCTGGTGCACAAAATACATGCATGGGGGGTGTCCCTTAGCCCAGCCTGCACCCTCTCCAATCTGGGACCCCTTGAGGGATGTTCGACTGCCTGTTTACAGGGATCGGGCCATGGAAAGGTGTGGCCAGCCTGTGTGAGGGGCTGATGGCTGTTTGCAGGCTGGCCACACCTCCAGCGACCTAAGCTCCCAGCCTCTCCTTTTCTTATTTTTTATTTTTTTCAGCACCTCCTTGAGCGGAGGCCAGGGCTGGCTGGAAGCAGGTATCTGGGATTTATTTATCTTCTATAATTGAAACTTTGTAGCCTTGAGCAGAGGCCAGGGCTGGCCAGGGCAGGCAGGAAGCTTGGCTTCTTCATCATCGGGGATAACTCAGACTCCTGCCCACTCCAGCTCTGTGGCCACCGCCATCTTTGTTGGGTTAATTTGCATACTCAACCTGATTGGCTGGTGGGTGTAGCGAAGTGATGGTCAACTTCCATGTTTCTCTTTTATTAGTGTAGATACTTCTCTTTCTACTGTGTGGTGACTGCATCAAAATGGATCAAGACTGTTGGTAGGGACACTGTCCAAGTGGCTCTTGATGTAACTCAGGGAATAATGATGGCTTGCACCTGGGTGATGGTGCAAGCCATCATTGGAATGAGAAAAATTCTTAGATTTGGAATATATGTTAGTGGCAGACCTGAATTCCTGAGGGTTTTCATAGCTTAGAAGTGGTGGGTGAGAAGAAAAAAATAAATAAATGAATGGCTTATAGTTTTTTGGATTTGTGCCACTCAGTAAATATTAGTTTTAATTGCTGAAATGAAGAACACTAGATTAGGGGGTATTTTTGAAAGGTGTTTGGAGGACTCAAATGATTTATTTTAGGCAATAAGTTTGCCTAATGATCCTTCAAGTCCAGCAGCTAAGCATGTGATTGGTTACACAATTTGGGAAGTCAGAGATGCAAATTGTGAGGTAACCAGGGAATAGATAAAATTCAAAGCCATGGGACTTATCAGGATCACCAGGGAAATAATCTAAGTTGGGGGGGAAAAAAGATAAAACCACAAAGTGCTAATAATATAAACTACTATGTTCTGAATTTAACATCTAATAACTTCTTAAAATAAAGGAGGGTGTTTCTCTGACTCTGCTCCTGCTAGCTCAAGTGCATCTGTTTGATTTGGGTAGTAAAGATACTAGAGATATTTTCTTAGATATTGTAACATAAGTAAGGGGGAATTTTCTTTCAATAAAAATTCACCTCATTATATTATTGCACTTTTATTTGTAAAACGGAGAAGAGAAAACTGTTAGGAATGTGGGTTTTTGTTTGTTTTGTTTTGTTTTCCATGATGCTTTTATTTTAGTCTTATAAAAATGAGGTTTAGTCAAAACCGGCTTGGCTCAGTGGATAGAGCATGGGCCTGCAGACTGAAGGGTCCCAGGTTCGATTCCGGTCAGGGGCATGTACCTTGGTTGCGGGCACATCCCCAGTGGGGGGTGTGCAGGAGGCAGCTGATCGATGTTTCTCTCTCATTGATGTTTCTAGCTCTCTATCCCTCTTCCTTCCTCTCTGTAAAAAATCAATAAAATATATATATAAAAAATGAGGTTTACATGGAAAATTACTTGAGCATTACACATAGTGGGTAGTAATTTTTGTGGACATCACATTTCTTTTTAGAGAAACAAGATTATAAGTGAAATCAGCAGTAACTACAATATGGAACATTTTTCCTTAAATGACGGCAACTTGTTGCCATGTGAATCCCAGCCAAAGCTTGTGTTATAATTGGAGTTTAAGTGGCAAAATGTTTTAACTACAGAAATCTATTATCAATTTTTCCAAGTTAATTGCCTATAAAGATGCAAAAGCAGAGACAGGGAGAGCCAAAGGGAAATGAGTGTGTTATTTATAGAGATTATGGGCAAAGCATGATTACATATAGATTGGGAAATTGGATATTTAGTTTATATTTACCTAAGTCTGCAAGGTCTGGGTCATATGCATTTTGTGTGGGAGAGAGTATATATGGGTGTGGTGTGTGCATGCATATAACCATCTGTATGTCTAGAAAATGCACTTTAATTGAACAGAAAAACCAATTGAGTTTACAAAGAGATTAAGATCATTGTTTGTTCAGATGAATCAGGGTTATGGTTCCAAACCAGAGACTCACTTAGAGGAATGGTGTAAACCCACAGTTTATCCTAAGCACTCAGCAGGTGAATGCACATAATCCCAGGGCTCTGTTCTTAACAAGCTTTTTAAAGTTGACTTTCCCAGTCAGGGGGGAGAAGAATGACTAGAGAAAGGGCAGAGAAAACTGACAGTTAAAGGCTCACATCAAATATTAAGATTAGTGATAAAAGAAAGAGTTTTAAATCACTGAAATTAGAGATGTGGCTGAAAAAATGTTGCAAATAGAAACATGGGAAAATATGTTAGAAATTTAAAATAATCAGCATTTTGATTCAATTTAGTAAATACATGTTGGACACTTAAGGATTGTAAGTCTTAGAAGAAGAGGATATACACCGATGAGTGACAGTCCTTTCCTTCTAGAATTTTACAGTTGTAGGGGAGGAAAAATAACTTACTACCTTTCTAGGTTCTTGTTTGAGACCCCTCTGTCATAAAAAGACAGATTAACAAGAGAAAAACAAATAGAAAGTATGCCTCCTGTATTAGGAGATACCCAGAAAAACTGAGTAACTCCCCAAAATGGCCTAATCCACTCCCTTATATACCATCTCCAGCTAAGGACAAAAGAAAATGTTGAG
The DNA here is from genome assembly GCA_026230045.1 of Corynorhinus townsendii. Classification (NCBI taxonomy): domain Eukaryota; kingdom Metazoa; phylum Chordata; class Mammalia; order Chiroptera; family Vespertilionidae; genus Corynorhinus; species Corynorhinus townsendii. The sequence goes on along the minus strand of JAPDVU010000003.1, from coordinate 137,926,394 downwards.
GGGTGGGAGAAAGCCAGTTATGGGAGGTTACCAAGAAAAGCAAATTAAACAAATTTAAGATTATAATGCAGATTTGCCTTCTCCCCTGATAAGAGTTTCCAGAGATTTAGTCATCCTTTCCTTTCAGGTACAGAGAGGAAGACACCCTTACAAAACTAGAAATGCTTAATTAATGTAAACATTCCTTATTTGGTTTCCAGATTTCTGTGTTTGCTGTTTCTTAAAAGTAACCAACTCAAGATATTCAATATGCCAAAGAGGCATATTTTGGGGTGGCAGGTTCTGTTTCTCTTCACAATTTACCACAAATGAATGAGCATTTAGTAGACACTGGGAATAGTAGAAGTAGATGAGACTACTCTCAGGATTCAAACTTAGAAAGGTTTAGTTGGGTTAGGCCAGTGGTCGGCAAACTGCGGCTCGCGAGCCCGCGGTTTGCCACTCTGTTGACTAATGAGTTTGCTGACCACTGCCTTAGGGAAAAACACTTAAAAAAACATTTTAATAATGTACTAATGTCTTTAACCTGAAGTCAAAACTTCTGGGTAAGGGTAATGCCTTAGGCTATAAAATAGAAATGAGAGAGAAGGTCAGGAAGCAAGAGGCAAGGAAGTCAAGGGGATGATGGAGGGCCGATTCCAAATGGTGAAAACCCCACTGACTGCTTCGTTTCAGATATTAAGCTATAAAGAGGTTGGAGAGACTGGGAATCTGTTAATGGGGTGATGAAGCCTCTAAAAGAATAGGAAGGAATCACCCGGAACCAAAGAGCCACTATTCATCAAATTGTTGTTGGGCTTTCCTATCTCCAAATTAAAAAAGTTTACAGACCACTCTTTTCAATTGTCATTACTTTAGGTACCTCTGTTGATTATTTTAAGTCATTAGCTAATAAATGCCTAATTAAGTCACAGAAGATGCTCAGATATCTACATATGGTAGAGATGCTGCAATCTACTGTATATGCATCCAGATAAACCTATTTACCTAAATACATAGATAAAACCTAGAATTAGCCACTCCATGGTGACCTCCAACTGAAGGCCAATACATGAAGATTATCCAAATGTAATGTTCAAACTCTTTAAGAGACATTTAAAGAATTGAATAAAAGATAGAAGGATTTTAGGCATAAAGTCTTTAAAGTAAAAGTAGTTTACTCATATCCATAAAGAGGTGCCTAAAATCCTGCATTAATGACATAGTAATTTGGGTGCTTCCTAGAATATTTTTGTATATGTTTTCATTGATTTTTAGAGAAAAGGAGAGTGATAGGAACATTGATGAGAGAGAAACATCATCAACAGCTGCCTCCTGCATGCCCCCTACTGGGGAGTAAGCCTGAAACCTGGGCATGTGCCCTGACCAGGAATTCAACCAGTAACTTCCTAGTGCATGGGTCAACAACACTCAACCACTAGCCACACTGGAGGGGCCCTAGAGTACTTTTTGAAAGGCAAATATCTACAGGTAACTTAACCTTATAAAACAAATTATTTAATTATTTTCTATAGCTTGAAGGCATTGGTGTTGAAAAGGAAAAGAATAACAGATTTTTTAAAAATACCAACTAGAGGCCACAAAAAGTTACACATACCTTTTTCCCCCAAAGAAAAACAGTACATAGCATCTATTTGATTTTGAGTCATTTGACATTTCCCCATTTTTTTCAAATATATTCTTTATTTAAAATAATTATCACACTGACAAGTAATATTCAAGTGATATATTTAAAACAAAATTAATTTCCTTATTCATTCTGTCCCTTTTTTTCTAATTAATTAGGAACAAAATTTGTCAACATTTTCCTTAGCTTCATATTAAAGAAATCACTTGAAAATAGGAATCACACTTCCTTTTACTACTAGGCCTCTTGCATACATCTTAAAAGATTATTCTTTGTATTTGCAATTCCAAAGAAGACAAAACAGCACATTTACATGTCAGGCAAAGAATATATTTTTTTAAAAGTAGCTTTAAAAGGTTTCTATCAAAAAGATGCTCTGCTAGTGAGAAGAAATTAAGCAAAATACTCATAATTCTGTGATCAATTACTTAAAAATAAAGCCTTTTAAACTTCTATTTCTCCCCCTAGTGGCAAGAGATAAAATTGCAGATGTACATATTTTACAGTTCTTTGCCAATTAATTAGCCTTTATATAAAACTTTGCTCAAGTGAGTCAGGTTCAATATTGTGTTGTATGCAAGTTTGTAAAGCAAAATAAAAGTAACAAAAGCATCAGTTATTGTTAAAATGTTAAACATTACATTATATGAATGACTCCTTGCTAGTTTAAATTATTAAATTATTCAAATTAATTCCTTTCCTTAAGTTTAAGGCAAAACGGAGAAGCTAAACTCATAGACATGTGCCATATAAATAAACTCTTTGTAGAAATCAATTCAGATTTTTTTTTGCTTGTTACCATATGATTGATATATTTAAAGAGTGAACAAGCCTGACACCTTTACCTTCAAATATTCACATTCATTCCTGACAGCAGATGACTCCATGTATCCTGAAATACCTAATGCAAGAGGATTGCTTCACTCCAAAAGACATTTTGAGCAATTTTTTGTAACAATGAAGCACATGAAGGCACTCTCTTAGAAATGTGCCTTTGGTGAATGGTGGTTGTTTAGGATTGTCTCATTTCCTGAAGTTTTGTCTCATTTTTATGACTATAAAAGGGAAAGAAATATAATGGAATGGTGAAAACCAGTGAGAAGGAGATTACACAATGAATAGGATATAGCATCAAGGATGACAGAAAAAGAGGAAAATATCACAAAACAGCAATCAGTGATACAATAATGCATTTTCCCACCTGTTAACACAATTTATAGTTGGATTTTAAAACCATGAAATTGTTTTCCTAAGAAAAGTAATCACAGTTAGCATGCATACTATAATTAAATTATTCTCCCAGTTACTTATTATAAACAAACTTTTCAATTTGTTAGGAAATAATATCTCATTCCTTAGGGTTACTAGTATTTTTTATTTGATTGTTTCCTTTATCTAAATTATTTTGCTTAGCCCCAATATTACAATTGATTCTCTGCTGATTTTTTACCTTTTTCCTTCTTTTAGCATGTGTTATCTAAGACCAATATTAGTCTTGAAACCACGAAGCATTGGAAGTTTTATCAGAAAGAGTTATCGGAAAAGAACCCTAACTCTTTAAGAACTTCCAGAGCTAAAGAATCACTCATGTCAGTCCTTCATCCTCAGGATGTTCCAGATATTAGAAATGACAGATCTCCTGCTTCACAAAATGAAAATGACAACTTCTTGGAGTCAAGGATTGAGAGGAAAAGGGAAGCAATTGTACTGGAAATTCTTTGCTAGTATGTTCTCTTTGGAATTGCTTTGGAATGACGCCGTCTGTGTGTCAGAAATCTGGAGTAGCAGCTGCAATTAAGGAAGATGTCACTTTCAGAGGAGGGGGGCCAAGGAGAAAAGGAGGAGGAAGTGGGGGAGGAATGGAGATAAAGGGAGGGCACATCCTGAAAAGATAATCCCTGTATGCTCTCATGACATCATCCTCCTGCATGCACATATATATATATATAGGGAATGGTCAAAGCAACTCTCATACTTCAGTCACTTTCAGAATCAGCTAAAGGCAAGAAGAAGCACCAGAGAGAGTCCCCCTTCAGCCTGTCTGAAGTTTATGAACTTGGCTCCCTAGGAATCTCAAGGAGATGATGGCAGGAATGAAAATCCAGCTGGTCTGCATGCTCCTCCTGGCTTTCACCTCCTGGAGTCTGTGCTCAGGTAAGCTCAGCTGCATCTCATAACTCCCTGAAGTGAATTCTTTTTCCTGTTTTGTAGTGTGTGGCTACTTATGTTAATGTATCCAGGGAGAGGAGTTTTCCCTTATTCTGGAATTGCTTTTTAGCGATAGAAAATGCATATTTTCTTTCTCTGTCTTCATGATTATAAGAACGAAAAGATTACTGCTTTTAAATCTGCCAGGCAATAAGAGGGATTTTAATGAAACACTTCAGGTCCTTCTTTGGAATGTAACTACTAGAGAAAATAAAAAGACACCTAAAACTTAATCTAGGCTGGTCCCTATCTAATGAGAAGTACAGATGCAGTGCCTGTCAAAGTGTGAAGCCTTCATGAAAACCCATGCCATTCAACTGCTTTGTCTCATTCCCAGTCATTCTCTTAGAAGGCAGGGGCTTCTCCCTCCCCCAAATTATTGGTCTTCTATGTGTGTATGCTAAGAAACAACGTGACAATTGATGATTAATTAATAAATAAATGAAGCATTATTTGTAAACAATTACTTTGAGAAAAATACAAAAATATTTCTTTTTGAGAATATACTCTACATAGTATTTTTATGTGACAAATAATAGTCATCCTTTTATTGCATGCCAATTAAGTTGATACAAATATATTTGGAAAATTGGCATTCTTATATTAATTAAAAGTATTTACCTAGAGTGTTTTGCATGTGATAATTAAGGAGAAGCCATATATTTCTGAGTAATTATCAATAATTCATCTTAAAAATGAGATTTAAATTTAGAAGAGTATCAAAACTATAGTGACTGCAATATACTTCAATTAATTTTTAAAATAATTAAATGATCACATCAAAATGAAAAAGAAAACAGAGACTAAATGCTGGAAAAATAATTTAACCTGTTTTATACTTTTTATCTGATAGGTACGACATTGAAATGTTTAATTTAAACTTCTATGATTTTACTTAAATTATGAAATTTAATTTAGCAGAAGATATAAATATTATCAAAAATTTTAAGTCTTTTGATCTTTAAAATACCTTGAACTTCTAAGTTTGCAAATTTTTTAATGAGATAAATACCACATTTTCTAAAGTTATGTTTTTATCTAATAATTGCAAGAGGTTAGAGGTATACTTAGAGCATGTGAGTAAAACTTGATTATTGATTAAATATTTCATTTATAAAAAATTAAAAGTTCTTACTTTGATAAGCCAAAATTTATGGGGATTCCAGGATAAATTTTTCATGAATGCCTAAAGGGATTTTTATTTCTTTTGAAAAATAGATTATGCCCCTTAAATAATAGGAGAAAATGATCTCTGGTATAATTTAGTTCCTATATACAATTTAACAAGTGGTTTCTCCAAGTGCCACACTTCTTCTTAATAAGAGTGTATAGTGCAAAGAAGATAGAGCCTTTTTAACTTTTGTTTTGTGTTATGAGATGCATGTCAGTGTGTTTGAATCCAGTCATCTTATTGTAGTGTTCTTTAATTGTTTTATTACTTTACAGTCTTTGTGTGTGTGTGTGTGTGTAGAATATTCATTAGTGAAAACTTAAACTGCTAGTCTTTTAAAAAATCAGAAATCTATTTTTAATGCTATCATACATGTATTAATGGACATACATCTTATTTAAGCAATTTTTCTTAATAGACTGTTATAAAATTGCTAAGTACACAGACTTGGATTTTTTTTTAAGTAGACAAACACTTGTTTCAAAGCATGTTTTATAAAATAGCATCTTAAGTAAATCTGAATGTCTTATTTATTCTAAAATTATCAGTAAGCAATTCCTTTTGTTTTGTTTTTGTCTTAAAAGTCTGCACACACCTTTTCATGATGCTGCTTGTAAAAATATCAGGGTGCATATATTCTATATGTGTAAACTATTGCTGGTGAAAATTAACCAGCATATGATGACATTTCTATTATATGATATAATAAGTTTTTTAAATTTGAGATTTAGAGATTAAATAACTCCAAATCATCAGTAGCCCTTTTGCCATATAATCATGTGCTTATTTTCTTAGAAGTGCTTCTATTACTCTGGCTGCCTCTTAGTCTAAAAGAAAACTACAACATATTTTCTGACTACTATTTTAAGTAGAATGCATACATAGGAAAGAGCCTGCATCTAAAAGTAATTTTTAAAAGATAAATCTAAAATCTGCAGGTTACAATATAATTATATGATATGTGATTATATAGTAAACATGTGGTTTTGATTTCACTCAGATTCAGAAGAGGAAATGAAAGCATTCGAAGCAGATTTATTGACCAATGTGCACACATCAAGGGTAAGCTTTTCTTTTTTTAAACCATGGATGGGAAAACATAGGGACTCTTATTATAAACTGGTGTCCCTTTCCTATAGTACTAACTTCCCATAAAGGCTGAAATGTTCATTGTGAGTCATTTCCTTTTTCGGGGAACTTTTCCTTGAGTTCAAAGGAGTTAAGGGTGTTGATGTGACAGGGAAAGAAATTATAGTGACTATCAATCAGTATATTGTAACTTTAATTAAATAGTCACGTATTATTTATTTGAATGTGTACATGTATTTAAAGGAATCCTGTTTCCATTCCTACCGAATTGTATGTGATGAAAGGTATATTGGCCTCAAGTTAAATACATAAATGAGAACTCAGTGACATTTTGCCTTTTTTTATTATATTGGGGAAAGTAAAATGGAGTTCCTAAATTAAAAATGAAAGTTCATGACAATCCATGAAAGACATGTGGTAGAGTGTAAAGAGAACAGAGTGGCAAACAGAAGCTTTGAGATTTAATACTGCAACTGTGACTTATGAACTATTTGCTCTTAAGGACGTGGATAGTTACCATTGCTTGCTTTCATTTATCTTTTACTTTTAAATGCTGTTGTTGGAGTTATGACCTCCTAGACATTAACATTAAATCCGTGACTGGATTTAAGTTCTTCCTATAACAGAAGTGTTATCTGTACCTGCTCATTGTTTTTATTGAATTAAGTAAAACTTTGTATACTGGACCCTATTATTCCTCTCCTGGGGTCTTGAAAACAAGGTTCCTATTGGTAACCTGTACCCAGGAATAAAACTCAATTAGAATAGACCTGCTTATGTGCTACTACACTGTGTTGATATACCCAGTGTGCATCGGAATGTAGAGTCAGAGAACAGGGTTCCCTCCAAAAGATGTTTTCAGAGAAAATCAAATGCTGAGGTGAGGCGTCACCTGGTGCAATCACTGTTATAACTCTGGGATATTATGGTAAGAAAGCTCCTGTCTAATTCCTGAAGCAATGCTCCAATTCAGGTCTTGTCATCTCAAGTTTCTCTTCTCTAATTGGATGAGTATGTTTTAGCTACAATGATCCTTACTGTATACATAGAATTATGTTTGCTAGTTTGGCCTACTTTTATTAAGAAAGGTCCCCATAAGTACACCATTGAGCATACTTGTGCTTTTTAAAGTCTGATGGAATGGTAGCCAAGCTGGACTTCATTCCACCTATTTCTGTCATGTGTGATTCTGTGACTTGTTTGCTCACATTACTTATTCAACGTTAAAATTTATCTTTTTAGGTTGTGATATTCAGCATTTTCTTTTTGAAGAGCTCTACCTTTGTTAAGAATATTAACACATGTCAGCTTTTACATGATAGCTTGTTTTTTATTTTAGCTCAGGATGTTAATTTTCCAGAGAGATAATTTATTTAAATTATCTTCTTGTTTATGGATTTTGGTTTGGATATTTGTTTAATAATACCTTTCCAAGTTTGTAAAATGAATTGTATATGTTTAAACATTATTTTATTTATACCTAATCCATCTGCATATTTAGACTATAATATGTCAAGAAAAAATATTATTAGCTCTAAATCAAATTTCCTCATAGCCAAACTGTCCCAAGGATTTCAAATGAAAACTGTGCTCTATGCTACACCCTCATATATACTTGGATCTATTATTGAACATTATATTCTCTTCTGTTGAGTTTTATGTTTATTCATGCTCTATTAACTCACTCCTTTAATTCCTGAAGTTTTAAAATACTTTTCAATATCTGGTAAAGTGAGTTCCTCCTCATTACCTTTCTATTTTTCTAAATCCCTGTGGTTATACTCACACATTCATACTTCACAATTAACTTTATAATTATTTTGACAAATAGCCTCTCTAACTTCCAGCCTCCCCATATTTTCCAAATTGGAACTTTGATTATCAGTTGGATTACAGTTGGAGAATAATTCAGAGAGAATTGACACCTGAAACTATTGTTATTGAGTCTTTTCATCACAGCTTAGTAGTCATTCCATTTTTTATGTCATTTAGGAAAAAAATTGTGCTTTCTTTCATCTATGCTGTTTGAAATGTTTCTTAATTTCTACTAGTTATGACCATTTAGGTTCTCCTTTGTCCTTATGTTTTCTCATTGATTATAGTTGGCACATGGGAGAGTGGTTGATTATGGAAATCATGGTAAAAGACAAGATATAGAGAATATTATAATTTTCAAATAAATTGGTGAGCTGTGATGCTGCCTATGACATCTCAATGTGTGAAATAGATTAGTGGTCTCTCACTACTCTAATTTTCCAAATCTATTAGTAACACCTTAGTTCCTGCTCCACTAGACTCTAAACTGAAGTGTAATTAAGAAGAAATGGTATATTTAATGTCTTCACTTGTGATGTGATATACATATATTTATATATTTCTACTTACTGTCATTTCTTTTATTCTTTCTTGCTTTGCTCATGTATGAGTGCATGTGTGTGTATTACTTACCGCAATGTTTTAAAATAGAGAATATGAGAATAGAGAATATTGGCACTATTCAACTTTGTGATATGAAGTGATAAAATTAATGACAGTGTATTTATTAGACTAAAGTAACAATTAGACTCTAAAATGTAGTAACTTAACACACTATAAATTTATTTCTTACTCATATAAGTTTTAAATGCAATATCTATTTTTTTATATTTCAGGTCAGTAAGGCAAGTGTTCCTTCTTGGAAAATGACTCTGCTAAGTCTTTGCAGTCTTATAAATAACCTGGACGGACAAGCTGAGGAAACAGGAGAGTTTCATGAAGAGGAGCTTGTTACAAGAAGGAAATTTCCCATTGCCGTGGATGACTTTAGCTTGGAAGCAATGCTGACAATATACCAGATCCGAAATATCTGTCACAGCAGGGCCTTTCAACACTGGGAGGTAAAACAAAAGCAAAATATATATGTACTTGTACTTAGAGGCCTGATGCACAAAATTCTTCGTGCACTTGGTGGTGGCGGGGGGGGGGGGGAGGAAGGGGGAATTCCCTCAGCCTGGCCTGCGCCCTCTCGAAGTCTGGGAGCCCTCGGGGTATATCTGATTGCCAGCTTGGGCCTGCTCCCCATGGGGAGCACGGCAGTTGGGTATCCTTAGTGCTGCTGCAGAGGAAGGAGAGTCTCCCACTGCTGTGCTCGCCAGCCATGAGCCCTGCTTCTGACTGAGTGGCTCCCCCTGTAGGCAGCTCCTGCATTGAGCTTCTGTCCACTGGTGATCAGTGCACATCATAGCCACTGGCCATTCTGCCGTCCAGTTGATTTGCATATTAGCCTTTTATTACATGGGATATAATTAAGTTATCTCTCATTTGTAGCAATTTTAAAAATTCTGATCATTATTATAACAGGAAGACATTAATATAAAAAACAGAATAAATCACCCTAGCTGGTTTGGCTCAGTAGATAGAGCACTGGCCTGCAGGCTGAAGGGTCCTGGGTTCGATTCTGGTCAAGGGCACATGCCCGGGTTACGGGCTCAATCCCCAGTAGGAGGCACGCAGGAGGCAGCCAGTCAATGATTCTCTCTCATCATTGATGTTTCTATCTACCCCTCCCTCTCCCTTTCTCTCTGAAATCAATAAAAATATCTTTAAAAAAGAAGAATAAATCATGTGTTGAAATTAACATTCCCTCCGATCTTCAAAGTGTCCTTCACATATTTGGAGTTGAGAAAAACATTTTTCTTTCAATCTTAAAATGGGGGTATGTATTAAGGCAGATTTAATCCAAATACTTAAATGGATGGCAGGTTTGGGCAAGTTTTGGTAGTGGTTGTGGTAGCAGTGCCTAACTAATTTAGGCAACTCAAAATGTTTTCTTAGAAGATCTAAGTCATGTGTGTTTATCTATAAACAAACACAAAACACAAAAAGTTCCATTAGCATTTTAATAGATTAGGCAAATAAAACCAGATGGCTAGGGATACACACACACACACACACACACACACACACACACACATATGTATATTCATATGTATGTTCCTATTTCAATTGAATGTGTGGATTTTAGGCATCCTTAGCAGCTAAACCATCATTAAGCATCACAATCTAAAGAGATCATTACCATTTAAACAGAACTTCCACATATGTTAACTTCTGTGACTAAGTATGTTAGTTTGTATTCTCTCTATGATTGAGAAATTAATCTTTGGAATGGTTTTCTAGTCAAGCCAGTACATACTTAATTGGACATAAAATCATGTTGATCTTTCAAGCCAAACTTATTTTACTAGATTGAAAACTATTTGTTGTGATTTATGATATATTTCAATAACATTTTAGTCTAAATTGAAGCCTGAAAAATACTCAAAGTTCTATTAGATGTGCTCCTTAATTGGAGCACATTTATTAGCATGTGATCTTAACATATTAAAAAGGTTAGTTTGATGAACTAGAAAGAATACTGAAAAGTTGTATTCTCATTCTTTCTCAGCCACCTGATAGCCATCTCTTCTTGGACAAAACACATTGTTTTTAACCTCATTCACATGTCTTACTGTCTGAATCATAAATTAGAGAAGATATAGAAAAACACTCTGAAATAGAATACTTCATGCATGTAAGTTTCATTCATATTCTGTCTATCTTGCAGGTGATTCAGGAAGATGTTCTTGATAATGGAAATGACAAAAATGAAAAGGAAGAAGTTATAAAGAGAAAAATCCCTTACATTCTGAAACGGCAATTATATAAGAATAAACCCAGACGACCCTATATCCTCAAAAGAGATTCTTACTACTACTGAGAAGTTAAATATTTTACTTCCATGTTAACATGACTTATCATTCTTTAATTAAATATCAAATTACATCTGTGTGCAAATGTCTCTTCTACAGTTGTGGTTTATTGGATGTGATTTTTCTGATTAATAGAATTGGACTAAATGTGTTTAAATAAATCTAGATCTTGAGCATGATATGTTGTGTATAGCTGAAGTAGATATTAATTAAATCATTTATAGAATATTTTCTAATTTGGCAAAGCACTTAATGGGGTATTTAAACAGTCAAAATGTTTGACGTTTTAAACCAAATTGTGAGACATTATAATAGTGTCCTACAGAAAAGTCAAGCCTAAATATCATTAACTCCCCAAAAGTAACAGTACCGCTTTTATTATTTGACTGAATGTTTTTGAGAGATATACATGTTCTTTCCCAATATTCAACTCCTGAATCTCTCAGTTATGGGGAGGTAATAGTGATAAAATAGGATCATCTTAAAAGAAGAATCAATGAACTATTGATAATTATGCCTATCTTAATAAATGATTTGCAACTGAATTTGTTTTCCTGTTAAGTGAACTTATTAGCCAATAAAGAGAAAATAAGCCATAGGGACCACATGTTTTTCTGATACTTCTTTTTATAAGTATGATTTTTATTGAATTTAGAGGGAGATGGATAAAAAGATAGAAACATCAATTGGCTGCCTCCTGCATGCCCTCTGCTGTGGATCAAGCTCAAAACCTGGGCATGTGCCCTGACCAGGAATCAATCCGTGACCTCTTGATTCATGGGTCAGTGCTCAGCCACTGAGCAACACTGTGCAGGCTGAAGATTAACTTCTATTAGAAGGGTTACAATATATAGGCTCCCCCCCACTATGATTTAGTAAATAATAACTAAATTTTTAACGCCATTTAACGCATTTAGTAAATAATAACTACTCTTTTTCTTCTAATTGGGAGGGAATTTTCGAGGCAAAAGGAATACTGTAAATGAATCCTCATAAATTTTGTTTGAGACCATATTTATGGTGGGTCTCATAAACCGTCATGGTCCTTACATTTCCCCATTAGTAGAGACATCCTAGACTCTCACTCTTACAAGGGTCTAGGAAGAAAACTCTTCAGAGGCCTGCAACCTAGTCCATCTATGAAAGATATCAGGGAATAAGTTGTTCTGGAATTAAGATACATTGAGAGCTCCATGTCTTTTGATGAGATTGTTCCTCCCCTAGTCTGAACCCCACTCAGTAGTACTGAAGAACAGCCCACTGATCTCTGGGCTTTCCTATTAAAATTATGCCTTCTCACAACCACTACCCTACCATCTTTACCATCCTATAAAACAACATGGAAAAGTGCCAAAGCGTTGATCCTAAGAAGGAAAGTATTTTGTAGTGACTAGAGTGTGTACTCTGAAGTCAGAATGCCCAGATCCAACTCCACCATTCACTAGTAACCTTGGACAATTTATTTAACTTGTTTATTCCACTGCAAAATGTGGAAAGTAAATGAGGAGTGGAGAAGGATATAAAGTACTCTAATATATGTAAAATGCTGAAAAAGGTGCCTGGAACATATTAATAGCTAAATGTAACAGTTTTTCTGGCCACATTCATGCCAGTTTTCCCTTTCCCTCACAAAACTATTGAGCATAATATAATTTTACATATTAACCTTCTGTGTTAAAAAAACACACACAACTGCTGATCTCCTAATTAATTACTTGTTTCATTCATTATCCTTGAGAACTTCCACATACTTGTAGAAGATCTATTCAATAATTTTCCTTCCCAGTCCCTTACATCTCCACTTCTGATAATAAATACTTTATCCATTTCATCTCACCCAAACACTTCCACAGTCATATCACAGAACTTTTCACTACCAATAAATTCGGCCTTCCTAAAATTTCAATTTTTAAGCACTCTACTCTGTAAATATCATATTTTGTTTCCAGTTCATATAATCTGACACTCTCACTCCAACATTTATGATCCTGTTTAATCCATTGTCTCCATTTTTTTTCACTCTTCACTTTCTACTCATGCCCACACTTTGCTAGTTACTTGATCTAGATTCTATGGTTCAAATTAAAATCACTCCCCTATGTCCCTCAACTTCCTGTGCTGCATTAGATAAGCTTGTGAAAATGTTATTAAACTGAAATCTCCCCCAATTCTGGCCTCACCTGAGAAGCTGAACAAAGCTGAAGAAAAACACTCAATGCTGTTGAAAAGTCACGCTTAAATTTTCTGATCACAGATCTCAAGTCCTTAGTGCTACCTAGAACTCCTACTACATTTGCCTAATAAAGTTTGCCTCTAATTCTCACTGAAGTTTGTTTTATACCTTTTCTCCTATCTCCAGTTGCAACATTCATCAGTCTCCTCACATCAGATGATGTTCTAATTATTTCACTAAAGATTAAAAGCAATAAAAAGAAAGTTGCATGTTTTCCTTACCACCAAATGTAACACCACCCTGCATTTACCCCTCACTCTCCCATTTCAATGGAGGAACTGTTCATTTCAATAGAGAATTAATCTATATTATCTTCTGAGGTTCACTCCTTAACCCCCTTGTCTCCGTAAATTGTCCCACACCCTGCTCAGGCTGAAAATCTAGTAGTCATTCTTAACTCTTCCCTTTAATACACACCTGCCATTTCTCCCATTAAGGACTTTGTTGGGTTTTCATCCAAAATGCATCTCAAATCCACCTACTTCTTACCACATCCATCACTACTGCCCTAAGCCACAATTTCTCACCCTGGGACTATGGCAATTTCTTCCTAGCTGCTCTCTATTTTATTATTTTTATCCGTCTGAATATGGCTGAATACATTTTCACAATTCGATAATGCCACACATCGCTTCTCAATATCCCACAATGTCTTTCCATTACACTTTGAATAAAACCTAAATTCTGTCCTAGATGGCCTTAAGTGATCTGGCATTTGCCTGCTTCTCTAATTCCACTCATTCTCCTCCACTCACACTGGCCTCTTGTTATTGCTCTAACATATCCAGCTTGTTTCTCCTTGTTTTAGCCTTCACAGCTGCTGACACCTCTTTCCTGGAAAGCTCTCTGGCAGAAAATCCTTCTTTGCTGAGCACATAGGATATCCAGTTAGAGATGCATTCCCAGCCCCCGCTTCCCCCCCCCCCACCGTCACTAGGAATGACTGTTGGAGCTAATCAGATATTCAGTGGAAAAAATGTGTACATGTGGCTCCTTTATAACTTAAAGAGAAACCTCATTCCCTGAATTTTATTTTTTTCTAATTGTTTTTTTCCCTAAATGTGAATTTATTTTAACCACACAAATGGATACCATTCTCTTGAGGATGATGCTGATCAATAGAGCCTAAGGCTTTTACCTACTTTGCACTACAAAGCTGTCTCACCATCCTGGACCAACCAGACTGTTGAAAGAGAAATGAATGTCTAACTCATTTAAGACACTGCATTTTTCAGCCTCATTGATACACATATCAACCATCATTTTAATTGTTAAAATGAAATGTTTTTCAGGCCTTTTCATGGTTTATTTCTTCATATCAGTTAGATCTCTGCACATGTATGCATGCATAATGAAGCCCTTTCTTAACACTCTATCTTAAAAAAACACACACACAAAAAAATGTATCCCTGAGTCAATATCTCCACTTAATTTGCTTTGTTTTTCCTCATATTTGAAAAAAGAAGCAACCACTGACAAGCCTTCATCTGGTAGCTGCCCTGGCACTAACAGTGAGGCCATGGTGTTCTCCTGTTAAACGTAAACAATGTTATAGAACTTAAACTTCAGACAGGATCACTCTATGGAGGATGGCAAAAGACAATAAACAAGGCCACTTTGTAATCATGTCTGAGTAAAAACAAGAACAAGAACAAGAAGCCACAGAAATGATCCCATATCCCTTTTCCCACATAATGTGAGTGACTGCTGCTTCTTTACTACTGCTTTACTTCTGCTTTATTTTTCCACCTCATGCATCAATATGACAACCTGGCATTGCCTTCATTGTCTTAAAGCATCCAAGCCAGAGCAAAATGAATTGACCAACAAAATAAGACCCAAAGAATAGATACATGGAACAGACTGACATACCTCAATGTGAGGTTGGGGAGAAGAGAAGAGATAAACCAAAGAATTTATATACTTACTAGAGGCCCGGTGCATGAAAATTCATTCACTAGAGTGGGGGTTCCTCAGCCTGGTCTTCCCCCTCTCACAGTCCGGGAGCCCTCAGGGGTGGGAGGTGACCCGGCAATCAGGGGAAGGTGACGCCCCCATCACACTTCTGCTGCTGCCACTGCCAGCAGCACAAGCCTCGGCCGGCCCTGGTTACCTGAGCCTTGGGCGGTTCTGGGCAGCTGGGCAGCTGCCATCCGTGGCTTGCCGGCACCTCTGGCCTGCCCTGAGTGGCTGAGGGGACTGGGGGATTCTGGAGGCAGGTGCGTGGAGCAGCCAGGCCCACCTGGGGGTGGGCCTTGTCTTGCTGTTTGCTTGCTGCCCCAGTGGGGCTGAAGGGACTGGGCGCCGCCATCTTGTGGCTGTGGGCACCACCATTTTTGAGGGCCAGGCAGTCAATTAGCATATTCCCTCCTTATTGGCTGTGGGTGCTGCCATCTTTGCGACAGCATGAGGGTCAATTAGCATAGTCCCTCTTTATTAGATAGGATATGCATAGCTCATGGACATAGGCAATAGGGTGGTGAAAACCTGGGAAGGTGGGCAGAGGCTGGGAGGAGGTGGGTAAGGGGGAGGGAAATGGGAGATGCTGTAATACTATCAACAATAAAAAACATTTTTAAACAAATGCCTAAGTGAAATGGGGGAAATGGATTGGTAAAACATAAAAAGGAAGAACTAACACGAACTGGTACTTTATATATATTATTATGTATATTATCTTTAATTTTGTCCATTTTATATCATCAAAGCTGAAAAATGTAAATTCAGTCCTTATGCTTCCATTCCTCATCCCTTTGGAGCCTGAATGCTAATCAAACGAAGACTTTAATGCAAATTATATTGGGAATGGCTATATTGTATGGAAATTTCTGTTTCAAATATCCACTTTAGAAGCAATAATAATATTTACAATATAATTTTGAAAATTAGAAATCCAATTATGTTTTTGGGATTTTATTTACCTGTTCTCTTATTGTAAATATATATTTAAAATATACAAAGAGTACAACATTATATGAAGATGTGAAATATTATTTAAAGTTAGACATTATTAATCCTGTTTTACAGATGAGGAAACTCAGTTTTAGGAGAGATTAAATGACTTGCCCAATGTTGAAGTGAAAGTAAGTGACAGAATCAGGATTCAAACTCGAGTGTGTTTAACTCCAAAGACTATTACTTTGTCATTCTATTTCTGTGTGACTCAGTATGAGCACACCATTGAAAACATACTTGAGTTTTAGATGGCAAGATTCCATACTTGAAACTTTATATAAATAATGGCTAAAAAATATTTAACTAGAATCTTTTGATGGATGAAGGAAATGAACATAATATTCCTAAAAATATGATTTATAATTTTGTATTAATATGTTAATATGTAAATTCTCAAAGTAAATATGTCAATGTACTCTAATTTTTTTATCATATATATATATATATATATTAGTTGAATGAAGAATTGTTTGAAGACTATTTAGAACATAACCTTTACAAATATGTTTGTTAAATTATTCATAAATATTTCTATTTCTGTTTTCTCCTAAATAACTTTCTGAGTTTTTTGTGTGCAAAATATAATAATTAAATGGCCATAATAAAATATCAACAAAATTATATTTAATATTTTATACTAGTACTATAACAAGTATGGACACCTTTTTATCTTTAAAACAAATGGAAAGGTTAGTTATCATCCATTGACATTTATTTACATATGAAAACATAATTCAGCTTTTTATTTATTGCCAAAAAACAAGGATCTTGAAAAGTCATCTATTTCTTCCAAATGTAAGCACTTTTTTAAAAACTTTGTACTCTTCCTTGCCTTTTAAAACTAATAAAAATTAGTCTGAACTTGCCTCTGCTCTGAATTCTTTTAAATATCAAAATATGCCTGAGCAAGCCACACAAGCCTCTAGCATGGCACACACACATACCTAGGTGTGGACTGCCTCTCTGGCGGCATCTTGCCTTCCTTTCACTGTGCACTTACGCTGATGGTTTTCTTGTGCTTTCTGCTCCACACCTTTTGTAATGTCATTTCTTCTACTTCAAAATCACTTCTATCTTCGTCCAATTGACTGCGCCCCATTCTTTTAGAAACTAACATAAATGCCACTTTGTGGAAGCATTTTCTAGCCTTCCAGCATGGCATCCGAAGTTCCGTTAGGTCTCCCTGTGTTTCTTCTTTGCACTGCTGTGACACATTTCGTATGTCTCTGCTAGCACATTCATCGCATGGTACACGGTTAAGCTGCATGTTTTCTGAAAATACTTCAAAATTCTTTAAGCTAGTTATTATGCCTTGTTCATCTCTGTATCCCTTTACAGTTCTGGGCACATAGTACACACTCATGAAGGTGTTTGCTGAATGAATAGATCACTGCTTAGCTAAGGCAGACAATAGTTGTGGCCTCTCATTCTCACCCTACTCCTTTGTGGATAATCCGGTAGAAAGTAGCCCTCTAGAAAGAGCAGATCTATCCCTCTGTAGACTCAATTGTATAAGACCCCCATGTATACAGGGATTCTACCTCTAGCAATTCTCAGGTTCTACTGCAGAATGGCCAAGGAGCGCCCCACAAATGGAGTGCCATCCGCATTTTAATGAGCTACCTAGTGACTCCAGGGATTCAGTTACTCAGCTCAGTGTGTGATCAGTAGCACACAG
Source organism: Corynorhinus townsendii (assembly GCA_026230045.1). NCBI lineage: Eukaryota > Metazoa > Chordata > Mammalia > Chiroptera > Vespertilionidae > Corynorhinus > Corynorhinus townsendii. The sequence goes on along the minus strand of JAPDVU010000003.1, from coordinate 137,908,703 downwards.
AGCAAAGTCCTTCTCCGAGAGAGTAGTCCTAGTTGTGTGATATCTACCCAGGAAGCATGCAAAGCTTAATGTCTTTTTAAAAAGCCCAGCTACCCTGGTGAGCAAATCGATTCCCTCCCCTGCACATTGTTGACCAAGACTAACACGAACCAGTTTTTCTCTGATTAAGAACAACAGCGTAAATGCAGCCAGGCTTCCTGTGACAGAAAATCTTTCAGAGCTCCCAAGCATGTTGCTGAGCTTTACAAAAAGACATTAAGCTTTTGCATGGGTAGGTATCGCACAGCCAGGGCTCCTCTCTGAGAAGGGCTTTGCTGTGTGTGCTACTGATCACATACTGAGCTGGATAAGCTCTGGAGCCACCAGCTCAGTAAGATGCTGTTGGCACTCCATTTGGGGGGCACTCTATGGCCATTTTGCAATAAGAACCTGAGAATTGCCCCCACTGGGCATTGTTGACTAAGACTGATGAACAGAAACCAGTTTTTCTCTGATTAAGAACAACAGCCTAAATACAGTTAGGCTTCCTGTGACAGAAAATCTTTCAGAGCTTCCAAGCATGTTGCAATGATGGCACCTGATTTTCATCTTGTTCCAATTTAAATTACTTCAGACACTTTAGGGCATTGAATATATGGATTTTCACTTTAGGAGAAGCATTCAGATGAATACCGAGATATTGTCAGTTGGAAATCTGTGCAAATGAACCTAAATAAGAGTTTTTGAGTGTTCTCAGCAAGGTCCTGGGAAAAATAAAATAAAAGAAATTAAGCCATTTTTTTTTACAATCTTATTATTGGTGACTTTTAAAAAGAGGTGTGAAGTAATATAATATGAGGCTGCATTTACTATAGCACAGCCTAATGAAAGCCAAGGCAGCTGATATTTACAAGAAAATGTTTCATGTCCCTGGCTTTAAATTCAATAACTGTAAAAATACCCTCAGTATAGTGCTTGTAAAGCTAATTCCTGCTCACTTAAGAACTTACCACTCCTCTAGCAGATAGAAGCCTGCTGTTTAATAGTATTCAAGAAGCAATCTGACTCACTTGCTGTTCTTAACCAATTTTTAATCAAGACAAAGCTGCCTACAGACAGGACAGTTTAGGAATGTGCAATTTATTTTTTCCTGTTATCTAAAATGTGCCAAAATGAAACTGACTGAGAATTGCCAAAATATTTTTATGAAATCTCTGGAAAACAGTCACAAAGTTTGTACCAATGCCACATTAGCTTTCTGAGAACATCATTCTTTGGGGTTTAAAGTCTTAGAATTGTGTTTCATTTTCATAAATTTTTCCAAAAATTCTGATTTGTATTTTATCAAGATAGAATGCAGTTTAGTTTTTTTAAATTAATTCATTGTTTTAATTAACAATTATTTCTTGAGTACATACTCTTTGAGGCACTGCGCCTACCACTGGGGAGACCAAGTTAAAGACATACCTTACTGTGTACAAATATCTTTCCAAACCACTTGCTGTCTTAGTGACTAAAGTTTGGCCACTGGATTAAAAGAGAAAGTGTTCACATGGCAGTTTCCTAATATTTCCTTGAGCAGACAACTGAAACAAATTCTTTTTACCTTATGTTTGATCTTCCTTCCTTCCTGCCTCCTGGAACACAGATACCATTTTGGGCTTTACTGTTGGCTTTGCTGGGAGGGATTTACCCCCAGGCCAAGAGGCTGTGAGGACCAGCCGTGAATACAGTGGAAGAGCTGCTGTGCAGGAGCCGAGCCTATGAAGCAGGACTTGCTTCAGTGGGACTTTGGTGCTCACTGGCTCTGCCCCTTGAATGTGGTACTCGTGAAAGTGGCAGGGTTTTAATCTGGCGTGGTGCGGTAGCTCTGGGGGCTTCTGGGAGGGGCAAAGTCAGATGGCTGCTATTTATGTTGGACTTGGAGGTGCCCTGGAGAGGCCAAGCTGTGAACCAAGGCTGGCCGCCACTAGTGCCCGGTCTGGGGCCACTTATTGAGAAGTATGTGGCACACTGATTCCAGCTGCTGCTCCTTTGAGAGCTTTTAAGAAAGTTGAAATCATGAGACAAGAGAGGCCAGTTGTATGGAAAAGTCATTGGAAAAGGCTTGGATGAGCCTTCAAGTAGGGAGTGGTGGGCTCTAAGGGAATCACCAGGGCCAGGGCAGGGGGGAATGTGAGCCAGGTTGATGGAAAATTCAGATATGGTGCCTACCTGTTGGCTTGGTGGAAGCTCAGCAAAGGGACAACGGTCTCTGCCAGCACTTCTGTCTGGGAGAAAGCCGCCCCTCCAGTTCTCGCCCTGATTCCAGACAAGTTAGTTCCTCCCCGAATGCCCCTGGTGCCTTTTAAGCTGCTGCTATGAGTCTGAGAAGTCAGTGTGTGGGCCCTTTAAGAGGAACTACCTGGGACTCAAGCAGCCTCTGTTTCACTCAGCCACAATCCCTGCCGGTTTTTACAGCCAGAAGATATGGGGACTTCTATTCCTGGCACTGGAATCCTCCACAGCCAAGATATCCCTCCTCATTTTAAATTGCCACACGTGGGTGTGGGTCCACCGTGTTCCATGACTCTACTTGGAGTCTTCGCCACTCCTACCAGTCTTGGTGGCGTCTTCTTTAATTTCTTAGTTGTGGACTTCCATTCAACCAGATTTCAGGTAGTTCTAAATTATGGTTTTAGGTAGTTTAATTGTAATTTTGATGTGGTGTGGAAGAAGATGAGTACTGGTTTACCAACATCACCATCTTTGTAAATCCTGTATCTTTTCTCACATAACTTTTCTTGCATTTTTCTCTCTTCTCCATCTTACTGTCACTGTAGTTTTGTCATTCCCTTTTAATTTGTCACTGCTAAGCAACTTCTGTTTGCCTTGTTTTCAGTGACACTTCCATCTAATTGTTTCTTTGTATTTTTGAATTGGGATATCCCTAAAAGCCAGTTCTATGTTCAAAATTTTTGAATATTGCTTAATTAATGTAAAGAAGTAAAGCTAAAAAAATACTTAGCAAATCGCAAATTAGCCCCTTCATATATATTATTTGAGCCTAATATTTTCATATTACTTCATGCAATTCCATTTATGGATCAGATTCACTATGCCTCTAATTGTATTAAAGGTGTCCTCTATCACATGCCCCTTCCCCTTATCTGACATTTACATGTTATTCTTCATAATTCAGCTGAGATTCCACCATCCCCAGAGTCCTTTGTTGTCATCACAGTGCTAAATGAGGTGCACTTTCTCTGGATTCTCACAGCACTCTGCCCACATCTTATTGATAATACGTTTTACACTGTGACATTATGAAATGCATTAGGAAAAATACCTCACTCTGATTAGGTCTTCAATATATGATTATTGCAGGAGACACAATTCAACCCATAAACAATACAAAAGTCACAGTTTAGGCGCTAACATGGGCTCCTATTGGGTTCTATATACGTTTGAGACACTCTTTTGATATTTTCAAATATAAATTGTCTGGTAAGTGGTCGAATATAGGAGACAGAGCTTAAAGGCAAGATCAAGCTGGAGGCAAAAATTATAAAATTAAGAATCATAATCTTATAGATAGTAATTGATTGCATATGCATTGCTGATGTTAATTAAGAAATAATAAAAAGGAGAACTAAACAGCGCATTGACCTTTATTGAAGAAACATAACTAGAATCACATTCATTCATAATGTAATTATTTAACTATCTGTAAGAATATGTAGGAAGTACTATATGAAGACAGAAACATGAAAATCATTAAAAAAACACATTATCTTTCAGAACAAAATAGGAAGTTAAGATATGCTGAACTTCACCAATTATATTGTCATTCTCTCATTTCATAACAATCAATTTAAAATTTTATTTCCTACATTTTGTGCACATTTATGTGAGATGGTTAGAGTTATAGAAGTGAAGATTTGAAACAAAGGTATTCTGAATGGAAACTTAACAAGAAACTTTAGTTTGGGGAATTGCTAGAGATATTCCAAACTAATTTTGTTTTCCACCAGCTTCTGCTGACCTTTGCAATTTTTGTTCAGTTTTTCAATCCTACTTTGAGAAATAATGAAATAAATAAACGTGCTGAGACCAGAGTCAGAATCTCTATGTATTTATGGACAAAGTATCAACATGTATTTTGGACAGTTATATGATCTACAAAGGAACATGACAATTTCAAACAATTTATGATTGAATCAAAGAGTCTATAGTGAATCTTATTTTGCTCTCTGCCCAGGAACCCAAGCAGTCTTTGGAATAAGTACACAGCTCTATTTGGATCTTTCCACAAGGTGCAAAGATGAAAAGTACCACGTACATAACTGACTACATCTTTGAAAGAAATCCCTTCATCTTTCTGTGGTGGGCTATGCTTCCACCTAGGTCATCCGTATGCTTGGCAATAGGTGATTTCTGAGGACTATTCACTGTAGTTCCTATTGAAGCAACCAGTATGCTGCATCAATCTAGAGTAGCTTTCAGTAATGATGCAAAACCTTCGGTTGTCTCCATTATCTGCCGCTAAAAGCTAGAGAAAAAATTCTGAAGGGCACTCTGCATCTGCAATAAGGGCACACTCGTTAACTGATGGAAAGGGAGAGAATTATGCATTTCCCTGAATGCTCTGGCCCTTGGGTCAGAAAGGTTGCCATAAATATGTAAAGGAAAATAGTCTCTGTAATTTTATTAAGGGAGCATGGACATTTACATGCCAATTTAAAGATGGAGGGAAATAGCTTTTCTCTTTTCTGTAGCTCAGTGACAGGAACTGATAAAATCATTCAATTCTATAATATCAAAAGGAAAACAGAATGAAATACTATGTTTGATATACTTTGAACTATTTTTTTCTAAAATAATCAAGAGTGACCCAAGTTTTACCTCTACCTTAGAATGACATGAAAAATATCAAGCTAGCTGACATTGACTATATTTATCTGAAAGCAAAATAGATACATAAAAATTGGAACATTGTCAAGTCAATGTATTTTCACCCAAGGTTCAAATAGAATACATTTTTAATAAAAATATTCAGTTAATGTGTACACACACATTGCATTGCCTACCTGAGTGTTTCTAAAATATTTACATGTAATATTAGTTCCCTGGAATATTTTTTAAGAGTTCTCGTGGTGGAGAAGGCCACTGCATCTAGTATGGTCTTTAACTGTAAGACATTGCTTACAAACAATTTACATGTCCTGAAACTGCTATCACAGTATAGCTTCAATAGACCTCCACAATTTTGATGCCTGGTCATAATTATAATATAGAACGATTGGAAGCATTTCTATCTCAAACCCAGAGATGAGATCCAGGAGATGCAGCATGTAAAATGTAAGTTTTGCAACCACAGCAGGTAATTATGCTGAGGTTTCATGGTGACGTTCAGTATGTAAGAGGTTTGGACACACCCCTTCTGAGTTTCAGTGACCTGAAGACCTCTTCCAGGGTTGGCAGAACATCATGACCAGCGAGCCAATGTGTGCTTCATGAGGAATGAGGGACGTGTGAAACCACTTTCACTAAATATTCCCACGCTCTGAAAACTCCTGTGTGCTTTGTTGAGTTTGCCATAATTTCAGAATTTATTGTTTAGATTGCTCATTTTTGGCAAGCCTCCAGCTTGTTACTCTAAGAAAATATTCACAGAAGATTTGGAAAATGCTCTGATCATCAAAGTTAAACAATTCGCTTCATTTTCTGAGCATCCCTTGATATGCTAAAGTACATTGAATATCATTCTGAGTAAAATAATAAGAAATAGGATTTCCTAGACTTATTGAGACAGAGAACTCTTGTTTGTTATGTTACGTTTTTTGACAATGTCCATGTATACATTGGGAAAAATATCACATGCACAAACATTAACTTAATAAAATATACTCTGAACTCCTAGTATATACTAGACAAGATTATAAGTGTTAGGAATACAGGAGAACAAGTTATCCCAGGTTGCCATTCAGAACAGAGATAATAATAAATAAGGAAGCAAATGAACTAATAGTAAGATTTAACTTAGTAAGTAGGTCTATGAAGAAAAATAAAAAAGATGACATGGAAAATCATGGAGGCAACTTTATGTTGGGTAATCAGATCCTCAGAAAGACTCTGAAATAGCAACTTCCAGGTTAAAATTTCAAGTTTAAAAACTACTATACTTGGGTTAATTTTGTAAATCTTTGTAAATCTCTGTCTTTTATTTTGAGGAATTTCTATTTTGCTTAGTAAATACAAGCAAGAGCAAAATAAGAAAAAAAATGTTTTTATGTTTAAATGTTTTATTGGGAAAAAATGAAACTAGACCACCTTCTGAGACCATCCATAAGAATATACTCAACATGGATTAAAGACTTAAGTGTAAGACTCAAAACCATAAAATTCCTAGAAGAAAAAAAAGCAGTAAAATCTCAGACATTTCTCTTAGCAATTTTTTTCCTGATATCTCTTAAAAACTAAGCAAATGACTACATCAACCTAAAAATTGTTGCCAACCAAAGAAAATGATCGACCAAATGAAAAGACAAATTTTTGAATGAGAGAACATATTTGCTAATGACATCTGATAAGGAGTTAATATCCAAAAATTTTAAAGAACTCATAATACCCAACATGAAAGAAAACAAGCAATCCAATTTAAAAATGGGCAGAGGTCCAGAATAGACACTTCTCCAAAGAGCACCTACCACTGGCCAATAGACACATGAAAAGATGCTCAATGGCACTAATCATCAGAGAAATGCAAATTAAAAACACAATGTGCTATTGCCTCACACTTGCCAGAATGACTATTGTCAATAAATTCACAAATGACTTGTATTGGCGAGGATGTGGAAAAAATGGTACTATTGTGCACTGTTGGTGGGAATGCAGACTGATGAAGCCACTAAGCAAAACGGTATGAAGATTCATAAAAAAATTAAAAATAGAACTGCCTTATGACTAAGAGATTCCACTCCTGGAGATTTATCCAAAAAAACCTCAAAGCACTAATTTAAAAAACACACATATGCATCCCTATGTTCATTGCAGCTTTGTTTGCAATAGCCAAGATATGGAAGCAACCCAGTGCCCATTAGTAGACAAGTGGATAACAAGCAATGGTACGTATATACAATGGGATATTACTTGGCCATAAAAACAAATAAAATCTTGCCATTTGGGACAGCATAGATGGACCTGGAGGGTATTATGCTCAGTGAAATGTCAGTCAGGGAAAGGCAAATACCAAATGATTTCACTTGTATGTGGAATCTACAGAACAAAGTAAATAAACAAACTTGAAACTGACTCAAAGACACAGAGAACAGACTGATGGTTGCCAAAGTTGAGGTACTGGGTGAAATATTTGAAGGGATTAAGAAGTACACATTGCCCTACCTGGTTTTGCTCAGTGGATAGAGCATTGGCCTGTGGAACGAAGGGTCCCACGTTCGATTCTGGTCAAGGGCTTGTACCTTGGTTGCAGGCTCCTCCCCAGCCCGGGTCCTGGTCAGGGCACGTGCAGGAGGCAACCAATCCAGGTGTTTATCTCACACAGATATTTCTCTCTGTCTTTCCTTCTCTCTAAAAGTCAATGGAAAAATATCCTCAGATGAGGATTTTTTTAAAAAGTACAAATTGGTAGTTACAGAATAGTCATACGGGTATAAAGTACCGCGTAGGGAACACAGTCAATAATATTGTGATAACTATGTATGGTGCCAGGTGGTTACTAGAAATATCAGGGGAAACACTTTTTAAAGTATATGATTGTCTAATCTCTATGCTGTACACCTAAAAACATGACAAAATAATATTGAAAGTAAACTGTAATTAAAAAATATCTTATGGGAAAATAAAATAAAATGATGCTTATACACCTGAAAGTAATGTAAAATAATATTGAATATCTATCTATCATAATAGGCAATAAAAGAATGAAAGAAAAAAACAAATAAACAAAAAAGGTTCTGTGTTGGATGGATCTAATAAACAAACAAACAAACAAACAAAAATACTTTACTGTGAATTATGACACATAAGCATGCATAAGATAAAATAATAGCTATATGAATTATAAAGCAGAACTTGTGCAATCACTCCTCACTGAAAAAAGAGAATATTGCCACAACCTCCAAATCCCTACTAAGGTATTTTGGTAAGGGTATTAACTGCCCTTACTTGTCTGGTAATCATTGTCATCTTTTTTTGTTAGGCTTTTTACCACCAAAATATGTTTTGCTAAATCCCATCTATATCGTAGTTCTACCTATCTATACATGTAATTATATACAGTGTGTTTGGCTACTTTTTTCTTGATGCTTATTTGTAAGAGTCATTCATATTGTTGTACATGACTATAATCCATTTATTTTCATTGCTAAATGGAATTCACTACATAATGTTGTACATATATCAGCTATTCTCCCCTTCATGGACATTTGGATTGTGTTTGTGTGTGTGTATTTTGTTGAAAATATTTTTTAATATCAGTAAAAGAATCTTTATTATGTTAGTGTTATATTCTAAATATTAATGGATATGTTTTATTACTTGAAGTTTTTTTTTTTTTTACTGTCTAAAGTTTTACATATGTCTCCTTTTTCCCCAACTGAACCCCCAACCTGTTGAAAATATTTTTATTGATTTTTAGAGAGGAAGGAAGGGACAGAGAGATAGAGAGAAATATCAATGAGGAGAATATCAATCAGCTGCCAGGGATCCTGCATCCTGGGCATGTGCCCTGTCTGGAAATTGAACCAGCAGTCTTTCAGTGCAGGGGACAATGCCCAACCAACTGAGCCATGCAGGCCTGGTTGTTTTCTTTTATTTATTTTTTTGTTACTAAAGTAATACTGCTATGAACATTTCGGCATGTGTTTCTTGGTGCACACAATTATACTCATGTAGACCAGAGCATATACCTAGAAGTGAAATTACAGGCTCTCAGATTATGCATTTCTTCAATTTTCTACTGAAAACCAAACTACTTTCTAAATGAGTTATATCAATTTCTAAGCCCACAAGCAATGTATGAAAAGTCTTCTACACCCTCACCAACACTTTTTATTATCAGTATTTTTAACCTTAGCCATTCTCATATACAGTGGTATTGAGTTTTGTTTTTAATTTACACTTCTCTGATGACCAATGAAGTTGGACACTCTTTCATATCTTTTCTGGCCATTTAAATATCTTCATTTTAACATTTATCACTTAGAAATGAAGAATAAGATAAAATGTTTTTAAAACATAATAAGATATATAATGTACTCTATTGCACTGTAATGTAAATATCTTTTTTTAATTCTTCACCTGAGGACATGCTTATTTATTTTGGGGAGAGAGAGAGATGGAGAGAGACATTGATGTGAGAGAGAAACATCCATTAATTTTCTTCCCTGCCTTCCTGCGCACACCAACCTGATGGAACCAGCAACCATTCCAGGTACAGGACTATGCTCCGACCAACTGAGCTACACCGGCCAAGGTTAATGGAATTTGTGGTGTCTTGCATTCTCATAATAGTGTTTTGTAAGTAATAATAACTTATTACTCTATTACAGTCATATTTGTAAATAATTCATTCTTCTTCTTGTGTTTAAGAACTCATTTACTTTCTTGTGAATTGTTTTGTAATTTTCTTGTATTTTACCTTTCCTATTGAGATCCAAATTCACTGGTAAGTGATTTTTGTATAAATGTGGAGAGAGGTTGAGTTTCCTTTATTCTTGGGTTATAGTCTAGAATCTCTATTTAGTTCCACAGATGAATTTTATCTTCTTGAAGCAATGTTACACTGTCATTATTTCTTTAACTTGGTAGTTAATGGTAGTTCCATTAAGCAACTCATCTCCTATTCCATTGGTCAATATGTCTGTATCACACCACTTTGATTATTGCAACTTTGAAGTAAATTTTTAAATGAAGTGTCTGGTCCTCCAACTTGGTTCTTCTTTATCAGATTTGTTTTGGCTATTCAGGCCCCCTTGAAATTCCATATGAATTTTAGGAAGCATTTTTCTATTTCTGCCAAAATCTTTATTGAGATTTTGGTAGAGATTAGATTAAATTTGTAGATTGTTTTGGGATATTGACATTTCATAATATTAAGTCTTTCAGTCCATGAATATCTTGCCACTTATTTATGTCTAATTTAATTTATTTCTGCAATATTTTGTTGTTTTTATTGTCACCTTTCACCTCCTTGATTAATTCCTAAGTATTTCTTTATGTTATTGCAAATATAGTTATTTTCTTAATTTCATCTTTGGATTGTTTATTGTTAGTTAATAGACACACTGATTTTTGTGTGTTGATTTTTGTATCCTGCCTTTTTGCTAAATTTGTTTATTAGCCCTAAAAGTTTTCTCAGTGAGGAATCATTAAGGTTTGTATATATAAGGTCATATCATTTGCAATCATATTGTGGAATCATAACAATTTACCCTGAATGTATCTTCTCCAATACTGTTATAGTAGTGAAAATGGGTTAAAATTAATATTCATGGAAAATTTTAAAGAGATAAAAATTAAAGGCAGTTTAAGGAATGCTGGTAGAAGTATAACAGGTTATCTAAACTAGAGGTTATTTACCTTCTAGGTTAGAGGCTTAATGTCAGTCAGCCTGAAGCTTGGACCTCCTGACCTTGGAGTTTACCTATGCTCCTCAGTTGACTGCTGCTTTGAGTTTTTATGACTGTTGGGGCCTAATTCATGCGTATTCTGGTGGGTCTTCAAGATACTCCTTTATAATAATTAAATATGAGTTAAGGAAAAGACTATATTTAGAGCTCTTAATTATTTTGGAAAAGAGTGTTATATGTTTACTCTTTTAAAAACCAAAAAAAAACACAAATTTTATTTCTTGATCTTTCTGGAAAAGAGACTCTATATGTTATCTTTCAATGTTCTAGTATTTTTCTTTTTTACATCTTCATGTGTTTTATTTTAAAGTCATCATTATTATAACTTTCTTCTGTGACTGTATCTAGGAGTAATTTCCTAGTCAGGTGTTTAAGGCAGATGGTTTCTCTTATACAACTCATAATTTTAAAAACATGACAGGAGAAAACATACAAAAATGGGTGCATAGGTTGTAGGATTTAATTCTTGACCTTAAATTTTAAATAAGCATATGACTATTTGTGAGGAAAGCAAATCTAGAAATTTCTTTTTAAAGTACTTTTTATTGTTGGCATTATATTGCCACCTAATGGTTACCAGTGGAATGAAAAGCAAAGTTTTTACACTTCGTTGTCAGGAAGTTTCACCACAGTCAATAAAAAAAAAAAAAAAAAGAGATAAGTATAATATCCACATTCTTTTTGGATAGATATATCAAGAGCTGTTATATATTTGCAGATTGGTTGGAGAAGACTCAATTTTAGGCCTCACACATATTTATGAATATGTTATTATGTACTCAACTCTTAATTGCTTATTATAAAACTGTATCCTCAGAATCCTAGCCGCAGGAAGGGGCTAGAGAAAGGGATTAGAGGAGCTCGCATGCATGGTGATACCACATCTAAGCTTTAAACTTTTGTAATTCTTCTGAAAACTCACTGTGCTGAAAATCATGAATTTCTGTGAAATCTTTCTTGTTTTGGCAGAGAATAAAATGGATTTTCAGATAAACTCAAGCTTTCTTGTTCGAGAGCTTATCATTAGAATTAAAGCTTGATTAATCAGCATTGTGGTTAACTCTCTCTCTCTCTTTTTTTTTTTTACTTTTAACCTCCTTTGGACCTTGCATTTAAAATAATATCTTGTCTTTTATATGTTATTGAGCTTGGTATTTTTAACTAGAATTGGCCTTAACCAAAGTTTTCAGATACATCTTTGTGCCACACAGAGGTTTGCCTCATTGCCCTCAGAGAATGGGGCTTCAGGTTTCCCAGGCAAGGGAGCCCTGAGTCTGTCCTGCACCCTAAACGTCCATGCATACACTGAACTCTGCTAGAGACATACATCCTTTAATAAAGGATTAATGTGAGCACTAAAAAACTGCGTAGAAGTTGTCATCTTATTTAGATAACATATATTCTTGTGCTACATAAGCCTGTATACAAGAGGATGGGAGAGATTAGGTTTGTTACTGACTAAGCTTTCAGGAGGGGACCATGTATAGGAATACTCCCTTGTTCTTTTCATTTTCTTTCTTTTCCAAAACTCATCCCAAGCATCCCTCAGAAATCCTTCCTTAACCTCACATTATCCTTTCGAGCATGCCATCACTCCTCAGAAGGTAACTAAAACTCAGTCTCGTGTTCCTTCTTGCTTCTTACATATTCTTGAATGTTTGCTTTTCCCCTCTCCATTTGCTTACAGAGGTGAGCACTGGGCCCCTAGAAGGTAGGAGGGAAATGATTCAGGACCTGCTCACCAGCAGTACATGTGGCTCATTTTCTACTCTATTACTTATCTAAAGACAAGCATACACCACAATCATGAATATTAATTTCTTTACAAAGACTACATGGTCTAGTATATAATAAGAGTATGTCTCCTACTAAATAACCTTTGCTTATTATGCTAAAGCTGCAAAATCAATTCAGAACAAAACCTTCACTGAAATTGCAGGGTTACTTTGCCTGTCATGAAAGCAGCGTTGCTCTACAAATTGTGAGCTCATGATATGTAGCAAAGGATTTGATATCTACTGCTGCTGCAGCAAATTACCACAAATTTAGTGGCTAAAAATAATACAAATCTATCTTTCACTGTTCTAAGGACCTGAAGAATGAAATCAGTTTTAGTAAGCTAGGCCAAGGTGTCGGCAGGTCGGTGCCTTCTGGCTCTGCAGAGGGAATCTGTTTCTTTGTCTTTTTAGCTTCAAGTGATTGCCAATGCTCCTTGCATGCAGCCGGGTAGCCTTTTTCGCCATCTCCAAAGCTCATCACTCCCATTACTGCACCAGTCATCACATCGCCTACCCCTCTGCCTTTTACTCCTCCAGCCTCCTTCTTATGAGGATTGTTGTAATCATGTTGGGTCCAGCCGGATAAGGCAGGGAAATCTCTCTCTCTCAATCTTTAACTTATTCCCATCTGTTGTGTCCCTTTTGCTGTGTAACTTTCACAGGTGCTGGGGAATAGCATGCGGGCATATTTGAGAGCCATTATCCAGTCTACCACAGTCCCTATGAGGCTGAAGTAGATAACCATGCATATTTATTTAGAGGGCAATGTTTCTTTGGTCAGTTAGCAAATTAAATGATCATAGAGGTATTTATGGACATTAATAGTTATTAACATCAATCTCTTAATCAAATGTCAAAATAGCAACCAATAGATTGGGAGCATTTACAGTTAGTACATTTTGTTCAATTCTTACTTTTTTTTTCATTTCATTTTTTTATTTCATCAAAGTTAATTTATCTAAGCTATTGTTTTATATATTCTCATATATTTCTGCCATTTCTTTTGAAGTTCTTTTGGGCTTAGAATACTTATCCTCTAATTTATTGAAAATTGAAAATTCTGAATAAAGTAAGAATTTTAAAGGAAGAAATAAAATGAATGAGGAATAAGCAGATATGAGGCATCTACATTAAGTAACAGTTAGAGAAGTATAAATGTTTTTGCCCAGTATATGGTATTCCTGATTTTTAAAAAATGTACTAAAAGATCTCTGAAGCTCTCATTTCTTTTGGAAGTTTGTTTATTTAAGTATTTACTAGAGGCCCGGGGAATGAAATTTGTGCACTCAGGGGGGTCCCTCAGCCCGGCCTGAGTCCTCTCGCAGTCTGGGAGCCTTCAGGGGATGTCTGACTGCTGGTTTAGGCCCACTCCCCATAGAGGTGGGAGAGGCTCCCGCCACCACCGCTGCACTCACCAGCCGTGAGCCTGGCTTCTGCTTGAGTGGTGCTCCCCCTGTGGGAGTACACTGACCACCAGGGGACAGCTCCTGTGTTAAGAGTCTGCCCCCTGGTGATCAGTGCACATCATAGCGACTGGTCATTCCACCATGAGGCCAAAACCGGCTCTCTGACATCCCCTGAGGGGTCCCAGATTGTGAGAGGGTGCAGGCCAGGCCGAAGGACACCACTGATGCACATTCGGGGCCAGGGGAGGATGTGGGAGGGCTCCAAGGTGTGTCCGGCCTGTCTCGCTCAGTCCCAATCAGCTGGATCCCAGCAGCAAGCTAACCTACCAGTTGGAGCATCTGCCCCCTGGTGGTCAGTGCATGTCATAGCACTGATTGACAAGTCAACTGTCTGCCCCCTGGTGGTCAGTGTGTGTCATAGCGAGCAGTTGAGTGGCCTTAGCATATCATTAGCATATTACGCTTTGATTGGTTGAATGTCCAATGTATGTATGTATTTACATTTATTTATTTATATAGTGTGTGTGTGTGTGTGTGTGTGTGTAAGCTTAGTCATTTTATTATTTTGGCCTATTTTTTTTAATTTGTATTAATTAATTTTTTTTACCATTTTTTATTGTTTTAAGTATTACAAATAGTAGTACATATGTCTCCTTTTTTCCCCCCATTGATCTCCCCCCGACCTCCCCTACCCCCCAGTACATGCCTTCACCTGCCCGCCCTCCCCCCCCCGCCCCAGTGTCTTATATCCATTGGTTGTGCTTATATGCATGCGTACAAGTCCTTTGGTTAGTCTCTTACAGCCCCCCTCGCCCAACCTCCCCTGTCTTCCCAATGTAGTTTGACAGTCTGTTCAATGCTTCTTTGCCTCTGTATCTTTTTCCCACCATTTCTTTCCTTTAAAAAGTTGGCCTATTTTTTAAATACTTTTTTATTGATTTCAGGTAGAGGGAGAAACATTGATGAAAGAGAATCATCAATCAGCTGCTTCCTGCACACCACTCAAGTGGGATTGAGCCCACCAGGGCATGTGTCCTGAATAGGAATTGAACAGTGATCTATTTATGCATGGGACAATTCTCAATCAACTGAGCCACACCAGCCTGGCATTTTTGGCCTAAGTTTTAATATAATGTTTAAATTAGTCGGTCTGGCCCTAGCTGGTTTGGCTCAGTGGATAGAATGTCGGCCTGCAGACTGAAGGGTCCCGAGCTCGATTCCAGTCAAGGGCATATGCCTGGGTTGCGGGCTCAATCCCCAGTAGGGGGCGTGCAGGAGGCAACCAATCAATGATTCTCATCATTGATGTTTCTATCTCTCTTTCCCTCTCTGAAAGCAATAAAAATACATTAAAAAAAATAAATTAGTCAGTCTGTGGTTTCTGACATAAATAGATTAAGTTTAAATACTATGCAAACAGGGTTTTAAAAAGCAGAAATAGAACAGTTAATTGGTCATATTTCCTCATTTTTTTTTTAAATTAAGTTTCTCTTTTGAAGTATCACAAGGTTATTGCAACAAAGGATAGTTATCCAGACTCCCTACTTTGAAAATATAAGTATCAACCCAGAAAAATTAACATAAAAATAGTATCTAATGATGTTAAAACTTTGCAATATTAAACAAGACCAATGTTGTTGTACCAAGTAGATAATTTTAAAATGAGATAGTAAAACATATAGTACCTTTCTCCAATGTTTTTACAGCTTTAAAAAAGAGCACCGTGTTTACAATGAAGCTTTGTGTTACTGTTAGACATAACTAAAGCATTTCTATATATGTAAATTTCCAAATATTAAATTTTGACAGTTATGTCAGTAGAGTTGCATTTGTCTAGGCCATAGTTAGTGTTATCATCTTTGCCAGAAGTAAATCCTTGTGCAAATACAGTTTTGGGTATTTTTTTCTACTAAGTAATTAAGTTATGTTTTCACAAACCCAGATGCATGAGAAAAGGAGAGACCTGAATAATAACCAAGAAAATCAGAGACTCTAATAACAGACCCACCACAGATCCTGATGTGGAAACCATCTCAGAGAGTTTAAAATGTATGTGCTGCATATGCTCAAGGAAATAATAAATGAGATTAAGAAACTCAGCCATAACCTGTTAAAAAAGAGAAAACAACAACTAGAACTCAGAGTATAATAGGTGAAGTAACACAATGAGTGGTTTTTACAGTAGATTAGAAACAGCATTAGAAAGTATTATTAACATTAAATATAGGTCGGGAATATAGATAAATTGAAGTACAGAGAAAAGAGAACTTGAGAATTACAGAAAAACACACAGAAGAGACACAGGGAATACAATGGTTGTGTCTAGGTGTATATAACAGGAGTCTTAGGAAGAGAGTAGAGGAGAGGAGTCAATAGCAGAGTGCAGTTCACACGGTAATGCTCAATATTGTTTCACAAGACTTGTTTGTGCTTCATGTGTTTGCATTGAAACAATGTATAGTGTTCTTGATCTTCAAAGATGAAGCAAAAGACTGAGAACCACTCTGTTAGATTATTTCATTCACAGTAGCAGAGCCAAGATATTTTCCAAAGATTTAGCTTTCATTCCTCATGACAGCAATTGTGCAGGAAGCATTTCTCAGAGAAACCAAAGCAATTTTTAAAATTCCCTGAACACAGGAAGTGGGTAATAACATCAGGCAGTTCCTTTGAATATCCTGTAAAATAAAATTGAAATAGAATAAAATATAACTGTTGCTTTGGTGAATACATCCATGTGTAACAACTTTATCCTAATGACAATAATTTATAATAGATGCTAAAGAGGTGTTTCAATTTAGCAGCAGGCTATGCACCTTCAGACACTGTCATTACACAGATTTTTACTTGGTCAGGGGACAGGGGTGGTCCTTATAATCAGGAGGCTGAGTGAATAACAAAATCCAGTTCATCTGCTACTAGAATGGTGTCTTAAATAGCAGATCAAGTCTACAAGTCAACCACTCACAATCATGAATAAGTCATAAAATTATATCTACAGATTGTCCCCACATTATGTGTTTTAGAGTTATGAGAATCAAACATTGTCAAAAAGATAGAAGTGGTTGAAATTGGACTGTTCTTCAACAGAACTCTTTTTAATTTAATATAATTTTTTATGGTTGACACTATTACAGATGTCATGTCCCCAACTTCCCCCTCTGCGCCCCCCTCCACTCAGCCCTGGAACAGCCCCGGCTCAACGCTTCTGATTTAGATTAACCAACAGGTCTTGCTGGTGGTTCTACATCCAGAAGTAACTCCTTGATAAGCTCACAGTTATAGCTCCACTGTAGATGCTCACCACACTGGAAAGGGCACTCGTGATGGTCCAGGGACAGTGATTTTTTTCTTCTCTCATGCTCTCTTTATTTAGAGACAACGCTGATCCCATTTGTCTGCAGAGGATCCCATGTACCCACTTCCTTCATTCCCCCAGATCTCTCACTGTCTTTTTGTAACATATCCTTTTAGTTGGGGCTTTCCAGTTACTATCTAGTTTCCTAGAGTCATCTCTAGACTTTTAAACTTTAATTGTTGGTAAGTTTCTTAATTTTTCTAGTCAACATACTAAAATTTGGGATAAAGGTTTAAGATTTTTTTTCGAGTTTATCTTACTTAAAAACAAGAAAATTAACTTAAAGTTTGTAATTTTATAATACTCTTTTTTTATCAAAAGGGTGACTGTCATATTGGATAATCTGATTTGTGGATTACTACTGCTTAAGACTTGAAGTTAATTTTTAAATATGACTAGGAAAACACAGATGTCTCAGTCCCCTGTAAAACAGAGATAACAATGTCTAGTTTTCTTTATTTACAATTATTGCAAACTAGCGTTCATAAGGGCTTTGACAACTATATTTATAGCTTTCAATAATTTTTTTCAAAAATAAGATTTTTTTAAAACCAAGATTGCCTCTAGACTATATATTATGCTTTGTAACTATCAGGCAGACAGAAGCACTCTGATTAACCACATTGATCTTTTACTTATTTACCTGGTGATCTTTCCATAGTACTTACTTGGATTAGAAAAAAATGGAAATAAAATAGATATTAAAAATTATATTTGAGATATCTATTTTTAGGTTTTTGGAGGACCCTCCATACTGTTTTCCATAGTGGCAACACCAATTTGCACTCCCAATAGTGCACAGGGGTTTCCTTTTCTCCACATCCTTACCAACAAGTGTCATATGTTGACTTATTGCTAATAACTATACTGATAGCTGTGAGGTGATATCTCATTGGGGTTTTAAATTGCATTTCCCTGATGATGAGTGACATTGAATATCTTTTCATATGTCCTTTGGCCATTTGCATATCTTCTTTGGAGAGATGTCTTTTCATGTTCTCTGTCCATTTATTGATCAGATTGTGTGTTTTTTATTGTTATTAAGTTGAATAAGTTCCTTATATATTTTTAATATTAATCCCTTATCAGATATACCATTTCCAAAAATATTCTCCCTAGTTTTGTTGATGGTTTCTTTTGCTGTGCTGTGTTACTAATATTATATTGCTTATCAACCATATTTAAATTTTACAAATAAATCTAATTACCTCAAAAATCATCTTTGATAAGTTGCTCAAATGTGCTATCAGTGATAATAAGTCATGGCTAGTAAAATTCTTTCAGCCTGTGTTAATTTCAGTAGGTATGAATTAACAGACTTTTGGCAATGGCATGCAGGAGTCCTTAAATCAGCACCAATGCATGGGACTTATAGGTGGCATACAAACATTAATCAATAGTAAGTCCTAAATTAAAAACTTTAGAAATCTTAGAATTTACATTTGCAGAGTACATAACTTCAAACAACCTTTCAGCCAGCAAATGTAAACTTGTACAGAAGGGTGAGGTTGTGATTAGAAGGTGTTAAGGTTTGTCAAATTAGCACTTGCTATGTGAAGCACAGAGTGCCACAGATAGAGCTCATGCACACAGAGTTTATTTTTCACAGGTTCTGGAGGAAGTCACTTGCGGGGTCACTTGGGGAGGTCAAGTCAGAGTGCAGACACAGAGAGAAGGACAGGCCCTGGGGTGCATAAGGTCCACAGGAGTGGTGCTTTGGGGTTGGGAAAAGGTGAGAAGTAAGGGAAGGCTGTGGATCACAGGGTTGTTGGGGAAGGCATATCAGAAACATATTTACTTTTGACTATGTGTTGTTATCTAGGACATGCACTGCACCCACTTGACCAAACAAAATGGATGTCAGAGCAGCAATATCATGGAGTAACTTAGCTAAACTTTTGACATAGGGGTAATTGGAATGGTTTTATAAGTGGTGAGATAATGTGTTATTCTTGATTGAGAGGAGTGGTGTTTATATGCCATATTCATTTTGAGAAAATTCAACTGTACACTTAGGATTTTTGTACTTTTCTATAGATATATTATACTTTGATTTTTAAAAATGTACACGAATTTATAAAATGACTAGAGGTACAGTGCACTAAATTCGTGCACTCAGGGGAGGGGGGTCCCTCAGCCTGGATTGTGAGAGGGCACAGGCCAGGCCGAGGGACGCTACCAGTGAATGATCACAATCGGGTCCAGGGAAGGATGCGGGAGGTTGGCCAGCTGGGGAGGGACCATGGGAGAGCTCCAGGGCGTGTCCAGCCCAACTTGCTGAGTCCCAATTGGCCAGAGCCTAGCAACAAGTTAACCTACCAGTCAAGCATCTGCCCCCTGGTGGTCAGTGCATGTCATAGCAAGCAGTTGAGCAGCCTTAGCATATCATTAGCATATTACACTTTGATTTGTTGAATGGACAACCAGACTCTTAGCATATTAGGCTTTGATTATATAGGATTATTATTCGTTGTATAAGCCTAGAAGTTTTTCACTGTATAAAATATAAAATAAATATGAAATGGACATTGTTAGGTGAGTACATATGGGATACTTTTGTTTCTGTTTTTATTTTTTATGAGTCATGGATAACCCATACATGTTTAAACTAAGTATTCCCAATCTTAGTTTACTAAATAATTTCATGAGTGAACATGCTGAAACTGGAAACAGAATCTTTTTTGTCTATAAACAAAGAATTGACAAATTTTGTGATTATTTCTAATCATCTACAAAAAAGTATGAGAACTTAAAAAAAAATCTATGTGATTCAATGCAAAGGGGGCTGGGTAATCTAAGTCTTTTTTTTTGGCCCTTTTCAAAGTAATCTCAGTCTTTGAAATAAGTATACAGCTTCGTTTTGATCTGTCCAAAAGGTACAAAGATGAACTATGGTAGAACACCATTGTCTGGTCGATTTGAAATGAATCACTTCATGTTTTCTTGGTGTACTGTGCAGTGAACTAGGTAATCTCAACACCCTTTAAGCAGACAAATTCTAGGAGTTGTATGAATAAATCTAGAGTCATTCTAGCTTTTCACCTTTGTCAGGTGAACCGGAAAGATAACACTCAGCTAGATGCAGTTTATGTCCTTAAGAACAGGAAGGCATCCCTAAATCTAAAGAGAATTGGGATTCTTTTGGTTTTATAAGAGAAAGGGAGGAATGTATGCCAATTCAGGAGTGGTGAGAAGGCTGCCCCCTTCTCCACTTCTAGGTTTCAATAAGAGAAATTTTATGCATGTGTCAAGATTTTATTATAAAAAGGAGTGTTAAGTAAAATACAGTTGGGTATATTTTGAATAGTCTCTGTAATAAAAAAAAAGACCAACTCAAATTTTATCTATAGATTTCTGTGGTCTGATAAATAATATTCTGTCATTGACTGTGGTTGCAGGATGGCAAAATAATTATGTGAACTGTATAGTATTTTATCAAATTTAGGGTTTTTTAAAATTTTTCAATTACAATTGACATTCAATATTCTTTTATATTAGTTTCAGGTGTCAAATTTAGTTTTATTATTTATCTTTGTCAGTCAAAACTAGAGAGTCCCACATATACATTGCTCATACAGCCCAATTTACAGTTCCCATATCCTATCTAATAAAAGAGTAATATGCAAATTGACCATCACACCAAGACACAAGATGGCTACCCCCATGTGATCAAAGATGGCTGCCCTCATGAGGACACAAGAGGGCCACCACAAGATGGCCTGCAGGGGAGGACAGTTGTGGGAAGTTGGGATAACCAGGCCAGCTGGGGAGGGCAGTTGGGGAGACCCAAGCCTGCAGAGAAGGGCAGTTGGGGGGGACCAGGACTGCAGGAGAGGGCAGTTAAGGGTGACTGGGCCAGCAGAGGAGGGCAGTTGGGGGCACCAGGCCTTCAGGGAAGGGCAATTAGGGGTGACCAGGCCTGCAGGGGAGGGCAGTGTGGGGGGACCAGGCCTGCAGGGGAGGGCATTTGAGAGCCAGCAGTCCTGAATTGAGAGAGGGATGTCGACCATCTGTTTAAGGCCGATCCCTGGTGATCAGGCCTAAATGGGCAGTTGGACATCCCTTAAGAGAGAGATTGCAGGCTGGACTGAGTGACACCTACCCATGCATGAATTTTGTGCACCTAGTTTGTCATAAAACTCTAACTCTTTGAAATATTATGTGCTCTGTCTCTACACACTGTTTTGCATACTCACATACACCACATGAACCACATACTGTCACTCATATCCTTTTTTTTTTTTAATAAATCTTTATTGTTCAGATTATTACAGGTGTTCCTCTATTTTTTCCCCCATAGCTCCCCTCCACCTGATTCCCCACCCCACCCCATGCCCTTACCCCCCACCACTGTCTTCATCCATAGGAGTAAGATTTTTGTCCAATCTCTTCCTGCACCCCTCACACCTGCTTCCCCTGAGAGTCGTCAGTCCACTCTCTTTCTATGCCCCTGATTCTATTATATTCACCAGTCCATTCTGTTCTTCAGATTTTTTATTCACTTGATTTTTAGATTCACTTGTTGGTAGGTATGTATTTGATGTCATTGTGTTGTTCATAATTTTTATCTTTACCTTTTTCTTCTTCTTCCTCTTCTTAAAGAATACCCTTCAGCATTTCATGTAATCCTGGTTTGGTGGTGATGAACTCCTTTAGCTTTTTCTTGTCTGTGAAGCTCTTTATCTGACCTTCAACTCTGAATGATAGCTTTGCTGGGTAGAGTAATCTTGGCTGTAGGTTCTTGCTGTTCATCACTTTGAATATTTCTTTCCACTCCCTTCAGCCTGCATAGTTTCTGTTGAGAAATCAGCTGACAGTCATATGGGTACTCCCTTGTAGGTAATTAACTGTTTTTCTCTTGCTGCTTTTAATATTCTCTCTTTGTGTTTTGCCCTTGGCATTTTAATTATGATGTGTCTTGGTGTGGTCCTCTTTGGATTCCTCTTGTATGGGGTTCTGCGCGCTTCCTGGACTTGTACGTCTATTTCTTTCACCAGGTAGGGAAAGTTTTCTGTCATTATTTCTTCTAATAGGTTTTCAATATTTTGCTCTCTCCCTTCTTCTGGCACCCCAAAAATTCGGATGTTGGTTCGCTTAAAGTTGTCCCAGAGGCTCCTTACACTATCTTCATATTTTTGGATTCTTTTTTCTTTTTGTTTTTCTGGTTGGATGTTTTTTGTTTCCACATATTTCAGATCTTTGGTTTGATTCTTGGGGTACGTTGATCTACAGTTGAGTTTCTGTATATTCTTTATTTCAGACAGTGTATGCTTCATTTCTGACTGATCCTTTTCCATTTTTTGGGCATTCTCATTAAGCTCCTTGAAGGTCTCATCAAGTTTCTCAGCGGTTTTAAGAAGATTCTTGAGTAACCTTATACATGTGGTTCTGAACTCTATGTCATCCAGTAGTTTGCTTTCCTCCGTTTCTTTCATTCATGACATGTTTCTTTGTCTCCACATTTTGGCTGCTTCCCTGTGTTGATGGAGTGGCTTTGTGTGGTAGGTGACCTATAGGGGGCAGTAGCTCAGCCTCCCCAATCACCTTATGTGGACGCTCTTGGTACACCCCTTTGTGGGCTGAGTGCAAAAACTTGGTGTACTTAAGCCTTAATTGCTGTTGGTATGCTGGGAGGAATTGACCTCCAGGCCAAATAGCTGTGAGCACTCGCTGTGTCTATAATGGAAGAACTGCTGCACTGAAGACACACTTATGGGGCAGGACTTGTTTCAGTGGGGCTTTGGTGCTCACTGAGTCTGCCCCTTGAATGTGTCACTTATGGATGTGAGGAGTTGAAATCTGGTGTCTCACTCTGACCACTAGGTACACTGGCTTCTGGATCTCCAATGGGGTGCAGGTCAACTACTGTCTGAGGCCACCCAGCAGGAGCTACAGTGAGAGCTACAGTTTTCTCCTCTTTGCTTGTGGTTTGGAGGTTTTGGAGCTGTCTGACCAGGGCTGCAAGTTTGCTAGGTTAAGCTGCGATAGGGCAGGGCTTTCTTATGCTAAATACACTGCTTGGAGCTTGGGTGGGTTTGTAGGTTGTGCAGGGCGGGGTCTCAGAGTGTCACTAGGCTAGGGCATGGCAAACAGCAATGGCTGCTAGTTAGCCGGCTCTGTGTCCCCGATGGCATCCCGGAGTCCAGTGCCCCAGTGCCGTAAACAATTATTCCTGCGTGCAGCTCTGCAAGCAAGCCACCCCCACTGGCAGACAGTCCAGCTTCTCCCCATAGGAGTTTGGGTCCCCTGCGTCTCCCCAGAAACTGGATTTCAGAGTAGTCGGGGGCTTGTTTCCCTTCGGGTTGAAAAAAGCAACGCCCGCCGCCAGCCCGGATCACGCGCCTCCGTACCTCAGCTTTTCAGTGCTCGTGCACGTCTCAATGCTCTTTTCTCTTTCCTTCTAGTTGTAGAACTTCCACTCAGCCAGCTTTCCCATGGTTCTGGGTGATAGATGTTTTGTCTTTTAGTTGAATTTTTGAAATTGTTGCGGGAGGCAGCAGTTTAGGTGTTTACCTATGCCGCCATTTTGGATTCTCTATCACTCATATCCTTTTATACACATTCACATACTCTTTTGCAAACACATACACTATCATATTTGCACATGTACATGTATCCAATTTCCCTATGTAGTAGATCCAGGGAAGGCCTGCTCTAATCTCTTCTTTCAAAACAGTACACTGATTGTACATGCCCATTGACTGGTGGCAGTTACATTCAGACTTACATAGCTACTAGAGGCCCTGTGCACAGATTCGTGCACTAGTGGGGTCCCTTAGCCTGGCCTGCAGAATTGGGCTGAAACTGGCTCTCCAACATCCCCCAATGGGTTTTGGATTGTGAGACGGTGCAGGCCAGGCTGAGGGACCCCATTGGTGCACAATCAGGGTGAGGGAGGGATGTGAGAGGTTGGCTCCAGGGCATGTCTGGCCTGTCTTGCTCAGTCCCAATTGGCCAGACCCCAGCAGCAAGCTAACCTACCGGGTCAGAGCATCTTCCCCCTGGTAATCAGTGCACATCATAGCAACTGGTCAGCAGGTCGACTGTCTGCCCCATGATGGTCTGGGCACATCATTGCGAGCAGTTAAGCGGCCTTCGCATATCATTAGCATATTACACTTTGATTGGTTGAATAGAGGGCCAGATAACCAGACACTTAGCATATTAGGCTTTTATTATATAGGACATGGCTTTTATTATATTGAACAGGTGTGGTGTTCACTCATCAATACATATTGTGTATAAATTTTCTGAATTTAACCTTATGCAAGCAGAACAGCACAGCCACTAATCTGGTTTGAAAACTCATCATCAGAAAATATCTTTGGTCGTGGTAACTTCTGTTATACTTTGCTGGAAATATATAAACTCATACTTTTTTTGTAGTAAACTTTGCCATTAAATTTATAGGTCAGTGACATCCTTTCCCAAGCATCCAACTCAGTTCTCTGGCTACTTTACTTGATAAAATAAGTTAAAAAATCCTGGGCTAAGTAAAGTCTAGCAAGTCTCCTTACTGCAGGGTTTTAATATATAAATGGGCATTTTGAATTTCCAAATAGAGTACATAGCATGTTGCATTAGCCAAACTAGCTTGACAACATAACCCTCCTTCAATGGGCTCTTTCCAACATTAGTATGTGGTTGAACATGTTTTGAGATTCAAGAATCCATAATTCAACACATAGGCAGAATGGAGTTCTTTAATCTTAAAAAGAATAAAATAAAGTTGTCTCAAGTCTCTCATGCCTACTATGTTTAAGTTCAAGTGAAATAAAGTTACAAAAAGAGACTAAAATTATAGTATGTAACTTGATTAAATTTATAGTACATTGTTATTCTTTACTTATGGATAAACAACTTAAGGTTATTTGCAAAAATAATATATCGTTTGTTTAAATATTGGAAAATATTATGTGAACATTGTAGATGCTAGTGACAAAATATTCTTGTCAACTAGGAATGAATAAGCTATTAATTTAAAGTCAAGAATTGGAACAGAATTACAAGGATATATAGGACACACCATAAATGTGAATGCATCACTTATCCTTTCAAATGTGAATCTCTGCTTTTGCTTTCTCTGCGTCTATTGTCTAAAGTCAGATATGTTTACCAGCATGATTTTGAGAAGGACCATTGAAATGTGTGCAGCTACTGGTAATTCACCCTGAATGAGTCTCCTCATTTTCTTGAATACTCTTAAATGAGTGAAATAAGGTTAAAAGCAACATTCAGGGAACCTTTTGAAGAGGAAAGTAAATAGCATAGATATACTAGTACTTTTATGAATGCACGGGGAAACCAGGAAGATGGTCCAAACATTGTTGTCTGGGATGGTGGCAGTGGGATTGATGGAACGAGCATCTCCAATAACTCTGGAGACCCTGTTCTCAGGCTGCAGCCTGAGTCACTGTCCACCCTGAGATCCAAACCCAACATTCTCAGAGGGTCGTATCACACCAAGTGCTGTGGAATTAGCAAAGATGAAATCCAACTCAGTAGGCTGTAAGAAAAGGTCATACAGAATAAAGGTCATACAATTCATAAACAGGATGGATGAAAAAATCAATAACTTATTGTCTTTTAATTCTTTTGAAAAATGCACTGCACATAGTAATTCAATCAAAATGAGCTTTCCTATTATAGAAAAGAGTATATGTATATCTTGATGATTAGACAACACACATTTCAACTATTCTTTGGATTACAACATTTTATATTGAAATAAAAAATTATAATTAGTAGATTCCTGATGTGGTAAAGTAGCTAGAAAATAAATAATTGTATGTATACAAGACAATTTTTTGTAACCTAACATAATAACCTATAGGCTTTATGTAAGGATGATGAATATAAATAACAGATTTCATTTATGAGTCAAACACATAGAATTTTATTTGTCATTTATCTATCATCTATCATCTATCATATATATGTGTGTGTGTATACATATATTCATTTAAGGAAATGAAAGCTAGAGAAACAGTTCAAGTAAAACTAGTCCCTTCATGTTTTTCCTTGTTTATAATTTTCATTACATTGCCATCTAGTGGTTAAACAGGTATTAAAAACAAAAGTATTATACTAGTAGCAACTTGGTATCAGAAAGCCAGTATATAATCAGAGATATCATTTTCTATAAGAGGTATGAATATAATTCATAATTTTATTTTAAGCCTGGAATCTAGAAACCATATTCAAAGACTGGAAGGAAGAAGACACCCTTAGGCCAAATACAATAGAGCTACAAGCAAGGACCCCATTCAGTCAATCAAGTATTTCATATTTACTGATTCTATATTTGTGCTCAGTGCTTAGTGTTTATTTAGAATCTGGATTCCATTGCTTGGGAACATGGCCAGATCCAGGCTGGCCTGCAGAGACTGAATAGAACTTTTAAACATGGTGATGTTTTAGTGCTTTGTAGTTTAAGTCCATGAAAGCCTTATTTCTGGCAAATAGCAACAACAACAACAAAAAAACACAATTGTTTGCATTGGACTTTTCTAAATTATTGTACACTTGCATAATAACACAAATCTTGTTGGATATCTTAATAAGGTACATTCTTATGAGAGTTAAACTTTGAATAATCTTTCTAGAGGAAATTCTGAGGAAATAAGGCAATTTTAATGTTAAAAATTTTGTTTTACTTATATTAACATTAAATTTATCTTTGGGATTCATAATAATCTTATTTCTAAAAAGAAAATTTTATATTAAGTATGTGAGAATGCACACATTGCTGAGCTTATTTGTCAAATTTTGGTTGGATGTGCACCAACCAAAAAGCATACAATAAAAGTAGGATATGTAAAACATATTCTTACTATTAGCAACACATTTATATTTCCCCTCGGATATTTGGAGTGAGACATGAAAGTTTAAATTTGATTAATATTTTATTTCATTACCAGTGGTAGCTTTACTCTATCACTTCTTATTTATGAAAAAATATAAGGACTAAGAGAGGGAGGAAGGAAGGCTGATACAGATCCCAAACGAAGAAACTCAGTACTCTTCTGGGAAAACCATATGTATGTTTATCCTAGCAATGGCTTCCCATGACACTTTCCTGAATACATTTGAGCTCATACACAAATTACTTTTTAAAAAATCGTGTTAACTATTACCTACTGTTACATTGAACTAAACAGTAAGATTTATAGCTTCTGCACAGAAGTGTAATTTCCCCTAATCTATATGTATTTTTGACTTTGTTGATAGATAGTTCATTAAGTCACTTGTTCAACCATTAGTAATCCTTTTTAATCCTGCAAAATTGTTGAGTAGACAATTTTATTCTGAAATATAAAAGTTTATATTTTAGCATCTACCAGTACATTTAGACCATCACTAATGAGACATGTATAGTTGAATATCATGTATGGTCCTTGGAATAGTGAACATTTATATTTTTACTAGAGGCCCAGTACATGAATTCATTCAGCGCCAGTGGGGTCCCTCGGCCTGGCCTGCACCTCTTGCAATCCAGGACCCCTCGGGGATGTCAGACTGCCGATTTCTGCCTGATCCCCGCAGGGGCCGGCCTGTCTTGCCCAGTCCTGATAGGGGCCCAGGAGGGGCCACAGAAGGGCTCCAGGGCATGTCCGGTCCTTCTCAATTTGTGCACTGGGCCAGTTTCAGCCTGATCCTCACAGGCCAGGCTGGGGGATCCCACCACTGTACGAATCCATGCACCGGGCCTCTAGTATGCATATAAGATCTTTGCTTAATCTCTTCTTGCACTCCCCATCCCTTCCCTCTGAGATTCATAAGTCTGTTCCATGTTTCCATGCCTGTGCATTGAGTGTCTGCCCCCTGGTGGTCAGTGCACATCATAGCTACTGGTCAAATGGTTGAATGGTCGAATGGTTGTTTGGTCACTTAGGCCTTTATATATATATAGATGTTTCATTGTTGTTGTTTACTTGTTATTGTTGAAACTAGTGTAGTTAAATGTCACTTGTGAGCTGTAATAAAAAGAAGACAAGATAGAATCTGAAGGTAAGGGAGGAAAGAAATGTTGATTCCAGGTAACAAGGCAGAGAGAGAGAGAGAGAGAGAGAGAGAGAGAGAGAGAGAGAGAGAGAGAAGGAGAGGTGTTTGCTTCCTTTTGTCTTTCTCAGAACCAGTTGGCTTTCCCCCTGTTTGCTATTTCCCTGAAGCAATTGCAGCTGTTGGTAGCCTCAGAAGTTTAAGAAGTGCAGGGTGCCCTAAATCCTTTCCTACTTTTTCTGATTCGTTTCTTTCGCTGGAGGAAAAAATCACTCTGAGTCCTAATTAATGAGTTGTAGTCTGAAGACAATGTGGGAAGAATAGGACTAGATATGCCTAATATTTAAGTTAGGTAGGATCTGAATCATTGGGCCATTTCTTTTTGGAGCATGCTAAGAAAGAAAGTGGCAAAAAGCAATCATTTAAGAAAGAGTTAAGTTGATCATTCTGTAAACATTTCTTATAAGAATAAATAGTTAGAATTTCTTAATGGAAATTTCTTAGTTAAAAACCATATGGATATTTACTTATTTTGGAATATTACTGATGCATTTTAACCTCCAAATTAAAAATGTAAAGTGTTGCTAAAATTTCAGATTCAATTTTGTGTGCCCCTATAACTACTCAGGGCTATTTCAGTTCTAACAAAAACATCCATAGCTCCACAAATGATTGATAGATGGTTCTTTGAGTCACTTGGTCCATGACTTAAAAGAAAAGTAATTATGTACTTTGAGTAAGATTACTTAATATTATTAGCTAGAGAAAAATTCTTTTTAGGTCAGCTTACTCCAATAAATACATTTACTTTTTATTAAGTTTGATAAATAGTCGTGATGATATCAAATTTTAGTATTTTCATTTAAAGTAAAACTGTTGTATGCATTTACACTTATTGTGATATTATTTTCAAGTTGTACTCTTTTTTATCTTCCCGTGTTTTGTTTTTTTTATTAATTCTAAAATAGTAAAACTGGGGATGAACAGAACAATATCTTTGTTACTTGATAAATTGTTGAATTATACATTTATGCTTTTCATTTTTAAACAGATATGTAGTTGTAGGGTTTAAAAATGTTTCTGAGACTTAGAAATTCAGAACCTCTGAAATGATAAACTAAAAATATATTTAAATTAGAACACTTGAGAATAAGGGTGTTTGATGCACTTATTTGTAATGTGCGAAGTGTGACCACTAGATGGTGCAACTAATCCAAGTAAGAGTCCTTACAAGATATTCCCATATTTTTTTTGAAAGTTCAGTCATTTTATTATTTTGAGTCAACTTTTCCTTTTTATTTTATAAAACATTTAATTCAGCATATTAACCACTTCTGGTTATATTTTTCATTCATTTTACTCTCCTATAAAAATGTTTGGATTTATATGCCTACATGATATATATATATATATATTTAAATATATTTTATTGATTTTTTTACAGAGAGGAAGGGAGATAGTTAGAAACATCGATGAGAGAGAAACATCGATCAGCTGCCTCCTGAACGCCCCCTACTGGGGATGTGCCCGCAACCCAGGTACATGCCCTTGACCAGAATCGAACGTGGGACCTTTCAGTCCACAGGCCAACGCTCTTATCCACTGAGCCAAATCGGTTTCGGCAACCTACATGATATTAAATAAAATAATTTAAAGAACCAATATAATCTTCTCATTTCAATTCTTTGTTCACTTTAAAGTAATGCTTAAGACAAATGACAGTTGTTTTTTTTCCTTTGGGGGCAAGTACAAGTTTCAGTTGATGAAAACGAGTATTTATAAAAAATATACACAATGTTGTTATGCTGTTTTGTCTTCACAGTTTTGAACAATTCTCAATTTGATGCTTCAAATGAATTATAAATTGCAAGCACAGGCATAAAAATATCAAGCATACTACTTCACTATGTTACAGACTTTAAAAGTTACAGAACCTAGAGTTACAATAACTATTTGTGCTATCCAAAAAGAACATCTAGATTGTTAGTTTTTACATATTTTATATATGTATACATTTCTATCAGTAAATGTTGCCAATGAGATCAGTTTAATGAAACTCTTTGGGGCACAGTGAATATTACTATTTTTGGTGAAATTAAGTCCATGAACACATATAGTTAAAAGTAAATATTTTTCAACAAACTTAACAGAAGTCTGATTTTCATAAAACCAGGTTCATTAAAATAAAAAAAATCAAACCACAACTAATGATATAAATAGTAGGCAATTCCGATGAATTTAAATTTTTTTCTACTTGGATATAATCTTCATTTTTTTAGAGAAGAACAGTGGAAATAGCAATAAACTTTCTAAAATATGATTTAAAGATTAGAGAAAATTCACAGAACACTCTGGATTACATTTTGTCTTTAGAAAACATCCAATTTTATCAAATAGCAATACTTGATAAAATGTAGAGAAACAAAAGTGTAATTGAACTTTACAGTTTTCAGCTTATTGGGTAAGATCTAATTCAAACCACAGGGGGTAAATTGCATAATTAGAGAATGAAGCATGAGGCCTAGTTCTATCATCAGCCAATGCTATTCATGCAAATATGAAATTGTCATAGACTAGAGAAACATATAATTTAAGTTTCAAACATAAGATTGAAAAAGAATATGAAGCCATGAAATTTTATATTTCTTTTATCATTGCCCAACTTATCTATGTACTAGTATATAAAAGGCTAATATGCAAAATGTCCCCCCAGGAGTTTGACCAGGAGACCAGGAATTTGATCGCTTGCTATGACATGCACTGACCACCAGGGGGTGGCACAGAACAAAGGAAGGCCCCAGCCAGCAGCCAGAAGGCCCCAATCAGCCCTGATCACCAGCCAGGCCTAGGGACCCATGAATTTTGTGCACTGGGCATCTAGTGTTTTGAATAATCTTGGTTGTGAAGCTTTGATGACCTGACACAAAAAAGTGTATATACCCATAACAAAATACTAATGTCAATTTTGAAATAAGTTACAAATTGCTCAGCTGAGTCAATGTTGGCTTGACATTTTTAGATCTGGATGACTAGGGAATTTTCAGACATGGGAATTTTTAAGAGAATAGCTGAATAAGAGGAAAGGTTTAACTACTGTTTAATATATCTCCTTGAGTCTCATGGGTTCTATGAATTTTAAATAGGTTTTCCTATCATGAAAGCTGATTTCCTGGTTACAGGTCTTTCAAGCACATGTGGAGTCATTGGCCAGTCAGGCAAAATGATAACAGAATGTAGGTGAAAGCCCTTTGCCAGTGTCAAAGCTTAAAAGATATAAGCTATTATTTTGTTGTCATGTCTATTTCCTCATAGCAGATCACTTAAAGACTATTATTCAGAATTCATTTATCAAAGAGATAGTAATAACATCCTACCTGCTTTGAGGCAGGGAGGTGAGCTATGTTTATCCTTAATTTTTTTTATGAGCCATGTTTATGATGATTCTTATTTTTTTGGTTTCATTTATAAATGAATTTTTCTTTTTTTTTAAAATAAATCTTTATTGTTCAGATTATTACAGGTGTTCCTCTATTTTTTCCCCCATAGCTCCCCTCCACCTGATTCCCCAGCCCACCCCATGCCCTTACCCCCCGCCACTGTCTTCATCCATAGGAGTAAGATTTTTGTCCAATCTCTTCCCCCACCCCTCACACCTGCTTCCCCTGAGAGTCGTCAGTCCACTCCCTTTCTATGTCCCTGATTCTATTATATTCACCAGTCCATTCTGTTCTTCAGATTTTTTATTCACTTGATTTTTAGATTCACTTGTTGGTAGGTATGTATTTGATGTCATTGTGTTGTTCATAATTTTTATCTTTACCTTTTTCTTCTTCTTCCTCTTCTTAAAGAATACCCTTCAGCATTTCATGTAGTCCTGGTTTGGTGGTGATGAACTCCTTTAGCTTTTTCTTGTCTGTGAAGCTCTTTATCTGACCTTCAACTCTGAATGATAGCTTTGCTGGGTAGAGTAACCTTGGTTGTAGGTTCTTGCTGTTCATCATTTTGAATATTTCCTGCCACTCCCTTCTGGCCTGCATAGTTTCTGTTGAGAAATCAGCTGACAGTTGTATGGGTACTCCCTTGTAGGTAATTAACTGTTTTTCTCTTGCTGCTTTTAATATTCTCTCTTTGTGTTTTGCCCTTGGCATTTTAATTATGATGTGTCTTGGTGTGGTCCTCTTTGGATTCCTCTTGTATGGGGTTCTGTGTGCTTCCTGGACTTGTACGTCTATTTCTTTCACCAGGTAGGGAAAGTTTTCTGTCATTATTTCTTCTAATAGGTTTTCAATATTTTGCTCTCTCCCTTCTTCTGGCACCCCAAAAATTAAGATGTTGATTCGCTTAAAGTTGTCCCAGAGGCTCCTTACACTATCTTCATATTTTTGGATTCTTTTTTCTTTTTGTTTTTCTGGTTGGATGTTTTTGGTTTCACATATTTCAGATCTTTGGTTTGATTCTTGGGGTACATTGATCTACAGTTGAGTTTCTGTATATTCTTTATTTCAGACAGTGTATGCTTCATTTCTGACTGATCCTTTTCCATTTTTTTGGCATTCTCATTAAGCTCCTTGAAGGTCTCATCAAGTTTCTCAGCTGTTTTAAGAAGATTCTTGAGTAACCTTATAAATGTGGTTCTGAGCTCTATGTCATCCAGTAGTTTGCTTTCCTCCGTTTCTTTCATTCGTGACATGTTTCTTTGTCTCCACATTTTGGCTGCTTCCCTGTGTTGATGGAGTAGCTTTGTGTGGTAGGTGACCTATAGGGGGCAGTAGCTCAGCCTCCCCAATCACCTGATGTGGACGCTCTTGGTACATCCCTTTGTGGGCTGAGTGCAAAGACTTGGTGTAGTTAAACCTTAATTGCTGTTGGTATACTGGGAGGAATTGACCTCCAGGCCAATTAGCTGTGAGCACTCACTGTGTCTATAATGGAAGAACTGCTGCGCTGAAGACACACTTATGGGGCAAGACTTGTTTCAGTGGGGCTTTGGTGCTCACTGAGTCTGCCTCTTGAATGTGTCACTTATGGATGTGAGGAGTTGAAATCTGGTGTCTCACTCTGACCACTAGGTACACTGGCTTCTGGATCTCCAATGGGGTGCAGGTCAGCTACTGTCTGAGGCCACCCAGCAGGAGCTACAGTGAGAGCTACCATTTTCTCCTCTTTGCTTGTGGTTTGGAGGTTTTGGAGCTGTCTGACCCGGGCTGCAAATTTGCTAGGTTAAGCTGCGATAGGGCAGGGCTTTCTTATGCTAAATACACTGCTTGGAGCTTGGGTGGGTTTGTAGGTTGTGCAGGGCGGGGTCTCAGAGTGTCACTAGGCTAGGGCATGGCAAACAGCAATGGCTGCTAGTTAGCCGGCTCTGTGTCCCTGATGGCGTCCCGGAGTCCCGTGCCCCAGCACAGTAAACAATTATTCCTGCGCGCAGCTCTGCAAGCAAGCCACCCTCACTGGCAGACAGTCCAGCTTCTCCCCATAGGAGTTTGGGTCCCCCGCGTCTCCCCAGAAACTATATTTCAGAGTAGTCGGGGGCTTGTCTCCCTTCGGGTTGAAAAAAGCAACGCCCGCCGCCAGCCCGGATTACGCGCCTCCGTACCTCAGCTTTTCAGTGCTCGTGCACGTCTCAATGCTCTTTTCTCTTTCCTTCTAATTGTAGAACTTCTACTCAGCCAGCTTTCCCGTGGTTCTAGGTGACAGACGTTTTGTCTTTTAGTTGAATTTTTGAAATTGTTGAGGGAGGCAGCAGTTTAGGTGTTTACCTACGCCGCCATCTTGGATTCTCTCCTAAATGAATTTTTCTTAAGTGTGAAGGGCAAGGTCTAGGATCTTGCAGATCTTCCTGTAATGAGGGCATGTCACTCTATTCATTGAAAAAATTCTAGAAATTGATTATACATAGGTCTTTTTTGAAGGGCATGAGCCAGAGGTATATGTGAGGAAATTGTCCTTCCAGACTTCCTCTCACCACACACATGAATTTCAGTAGCAGCTAGAAGAAAAATAAGAGTTTTGGAGGTTGATCAACAGCACTAAGAGATACTTTGAAGTATCCCGAAAATATCAGTTAGCTACAGAGACAGAAGAAAATTGACCTTTATCCTAGTATCCTTCCTCTAAATGCTGAAGATAGCTCAGTTGTGTCAAAGAAAACCACAAATTTTTCTTTTGTTGCAAAGCTTAATGAGAAAACATATCAGTCATGAAAAGAGTGAGTCCAGATAGATCACATGGTAAAGATAGAAACTGGAATCTTTAAACTAAATATTTAATCAGTTCAGGGGAGTGCAGATGGTGTGCAAGGTCTTTCAAGATAGTTTAAGATACTAAAGTATGCCATGGAACTCCAGTGGGTGTAGCTCGGCTGAGTGTCCTCTCATGCACCAGGAGATCAGCAGTTTGATTTCAGAGAGAGGAAGGGACGGGGAGAGAGATTGAGATATCGGTGAGAGAGAATCATGGATCTGCTGCCTCCTGCATGCCCCCCACAGAGAACCAACTGAGCCCAAAACCCAGGCATGTGCCCTGACCAGGAATCAAACCATGATTTCCTGGTTCATAGGTCTATGGTCAAACACTGAGCCACACCAGCTGGGCTAAAAATATATTTAAAATAAATAAATAAAGTATGCTATGGGTTATGGGAACCACCATTGTTTATTGGCTTCTGCTGCTTTCTTTTTCTGTGTAAATTTGGAACTTATTCACTTCTCCCCAATTATTTTACTGGATTATGTTTAGCCAAGTCAGGGACCTGCCATTAACCTACAGCCAAATCCACCATTCACCATTCTTCCAAATCTGAGACTGAACTAAATGTTCATTATAGGGGATGTTTCACAGTATATGAGTTTATGTCAAATATGCTCATGTCTCAAATTCATTTACCTTCTCTATGGATGAATTTTATCATTTCCTCAAAGATAAAAAAATTATCATAATACCTCACATTGAGTTTCTACAGCTGATGATATATATTCTATCTAATAAGGAGGGAATATGCTAATTGACTGCCATGCCCTCAAAGATGGTGGTGCCCACAGCCACAAGATGGCGGCACCCAGTCCTCTCAGCCCCATCAGGGCGGCAGGCATGTGGCAAAGCCCGGCCCGCCCCCAGGTGTGCCCAGCCACTCTGCGCACCTGCCTCCAGAGTCCCCTAGTTGCCTCAGACCCCCAGCCTCCCAGGGCCAGCCCGAGGCTCAGGTAACCAGGGCTGGCCAAGGCTTGAGCTGCTGGCAGTGGCAGCAACAGAGGTGTGATGGGGCTGTCGCCTTCCCCTGATCGCCAGGTCGCCTCCCACCCCTGAGGGCTCCCAGACTGTGAGAGGGGGCAGGCCGGGCTGAGGGATCCCCCCTCCAGTGCATGAATTTTCATGCACTGGGCCTCTAGTGTGTGTGTATGTGTGTATATATATATATATAGATTTCAGAGAGTAAGGGAAAGAGGGAGAAAGATTGAAACATCAATAATGAGAGAGAATCAAAGATCAGCTGCCTCCTGCATGTCCCCCACTGGGGACTGAGGCCACCACCTGGGCATGTACCCTGACCGGGAATCAAACTATGACCTCCTGGTTCATAGGCTGACACTCAACCACACCAGCCAGGCTGACTATATTTTTTTGAAGAACAGAATAATATGTGAAGAACAGGTACTTGCTTTTTAAAACTAACTGAAAAACACCATGTGATCTATCATCTATCTATCTATCTATCTATCTATCTATCTATCTATCTATCTATCTATCATCTATCTCCTATCTAATAAAAGAGTAATATGCAAATTGACCATCACTCCAACACACAAGGTGGCTTCCCCCATGTGGTCAAAGATGGCTGCCCCCATGTGGACACAAGATGGCACCACAATATGGCCAGCAGGGGAGGGCAGTTGGGAGGGACGAGGTCTGCAAGGGAGGGCAGTTAGGGGTGACCAGGCCGGCAGAGGAGGGAAGTTGGGGGCGACCGGGCCTGCAGGGAAGGGCAATTGGAGGAATCAGGCCTGCAGGGGAGGGCAGTTAGGGGAAATCAGGAAGGCAAGCAGGCGAGCAGTTGGGAGCCAGCAGTCCTGGATTGTGAGAGGTTATGTCCGACTGCCCGTTTCAGTCCGATCCCGGTAGGATAGGGCTGAAATGGGCAGTTGGACATCCCTCGAGGGGTCCCAGATTGGAGAAGGTGCAGGCTGGGCTGAGGGACACACCCCCCCGCTCACGAGTTAAGTGCACCAGGCCTCTAGTGTGTGTGTGTGTATGTGTGTGTGTGTGTGTGTGTGTGTATATATATATATATATATATATATATATATATATATATATACACACACATATATGTATGTATAAAAGGCTAATGTGCAAAGTGTCCCTGGTTGGCAGCCAGCAGCTGGGAAAGGAAGGCCCTGGCTGGCAGTGGGAAGGCCCCAATTGGCCCTGATAGCTGGCCAGGCCTAGGAGCCCTACGCATGCATGAATTTCGTGCACAGGGACTCTAGTTTATTTAATAAATAAGGACAATTCTATTTTCTTGTCCAGTGAGTGTTGGCTAGTATTAATTAATCTTTGAAAAAATTATAAAAATTAACAATTTTATCTTGACATTACTAAATTGAGCCTCCTTCAAAGACTAAGTATATTTTTAAGGTTGAAAACAAGTAGCAGTGGCATGAATTTTCAATTTAGCTAACTCAGTTTCAGATTGTCAAACCTTACAAAATCTGTTTTGTACACCTATCATCCTAACATTTTGGAAAAAAAAAAGTAAGTGAATTGGACCAAGGAGAAG
The DNA here is from genome assembly GCA_026230045.1 of Corynorhinus townsendii. Lineage (NCBI taxonomy): Eukaryota > Metazoa > Chordata > Mammalia > Chiroptera > Vespertilionidae > Corynorhinus > Corynorhinus townsendii. Next base: position 137,871,774 of record JAPDVU010000003.1, on the reverse strand, counting down.
GTTCAATTATTTTTGCAATGTTATTAAACCTCTACTAATCATTTAATACAAAATATGTAGACTCATATCCAAACTATATTTTTATTCTTCAAGTTCTTCCTGATAATATGGCAAAACAAAGAGAAACTTCTCTATAACTTTAATTAAAATCACATGATTCATAGCCAAGCAATGGTAATTCTTAAGCAACTCAAAATATCTATAGTCAGAAAAGCTAGCAAATCTCATAAGACCTAGAAGATTTACACATCCAAGAAATTATCTTAATTTCTTTAGATATTATAATAATAGAAGAGCTATGGAATCTATTGTTTGGCAAATGTATTAACATCTTTGTTTTTCAGGCCATAAGTTACAGATTTCTCTCCTGTCCGTCTCTCACTCTGTCCTTCCTGGCTATCTTTGTCTCCCTGTTCCTATATCCCAATTTCTTTCTCCCTTCTCCTTCCCTATTTATTTTTGTCATTTATTCTCAGGAGCTCTATAATTTTACATATTGAAGAGAAAAATACATCAGCAGCTTTATTCTAAATTTATTTTTACTATTTTAAACAAATAGAGAAAACAGTTGACATGTTTCATTGAAAACATTTTTAAACCTGACATTGACATTTGAGTAAATACTTTAAGTTGTGTTGTAGTTTCATAGAGCAACCACTGCCCATCTCTCACTTACCTTAATTATTTTTTCATACTTTTTTGATTTTTTTTGTTTTTTAATTGGTGATTTTGAGATCAATATTTATTGTCTTCTAGGTTAACTCTCTTTAAAGTTAACTGAAACAATTTTAGCTTTGTGATTTCAAGGAATTACTTTTAAGTAAAGTGTCAATATTGGTTTATTAATTTTATTATGTCTTATGCTTACTAATGGAGTAAAATTCACCTTTGAACCCTTCTTTGTCAGGGACAATATTTTACTACTCTGTAAAATTATAAAAATAGTATCCTTCGCTCTTTATCTTGTAGTATTATTGTGATGATAAGTGCAAAATTGCTTCATGAACAACCATGCAGTATCCAAGGAAATTGCTGCATTGACTACATCGATTGGAGTCTGATGTCAGTAAGATACAGCTTGTTTCAGTTATTTGATGTTGCTGTCTGGTGACACATAGTCACTCCAGTGACTTCCTGATTATGAATTAGAAAACAAGATTCTTTCTGTAACATATGAGCCAGGGCGACAATTACAAATTGGGAGCAGGTAAGAAAATGGTTGTTAACTTTCATTAGTATTCTAGTTCTGCAGCCAGATTTACCAAGTGTGACCTATATCATCTAACTCCATTTTATGATAGTTCTTGAGACTATCAACTGTATGGGCATTGTTAATCAGCCTCAAAACACTGAGATTTTTACTGTTTTATAACAGAGAAGAGACCATTCAAGATAAAGAAAACATTTGTGAGCTCAGAAAAATAATGTCTATCATGAATATTTGGACATCATTTGTTGTTAGTTCTATCTTAGAATGTGAGAAAAGTTAAGAAACAATGGGGTCTAGGTGTAGGACTAGTAAACAATGGAATTATCATATTATATGATTTCAATTACCAGGAGAAAAAATATATTTTTTAAAATATATTTTATTGATTTTTTACAGAGAGGAAGGGAGAGGGATACAGAGTTAGAAACATCAATGAGAGAGAAACATCGATCAGCTGCCTCCTGCACATACCCTACTGGGGATGTGCCAGCAACCCAGGTACATGCCCTTGGCCGGAATTGACCCTGGGACCCTTCAGTCCACAGGCCGACTCTCTAGCCACTGAGCCAAACCGGTTAAGGCTCTATATATTTTTATTCTATAATTTTAAATAAACAAATAATTTCTTCTATATTATTTTATTTTATATCTTCACTAGAAGCCCGGTGCAAGAAATTTGTGCACGGGTATGTGTGTCGCTCAGCCCAACCTTCACTCTCTCCAATCTGGGACCCCAGTAGGATTGGGACTAAAAGGGCAGTTGGACATCCCTCTCACAATTCAGGACTGCCTGCTTCCAACTGCTGGCCTGCCTGCCTTCCTGATTGCCCCTAACCACTTCTGCCTGCCAGTCTGATCACCCCCTAACCACTCCCCTGGCAGCCTGATTGATGCCTAACTGCTCCCCTGCCAACCTGATTGCCCCTAACTGCCCTCCCCTGCAGGCCTGGTCCCCCCCTCCAACTGCTCTCCCCTGCAGGCCTGGGTCCCCCCAACTGCCCTTCCCTGCAGGCCTGGTCACCCCCAACTTCCCTCCTCTGCTGGCCTGATTTCTCCCAACTGCCTTCCCCTGCTGGCCATCTTGTGGTGGCCATCTTGTGTCCACATGGGGGCAGGATCTTTGACCACATGGGGGTAGCCATCTTGTGTGTTGGAGTGATGGTCAATCTGCATATTACTCTTTTATTAGATAGCATAGAGGCCTGGTGTATGGGTGGGGGCCAGCTGGTTTGCCCTGAAGGGTGTTCTGGATCAGGGTTGGGATTCCCTTGGGGCATGGGGTGGTGTGGGTGAGGAGCCTGTGGTGGTTTATAGGCTGGCCATGCACTCTGGCGACCCAAGCGGAAGCCCTGGTATCTGGGATTTATTTATCGTCTATAATTGAAACTTTGTAGCCTTCAGCGGAGGCCAGGGCAGGCCATGAACTTGGCTTCCTCCATCGCCGGGGATACCAAGCCTCCTGCTCACTCCATGGCTGCAGCCATTTTTGTTGGGATTTATTAATCTTCTATATTTGAAACTTTGTAGCCTTGAGCAGAGGCCTGGGCCTGCCATGTGTGCAGGAATCTTGGCTTCCTCCATTGCTGGGGAAACCCAAGCCTTCTGCTCACTCTGTGGCTGCAGCCATCTTGGTTGGGTTAATTTGCATACTTGCTCTGATTGGCTACTGGGGTGGCTTATGGGTATAGCAGAGGTATGGTCAATTTGCATATTACTCTTTTATTAGATAGAAAATCTCAAGAATATTTCATGTGCTTGTCTCCATACATACTTTATCCTAAGGAAATTTCTATGCCAGACTAAAATATGAACAATTAAAGAAAACAATAAAACATGTTTTCCTATTTCCTTGGATTTTTTTTTTTTGCCTGACCTTGCTTATGTGAGAATTCCCACTTCATATTAAATATTGACAAATTGATATATACTTTCCATTGACCCTAAAATAATGGTTTATTGCAGTCAGGAGGCTTGGATTAGAATTATTAAATACAATTTGAAGCCCTATGAGTTCATTAGGATCTTAAAATTATTTTGTGATGATAGAGCTCATGAACTAAGAATTGATTACCTACTGTCAAAAGCATTCCCATCACCAAAACAGAGTAGTAAGACTGTGAGCTATGTCCACTTTTATTCACTCTTTTTGCATACCTGAATGAGACATGTGGAAAACACAACAGTTGGATATATTTCCAGTTCCCTTAGAAACTTTTAAAACTATAATTTGTAAAAGTACTCCAAAAGTCTTGAGTTATTTAGGAAAGATTTAGTTTTCAAATCAATGAGCTTGATAAGGCCCAGCTGGTGTGTATCAGAGACTGTTGAAGACGTTTTGCAGTTAGTATAGTAATGTAGTAATGTAGCCTGTTGTCTAAAGACAAGTGTCAAATACTTTCCTACTGTAGCGGTATCATACATTTCCTGGTCTATATACTCACCATAACTTTTGTTTTTGAGATCTGCAGAACAAAATCAACATCTGAACTTAGCACCGCTTTGACTATTTTAATTCAAATGTGTAATTATTAAACCAATGGTTTAAGTAATTTAAACAATTTTCAAAGTTCAATGAAGTAGCATTGCATTATGATATTGTTTATGTAATGAATTAGTCACAATAATTAAATATTGACTATTTCCTTTCTGAAGCTTCCAAAAATTCAACATTATGTGTATTATTATTATTAAACCTATTTTACAAATTATGTTTGTCAAATAAATAATGACCAGATTAAGTGATTGAATAAAAGAAGTAGTGCCCTGACCAGTTTGGCTCAGTGGCCAGAGCGTGGACCTGTGGACTGAAGGGTCCCAGGTTAGATTCTGGTCAAGGTCACATGCTCGATTCCCAGTGGGAGCATGGAGGAGGCAGCCGATCAATGATTCTCATCATTGATGTTTCTGTCTCTCTCTCCCTCTTCCTTCCTCTCTGAAATTAAGAAAAATATTAAAAAAAGAAGTAGTGTAGTGAAAGATAATAGATTGTGTAAATATATTCCATTTGTAATAAGTTATAAGTGGCACTTGTGACTCATTCATATGTCTGAGCCATCAACTATATTTTACATAGGGTAAAATTTGATTAATATATTCATTCCAAGATATTTTATTTCTTCATAAAAATGAAATAATTTTATCCACTATAAAGATCTTTATTTTCCCTCAATTGACTAAAAATATATTACCTGCAATTATCCAAATAATTAAATCAAAATATTTAGCTGCTATATTAACATTGTGGGGTATTTTTTAATTAAGCTTTTTATTTCTTAACTTATTTGTTCACAGAAACATTGCATAAAAGCCAGGTATTGCCCTAGCCAGTTTAGCTCTGTGGATAGAATGTTGGTTCCGGGACTGAAGGGTCCCAGGTTCATTTCTGGTCAAGGGCATGTACCTTGGTTGCAGGCTCCATCCTAGTCCCTGGTCAGAGCGAGTGCAGGAAGCAACCAATGGATGTGTCTCTCTCAGATAGATGTTAATATTTCTCTCTCTGTGTCTCTCCCTCTCCCTACCACTCTCTAAAATTCAATGGAAAAGAAATATCCTTGGGTGAGGATTAACAAAAAAACAAAAAACAAAAAACAAAAAAAGAAAAGAAAAGAAAGAAAGAAGAAACTCCAAGTATTTACTAAAGTTAAAAACATTGGTCATTTCCAGTAGCAAAGTGTCTTATAAAAGTGTAATTAATATACAATTAACAAATTTTTAAAAACCTCTTTCTTTATGCTAACATAATATTTATTTTGTATTGCCACTAGAAACAATTTTGCTTTCTTGGGTATAGACAACTTTTGTGAATGTAATTATTTGTGTGCTTTCAAACAGTTTTTGGAGGTTGTTCCAAAATTAAATCCTAAAATTTTAAAGTGGAAGAATTGTAAGATTAGATTTTTGATTTCTCATAGTTATTTGAAAATTACAGATTGTTCCATGGTTTCTGTATATGGAATAAATACAAGTTTGTGTAGAAAAATATTCTTGTAGCATGACCCATGTATACTTGTGGTTCTTAACCATTTGGAGTCCTGAAACTTCTGATACTGTGATGAAAGCACAGACATTCTATTCAGAAAAAGTTAAACACACACACACGCACACATGCACACATGAAGTTTGTTATGAGTTCAAGAACTTTAAAGGCCCACAGAAGACTATGCTTGGGTTTATCTTGAGTCATAAGCATCAAGTTAAAGACCTCAAACATTTGATTCTCAACAAATACTTGTTTGCCAGAGCAAGAGATTATCAGTGGCTATCAGTCCTGATATGTTTTCAGAATCTAGTTATCAATAAAACACTGTCCATCAAAAAGATTTGAATTGCCTGGCCTTTGTGGCTCAGTGGTTGAGTATCTATATATATAAAAGCCTAAGTGACCGTTCGACCAGTAGGTTAGTTTGCTGCTGGGGTCTGGCTGATTGGGACTGGGTGAGACAGGCCAGGCACTCCCTGGAGCCCTCCCACAGTCCTTCCCTGGCCCCAATTGTGCACCGGTGGGGTCCCTTGGCCTGGCCTGTGCCCTCTCGCTATCCGGGACCCCTCGGAGGATGTCAGAGAGCCAGTTTTGGCCCAATCCCCACAGACCACGCTGAGGGACCCCACCTGTGCACGAATCCATGCACTGGGCCTCTATAAAACAGGAGGTCATGGCTTGATCCCCAGTCAGGCACATGCCTGGGTTGTGGGCTTGATCCCCAGTGTGGGGAATGCAGGAGGCAGCTGATCAATGATTCTCTCTCATCATTGATGTTTCTATCTCTTTCTCCCTCTTCCTTCCCCTCTGAAATCAAATATATATAGGCCTGATGCTCGAAATTCTGCAAGAGTAGGCCTTTCTTCCTTAGGCTGCCGGCACCAGCTTCCCTCTGGCACACAGGACCCGGGCTTCCCTCATAGCCTGGCTTCATCTGGAAGGTTGTCCGGAAGGACATCTGGTCTAATTAGTGTATTATATTTGAAAATATATATATATATATCCAAGGTCCAAAGTTGTTTAATGTTATAGATAATGCAATTCAGATCATGTCATTGAAATGACAGGGAAAACTTTGCTTTTATATGTAAGTGGGTGCTGGGAGGAAAAATATGAAATAAAAATGTGTTAAATAATACAAACAGTAAAACCAACAGAATAAATAAATAAAGACTAGACAGTTATCCTGAATAAATGAATAAATTATACTTTAACCACAAAGGAATCTAGGTGAAGGCAACTGACTAGATTAGGACAAATATGTTTACTGATAAAGACTTTAACTATTTATGAAAGGTAATATATTCTTATCTGAAAAACGGAACCAGAAAAACCCGTTCTTCTAAAACTACAATTATTTTCCCCCATACCATAGCTCAGTTTTAAGCTTTCTCTTGCTGTTTCTTCTGACACTTCTATGGTAAATGAGAACAATTATCAGCAGCAATATATATATTTTTCCCTACAGAGTCAGTCAGATGGATAAGTAGAATTAGTATGTTTTGTAAAGTCGTCCATCCTCCAATAGATAACCCATCTTAAGGTTGATGCCTGAAATGCCTATTATTATATTTGCTTTTCCAGTAAGAGCGTGAAACTCCAGAATGCCCTTGAGAAATGAAAATATATAATTACTGATCATATTTGAATTATTATTTAGAGCTTGCACTTTTATGCTCTGTCAAATGTGCAGGTCATGAATCCTTCTTGGTATTTAAGGGGAAAGCTCATGAAACGTGCATTAACCTTGTAGACATATTTTTTTTCAATAAAGAGTTGTTGCCCTAGCTGGTTTGGCTCAGTGGATAGAGTGTCGACCTGTAATCCCCAGTAGGGGGAATGCAGGATGCAACTGACAAATTATTCTCTCTTATCATTGATGTTTCTATCTTCCTCTCCCTCTCTCTTCTTCTCTGAAATCAATAAAAATGTATTTTAAAAAAAGTTGTTGAATGTTAAGAAAGGATTTTTTATATTGCTGTTATTTATATTTCAAAATTAATTAGTTCTGTATTAACTTTTTATTTTTATTTTTGTAGTTAATCCTCACATGAGGACATTTTTCCATTGATTTTTAGAGAGAGTGGAAGAGAGAGGGAAAGACAGAGAGAGAAACATCAATGTGAGAGAAACACATTGATGGGCCAGGGAGGAGCCTTCAACCCGGTATGTGCCCTTGACTGGAATCGAACCTGGAACCCTTTGGTCCGCAGGCTGACGCTCTATCCACTGAGCCAAACCTGGTGGGGCTTTATTAACTTCTTTTAATGTTGACATTATTGTAGGAGTCCCCCTTTATCTACCTCCATTCTCCCCGCCTCCCTCTTCCTTCGACTTTGCCAAATTAATCATATTGCATTAAATTTTGTTTTTCCTTTCTTACTATTATAAGAATCACAAACTTGGGAAGAGGATACTCTGAAAAGGTGGACAAGAACCATACTAAGAGCCAGAGAAGGAATTATGAACAAATGTGACTTTCATGAAGTGAAAGCTTAAATTTGAAACAGTGCTTGTCCTATATACTGAATGATTAAAATGTTCAGCTGTGTTTTAACTTAAACTCACTTAAAATTGACAAATTTGTGTAGTTGTTTTAGCTAAGGTTCATGGCAAATATACAGATTTAAAAGTATTAAATTAATCACATTTTAAATTATCTGAATTGTTCCTGCCTTTCAAAATAGACAGATTTTTAAATATAATATCTCTATTTCATAAAGGTGGATAAAACTTACTTATAAGGCTACGGTAAGAAAGGGACATGCCTAGAGCACAGAGGGTGTTCACTAAACAGTGGCAAATTAATAACATTTAATTGCATTGAACAATTGAAAGTATCAGTGCACAATTTCCCTATTATCAAAAATTTGTGTTATGCTTATATTATCTACTAGTTGCGGGGGGAGGGGTGTCCCTCCCCCCGCAACTAGTAGATAATATAAGCATATCAGACTGGCCTGCACCCTCTCCAATCTGGGACCCCTTGGGGGATAACCGGCAGTTGGACATCCCCCTCACAATCCAGAACTGCTGGCTCCTAACTGGTCGCCTGCTTGCCTGATTGCCCCTAACTGCTTCTGCCTGCCAGCTTGATCATCCTTAACTGCTCTCCTGCTGGCTTGATTGCCCCTAACCAACTCTGCCTCAGCCCCGCACACAGGACCCCGGATTCCCTCCTCCAGCTGACCACAGGCACTTGGGATCCAGGCTTCCCTTCCTCTGGTCAGCCATAGGCACCTGGGCCAGCTGAAGCCACAGGGGATGGTGGGCAGGTGGCTTCTCCTGGGCTTCAGCCACAAGTGCTGGCGCCCGGGACTGTGGGGTAGGCAGCTTCTCCGTCTCCCAGACCACAGACAGCCGCAGGTACCGGTGCCTGGGACTGCGGGGTGGGCGGCTTCTCCATCTACCAGGCTGTAGCCAGCCGCAGGTGCTGGCACCCAGTTTCTCTGTCCCCCCTGACATGGGGCAAGGGGGATGTGAGGCTTCTACAGCTGTCTGCAGCCTGGGATCATGGGGCTGGTGGCTTCTTATTCTCCCTGGCCGCTGCCAGCCTCAGGCACTGGCTATAGTTAGTGAAACTATTAAACCCAACTTTTTCATTCTACTGTGCACCTTAACCACATAAGCAAACATAGTAATTTTTAACTTTACTTCTTTAAATGAATAATATTATTGAATTTGCAAACTTAATGAATGATAGAGAAATAGATCCTGAAGAAACATTGATTTATGTTTTTTTCTTTAATATTAACTAGTAACAAAATTTTGGAAAAATTGATTAAACCTTCTGGTATTTCAGATTCGTAATCCATTAATTAAGGTATTCAACAATAAATCCTTTGATTTTTATTATTTTTAAAAATATATTTGTATTTATTTCAGGGGGGAAGAGAGAGAGAGAGAGAGGGAGAAACATCAATGATGAGAGATATTCATTGATCAGCTGCCTCCTGCATGCCCCCTATTGGGGATTGAGTCCACAACCCTGGCATTGTCCCTTGACCAGAATTGAACCCAGAACCCTTCAGTCTGCAGGCTGACACTCTATCTACTGAGCCAAACCAGCTATGGCTACATCCTTTGATTTAAATGTTGTTTGAAAATAACAAGTTTTGTTTCATCTTAGAAGAAAATGTAATTGCTTTTATATTAACCAATAAAAGACTTAGAAATAAAATTGGTTATGTTGAGACTAATAAATAGCTGTAGGAAATCTACAAGAAATCAAATAACTATAAGAAATATATAAAATCCATAAATTCAAGCTTAATATCATACATTTTCAGTGATGTTTGCAAATTGTAAATAATACAAATGAATGTTCCTGAAACTATTAAGTAGATGAAATCTAAAAATCATGTGAGTCCAACATAAAAATTGACCTCAAAACATTATTTATGATGTCATCCCATATACAAAGAAAAAATACTTCATTTTATCTAGAGACCCTGTGCAGAAGAAATTACATTTTGGAATAAGACAAAACATCAATATATGAATAGATTTATTGGTCTCATAAAAAGTAAGTAACCAGTTTAATTTTTAGAGAGTGAGGGAAGGGAGGAGAAATGATAAATAGATGATAGAGATAGATAGATAGATGATAGATAGATAGATAGATAAATAGATGATAGATAGATGATAGATAGATAGATAGATAGATAGATAGATAGATAGATAGAAGACAGATAGATAGATGATAGATAGATAGATAGATGATAGATAGATAGATGATAGAGAGATAGATAGATAGATAGATAGATAGATAGATAGATAGATAGATGATAGAGAGATAGATAGATAGATAGATGATAGATAGATAGATAGATGATAGATAGATAGATAGATGATAGATAGATAGATAGATAGATAGATAGATAGATAAATGATAGATAGATAGATGATAGATAGATAGATGATAGATAGATAGATAGATAGATAGATAGATAGATAGATAGATAGATGATAGATAGATGATAGAGAGATAGATAGATAGATAGATAGATGATAGATAGATGATAGAGAGATAGATAGATAGATAGATGATAGAGAGATAGATAGATGATAGATAGATAGATAGATAGATGATAGATAGATAGATAGATAAATGATAGAGATAGATAGATGATAGCTAGATAGATGATAGATGATAGATAGATAGATAGATGATAGATAGATGATAGATAGATAGATAGATGATAGAGAGATAGATAGATGATAGATAGATAGATAGATAGATAGACAAATAGATGATAGATAGATAGATAGATGATAGATAGATAGATGATAGAGAGATAGATAGATGATAGATAGATAGATAGATAGATAGATAGATAGATAGATGATAGATAGATAGATAGATAAATGATAGAGATAGATAGATAGATGATAGCTAGATAGATAGATAGATGATAGATAGATAGATGATAGATGATAGATGATAGATAGATAGATAGATGATAGATAGATGATAGATAGATAGATAGATAGATGATAGATAGATAGATAGATAGATAGATAGATAATAGATAGATAGATAGATAGATGATAGATAGATAGAAGGTAGATAGATAGATAGATAGATAGATAGATAGATAGATAGATAGATGATAGGGAGATAGATAGATAGATAGATGATAGATAGATAGATGATAGATAGATAAATGATAGAGATAGATAGATAGATGATAGATAGATAGATGATAGATAGATAGATAGATAGATGATAGATAGATGATAGATGATAGATAGATAGATGATAGATAGATAGATGATAGATAGATAGATAGATAGATAGACAAATAGACAGATAGATAGATGATAGATAGATAGATAGATAGATAGATAGATGATAGATAGATAGATAGATGATAGATAGATGATAGATAGATAGATAGATAGATGATAGATGATAGATAGATAGATGATAGATAGATAGATAGATAGATAGATAGATAGATAGATGATAGATGATAGATGAACTCCCCAACAGATGATCGAACCCACACCCTAGGTGTGTGCTCTTGTGGTGTATGGGATGATGCTCCAGCCATCTTAGACACCCATCCAGGGCATGACCAGTTTTTATTTTATTTTTTAATTAATTTAATTAGATACACATGTTTCTTTTACTTGGACTTGATGTAGGGGACTCTTTAGAACTATATGAATGTGTATGTTAACATATGTATGCATTTTGTGAACATAATTTATTGTGTTTATTGCCTTTGCTCTTTTTGACTCAAATACTCATCACTAAGATTTCTGACACTTTATAGGTATGCAAATAAACACTGCAATTCCTCTGTGTTACTATACATCAAATAACCTCAAACTCTCTAAGCACTCAGAGCAACTCAGTGTGTTCTCTGTCTGTTAACCACATTTTGAAAACTTGACAAATACATTTTAAAGTACCCAGTTTCTGGGAAAAAAGACAAAACAAGAACACTAGAGATTTAGATAATTTGGGCTATAACTGCATGATGAAATACATGTATATTGACATTTAGATAATTTTTTTAAAAACCTACTATGGAAAAGTTGAAACAAAGTTTAATTTTTCTCCCTTTTTGTTATATAAGTTACTTAACTTTATGGAGCAAAGAGGGTAATTCAGCTCATGGCAGCAGTAGGTTGAAAACCATTGCTATTTACATTCTTGTATTTTAACAAACAAAAACGATGGCACCATTAGATTTTGTGTATTAAAATGAAGACTCCTAGTTTATAACTAATAAAATGTATATGTCCAAGCCCATTTGTAAAATGATTACTTGCATTTTTCCCCACACTAGAATCCTATATTCAATAGGAAGACTGTGTGGTGACCTCTATAAACTCAGCAATAGGAAGTTGGCTGAAGTTATTATTTTTCAGTCCAACCACAATAGTATAGAATTAATATATAAGTGCAAGGAATAACAAAGAAAATTCTACACCCTCCATCTTGTCTTCTAATCTGTGGCCTTTGCAACTTGGATAAATGAGAAATGGAATTTCACTGTTGTATAATAATTCAATTGCACAGTATTTCCTAGTCTGGTTGCACACTGGAATCACTTAGGGAAAAAAATAAATAAATACCGATTCCTGGAAATTCCAGAGCACTTATGCTAGACTCTGAGAATGGAGCTCAGGAATGGTAAATGCTTCTCTGGTGATGTTAACAAGCAGAGTTAAAAAAAAAAAAACTACTAATTTAAATATATTTGAGTAATGAATGATAGTGTTCGGAAGAACTGGGCTTAGAATTTCATTAACAAAGTCAGAGTTTTGATCCATCTCTACTGTATGACCTTGAGCAAACTATTTAACTCTAACCCTGAGCTACCTCATCTGTGAAGTAAGAAAAATAGTCATGACTACTTGAGAGTTGTAAGAATTTAACTTAGTGTTTTAGGAAGGAGTTCATGAACCAGCTGCATGAATGTCAACTGGAATACAAAAAAATACCAATTTCTAGACCCATCCCCAAATTATTGGTAAGAACCCAGTAGTCTCACTCTAGCCAGTTTGGCTGAGTGGATAGTGTTGGTCTGCAGACCGAAGGATCCCAGGTTCCTTTCCATTCAAGGGGCCAAGGGCAAATACCTTGGCTGCAGGCTCCTCCCAGGCCCAAGACATGGTCAGAACTCCTACAGGAGGCAACCAATCTATGTGTTTCTCTCACATTGATGTTTATCTCTGTCTTTCCCTCTCTCTTCCACTCTCCCTAAAAATCAATGAGAAAATATCTTTGGGTGAGGATTAACAAAAAACAACAAAAAAGAATCCAGTAGTCTGAATTCAGTAAACTATCTACATGATGCTTTTACATTTTGAGTTGTAATAACCATTATTTTTATGGGTACTGGAAGTAGCCATTAGGAGAATACCTAGTACATACTAAACACTCAGTACATGTAAGCTATAAACTGATAAATGTAACTTTAAAGTTTGTTGGTATTTTACCACCTGGATTAGCTGAAAATTTATAAAAATTCAAATAATCAACCAAAAATACGTATTTTGCACATATTGCCAAACCACCAATTTGGCAGATTTGGGGCTGGAGTTATAATACAATGCATTAATTCAAATTTACAACTTTTGGAATCCTATTTAATGTACCCAGAATCCATGAGTTTTATTTCTTAAATATGTAAAATTAGAAAAACATACCTTAGACTTTCAGGTTGTAGTTAGTTTAGTGAAATGAATGGTAGGATTGAGTGTCTCAGATGTTCATATTTTTTTTAAATTAAAAAAAAAATTACATGAAGGAACTTCTGGTTATCTGAATTATTTTTAGACTGTTAATATTATTTTTGATGTAATAATATCTTATTTATCCAGAAAATATTGTTACATCTTCTAGATAAATAATTTATAGACAAATGCATTGTCAGTGAACTTATCATAATTGGAAGGTGATATGCAATTGTGGTTAAAGTCATGGACTTTTGAATTACACAGACCTGAGATAGAAACCGCTCTGAATAGCTTATCAGTTTACTAGAGGCCCAATGCACTAAATTCATGCAAGGGGCTCTGCTTTGGCCCCTGACACTGCAGCTTCATCGGGAAGGATGTCCGGAAGGATGGATGTCTGGTCTAATTAGCATATTATACTTTTATTATTATAGATATGACCTTGGGTGAGTTACTAAATCCAAATTTTCTCATATGCTGTTAGGCTTGATGATATTCTTATTTCATAATATTGCTTCACTTATTAAATAAGATAATAAAATAAACACGAAGTCTTGGCATTTCATAGTTGCTCAGAACATGCTGTTTATGCTTAAGCCCTGTTCTAGATGCCAGACCTAACTAACAGATCTGTAAATTTGTGAAGGCTTGTTAGTTTTGTTTCCATTTCTTATCAGCTCAGATGCCTTTTCTTCAGAACTAGATAACTTAATCTCATTCTGTGGTCTCCTCTCTTACCCTCCATTAAGTATGAATTATTAATATTATTTAAATAATTTCTAAGGAAATACCATTAATTCATTAACATTAACTGTGTCAATAGATGGAACTGAATATTTTTCCTAGATCACTTAAGCTAATAAATTATTAAATGAGATAAAGTTCAATAATCCCTCTAGGTGTTTTGCTTGCATAATGACCAATATCTGATTTTTATTTTTATCAATAGATTGATAGTCAATTTCATTAAAGATTAAATCAAGGTAAGTTTTGAAACACCTGGTAGACTCACTAACATAAACAACTGTCTAAAAAAGAAACTTGACAAAATTAGATTTCTTTTTTAATTTCTTGGAAGTATAACTAAATGGTTGGGTCAAGTCAGTGGAAGACATTAAAATTATTATTAATATAGACACATTAATTAAAAATCCTTCTAGACTACTTTAAAACCTGTCAACTGTTAGTCAGCATAATCCAGCTATACCACCACATTATATTTCTTGTTATTTTAAAGTCTACCTGGACATGACTTCCCTATGTGCACTCATTTGAATAATTTTTTGTCCTGAATACACTATTATGAAAAGAAGTAATATAATTAATTAAATGTAGTGTGCTTAGACTATTCCAAATTCTTAGTATTTTTGTTATACAGCTATTATGTTGCTTTGAAACAAAATGGATTAATAGTTTACATTGTGCCCTAGCCAGTTTGGCTTTGTGGAAAGAGCATCATCCTGTGAAGGGCACATTCCCAGGGTTGTGGGCTCGATCCCCAGTAGGGGGCATGCAGGACGCAGCTGGTCAATGATTCTCTCTCATCATTAATGTTTCTATCTCTCTCTCCCTTCTCCCTTACTCTCTGAAATCAATAAAAAGATATTTAAAAAATATATATTTTACATGTATTTTATATGGTCAGATCAATAAATCAATTAATCTAGAATGTTGACATAGCATCTAGAACTGGTTTGTTAACTTAGTGAAAATGTGCAATACAATGTCTATCTCTATGATTCCTAAAACATTAGTGACTAAAACGTAAATCAACCACATAAATTATGCAATTAAAACAAAATAAAGCAGCGGCTTGGGGATTGTTGTTTGTTTTAAGTAAAATTGTACCTTGTAAAATCTTATATTGTGAAAGCAATATGTAAATTTCATTGCAATGATTTTTAATTCACTTATGAAAATCAGAAAAATGGTGAAAATATATATAATACATTAAATCATTTATATTAATAGTAATATAAACATATTTGTAATAATAAAATATGTATTATCAAAATAAATTTTAAAACATCACTTTCTTCTTATAAAATGAAACACTAAATATTAGAGTGACACTATGAATAGTATTTTGACAGCTATTTTTAGAAGTGTATCAGATCACAACTTATTAAGCACCTACTTATTTGGTAATATGTTGATGAATAATATATAGCTTTATCTCTGTTAAATTGAATTGGCTAATTGAGAGATATGTCAGAAAAATATTTTAAAATGATATTTTTACCTTTCAAAGATAATCAGTTTAGGTTACTTTACCTAGAAGGGCACTTACATTTTTATTGGTTTTATAGGCTATGCATAACACAGACTCATCATTTCCCAAATTATTTCAGACATCTTGTAGCTCACCATGGCAGAAAATAGTTTATCCATTTAGTAAAATGACATAGCAAAATAGAGCTTCAGGACTAATCTGGAATTCTGATTCCCTTGAGAATGAGATTAATCTACTTGGGCAAGTAAATAAAAGCCCTAGATCCTCACCTATATTGTCTTTTGACACAAGAATAAATTTTTGATTAGAATGAAAATTTGAGGAGTATTACAGACCAAGTTGAGCCATATTAATGTGTGATGCTGACAGGGAAGATAACAACTTGCATTAGGCAAACTGTGAAGTAAGCTTTCCTTCTGAAATCTCTCAGCTCATGGATGTAACATTTATCCTGTTGTAATTCCTGCACTCCCTAGGTGCTCAACCAACTCTCCTACCACAATATTTAAAAGGAGTACCTTATCAGTAGTTCAAGTTAAATTAACAATAGGTTGTTATTATCATTCATTTGATAGCTATTTGATGTTAAAAGGGATATTATGAGTGGCTGTTTCTTGCTTACTCTGTAAATTAGCAGAAAGTTAGAGTAGAAATACTTTGGTTTGTGGATTTAACTAAACATATCTCCAACCATTAAATTACAAATATTTAAAATACACATTTAAGTTTCAAAAATCTTGATTATTAGTAAAAGATTTTCCAAATCTTTTCTCCAAGTAATTGGTTCTTCAAAGTGATTTATAAGAATATTAAGAAGGTCATGATTGATGACCAATTTATGGTGGATGAGGATATCACAGGCAAAAAACTTTTTGTGCCCAGTTACATATAATTCAGAACTTCGGAAATGTTGCAAATATAAGTTAAAATTGTATTAATATAATTAATTTTTTAAATTTGGATATTTACTTCAAATGAGAATACTTATTTATTTTAGTTTTATATAAAGTTAAGGTTGTAAATATGTTTACTTAGGGAGAAAATATTGTTTATTTTACTAGCAGAGATCAGTTTGCTTTCTTTAAAATAACAGTCTTAGGCTAATTTATATATCAAGGACATGACTTTCTAGGAAACTATTCTTATATTTTTCCCTTTACTTAGAATAATTATTTTTAGATAAGTAATTATAATTAAAGACTAGTGATACAAATAGAGGGAAAGATGTAAACCCTCAATAGCTTTCAAAAGCATTAATTGGTAAAGTAAGATGCATTTTAAGTTCATTTAGTAGTTAATAACTTCTACCCACAGTTATTACCATCTCATTTGTCTTATAATGACCAACAGCACTCAATTATTTGATTACAAATGTAACCCAGAGTCAAAAACAGATTACTTTAAAAGATAAATAGTGGTAAAGAAATCAAGACCATTATTTTAATTTTTAGATGGAAATATACTCTCACTGATAAAGTAAACAATGTGAAATAACAATGTTTAAGTGTACAAAAATAAATATATACCATAATAATGAGAAAATAAGACATGTTAAATAGTTAAACAAATGTGAACTATTTCATGGGGAAATAGATGCACGTAATATATATCAAGAGCTTTTTTTCAAATAGTTGGGACATACCATAGAAAAACATAGATTATTCAATAAGAAAATTGCCTCAGATGAATTATAATAAAGTATTTTTAAATGTTTGGGTTGCAATAGAGTTTAAAGCCTTGGAGATTAAAAATGGGATTGTTATTTTGTGAAGAAGTGCAGGTATTTTATTTGACTGATGAGTGAGGGAGAAGATAGGAGAGAAAAATTCCCTGCATCTCTTCCAGACCTTTGACCATAAATTAACTATTTTAAATATTTTTGCAATAGTTAGGTTTCCATTATAAGTGCTAACAGCCTCCATTGTTTTACTTATATATTGATTTTTGATGACTTTAATACATTGTATAAAGTTGTATTTATCTGGAACTAGACAGAATGATTACGTTGGCTATTGTAATTTAAGCTATGGTAACAGAATATATTGAAAGTATAGACTAAGTTTCTGAATTTTGTTTATTCACTGTCATAGTTCACCCTTAAACAACCATTAAATAAGGTGATACTATACTGCATATTAAATTTAATGAGTATATGCCTCATAGAAATATTAATTACCGACAAAAATACTGAGAATCATATTACTGTGTCTTTATCTGTTTTAAAGAGATGGCTATTTAGGATATCATTTTTCCTCTTTTAAGACATGAAATTTGAACATGCTATATTCTTAAGTGATTATATTTCTATGAGCATATATGATTTACATATTCCCTCTCAGAATGAATTTAACTTTTAGGTAAATCTTTAAAAAGACTAGATGGAGTAAAATCAGAATCTGAAACATTTTTCAAATAAAAAAAAAACTACTTTGATCTCACATATGTATTTTTTCAGAATAATGTTCAGATCTAATTATTTTTAAAATGGCCTCAAATCTTCATTTCTTTCTTTATTCCCTTCTTTCTTGTTAATCCTCGCCCGAGGACATTTTTCCATTGATTTTTTAGAGAGAGTGGAGAGACAGAAACATCAGTGTGAGAGAAACACATCTCGTGGTTGCCTCCTGCAGGAGCCCTCACCAGGGCCTGGGCCAGGAAGGAGCCTACAACCAAGGTAAATGCTCTTGACTGGAATGTAACTCAGGACCCTTTGGTCCACAGGCCGAAGCTCTATCCACTGAGCCAAACCGGCTAGGGCCTCAAATCTGCATTTCAATTTCAATGTTCAAAATAGTACATTAAAACAGCCTTGTTTGGGGACAAATAAAGTGAGTTCTACTCTGTATTTAAATCAGATTAAACATAAACAGAATGATGAAATTGAAGGGACTAGAATTTTGGGAAGTGTGACTTTGTTATCTTAATATCTTTGGGATAAAAAATGCCGTGCAACTCACATTTTAACCAAAATGTTAAGAATTCAAATAAAATAAATATAAACCTATAAATCTAAAATGAGGAATCCTCTTTTCAGAGAGATGAGATCCTCTAATAAACATGTAAGCTTTTAAGGGATTTAAAGAACTTAATAGAAATATGATTTTCTAATGAGATATGATTTTCAGAGGATGTCACCTATTTGAGCAAAAAAATGTAACCAAAAGCCAGGTCAGAGGGGAACACAACCAGAAAGCTATAGGCAAGAATAGGTTGAGGTGTGGAAGATAAAATAGTAATGCTAAGGTCCTCTCTCATATACACAAAACATATACAAGAAATATTGGCATATATATATATAAAATCATTAATATTTACAATGGTAACATTAGTAACAAATGTTACAAATTTTGGAAAACATTTCTGGAGTAATAAAATGCAAAGAATGTAATACATTTATATTTAGGAAGGCATTTCCATAATTCTACATAACATTCTTTCTTTAAAATATATTTTTATTGATTTCAGAGAGGAAGGGAAATAGAAATATCAATGATGAGAGAGGATCATTAATCAGCTGCCTCTTTCCTGCACCCCAATGAGGATCAAGCCCACAACCAGGGCATGTTCACTGATCCATGAATTGAACTGGTCAGGCCTCCTGCAGGAGGCAACCAATAGATGTGTTTCTCTCACATCTACTGAGCATCAACCTGTATCTTTTTACACATACATAACATAGCATTGCTTGTGGAGCTTATCTCATGTCTAGCCCTAATAGCCTACACAGGTAAAATTATTCCAGTTTCACAGATGAGGGAACTGAGTTTCAAAGTGGCTAAATAACTTTTTTCATATCTGGAGGCTAGTAATTGAAGACCTGTGATTCAAACTTAGGTCTACCTTCTCCTTCCATTGTATCTCATATGAAGACAATGGTATACAATATCAAATCTGTGGTAACATGAAACTGGGGAGCTATGTTAAAATAGTGAATGACAGAATCAAGAGCTGGAAAGTGGGGATCATGGGTCAGAAGAAACAAGATGAAATTCTCTAAAAATTAATTTTAAATATTAAATGAAACCTGCAAAAAATCAAACATGTATAGAGCATATAACTAATATCATGTTTGGCATGGGTTCTACTAGTCAGTAGTAGGGTGATAAAAATAAATGTAATTTTAGACTGCATTAAATGAATATATAGATAAGAAAAAAGAAGATATTTAGACTATTATTTTCAATTATTAGAGGACATTAAGAATAATTTTTTAAATTTTAGTCCTGGGTGCCATGTTCTAAACACATGTTGACAAACTGACA
This sequence comes from Corynorhinus townsendii, assembly GCA_026230045.1. Classification (NCBI taxonomy): domain Eukaryota; kingdom Metazoa; phylum Chordata; class Mammalia; order Chiroptera; family Vespertilionidae; genus Corynorhinus; species Corynorhinus townsendii. The sequence continues at coordinate 137,851,894 of JAPDVU010000003.1, read as the reverse complement.
AATGTTGAGTGACATGTTTGTTTTTGTATATATACCATTATTGTACAGCATAGTTTTTCCATGAGAGCTTTATAAAAATTCCCAAAGAATACTGGCTCAGTAAGAAATGAAATGTCCTAGTCTCATAAGTGTGGCTGTATGACAGAAATGGTTCTAAATGACACATAGATTTCCAAATTATATTTTTATACCTGGAAAATACCTACTTTATCAATTGCACAGTGATAGTGTTTTTAATGAGAATGCAAGAGTGCTTGCATTAACACTTTTTATATCCATACCTGTTCTTGCTGATAAAATGTGTATTTTCCAAAAATGTATATTTCCAAATTTTTATTGTGCTTTTATAAGCTGCTTTTCTTTGATGACCATAAATGCTGAAATGGTTCCTTAAGAAGAGTTTTAAGTGTAAGTAAGCCTTTTAGTCAGTTTAACATATACAGATTGAGACATTATGTGGAGTATATACTATAGTTTGTGCTTGAAACCTGTATCTTATTTTCATAGCAATTAAATAACTATTCATGTCAGTTTCCAGTCCTTTTCACTGGATATTTATAAAAAAGAAAATAATGTATTTTTTAAAAATCTTACTTCAAAGAGAGAGATCATGTACTGCTTACTTAAAAGCATATTGAATATAATTAAACCTAATAACTGTCTTTTTGCTCTATGCCTGAGACATAATTCAGAATTTTTAAACATAGAAAATACAATATTAAATCATGTAAAAAATGTTGGCTCAGATTTTCTCTTGGAAAGAGAAAGGTTATTTGCCCCCCTGATCTTTAATGGAGAAACTTTTTTTGTCAGTCTTTTCCTTGGAACACTGACCTACAGTCAACCTATAAAGAAATATAGAGACAATCTTTAGTGATTGATCAGATAATTCAAACCCGATTTCAGTAATAAAAGGATCAAAATTAAGATTAAATGCCCTATCTTTGGATTACATTTGCATTTATAATTCTCTAGCAAATATCCAATTTCACTGTTATCCTCAGCAATCTTTGTTGAAGCATTTTCTAAAGATGGTGTAGATGACTGGTCTTTTAAATCACTCTCAGAAGAATATGTAAATGTTTATAACTCACTTCATGGAGTCTGCCTATATCTTGATATTACGTGCCTTTGTCATATACCTTTTATCACTGAAAGTGCAGTACCAAGTTGTTCTTATTATTTCTGATATATTTGTAGAATACTATACAACTAGCCAGCTAATAAAAGCAAGTAAGACAAGCCAAGAAAACAGAGTATCTTTATGGGGCAAGTATTCTCCAAATCAATGTAAAGATAATAGCTTAGTGGCTGTGTTCTTCTTTTCTATGACTTTAGGACTTAGATGTGTTACAAGACATTAATATTTACAGGTTCATATTTTCTTTAACACTATAGCAACTTGGTGCAAAAAAAAATAAATGTCTATTGTATCAACAAAAAAATATTTTCCAATAGTTTATCTGAGTTTCTCATTTAATCAATTTAGGTAGACTGAGTCAAATAATTCCTAATTTTTTTATACTGTAGCATACCAGTGAGTCCTAAGGATTTTGTTTCAGGATGAAAGGAAGAACAAGAATTTCTCTTTCATTCTCAGTATCACAAGTCTAATCACACACACACACACACACACACACACACACACACACACACAAACACATATCCACACACAAAGTACTCTTCATTTATTTTTATCAATTTTCATCTTTGCTGTTTGTCAAAAATAGAAAGGAGGAGACAAGTTCAGTATATTCTAAAAACAACAACAACAATGTTTTAAGATGCACTAAGGTGTCCTGAATTGCTTTAATGGACAAATGGTGTAGTCACAATCATCCTTCTAACAAAATTTAGTCGTTTGCTTACCATTTGGAGTACATGGTATCATTTAGGACACTTTAGGATTACTCCACAGAACGGTAATAGGACTTATGGAAAAATAATACTAACATTTCCAGATAGCATAACATATACGTATATCAGAGAACAGAAAGCATACATTGCGTTAGGAGCAATCTCCACATGAGGGAAAGCCATTGTCTGGATGTCAGAACATCTGATCTCTCACTCTGGCTTTGCTATGAACTCACTCTGAGTGTAGAAAAGGCAACTGATTTCTATGTTTCTTATTTTTCTTCTCTATAGGATGTTTATTTACACACCCCAAAAGTATATGATTCCAATTGTACCACTTTTAATATAAAACATATAAAATCAATTTTGAAAATTTTCTGTATGTACTGAAAATGTTTATAGGAATGAACTAACTGTAGGCCTTCTCTAATTTCTTCTATTAAATGCAGGAACCCAATGTAACCTGAAAATATTGGGCATAACTATTTTTTTTTTTTTTGCAAAAGGGAAACTAGAAAAAGACTGCTCCCCACAGAAAATTTATAATAATAGGTGCTCTATTAAGTGTTTTTATACAATGACCAATGTTCCCTTTCATATAAATAATCAGGAGAGAGATTTTGTAGTTTTCTTTTTCGTTCTATTGCCCCATCTACACGCAAAATTCTGTTGTAAAGACATCATTTTTATGAGGAGGTATTCATTGTCGGTGCACAAGATTCTATGGAAACAAATTTACAAGAAAAAAGGACAGATGATCATTCTAACCAGCTGCATATTCACAGAGATTCTTAACAAAAACTATCTGATGGATATAATAAATTATAAATTTTTGAGGAAATGTACACAGTTGACAACTATTTTTCAAGACTTACCATCCAATAAACCACATTTTCTCTTTTTACACCCTTCATGCCACCTTTTTTGACAGTTGAAATTTAAAATTAACATGTTAATATTAAAAATATAAACAAAAGCATTAACTCTGAACTTATATATTCACCTTCAGAAGTTGAAATAAATACAAGTGGATATTTAAGTACAATTATGAATACGATATGTGAATCACAACTGCCAAGATGATTGACCTTTCTTTTAAAATATCCCATCTGTTGCTTTACCTCCATAGGACAAAGGTAGCAAAAGAGGAAGGTAACAAGAAAAGGAAACAGGAAGACCTGTTTCAGTTATTGGGCATGTTGACTTAATTGACTAAGAAGTCCAAATGCTAATACTCCTAATAATCAACCATTCTTTCTGTGTTTTGGTAATGTATATCCTTATACACTTTATATCAAATGGAATTTTTTGATTCACATCTGACATTTCAAAGTTTCCATTTTTGAATTCCCCTAGTCTTATGTAAGTATCACATTGTCTATTTTGTTTGAAAAGTATAACATTTTCCCCAACATCTAGGGCTCCATGATGTAAAATGTCATTTTGCCGATCTTCTGTTCCAGTACTCACTTTAATTTTTTTAATTACAATGGGATTTTCAAAAATAATCACAAAGGTGTCTCCTATTGAAGGTGGTTTCCCCCAAAAGTACTCATCAACACTACTATAAGCCTTGCTGGCATCATAATTTTCGAAAACATTCATATTGGTATACAGACTTGCAGGAGGGTTATCAGGGATGTCAAATGACTCCTCTTCAAAATCATCATCCTTCAGCTTATTCTCAGTCCCTTTATAGGATGAATAATAACCCATGTGCTGAAAGAGAGATGGTTTAAAACGGATCACATTTTTCTGAGCCAGCAGACCCCGAAAATGAGTCAATAGCCAATCACAAGGCATTTCTTGATAAAACATTAATAAAAAATGTGCCAAACGTGGGAGATCATGTGAATGATAAAGTTTTCCAATGTAACCAAGCTTAGAAAACTCAAGAGTTACCCAGTAGGTTCCTTCTAGGGATGTAATGACTTTCTTGATGGCAGTTAAGAAATTTTTTGAGCATCGAACGTCATCTTCAAGCATTACATAATAGTCTGACGTATTGGCACAAAAATTAAGCAGAAAAGCATAATCTACATTTTGCTTGGAACGAAATCTGACTCTATCTTCCGGATCATTATAATTTCTTTTAAGGCCATCCAGGATCGGGTAATATTCCTCTGGAGCATGTATCACTATTAATCTTCCTGCAATAATATGGTGGGCAAATTTTTGTGTAATATCCTGGACCATAATCTCACGCCAGGATGAATTAAAGTCTGCCAGATGAACCACCACTGAGATTTCCTTCAGCTCTTCATAGCTGGACTGCTCAAAAATGGACTTGATTGTCTCAAGTAAATAGTTTCCTTTCTTTCGTTTCACTGATGAAAGTCCAATTGTAAGAAACCCTAAGCAAAGAATGCAGAAAGATGACAAATTAAATGTAAAATAGGTTTTGAGTAACATATAAAAAGAAACAAAACGTTATTTCCCCCTTAGGCCTGCTACTATATTAAGTAAATGATTATGTATAGAACATTTTGTGATTAAAATATTATGCTAAACACATAAAAACTATAGTATTTTATACATAATTGATATTTTCTATGGAAAATTGCATCTTAAGCACAATGATATGAGAACTATTGCTGTAAACATTTGTTTATGAAATGGAAAATATGGTTTAAAGTGTTCTGTAGCTTAATGTTCTCATTATACCCCTTAGAGAAGATAGATATTTAGATAATATCCACACTATTTTAAAAAAACTACAAAAGGAGAAGGAAATTCTTAGTTAAGCATGACAAACTAGTATCAAATTATGAAAAAAGAATATTAAGAGTAACTCATTCTTTTAATTGTCTTAAATTTTCCATAAGACACATATTTTCATTTTTCTTTGATCACAGTATTATCTTATATCAGAATTCATAATTGGACTTCAACACTTTAATTCGAAATTTATCCAGTATGTTAATCAAAATGCAAACAACAGTGTAAGTTAATTTTGAAAAATTGCATTATAGTTCAAATATAGGGCACATTGTTCTAAAACATGAATATCACTGTTTTGAAACACATTTTATATTAACTTTACCTGGAAAAATTTTTATTCAGATAGTTAAATCTAAAATTAGAAATTGGATATTTTTAAGGAGTAAAATAAAACATGGTAAAGTGGCAGTTTGCCTCTGAGAAGTGTTATTTGTCTTTCTATTGAAATATTTTCACTTTTTAAAGTTTTCATTTTCACCATGACTGAGAACTGAATAAAATTTCAGAACCACCACTTGGAAAATAGGAAAATGTTTACATTCACCAAGATCACTGTTTTAATGCAGACACCTACATAACGTAATTTATGCAATATTGAAAAAAGCCCTTCCCAGAAAAATCTTTCTTACTCATCTGTCAGAGAGGGAGAGATTTACACATTTTGTTTAAATACCTGACTTATAATCCTGACTTCTACTGAAAACCCAACATGTTATCTGTACCATTAAATTAAAAATATCAGCCTTTAGTAATGCTCAATATTGGCAATACTTATAGAACACGTTTTACATAAAAGACAGAAGTGTATGCATTTTACTAGAAATATGCATCTTAATATTCCTAACAGTCTTTTGGGATAGCTTTGTGTGTGTAATTCCTGCTTTATAGCTGAGAAAACTAAATCACAGTGAGATTAGGTAGCTTTGCAAAGTGGAATGCCTAGTAAGTGGAATAGTGGCAAGATTCAAACTGTTTTGCCCTTATTTCTCTGTTTCATATTGCCTCCTTAGTATAAAGCATTTGACGTGTGTCAATATACATTAGTAAAATTAGCATGGATAAAGGGAAATGAGTAATATTTGAACAAAGGTGGTGAAACAAATGTAGATCACTTATTAGTGGCATCTTATGCAATTGGACAGAAGCTTAAGATCAGTAGACATTTGAAATAGTAGAATGAACAAAAGCCCTAAAGAAATCTTAGTTAAGTTACAATTTCCTCACCTGGTGATCACAAATTCACTTGTATAAACACTTCTGAACAGAGGACTTACTTTTTGTGGTCTCCACGCAACCTATTAAGAAGTTTATGATATCACTGTATTTCATTGAATCTAAAATTCACATTTTTCATACAGAAATACTTTAAAATCTGGTTGCATATTATGATTGATGACATCTTACAATTATTTTATTATTTTTTAAAATACACTTTTATTGATTTCAGGGAAAAGGGAGAGGGAGAGAGAGACAGAAACATCAATGGTGAGGGTGAGTCATTGATCGGCTGCTTCTTGCACGCCCCACGCTGGGGATCCAGTCTGCAACATGGGCATGTGTCCTGCCTGGAATTGAACCATGATTTTCTGGTTCATAGGTTGATGCTCGACCACTGAGCCGCACTTGCTGGGCATCATCTTACAATTAAAACTAATACTTATATTTTCTTAGTGGTACAGTAATTAGACCATGATACTTTCTGTAATCCATGGTATCTTGAAATCAAAGAAATGTAGTAAGTTACTTCATTGATTCAAATTGCCTGTAGTAAGTTGAATAGTTTCCTCCAAAAATTCATGTCTACCTGAAAACTCAGAGTGTGACCATATTTGGAAGTAGAATCTTTGCAGATGTAATTAGTTAAGGATCTTGTGATGAACTTAAATTGGATTTAGAATAGTCCCTAAATTCAATGACTAGTGTCCTTATAAGGAGAGCAGAGGCTATAGAGAGACACAGAGAGACAAAAGGAAGAAGGCCATGTGATGGTAAAGGCAGGGATTATGATTATGCTACCACAAGCCTCCAAAATTGTGAGATAATAAATTTTTGTTGTTTTATTTAAACCATTGAGTTAGTGATAATTTGCTACATATACCTTAGGAAACAGATACAATAATTTTCACTAATTCAAAACTAGTGGCAAGTTATAAACACCAAACCATTAAAGTTTGAAATATGGGAATATCAATATAGGAATAGTTATTTCTTAAAGACAATGCTTAAAATTTAAAATAAAGACTTTGCTTGGGATGACGGGCACTTGATGCAGTGTGCAGATGTTTTGTTGAGTTGTACCCTTGAATTCTGTATGATTTTGTGAACCAATGCCACCTCAATAAATTCAATAAAAAAATAACAATACAAATTAAAAGGTGTAAATAAAATAAATAAATAAGTAAAATAAAATAACTTGATTTTTCTTAGTCTCTCTACATGGTCCTACAGTAAGGCATTATTTTTTTTAGTTAATAGAATTGGATCAGTGAGAAATTGTAATTTCTGAGGAAAAATTGAACAATTTTCCCAAAATGTATTATGTTAGTAAATTCTATAAACTTGTATTGCCATACAAATGAAGCAAATACTCATTATTTTTAAACAAAATATTTTATGTATTCTTGATTAAAAGTGTAAGGATACTTACGCTTTCTTTGCAAAGGAGTAGAAGCTAAGTAGCGATAGGTGACATTGATGGCCCCTGAAAAATTGGATAAATCTTTAAAAGTATGCACATAGCGTTCTGAATTCAGTTGATGTGTGGATGTTTCCCTTATAAGCTGTTTGTCTCCTTCCTGAATGCCAAGAAAGAGGCAGAGAAAATAAATGAATAATCGATGGTCATGGGTTAAAAAAGTTTCTTTAGATGTATAATATGCATGTCATATAAGTCTCAATTACTGGCACCTCTGTAGGTCATGATTTCTCACCTGGATTCTTACCTAGAGTCTCTACTCCAGGCTCTTTCTATTCTATTCTACTAATTATACTACAGTTACATTTGCTTTTCTATAGCATACATTAATAATGGCACTATCTTGATAAAAGTACCTACATGAAAACTCTCACTGCCTTCATGTTAAATTCAAATTCTTTACAATAATTTCAGGATCTTAAAATTTGACTTTAATCAATTTTACAGTTTCATGCAAAACTACTTGCCACTAAATTCCCCCATTTGAATCATATTAACCTTTTATCTTCTGAGTCAAACAATCTAAAGTAAGAAATTATATTCTTATTCGGCTAAAATACACACCCTGTTACCATTGATAGCTTCATTTTTTCTCTTTTCTTTAATATAAGTTCAATTGTATATTTCAGTTTATCTAATCACCATTTGATCAAGACTATTGCTTATACTAGTACATTATTAGCAAAATCACAACTTGCTTGGCTTTTCTATGTAGTTTACAGCACATGGAATATGTTTGGGGGCAACCTAACTAGAAAAAAATTGGGAGAGTAAGATATATACTTTACTGTGTTATGTTATGTAGCCCTATTTAAACCATTTAAAGTAGAATGGCAAGTCAGGTATGTGCAAGCCATTAAAAAGAAAGTGAAGGCATTAAATAAATTTGATTTTCCTATTATTTGGCTGTGGTCAACAAAACTTTCATTAAAACATTGTTTTAAAAGATTAGTAAGAGTTAAAATACAAATTTTAATTTAATTATATCATTTACTATTTTGTATCAAATTCAAATGCCAATACCAAAGGTGACCCGCCAAACTTTTAAATCTATGGCCAGACTGGAATTTTTTTTAAAATTCAAGTTGAGAATCATGTGCAATGACAAGGAAAGAGCTTACAACCTGGTTCTTGCTAAACCAAGATTCATTCTGATGATATTTTCTGTATATTCAGTTCTGTTTATGAACACTATCTTTCTATATTTTATATTGCCTTGACAATTTTGACAAAGAAAAATACTTTAGTCTATTACAAAATTTATAATGTGTTTGCCATCTGTAAGTTATACTTTCAAAATATATAAAATTAAATCTTGGGTGATAGATTTCTTATAAATATACTAATTAAAATTCCATTGAATCTGATTTAAAAGTTTTTACATTTAAATATTTTCATCTTTGTCTTATAAAACCTATAAAACAGAGGTGAGAACTTATGGTCCATGAGCCGTATGAGGCCTGCGAAATTATTTGGTCTGACCCTGCCAAGGCATCAAGGGTGAGTTAATTAAATATTTGACCAAATACAGTAGGCTAATGTTTAAGTTGATAATTTTGTATGGCCCACAAATGATGTTATAAGTACCCAAATGGACCTTGGCAGGAAAGAAAGTTCCCCACTCCTGTTATAGAACATCATTAAAGTTTTAAAATAAACAAATTTGAATTGCCAAAAAGCAACTGGAACTCAATTTAGCATCAACTACTTTAATAGTAATGTAATGGTATCCATAATCAATAAGATTTAGAAGATATAGCTATAAAAGTTACAGTAGTCACAATACTAAATTCATTGTACCAGTCTGTTCTTAGGCGCTGTCACATTCTAAAGGAAGAGCAGGACACTGAATATCACTTTAAGAATTCTATCTTCAATGTGTAAAAATTCAGATTTTTCTGTGATAAGATAACACACATTCATCCTGATGGAAGGACATAACAGGAAATAAAAATGGACTGTATATAAAATAACGTTATTAAATTCTTAAGACTAAGCTTTGCACTTTGCAGCATAAATAAATAATGCAACTTTCACCTGAGTCAGCTTTGTTGACTGCTTTCCAGAGGCATATACCTGAACAGCAAGAATCTCCCTACATACCTTCTTTCTGTAGCTACTAAGCTTATTTCTCAGGAATAAGACAAAATTTCATGACAATCATTTTCTGGGTGGGAATGAAATTCAGTGGACTAGCTACAGGCTAAATGCTAGCATATACCCTTTCGGCTACTTTGAAGATGCTCACAGCCCAGAAGCTAGGTTGATTGGGCATGTAGTGTCTCTCCTACTTAGTTTGCCTTCTTATACTATTTGGCTCTCACATACTGAGCTTGGCTTCCTTTCCCACTGAAAGGCACTTATAGCCCTAATATGTAAGCAAAACACCAAACTATTATATGCCCAGGATTTCAGGCCACCAATGCATTTTCTAGCAAAAGAGCAGAGTATAAGTTGCTAAGAAACTCCAGAGACCTTACTACTTCTAATTGTCTGATTTCTCCAAATTATAACTATTATTTTCCCTGAAATAAGAAAGGCAGAAAAAGAAAGACTGACTCATGCCTAAGCTTAGAAAATCGCACACATTCTGGCATTTTGGAATCAAGAAAGAAAATCAAGTCGGATAATTTTTTGAAAATGAAATAAGCACAGACAAAAGGTTCAAAAGGGAGAACTGTGAAAAAAACAACAACAAAAAACACCTGAATTATATTGTAGTAGAGGACTAGTTTTCTAAGGATATTAAACATTTTTGGAAGAATAGTTTTAACGTAATTTCACATTAATGATTTAAAAGTGTTTAAAATATTTATACATATTAAGCACTGGGATAAAATGTAGCTCAAAATATAAAATAGGAAGAGAATATCATGTAGTAAATAGTGAAAAAATAAACTAATAAAAATGCTTTCAATGAATTTTCAATATTGGGGGATTTTGTACTTAAAAAATCACTTTAATTCCCTTTCCAAGTTAATATAGTTAAGAATAATTTCAGGTTTTAAGATAAAAAGTAATTTCTTCTCTATATGTGGGCCAATTTGCTAATTTGGCTATATAGCTATAGGCTTAATATAGCTAGAGAAAAATTCATTGAGAAAGTGATCTTCAAGAGCTACATCCTTAAATCACACCTTTTACCTTGGGTGGCTAGGACCTGTTTAGATATGAACATGTAAAAATTTACAAAACAGGGCTGTAGTCTTTGATCTTCTAATGGACATGTAGCCTATTACTCCTTATGCATTTAAATTTTATGAATTTAAAGAGGTTTTATTCCAAAAAGATATAAAGATGTTATAAAAATGTACACACTGGCCTTTTGTCTGTTTAAAGTGAAACATTAAAATTGCACTTGAAAGTGTCTAATAAATGCAGCAAATCATTGGCTACAAGCATCCTGCCAATACCATGTGTTTGATTTATAAGATGCGATTCCCTTCTACCTGTAGACACAGATGCAATAAATAACTTTTTATTACAGAATTAAATAATTTATCAAGAGCTCCTCTAGTTAACTTATAATGTTTAATTTTATTTAAAAATGCTGGGTCACATGAGCCTTGTTCTAGTGCCCTTAAATCTCATAAACCTAATAATCAGGTTTTCAAAACATCCAAAATGATTATCATTAGAAGTTTCTCCAGTGCTCTGTTTACCTAAATCATGCTTAGTCGAATTGTATTAGTGTGTGGTGATTTTAGCCATTGTGAACTGACTGTGAATGGTAGAATGAAGGGTCAAAGAGATCAAGACCTCTACTTCAAGGAAAAAGGCCTAATAGAGCCAAGAAATAGAAATCTGGCAGAATTTCACCATTAAAGAAAAATGCTAAATGGAGCAAAGTGCTTTACAGAAGGCCTTCTAAGAAGATCCAAGTACCAAGGTCATACGGTTGCCTCATAGTGTACCGAATAGTATATAGTAGATAGTTAATAAATCATGTTTATTTGATTAAATAAAACATTTTATTGGGACACACTCTTTGTGGTTATTTTCAGATTATCTCTTGCTAAGTATTAATTCAAACTTTCAGTGTGCTTGCATGATGTGCTTTTCAGTCCTCTGTATGTCCAAATGTTTTGATTTTCTAAAATATGTGAACAGGACCTAGCTGGTTTGGCTCAGTAGATAGAGCATCTGTCTGTGGCCCCATGTTCAATTCCAGCCAAGAGCACATGCTCAGGTTGTGGGCTTGATCTTCAGTAGGGGGGTGTGCAGGAGGTAGCCAATCAATGATTTTCTCTCATTCTCTCTCTCTCTCTCTCTCTCTCTCTCTCTCTCTCTCTCTCTCTCTCTCTTTCTCTCCCCCCCCTCTCTCTTCCCCTTCCTCTCTGAAATCAATAAATATATAAAAAATAAAATAAAATGTGTGGACAGAAATAATAACATAAAAATTAAGATTTTTCTAGATATCTTAAGCTCAGCTCAGATAGAAAATGTGAATAAGCAATAATGTCCATGTTATTCTCATCACACATGATATGGTGTGATAATTATAGTAACAATTTAAATTCCCACCATTAGCCAGAATCAGTCCTTTTGAATATTTCCATAATCCACTTAAAATTAATTTATGTATTATGTATTAATTTTATTCTTTATAAACTACTGAATATTTTAACATCAATACCTTTAGTTTTTGTGGTTCTATATTACTTTTTAACAAATATAAATATATAAAACACTAGGCTTTTATAAAATCTAAATAAGGTGTCACATATTATAATATTACTTCTTAGCAACATAGCATAATTAGTATTACTAGTTAAACAATGCAATTTTTAAATTTGAATACAGAAAATAGCGAAAGTAAGGTGTAATGTCATTAATCAAATTTTGTTTGTTCTATATATTTCAAATTAAGGCTCAAATGCTGAAATGATTTTACATAAGATTATTTCAGCACAGTGATAATAGCTAACTTATTTATAATTATATATACATATTTGAATCACAATATATATAGCACTAAAGAAAACACTGCAACATAAAACAATTGTGAAGTTGTTAATGTGAAGTTAATACAAAATAGTAAATAGGTAGATAATATATATTATAAGGCTATTCTAACAACCTGGAATTGAAGTTAGGTTACTAATGAACTAAGTCTAGTTGATTTAGGAATTGTTTTAAACAAACAAACAAACAACCTCCAAAAACTTACCAGAACATAGCTATCTTCAATGTACAAATTCATAAATAGAAGAAAAATTACAAGAACTCCCAAGAATGAAACTGTAGAACGTTTTCTCAGGCATCTCATTTTATCCAGTATTTCAAAAATATGTTTCACTTGATGAAATTTAAACATTCTCTCCTGTAGAAAAGAGGCACATAATTATTAACAATTAATTTGGTTGAAAGTATTTCTTTACCATATATGTCAAGAGCCAGGCCTTTATAAAATTTCACTCTTTTACACATAAGATTGGCATAGATATTCTTAATACATTGCATAAAGTTAATAAACAGATTTATGCCAATATGGAGCAAATAAAAATGTAAATAAAATATCAGTTATTTCTGAACAAATGAATGTTGGTAACAATATTTTAAGAAAAAAATAAGTCTTTAGGAAGAAACAGAACACAAAAGAGGAAAACAGAAATGTCAACTTTCATTAGGGAGACATAACATTAAAGTAATATCCCTCTCCCCATAGTATAATGTAATGAAAATGAAAGAAATCAGAAAATTATGAGCCTAATTTTCATCCCAGATGCATTGATGATGCACTGAAAAGAGCTATTGGGTGTAAATCTGGAGAAAGAAAAGAGAAGTGACAATGGAGATTAAGTTTTGGGCATAAGTACAAACATATATTTGAGAACTTCTGAGTTGCAATTTTTGTTTATTTTTCCAATAATTTTTGTTAAATCAGAGTAGATCCTAGAGTACTACATCTGCATTGCCCCACTTGATCTAATTTTAATTAGAAGTTTGGCTCTTTATACTAATTTATAAGCTGCAAAAAGGCAAAATTAAAGTCAACAAGATTAGTTAGAGACCTAATATTTTTTCATTTCACTCTTCTTTGTCTTCTATTTAACTCTTTTACCCTCCAACTACAGATGCATTTAGATTAATGATCATTTTTTAAAAGTCTAAACATACCTGAAATGATCAAAAGACTAGTTGAATCATTTGGTCTAAAACTAAGCATATTCTGGAAATTGTGTACTTTGACTTGTGTGTTGGGTTTCCCTGGGTTCATTTTTAGAATGAAGTATTTTCCTAATAATAAAGAAACATGTAAATTGACTATACCTCCGCGACACCCACAGCCAATCAGAGTGAGTATGCAAATTAACCCAACAAAGATGGCAGTTAATTTGGGTACATACCTGGGGCCCGGGAACCTCCTCGGCACGCAGGTCACTCCCAGCCTGCCATCCAGTGGTGGTTTTAGGCTTGGGGGGTAGGGGGTACTCACTTCCATGCCTAAAGCCTGGGGTGGAGGCTGTAGGCTTGGGAAGGGGACGAGCCTGCCATTGAAGGGGCAAGGGGGCGCTTGCTTCCCAAGCCTAAAGCCTGGGGCAGAGGCTGTAGGCTTGGGAAGGGGCTGAGCCTGCTATCAGAGGGGTGGGGGATGCCCACTTCCCAAGCCTACAGCCTGGGGCAGATGCTGTAGGCTTGGGATGGGGCTGAGCCTGGGATCGGAGGGAAGGGGAAAAAAATCAGTGGAAACGTATCCTCAGGTGAGGATAAAAAGAAAAATAAAGAAAGAAATGGCACATCCTATGAAAGACACATCTTGAAAATGTCTAAAGAAAGTTGTCTTTTTTCATGGTGAAGGGACTGGAGTCCGTGTTGATGAAAATACCTTGGTGGCTGAGGTGACTGGCAGTGGCTGCAACAGTGGGGTGATGGAGCTGGTGCCTTCCCCTGATCAACCCTGTGGCCTCCCACAAAGAGAGGCCAGATTACGGCTTAGGTCCGCTCCCAAAAGGGAGCGGGCCTAAGCCATCAGTAGGACATCCCCTGAGGACTCCCAGTATGTGAGAGGGGACAGGCTGGGCTGAGGGACCCCTCCCCAGTGCATGAATTTCGTGCACTGGGCTCCTAGTTTATGTACATAAAGAACTTCAGGATGTGATATAAGGCCTATACCCCAAACCTTTAGAACAATGTCTAGGACATAGGTGGCAATCAAGGTCTCTTTGATGAATTAATGCAATAAATAATTTATGGATCCTTACAAATTATAGAAAAGATTATTAGGAATAAAGGGAAAGGCTTAAGAAGGTGGGGAATAGAAGAATTTAAAAAATAATATTATAAAGAATTATTGTCCATTTCTTTTAGCCATATTTTCCCCCTGGGTTATTTATATTTTTCTTGTTAATATGTAGTTTTAAATATATGTATATAAATGCATACATACATACTAATTATTGCTTATAATTAAAATACCTAAATATTTTCCTCAACTATTTCTCATATTTTCCTATTCTTGCTATGATTTTTTGCAGTATAATATTTTTGATTCAAATTTATTTTGCAAATGTGCAATTGTTTCAAAAATCCTATCATTTTTAATGCTGCATGGAAAATGTCTTTTATTATCTTTTGAGTTTGTTTTTTTATGGATAGATTTTCAATACACCTGAAATGTATCTTTGTGTCTTTTATGAGGTGATAGAAGAATTTTATTTTATTTTTTCTGTGTGGAGAGCTCATGGTCTTCTAGTCACAGTGCATTGGTCGTAATTGCTGGCCACATCATAACTTCTAACTGCAAGGGTGTGGGCAAGTGTAATCTCCACAGTAACCAAAAATGGAGAACTGGATATTGGCAAACACTATTATTGTATGCCACACCATGCATTAAATTATCTATTCTTTTCTTTAGATACATGATGCCCTTCTAGAATAGTGTCACTTTCAAATTTGTACCTATGGGTCAAAAATTTATTTACAGACCCATAATTTACATTCTTCTTTTTCTTTAAATTTTATTTTTTAATTGTAGCTTATATTCAATATTATTCTCTATCAATTTCAAGTATATAGCATAGAAGCACAGTCATATACTTTACAACGTGTTTCCCTTGATATTTCCAGTACCCACTGGCATCATACATGATTATTACAATGCTAGAGGCACGGTGCATGAAATTCATGCACGGGGGGGGGGGGGGGAGAGGTGTTCCTCAGCCCAGCTTGCACCCTCTCCAATCTGGGACCCCTTGGACATCCCTCTCATAATCCGGGATTGCTGGCTCCCAACTGCTTGCCTGTCTGCCAGTCTGATCACCCCCTAACCACTCCCCTGCCAGACTGATCGATGCCTAACTGCTCCCCTGCCAGCCCAATTGCCCACAACTGCCCTTCCTTGCCGGCCTGGTCGCCCCCAACTGCCCTCCCCTGCCAGCCCGGTTGCCCCTAACTGCCCTCCTCTGCCAGCCTGGTTGCCCCTAATTGCCCTCCTGTGCAGGCCTGGTCCCCCTCAACTGCCCTCCCCTGCAGGCCTGATCCCCCCACAACTGCCCTCCCCTGAAGGCCTGGTCCCCCACAACTACCCTCCCCTGCAGGCCTGATCCACCCACAACTGCCCTCCCCTGCAGGCCTGATCCCCCCACAACTGCCCTCCCCTGAAGGCCTGGTCCCCCACAACTACCTTCCCCTGCCAGCCATCTTATGGCAGCCATCTTTGACCACATGGGGGCAGTCATCTTATGCAAGGGCATGAGGGTCAATTTGCATATTACCTCTTTATTATGTAGGATTATTGACTATCTTTCCTATGTGGTACTTTATATCCCTGTGACTATTTGTAACTACCAGTTTGTACTTCTTAATTTCTCCCTTCAATCCCCCAATTCTCAAACCCTCTGTCAATCATCAGTCTATTCTCTGTATTTATGAATTTGTTTCAATTTTATTTATTTAGATTGGACATATAAGTGAAATCATATGGTATTTGTCTTTCTCTGACTAAATTTTATAACTTAGCATAATACCCTCTAGGTATATCCATACTGTTGATAAAGTAAAATTCCATTGTGTATATGTACCACTGGTTTATTATCCATTCATCTATTGATGGACACTAGGGTTGCTTCCATAGCTTGGCTATTGTAAATAATGCCACATTGAACATAGGGGTGCATATATTCTTTTGAGTTTGGGTTTATTCAGACATATACCCAGAAGTGGATTCACTAAGTCAAAAGCAGTTTCATTTAAAATTTTTTTAGCAACCTTCATAGTATTTTTATAGTGGCTGTACCAATCTGCATTCCCATCAACAGTGTATGAGGGTTCGCTTTTCTCACCAGCACTTTTGTTGACTTATTGATGGTAGTCATTTTGACAGACATGAGGTGATATCTCATTGTGGTTTAAATTTGCATTTCTCTGATGCTTACTGACATTGAGCATCTTTTTATATGTCTGTTGGCCATTTGTGTTCTTTAAAGAAGTGTGTTCAGGTCCTTCACCCATTTTTAATTTGGATGTCTGTTTTATTGCTGTTGAGTTGTACCAGGTCTTTATAAATTTTGGATATTAAACCTTTATTGGATGTATCATTGACAAATATCTTATTCTATTCAGTAGGCTGTCTTTTCATTTTGTTGATGGTTTCCTTTGTTTTTCAAAAACTTTTTTAATTTTATGCATTCCCATTTGTTTATTTTTCTTTTGTTTCTTTTGCCCAAGGAGATAGACCAGAAAAAGTACTGCTAAGAGAAATGTCAAAAATATTTCTACCTATGTTTTCTATAACCTTTTTAAATCAGAAAATACATAGCAATTTTGAACCAAAACATTATAAGTAAAATTATGTAATCTGGGAATGTTCTGTAGAGAAAGCAACATTCTGATTGTAAAAATGTATCCAGATTTGGAATATTACCTGAAATACAAAGAATTATAACATAATCATATGCAAATGACACAATATTCTCAAATAGCAATTTGGAAAGACTTACCAATAGTATAAAATACATGTATTTCCTTTGATTCAGCAATTATATTTTAAAAATATATTCAAGTAGAAAAATATATACTTTTGAGCCAATGTTTAGCTATGGTGTTACAAGACAGTGATGTTTGTAAAATAAATTGGACACAATGTATGATATTAGCAGTTGTTATTTAAGTGTAATAGGGTTATCAGAAAATTTTATTGTTCTTACTTTTTAAATTTTCTATATTTAAAAATACTTATATTATTTCAGTAATATTTAAAAAGTTATTTTGAATTTTCAAAATACTTTTTCATTTGTTAGAAAAGAATACTGCCTTTTATTTTGTGGACACAAAACCATAAGCATAGCAAATTTTTCATGAAAATAATGTTAAAAATACATAATGCTTTATGGTATGTCTATAGATGCTCTGAAAGTTAAATGTTATAAGTTCAATGTAAATGTTAAGTCAAGAAGTACATTCTAATTCTATTTCTCTGAGATAAAGAAAATATAAATGGTCAAATACATCTGTGTAGTTCAATTGTACATAATTGTACATAAAGATAATAAGGATAGTTATTAACTTTTATTTAATACCTTTCAAGTGTTGGGAAATATACTTTTTATGGGTACCTTGAGCCTTCATAAATATGCTAAGACTTCAATAGTAATATTAGATAAATTTTACAAATGGAAAGAAAATAAGGCTTTTTTGTGATATCTCTATGAGGGATGATTCCAGTTGCTTTTAAATCTTAGAACTCACTATGTTCTAAGTGAGTCTTAGAACAGAGTCTGCTCTATTAACCACTATTTATAAACAATTTATTAATTAGGTTTTATAAGATATTTTAAATATATTATTGTCAACACACTATCAAAAATATGTGGTATAGTAATTTGTGGCACTGACCTGCTGAATAAAATAGAAACTACATATTAGATATAAATTATTTTTGGAGAAAACATTTTTTGTTAAATCTACTTAACCTAATATACACATAAATATATAACATGAAGAGACAGCTGATATATGATATTTCAAATATTAGGAGAGGTATAAAAATAGTGCTTTAGAGACATATTGTAGTACACTCAGCATAATGCAAAATAGAACAAAACCCCAGGAGGTAATTTCAAAGAGTTGATAAAGAAAGAAATGCAGAAGTCCTTAGAGCATTATGGTGCCCACCCAAATTCTAATATCTAACCCTTAGGTTATAATTCTCCAAAATGCATTCAGAACAATCAGAAAACAATAGCCTTTCATTGTGTATACCCTCAGAATAAACAGGAGAAAGACAATAGCACAAGCTTCAATTTACATGTAAGTGAAAATAATGAAACCCAAGACAAACAGAATTGGCTAAGGAGGCCAAGTCAGATTAAACAAAAGATCAGAAAAAAGATAAAAATATGTCAGTTTTTAAAAAGTCTGCATGACAGTAAAAGACAAATTAAGGAAGCAAATAATACAAAGAAACTCCTCTCCTGCCTTATATAAAGAATCACCTGGGTCTAGAGAAATACAAATAAATATTCAGGAAAAAATATTCGGACAAACAAAACAAAAATAGCTTATTGTAGGTAAGGGAAGGGACTCAGATTAGACAATAATTTTGTTGTGTTATAAAGCAAGAAGACTTTCAAAGATTAATGAGAGCATATCTAAAAGACACATAAAACAGATTTAAAAAGCTTTCATTTTTTAAAAAAATTGGGAAAAAATTATAAAAATGACTGAATAATATTAAAATATTAAATAAATACAAATTTATGATTACATTACTATCATAAGAAGATGATAAAAAGAAAAGGCAGAAGTGCCCTGACCAGTTTGGCTCAGTGGATAGAGCGTCGGCCTGTGGACTGAAGGGTCAGAGGTTCGATTCCAGTCAAGGGCATGTACCTTGGTTGCAGGCACATCCCCAGTAGGAGTTGTGCAAGAGGCAGCTGATCGATGTTTCTCTCCCATCAATATTTCTAACTCTCTCTCCCTCTCCCTTCCTCTCTGTAAAAAATCAATAAAATATATTTTAAAAATTTTTTTAAAAAGGCAGGAAACCTATTTGTACAATTAGATGTGATACTTGAGTCACCTTCTGACCCTAGAGTCGGTAATCAAAACAAAAATATTTAAGTTTTTCCCTTGAATTTCCAAAAACAACTGTATGTCATTCATAGTTGATGATGGGTATTTTTATATACTGGACAACAGGCAACATAGGGCAATGATCCCGGAAAGAAAAAAATCAACTGCCAGGAGGCAGTTTGCAGTTTTTAAAATACAGGACAGGGCATTGATAAAAGAAATTGGAAAAAAAAAACACAAAAAACTAGAAAACCCACACAAACAAATAGATATACTGTGACCATTAATTGTAATAATCAATATAGTTAAAATATTCATACTGCCCAAAGCCATCTATAGATTGAGTGCAATTCCTATCAAAGTTCCAATAGCATTTTTCACAGTAATAGAAAACAAATCCTACAGTTCTTGTGGAACCACAATAGGCCCCCAAAACTAAAGCAATCCTAAGAAAGGTGATCAAACTGCTAGAAGCATCATACTTTATAATTTCAAACTATATTACAAGGCTATATTAATAAAAACAGTATTGTATTATCATGAAAACAGACATAGACCAATGAAACAATCCAAATGCCAGAAATAAATCCATGTATATGCAATCAATAAATATTTGAAAGTAGAGTCAAGAATATTTGATGAAGAAAGGATAGTCTTCTCAAAAACCTGGTTATTCACATGCAGAAGAATGAAATTGGACCCTTACTTCACACCCCTCATAAAAAATTAACCAAAAATTGATTAAAGACTTAAATATAAGACAGAAATCATAAACTTTCTAGAAGAAAACACAGGGAAAAAGTTCTTTTACACTGGATGTGACACCAAAAAATATAAATACAAAGCAAAAGATAAACAAGTAGAATACAGGGTGGGGTGGAAGTAGGTTTACAGTTGTGAGTATATGAAACAGAGTTTATTCTATTATTATGATTTATTAATTACTGTATTATTTTTCATACTAGAGGCCTGGTGCATGAATTCGTGCACAGGTGGGGTCCCTTGGCCTGGCCTGTGATTGGGGCCAATCAGAGCCACAGGAGGTTGGCTGGGGGGAGGGACCATGGGAGGTTGGCTAGGGGAGCACACTGACCACCAGGGGGCAGTGCACATCATAGTGCCTGGTCATTCAACTGTAAGCCTTCTTTTGCCGCACCCAGTATAGCCAAGTAAAAATCAATTTCACCCCAAAAAAGAAACAATCAATAAAATGAAAAGGCAACACAAAGAATGAGAGAAAATATTTTTAAACCATAAATGTGGTAGAGGTTAATAATCCAAAATATATAATGAATTCATACAACTCAATAGCATAAAGCCAATAATCTGATTAAAATGGCCATAGGATATGAATATATATATTTCCTAAAGACATAAAAAATGGCTAATAGGTAGATGAAAAGATGTTTCACATCTCTAATTATCAAGGAAATGGAAATAAAAACCACAATGAGCTAACATGTCACACCCATTAGAATGGCTATTATAAAAAACACACACAATACAATATACAGATGATGTATCATAGAACTACATACCTGAAGCCTATGTGATTTTAGTAACCAGCTGGAGGCCCAGTGCACAAAATTCTTGCATCGGTGGAGTCCCTAGGCTTGGCCAGCAATCCAGGCCATCAGGTTCCCCACCCTCCTGCCTCCCCACCTTCTTCCCTGGCTGCCTGCTCACCACCACCATGTGGTTCCCCTGCTTCCCCGCCTCCCTGCCTCCCTGCCTTCTCCCCTCCTCCTTCCCTCACCACCTACGTCTGCCACCACCTACCCCCAGTTACCTGTCCCAGCCCGGGGCCTGGCTCCATTAGGGCAATCAGGACCAGATGGCTGTGGGGAGGGGACAACTACCACCACAGCAGGTGGGTGGTGGGCCGATTGGGGCCTACTGGCCGGGGGAGGAACAGAGGGACAGACCTGGGAGGTTGGCTGTTGGCCCTGAGGAGGGAGCCAGCCCTTGGCTCCCCTGGGGAAGGGGCTGTGTCCTCACCATGCACTCCCGGTTCCATGTCCCAGCCTGGGGGCCCGGCCCCGATTGGGTGATCGGGAACTGCCGGTCAGGGGGAGGGACTAGGAGGTTGGCCGGCAGGCCCCATCGGTGATTGGGGCCTGCAGGCTGGGGAAGCTCCTGCGTTGAGCATCTGCACCCAGATGTTCAGTGTGCATTATAGTGATGGTCATTCCAGTCATTCCGTCATAACAGTCACTTAGGCTTTTATATATATATATAGATGTCACCCCAATAGATTCAATGAATAAAAATAAAATAAAAAGACCAGAGATTACAGTTGCCAGGATGTAGAGAAAAGTATATTGTTGTGCTTTGTTGGTAGGATGTAAAATGGTACAGTATGGTGGTTCCTCAAAAAATAAAAATAAAACTACCATATGATCCAGCAATTCCATTACTGAGTATATATCTGCAGGAAAAAATTACTATCTCAAACAGAAACCTGCAATTTCATGTTTATTGCAACATTGTTCACAATAGCCAAGATATGGAAACAATCTAAGTGTCTATCAAAAGATGAATGGATAAAAAAAAAACGGGATTATATGTATATACACAACGTGTGCATACATACACAAACACAGTAATATTATTCAGCCATTAAAAAAAGAAAATTCTGCCATTTGGAAAAACATAAATTGATCTGGAGCGCATTATGCTTATACCCAGACTGGCAAGCTAGGACTTTCTTCACGGGTTCTTGTCTTCTGAAGTTTGAAGAATAAAATTCTCAGACCAAAATATTTTAAGCAAAAGTGTGGAATCATATACAAACTCCCCTGGGGAGGTAGTCCCAAATGGGAACCCCCTGGGAAGGGGTCCCCAAAAGAGTAAAACCTCTATCTCTTTCTAAAATGGGAAAAAAACAGTCCTTTGCATCTCTTTGTCTGCAGGTTTATAAATGCTGAAAGCTTCTTTGTCTCTTCATGACATTTTCTAATTAAACCCTTCCTAATTTTATGTCCCCCATTCTTTCCTAATTGGCTACTTTCCGCCTTTTCCCTGTATGGTATCAGTTTCAAAGTTTCAAAACTCACCCTGTGACCCCTCTTCTTCCCTTTATCTGGTAATGTTCTTATAAACAATCTGGCAGCTTGGAGTTGTCTCTGCCAGTCAGGTATGCATTCCTCTCCCATGGACCCCCTTCCTTAAAACTACTTCTCCTGTCTCTAAAATCCTTTCAATACTATCTGAGATATGTCACCCAGAGAAACACAAATAACATATGATTTCACTTAAATGCAGATTATAAAATACTCCCTAAATTCATAGAGGTAGGGAGTAGAATAGTGTTGCCAACGTCTGGGGAATGGGGGAGGGGGGGGGCGGGGGGCTGGGTTAGTCCAAGGGCTCACATTCCAGTTATTAGATTAAGTTCTGGGGATCTAATGTACAGTATGGTGCCTAATAGTTAATATTATATATATGAAAGTTGCTTGGAAAGTAGATCTGAAATGTTCTCACCACACACAAATGAAATTATGTGAGGTAATTTAGGAGTTAACTAACATTTTGGCAATCATTATGCAATGTGTACATGTATTAATTAAATCATCAAGGTGTACACCTTGCACTTACACAATGTTATATGTCAATTATATATTAATAAAGCTGGGAGGAGAGAAAATTCATGTTCACATGTCTTCCTTAGTGAATCCTTCCATCCTTCCAAATATTTTTAGGGAAAAATAATACTAATGCTACACAAGCTGTTCCAGAAAATATTTTTTTATTATTATTTTAAGTCATTTCATAAAAATATAGGAGTTAAATAAGATAGTGAAAAACATCATTATAAATATTAGTAAGAATTTAAACATAACTAACTTATATTTTATTTTCCCCCCAATTTGGGAAGTATATGTCCATAAAATGTACAATGTCTCAAACTGCTCTTCAACTATCATTCTGGAAGCTGGAATGTATTCATCTAGTAAATTCTGATTCTATATTTTAAGTACATCTCTAATAGGTTCTTGCTTACCATTACTTCAGGTTCTTCTTGTATTTGAATCAAGATGCAAACTCCTGAGAACTTTAATAGCTCCAAATTTTGTTGAAGCAAGCACAACTTTCTTATTTGATCCATCATTGCAACACATTTTCATTTTTGAATTCAGAAACACTAATCTCATACCTATATCACTTATTTCCTTCCATTTATTTTTTTTATTTCTTGCATTTATGTACTAATGATCTTATCAAGTAAATGCTTGTGCATAAACATCATAAAATATGAATGAATACTGTTCCATATCTTTTTAGTATATAAGATTGTTAGGTTTTTGTTGCATAATCTTGTGAGATGAAATTCTTCCTGTTGAATGATGTTCTGAATGAGATAGCTTATTTATTTATTTTATGTTATTTAATTTTTACTTGGCCCTGGGAGGAACAGCAAGATTTATTTATTTATTTTTGTTGACATTATTATAGATGTCCCCCATCCCTTCCTTCTTCTTCTTCTTTTTTAGGTTTTATTTTTTATTTTATTTTTTTTTAAATTTAATAAATCTTTATTGTTCAGATTATTACAATTGTTCCTCTTTTTTCCCCCCATAGCTCCCCTCCACCCAGTTCTCACCTCACCCTCTGTCCTTACCTCCCCCCCACTGTCCTCATCCATAAGTGTACACTTTTTGTCCAGTCTCTTCCCAAACCTCCCACACCCCTTCCCCCCTGAGAATTATCAGTCCACTCCCTTTCTATGCCCCTCATTTTATTATATTCACCAGTTTATTCTGTTCATCATATTTTTAATTCACTTGATTTTTAGATTCATTTGTTGATAGACATGTATTAGTTGTTTATAATTTTTATCTTTACCTTTTTCTTCTTCTTCCTCTTCTTAAAGAATACCTTTCAGCATTTCATATAACACTGGTTTGGTGGTAATGAACTCCTTTAGCTTTTTCTTATCTGTGAAGCTCTTTATCTGCCCTTCAATTCTGAATGATAGCTTTGCTGGGTAGAGTAATCTTGGTTGTAGGTTCTTGCTATTCATCACTTTGAATATTTTTTGCCACTCCCATCTGGCCTGCATAGTTTCTGTTGAGACATCAGCTGACAATCATATGGGTGCTCCCTTGTAGGTAACTAACTGTTTTTCTCTTGCTGCTTTTAATATTCTCACTTTGTCTTTTGCTCTTGGTATTTTAATTATGATGTGTCTTGGTGTGGTCCTCTTTGGATTCCTTTTGTTTGGGGTTCTGTGCGCTTCCTGGACTTGTAAGTCTATTTCTTTCACCAGGTGGGGGAAGTTTTCAGTCATTATTTTTTCAAATAGGTTTTCAGTATCTTGTTCTCTCTCTTCTTCTGGCACCCCCATAATTTGGATGTTGGTACGCTTGAGGTTGTCCCAGAATTCCTTACACTATCTTCAAATTTTTGGATTCTTTTTTCTTTTTGCTTTTCTAGCTGAGTGTTTTTTGCTTCTTTGTATTTCAACCCTTTGCCTTGATTCTTGCAGTCCTCTAGTCTGCTTTTAGGTCTATGTATAATATTTTTTATTTCAGTCAGTGTATGTTTAATTTCTAGTTGGTCCTTTTTCATATCCTCGAGGGTCTCATTAAATTTATCAGCCTTTTCTAGGAAATTCTTGAAAAACCTTATAACCATGGTTTTGAACTCTATAGCCAGTCATTTGTTTTCCTCCATTTCTTTCATTTGTGATCTGTTTCTTTGTATCCACATTTTTGCTGCTTCCCTGAGTTGGTAGAGTAGCTTTGTGTGTTAGGTGTCCTCTAGGGCACAGTGGCTCAGCTTCCCCAGTTACCTGAGGTGGACACTCTTGGTGCACCCCTTTGTGGGCTGGGTGCACAGTCTTGTAGTTAAGTCTTGATTGTTGTTGGTATCACTGGGAGGAATTGACCTCCAGGCCAATTGGCTGTGAGGATCAGCTGTGTCTATGCTGGGAACACTTCTGTGCTGGACACACTCTTATGAGACAAGACTTGCAAAATTGCAAAAGCCTCTGTGCTCAGCTTGGATGGGACGGAGTTTCAGGGCAGAGCAGACAGCCTTGGTTTCCCATCAGCCCTGCCCTATGAGGCCCCTGGGTCTCAGTGTCCCTCTGTAATCGCTGCAAGCACCTCTGAGAGAAAGCCGCCCTCGATTTTCGCCCACTGCCAGACAGTCCAGTTTCTCCCCGAATGTGTAGGGGTTCCCAGAAACTTGCCCAGAACTGGAGTTCAATGCAGTTGGGAGTTTCTATCTCCCTCCCACTTTAGAAAGCCAGCCTTGCACTCAGCTTCCCATGCATTCAGCAGTCAGTCCTCCCTGCACATGCGTGTGTGCCTGCGTCTCCAGACCTCTGCCTTCCGCAGCTCTGAGTCTTAGTGTGCTTTCTCTTTCCTGGCAGTCCAGATTCCCTCCAAATGAGTCTGGTTTCCCAGCATCTTGCCAGGACTGGAGTTCAGTGCAGTTGGGAGTTTCCTTCTCCCTCCTGCTTTAGAAAGCCAGCCACGCACTCAGTCACCCGTGCACATAGCCGCCCTTCCTCGCGTGTGAGTCTCCATACCTCAGCCTTTTGTAGCTCCTCTGAGTCTCAATGTGCTTTCCTCTTTTCTCCTAGTTGTAGAATTTCCACTCAGCCAGCTTTCCTGTGGTTCTGGATGGTGTCCGTTTTGTCTTTTAGTTGTAGTTTTGAAATTGTTGTGCGAGGCAGCAGTTTAGGTGTTTACCTGTGCCTCCATCTTGGTTTCCTCCCCTTCCTTCTTTAATCCCCCTTCACCTAGCCCCTGTCCCATCCCAGACTATGTATATGTGCATATAAATCCTTTGGTTAATTCCATAGCCATATTTTCCACTCAGGAATTAATCTGAGTTTTTCATGCTATGAATTTGACCACTATCATTCTAGCAGAGCACCACTCACCATCTCTTTGCATTTATCATATGATTTATTTAACAATTTTGAAGTGTCTCCCTCTGTTAATACTTATCTCCTTGCACTGTAATCAGACAATTTAAAAAAAATACTTCATATTCAGCTGTGTTCAATAAAAGGTGAAAAAAAGAAGCTAAAAAGATAGTGTCTTTAGAGTTCCTTTTTACTTACTTGAAAGACGATTCATGAGTAGCTTAAAATTTCAGTCAATGAAGAGCTACATATATGCGGGTGGTCCCATTAAATTATAATGGAACTGAAAATTCCTACTGCCTAGTGAAGTTATAGCTATTGTGATTGCATAGTGCAACACATTATTCTTGTGTTTGTGGTGATGATTGTATAAGCAAACCTACTGTGCTAAATTATATACAAGTGTAACTCATACAATTATATACAGTACATAATACTTGTTACTGGTTTATGATTCTACTATAATATAGTATTTATCATTATTTTACAATGTACTATATCTACTTATAAATAATATCTGCTGTATAACAGTGTGCAGTGTTATGCTGGAAATAGCCTCATACATCTTGTGTTTATTGCATCTCTTGATTGTACCATTTTATCTTGTTCTTGATTTAATTTCATGATTTTTGATGATCATGGCCCCCCTGCTAATGTTGTCGGTAGGAGGCCACATTGAGTGATTGACCTGGAAATGAAATTAAAAGTGATTAAATATAATGAAGGTGAAAAATCAGTGATGGTTATTGTTCACCAGTCAGGCATATCCCATCCTACTATTACTATAATCTTCAAGAATAAGAACAAAATGGTAGCTGTCAAAGGATCTTCTTCATTGAAGGCAACAAGACTATCAAAAAATCAAGAAGGACCTATATAATACATAGAGAAACTTCCAATGACCTGGATTAAAGACCAGACACAGAAGTATATCCCTCTCAACAGTATGAGGGTCACGACTAAAGAAAAAAGTTTCTTGTCATGTTGAAAAACAAAAAAGTCTGGCACTGACTATGCCTTTGAATTTACTGACAGCTTTGGGTTCTGTAAAAATTTAAGAATGTGAAAGTGAGTGGTGAGATTGGTAGTGCTGATGTGAAAGCAGCAAAGGAATTTTTTGAAATCCTGGATAAGCTTATTATAGAGAAAAATTACTTGCCAGGGCAAATATTCAACATGGATGAAACCTCCCTATCCCAGAAATGGATGAGTGAAAGGCTTTTCATTTATATGAAGGACAATTCAATGCTTGGTTTCAAGAATATTAAGAAAAGAGTAATAATGTTGCTTGAGGGCAATGTTGTGGGCTACAAATTGAAACCCTTTGTGATCTGGCACAGTGAGAACTTCAAGCATATTAATAAGCACACACTGCCAGTGTACTAAAGGAGAGATAAACAGCCATGGATTACCCAGCATGGATTACCCAGCCATGGATTACCCAGCCTCCTCTTCCAAGAGGCTCTCCTGAATTGCTAGGCCAGATAAGTGGAAATGTTCTATTTGGAAAATAATACACCTCTTATGATTTGGCTCCTTGTTGATAATAATTCCAGATATACTCTTTTTTATTTTTTTTTGGTGATCTTCATCCCAATATCAATGTGGTCTTACTCCCCCCAAACACCACATTTTTGATCCAACCACTAGATCATGGGATTATAGCAGTTTCTAAGGGCTACTCCCTGAGGAGGAACCTTGTCTAGGCTTTCACTGAAACTGAGGAAGACACAGAGAATGCACTGACCCAATTCTGGGAGGATTACAACTATATCAAGAACCTTGTTTGGATGTGGGGTGATGTTGCCAAAAAGTGAATGAATGGCAAGACTTCAAAGGACAAGGTTGTGACTGAGATGGTAATCAGCTTTAACCTGGGTGTGGATGAAAATGACATTGAGGAGCTCCTAGATATGGTTCCTGAGGAACTGACTAATGAAGAGTTGTTAGAAGTGGAACAGGAATACATGGCTGAAGAAGCAGCAAGAGAAAAGGCACCTGCAATAGAAAAAAAAAGAAAAAAAGAACCCCAATAAAATTTACAGTGAAAGGATTAGCAGAAGCTTTTGCAGAAAGCTTATATACAGTACATAACACTTGTTACTGGTTTATGATTCTACCATAATATAGGACTGAAAATTTCTTGATATAGTTGTAATCCTCCCAGAATTGGGTCCGTGCATTCTCTGTGTCTTCCTCAGTTTCAGTGAAAGCCTAGACAAGGTTCCTCCTCAGGGAGTAGCCCTTAGAAACTGCTATAATCCCATGATCTAGTGGTTGGATCAAAATTGCTATAATCCCATGACCTAGTGGTTGGGTCAACAAACGCCTTTAAAAAATTGAGAGCCCTGGCCAGTGTGGCTCAGTTGGTTGGGCATCTTCCTAGGCATTGAAAGGTTGCTGGTTTGATTTCCAGTGAAATTTTTGAATTTCGGGCTTGATCCCTGGTGGGGGGCATGCAGGATGCAGCTGATGGATGTTCTACTCTCACATTGATGTTTCTTTCCCTCCCTTTCTCTCTCTCTAAAAATCAATACAAATATACATGTATGTTTTAAAAATTGAGAAAATGGACCTGAACACTGAATGCTTTCCATGGTGCATTATCTACTTACAAACCAATTATGAAAAAAGAAATGAACCAAGAAAACGACCATTAGCATATTTCTGAAAAGAGTGACACCTTCTCAAGAAAAGCCTCGGGCAGGTCTTTTAGGAGGTGTTCCGGAAGAAGGCATTGCTGCCACAAACATTGCCCCTGATACCTTCCACTGGGACAAGATATGAAAGTAGGTGATAGTGATATTGATGATCCAGATCTTGTACAGGTCTAAGCTAAGGTGTATTGTGTTTTAGTATTTTACAAAGAGTTTAAAATGTAAAACAAAAAAAGCTTATAGAATAAGTATACAAAAAAAGATATTTTTGCATAGCTGTATGATGTGCCTGTGTTTTAAGCTGTTATTACAAAAGAGTTGAAAAGTTTAAATAATTAAAAGTTTATAGAATATAAAAATTACAATAAGCTAAGGTTAATTTATTATTGAAGAAAAAAATAGATTCAGTGTGGCCTGAGTGTGTAGTGTTTGTTGTCTACAGTAGTGCACAGTACTACTGATGTATTCAGAGCAATTTCCAGTCCTGCAACTTCATTTATGGTAAGTGTCCCATACAGTATCATTTTAAAAAATCTTTTATACTGCATATTTACTACAATACTTTTCTATGCTTAGATATGTTTAGCTACACAAATACCATTTTGTTATAATCACCTATAGTATTTAGTACGGTAACAGGCTGTAAAGTTCTGCAGCCTGGGAACAATAAGCTATGCCATATAGTGAAGGTGAGTAGTAACGGTCAAGATTTGTGTAAGTGTACTCTGTGATGTTTGTACAATGACAAAATTGCCTAATGAAAAAACTGCCTAATGATTCATTCTTAGAACATATCCTTATCCTTAAGCAATTCATGACTGTAGCCCACTTATTGATCTTTATTTTTGTTGTGCTTTTGGTGCCATATCCTATATAATCCTATACAATAAAGAGGTAATATGCAAATTGACCCTCACACCCTTGCTTCACAAGATGGCTGCCCCAATGTCATCACAAGATGGCCACCCCGACGTTGTCACAAGATGGCTGCCCCAATGTTGTCATAAGATGGCCGCCCCCACATCATCACAAGATGGTCACCACAAGATGGCTGCCCCCCCATTGTCACAAGATGGCCGGCAGGGGAGAGCAGTTGGGGAGACCAGGCCTGCAGGGGAGGGCAGTTGGGTGTGATCGGGCTGGCAGGGGAGCAGTTAGGTGTCAATAATGCCGGCAGTGGAGCAGTTAGACATCAATCAGGCTGGCAGGGGAGTGGTTAGGGGGTCATCAGGCTGGCAGGCAGAAGTGGTTAGGGGATGATCAGGCTGGCAGGCAGAAGTGGTTAGGAGCCAGTAGTCCTGGATTGTAAGAGGGATGTCCACAGGGATTGGGCCTAAACCGGCAGTCAGATATACCCCAAGTGGTCCCAGATTGGAGAGGATACAGGCTGGGCTGAGGAACACCCTTCCCCTCCCATGCATGAATTTCATGCACTGGGCCTCTAGTAAAAAATAATCATTTCCAAGACTGGTATTCATAAGGTAAAAATGTTATGATAGAGAGTAAGAGGGAAGTAGAATAATTTTATTTATATCTATACAGAGATATAAATTTATAGATATAATTTAAATCATAGTCTTATAACTTATAGATATAAATTTAAATAATAGTCTTTGACACACGCATAATATGCATGTGTCAAAGACTATGATTTAAATTTGACAAAACAAATATCAGAAACAAAAGTAAGGAAATGGGACTAAAGGCATAATTAAAGATACTAGTAAAAGTTGACTACTCAAAACAAAAATACAAAAATTCTTAAATATAAAAAGAGAATATAGAAATATATCTGCAAAATTAATCACAGAGAGATATATTAAATATTTCATAATACCTTAAGACAGTAGAGATCAAACACACTAGTAGTATCAATAAATGCAAATGTCTTAAATAATTTTTTAAAAGAAAAAGATTCTCTAATTGGTGTATGTGCATGTGTTTACATGCAAATACACATATGAACCTTAGGTTTAAACTGCATAAATGAAATATGAAATTAAAAAAGGGATCCATAAAGAATAATAGTAAAAGAATGGGAAAAGTATTTTAGGCAAGTACAAACAATAAAATATCATAATTCACAATCCTAATATAATATAAAATGTGGGTAAATGTAGGCTATGAAAAGATAAAAATATACAACTAAGCCCACATTATAATGCTAAATGCTATGATTCTCAACCAAATATATATGGCTAAATAACACAGTGAACAATCCCCTAATTCAGAACCAACAGAAATTCATGAAGTCAAAATACTTAATGCTTGGAGTCATTAATACTCACAGACCAACTCACATCAAGAGTCCAAAAATTATCAAATATTACAGCATAAAAATACATAAATCAAATTCTCTTGAAAGCATCAGCACACACTTATGGATCCACCAACAGAGTGAAGGATATTAGTATTCTCCTCTCTGAGTTTGATAGTTCAAATAGTTTTATCAACAAAGTATTTATGATAGCAAGGAATTATGAGAAATGTTTGCTTTGTGACTGTAAACCATTGTGATTCAAAATAATCCAATAGAGAAGGAGAGAAGAACATACCAGAAAAGAGATGCTAATGGCCTAGAATAGTAAGGTAGAAAAGGGTTGGAGAGAAGTAATGAGATTTAAAAGCAAAGTAACTCCTAGGTATCAAGATAGAGTTACCAGGCAGCCATATAAACTTAGATTTTTAGTACATAGATACTCTGTAAAAACATTAATCTCTCAGGGCCCCTGTGTAAAAAGAAAAAGTGTTAAAAAGGTAACTAATAAAGCTGATTATTTATTGAAAACCACTAAATCAAACATGCAAACACAAACTCACCATCCTGTACAAACTGGAAGTATTAAAAGCAAGTAAAAATGTGGTTTCAAATGTTTAAACAGAAGAGCACATTCTAGTAAAACTTCCATATAGCATGCTCCTGCTTGGGAATATCAGTCACAGAAATGAGGGCAAATTACTTGAGTAGTATTGTGGTTCCACATTCAGCAATGTCTTATTTGTTAGAAATTTCCCACTGTGTCTGGAATAATTTTAGAAAGTGTAAAATATATTTTCCAATGGTCATGGGTTGATTATTACAGATTCAGTTCATTTAGAAAAAAATGATGTCATATTTTCATGGTTTGAGTGAATTATTTTCTCAGGTTGATTTATCATCTTAGTACACCTTAAATGTCACCAGAGATTCATTTGCTGACAACATATGCTACAATACACTTTATCTCTTCCAAGTGCAATGGAAAATACTGAACATGCTTTGTTTAGTAGTTTTACCGCATTTTCAAATACAGTTTCTGTCGCAAGTTGAAAATAGAACACATTTGTGAATACAGTTATGGGACAAAGATACATAATAACTCTACTCCTCTGCCCCAAATATACGCAGAGTTGGTCCATCTGGTTCAATAAGACTTAACCAGTTTTTTTTTAAGGCAGAATCACATTATCTCTGGAAGACCCAGGTGCTGAATGTCCATATATATGAAACTACTATTACCAAACTTCAAAGGTATCCTATATAATAAAAGGCTAATATGTGAATCAACCAAACAGCAGAATGACCAGTTGCTATGACACACACTGACCACCAGGGGCAGACGCTTAATGCAGGAGCCATCCCCTGGTGGTCAGTGCACTCCCACAGGGGCAGTGCCACTCAGCCAGAAGTCAGGCTCACAGCTGGTGAGCACAGTGGTGGTGGTGGGGAGTGGGCCTAAGCCGGCAGGCGGACATCCCCTGAGGGGTCCCAGACTATGAGAGGGCACAGGCCGGCTGAGGGACCCCCCCCACCCCACTGCATGAATGTTTTTCAATGGGCCTCTAGTAAATATAAATATATAAAATAATTTGATGTAACATCATAGCAAATTATTTTTATATGGAAATAAATAATTTTCACTTGATAATTCCTTTAATAAAAGTTATTGTATATATTATATGTATAAATACATAAAATGTATATTACATATTCATCTATTTATATACAATTTTGAAATTATAAATAGTACAGCACATATTCATACACACACACACAGACACACACACACACACACACACACTAGAGGCCCGATGCACAAAATTGATGCAAGGGGCTTGGCCCTTGCAACTGTGGCAGCCTGCCTCAGCTCTTGCAGCCCCAGCTTCATCCAGAAGGTCGTCCAGAAAGATGTCCAGAATGACTTATGGAAGGTTGTTTGGCTGTCCAGTCTAATTAGCAAATTACTCTTTTATTATTATAGATATACACACAAACAGGGAGTCCAAAAAAATGTTTACACACTTTAACAGCTGATTTGTAGTACATTTTGAAAATGAAATGTACTTTAATACTATTGTCTTTATAATTATACTAGAGGCCTGATGCACGAAAATCGTGCAAGAGTAGGCCTTCCTTCCGCCGGCTGCTGGCACTGGCTTCTGTCTGGCACCAGGACCTGGGCTTCTCTCCAGGCCTGGCTTCATCCAGAAGGACGTCCAGAATGAGGTCTAATTAGCATATTACCCTTTTATTATATACTAGAGGCCTGGTGCATGAAATTCGTGCACAAGGGGGTCCCTCAGCCCAGCCTGCACCCTCTCCATTCTGGGACCCCTCAGGGGATGTTTGACTGCCAGTCTAAACCAGCAGTCAGACATCCCTCTCTCAATATGGGACCCCTGGCTCCTAACCACTCACCTGCCTGCCTGCCTGATCACCCTTAATCACTCTACCTGCCTGCTTGGTCACTCCTAACTGCCCTCCCCTGCCAGCCTGGTCACCCTTAACTGCCTTCTCTTGCTGGTCTGGTCACCCCTAACTGCCCTCCCCTGCCACCTGGTTGTCCCTAATCACCTCTGCCTTGGCCCCTGCCACCATGGCTTTGTCCGGAAGGCCATCCAGAAGGATGTCCGGTCTAATTAGTGTATTTCCCTTTTATCAGTATAGATATGCCTGCGGGATTGGGCCTAAACTGGTAGTCAGACATCCCTCTCGCAATCTGGGACCCCTGGCTCCTAACCACTCACTGTCTGCCTGCCTGATTGCCCCTAACCGCTTCTACCTGCCTGCCTGGTTGCCCCTAACAGCTTTCCTCTGCCTGCCTGGTCACCCCTAACTACCCTCTCCTGCCAGCCTGGTAGTTCCTAACCACCTCTGCCCCTGCCTGCGTGGCTTTGTCAGGAGGATGTCTGGTCTAATTAGCATATTACCCTTTTATTAGTATATATATCCTATCTCATAAAGTGGGAATATGCTAATTGACCATCAATCCATCACAAAGATGGCTGCACCCACAGCTGAGGCCAAGTTCCCATAAGGAGCCTTAATGAGCAATCAGCAGGGACCTGAGGCTACGCCCTCCCCACCCCCATGGGGCTTGACAGGGGACCTCAGGCCGTGTCCCCCACCTGGCGGGGCTTGAAAGGGGACCTCAAAGCATGCCCCCTTGCCCCAGTCTGGGCTGAGGGACCTCAGGCCACGCCCCCTGTTCTGGCACCGACACAGGGACCTGAGGCTATGTCCCCTGCTCAGTGGGGCTTGACAAGGGTGGGACTGGACAGGTCTGGATCTAGCCCAATGGGGGGAGAGGCAGCTGGGTCTGGGTCTCATGCAATTTTGAGGCACATGTGGGTTTGGGCAGGGACTTGACTCTGGGTCCCGTAGTGTGCCCCAGACTCTGACAGGAGGAAGGTTTTCATATACAGTTTACTAATTTTCTTTCATCTCTGACACTTCTATTAAAAAGGGCAAATAGCAATATTAATAATATATATACTTGTGGCCCGGTGCACAAATTTCGTGCTCTGGGTCACGAGTATATATATATATATATATATATATATATATATAGAGAGAGAGAGAGAGAGAGAGAGAGAGAGAGAGAGAGAGGGAGGGAGCTGTATTGACTTACAATGAAGCAGGTAAATCAGTGAAAAGATACTTTTTACTTTCCTTTCTCACTATTCAATATTGATCTTACCTGAATTTTGTCTTCTCAAGTTTACAAACAATCACCAAAGAGGATACAAAACCTTCCTAGTAATCTCCTTTCCCTCTTATAATATTATTCTTCCCCACCTTATTTTCTGTGCTTTCTTAATAACCGTTTGGTATTACATAACATCTCCTAAAACCACATTTTTTGTAAAATTCAAAATTTAGACTTCCAGCTGGAACTCTTCTGAGCCTAGTTCCAATTTTTAAATAATTACTTTTATCTCTGTGTAAATTTTCTTCTGACCAATCAAGCACAATGAATCTAAACTATATGATGATTTTTCCTTTCCAGTGTCAGAAAAGAGACTGGACATTTGCTTCCTACGCTCAGAAACCATATCAGAAACCAGCCACCCCTAGCTCAGTCCTCCCTCAGTCTCTCATTGGCCACAGTCTCTCTGGGCCATCATCAGAGTCCAGGTCCATACTCCCCTTAACTGTGGCAATAGCAATGGATTACTGATGGCTTTTCCTACCTGTTCACTGTGTGTGTGTGTGTGTGTGTGTGTGTGTGTGTGTGTGTGTGTGTGTGTTTTAAGCATCGTTCCCTAAACCAGAAGTAGGAATTTGTTTTGGAAATTCGCTTCCTGGACCAGAAGTGGGAAGATCCAGACTGGGTCACGTTGTGTTCCAGGCCAGGAATGGCCAGAAGGTGCCTGGCTGCTGAGGTTAGCAGGGAAAGAGTAACAAGGCCTTGCTGTGCGCCAGGACAGAAATGAAGAAAGCTGCCTGCAAGTGATCTCAGTCATCACAATGTAAAACAATGCGCCACGGTAAACTGCACGTTAGCCAGGAAGCAGAGCGCGCCCTACACAGCTCGGGAGCAGGTCCATGCAGACCCGGATTTCCCCTGCTACCCAGACCCCAAGATACATGCAGTGAATACTGTACAGAAGCCAAATCCAGTTGGTCAGTTGCAGTCCTGATCTTTACAAAATTGGGGGAAAACGAAGGAAGGGCCTCTTCAAAAGTATTTTATTTATTTTTCAAGTTCTGGAATTAGCTATGATTTTATTTGTA
Organism: Corynorhinus townsendii; assembly: GCA_026230045.1. NCBI lineage: Eukaryota > Metazoa > Chordata > Mammalia > Chiroptera > Vespertilionidae > Corynorhinus > Corynorhinus townsendii. The sequence continues at coordinate 137,816,072 of JAPDVU010000003.1, read as the reverse complement.
TTATGCAATTCATGACAAAGTGACACTTGGACGAGAACTGAGCAGTACGTGGACAGATAGAGGTCACAGAAAGCCTGAACAATTCTGAATCAAAACTACAATTTTTTTAAATTATATTTTTATTGATTTCAGAGCGAGAGATAAAAACATCAATGATTAGAGAGAATCATTGATCGTCTGCCTCCTGCAGGTCCCACACTGGGGATTGGGCCTGCAACCAGGTCATGTGCCCTGAGTAGGAATCGAACATGTTGGCCAGGCAAAACTACAATCTCTTCATCTTGTGTCCTACTTCTGCTTCAGACTGCTGAGGTAAAACAACCGAAGCTTGTTCTGTCACAATAGGTGTAGTTTTATATTAAATTAAAACAAAACAACAACCAAAAACCTCGCTACAGTGTAAAAACAAACAAATAAACAACAGGGAAGCATGGATCAGACGGTCAAACCTCAGGGAAGGTAGGGGAGGGTGGGGGTAAGGGGGAGAGATCAACCAAAGGACTTGTATGCATGCATATAAGCCTAACCAGTGGCCACGGACAACAGGGGGTTGGGGGCATGCGTGGGGAAGGGTTCCTGCGGGGAATGGGGGAGATGAGCACAAATATGTGATACCTTAATCAATTTAAAAAAACACACAAGCAAATAAACAAACCAAAAACAGAGCCCACTGTAATGGGAGCCCCATTGCTTCCAGCACTCTCTCTCCCTCTGCTGTCTCCCTACAAGTTATGCAGCCAAGACAATCTGCTGGACTTGGAAGAGGAGCCAAAGGAGCAGCAGAGAATACATCCTAGACCAGCATCACCTTTCTTGACGGATGGAAGGCAGAGGCCTGGCATCTTCTGTTAGAGAACTCTGAAACAGGTATGTCTTTGTCCAAAGTCACCGAACTGAGAAAAACATGGCCAAGTTGCCACAATAAAGCTTATATTGCTTGTGGCAGGAACTTTGACAACAGCTGCAGTTAAGTGAAGGAAGAAAGATGAACTCTTAGCTTCATTCAGAAACTTTTTGGATGGGAACTTGGTAGATGTGAGCCACTAATTCCAATAGTCTCCCTCAGACCTTTATTGTTCTTAAAGTGCTGTCTCCTAATGTTTTACTTGTATACAATTCCACATATTTTAAAATGAAAAGCTAGTGACCCCAAAGATCATTGCTTAACTAACTTTGTCACTTGGACATTTGGCGAGATTGACCATCTCTGTGCTTTGAATACATCCAAGTGTGAGTGATTGTAGGGACACAACTCCACAGAAATGGGCTACATTCTTTGCTCAGACATGCAGCCCTTAAATTACTGCAATTCTTTCCACATTGAGTGTTAGTGGAATGAATTACCATTTTCCAGAGAATCCAGAAAAAAAGTAGCTAAGGAATTAGGCTTGCTTGGAGAATAGAGAGGTGAATAGAAAGGATCAAGAAAAATTTAAAAATAATAATCTTTTCTGCAATTGGGTCCAAATCTTTGATGAGCTGGTTGCCACTCACAAACAATTAATTGCAGAATAGCCAGTCAAGTTGGAAAATGCCTTTTTAAATTTTTTTTTTAATTCATTACTTTTTTGTTACAACGCATAAACTCTTTATATCTGGGATATTTCATATTTCAGAATGTGGTTGACCAAGGTAAGGAAAACCCAGAAAGGGAAACCGTGGATAAGGGGATCACTTTTAATAAATCTTTAAAAATGTTCTTAATTTTAGAAACAAAAGTTCATATAGTTCATTGGAACTCTATCCTAGCTATCTGATACTCCTGCATTATCAAGTTGTGTCACAAAGTTGAAATCACCTATCTGAACAATTTCAGAATCATGAGGATTTTTTAATATTCTTAAAAGCATGAAAAGATGGCCTGGTATTGGCAGGACTTGGATTTATTGGGCAAAACCTCTGGTTGAGGGCATGTCCAAGCTATGGAAACTAACACTGTGTGCAAATGGGATAGCTCCAGGGGAACGACGCCATTTCCAGACACCAACATCAGCATCCCTATATCTGGAGATAGCTCATGGAGAAAGGCAGAAGATTTCCATAAAAGCTCTGTCGGACCCTCCTTTGGGACTCAGAAGCTGGCCTGTATTAGAGGTAAAACTAAGTACCATGGAAGTCACAACTAATCTGCATGATAGTTCTGTAATCCCTACCCTGGGTTAGAGAAATTTAGTAACTGAACTATTTAGAAGCACCTGAGGCCAAAAACAAAAAAAAAAAGTAATTTGGTGCAACACCATTTATTTTATTTCTCAAAGGCCTAACTATAGATTATTTTATGCTTGGACATGCTTTTGTACTTAATTCCTTCTGTCCTTAGGCTAAGTATACTTTGTGTTAAGTTTAACATGGGGCGATAAGGACACATGTAATACCTTAATCAATTAAGAAAAAAAAGAGTTGTTTTTTTTAAGGATAAGTACTGTTGTCAACAATTGACTCACATTTCATCTTCATGGATTTCCTTTGTTCTATTACCAATTCTGGAATTTTGGATTATAATTTTTATGTCACAGAAATGCTATCTTCTTGCTGAATTTATTTTCAGTCAAAAATTGTTTTTCACTTTTTAACATCATTTTATTTATAATTTCCTAACTTAATGCTTTCTACTTTTTGATATTGAATTTATATGTCTTATTTCCCTTTGGATTCTGAACTTCTTATATGTAGTATAGTTTTAAAAAACTTATATCACTTGAGTACTTAGTGAAGTGTTTTTAAAGAAAAAAATAAACAACTATTCCCTGGTCTCGTGTGTGTGTGTGTGTGTGTGTGTGTGTGTATGTGTGTGTGTATGTGTGTGTGTGTATGAGAGAGAGAGAAAGAGAGAGAGAGAGAGAGAGAGAGAGAGAGAGAGAGAGAGAGAGAGAGAGAGAGAATTTTCGCATTGCAGAAATCTTGAACTTGGAGTTGTGAGAAAACTACCCAAAATGTTTGTATTTCTTTCCTATGGCACTCTTGAATCTTGCCTAAGAGCTTTCCAGTCATGACCCAAACCTACAATGTAATCTCTAGGCTCTGGCTGAAAGCATGAAAATGAGCATATAAAATTTAACTGTATCCCTTATCAATCCACTATAAAACCTTTTTTAAAATTTGTTTTATGATTTTACTTAGTGAGAAGTAAGGATAATCCCACTTGTTTATTTTATATTTTGAGGGATTAAAATAGTTCATAACTGAAATAAGTCGAAATATTTGAGGATGTTTAAAAATGCAGCATAAAAAATTACAGTTGACACTGTGCACATTTAAAAGACCAGTAGCAAAACAGAGGAATTAATTTATGCCAGGGAAGTCTCAGATATAATATAATCTGTCAAATATCAGAATTCAGATATGGGGCAAAATTTTTACAGGCGTGTGATTTGCAGACAGATATTCTTTGGATCTATTGGGCCATTTACTTACCTTTACCACCTCATACATTTGCATGCATATGTGTAGAGATACTGGTTCTGTCATTGTAACACTGTGAACATGCATTTTTATTTCAAAGTATTGCTTATGGAGGCAGATAAAGTATTAGGTGTACAAATACTCTTACATTTCTTCCTGGGAAGACATTGAAAATTTATGTACTAGTCTTCATCAACTCAAGGAAAATGCTCATTTATTAAAGAATTGATGCTGATATAAAATGACAAGTGAATTATTACTCTGTAGAGCTGCTTGCTTAAAGTGCATATGCTATAGCATATTCACAAATTCATCATGTTTATGGAATGTTACTTAGATTATTTGCAACAAACCACCAAATGTAATGAGTTTAGTTTTCTCCCTCCAGCTTTTTAGGGTAAAATCACAGTTTTCCAATTCAAAGTATACCATGCCATCTAAGGGGATGGAAAAATAGAAAAAAACATACCTATTTATCAGAATGAATGTGGCTACATTAATCTCCCCAAAGGTACTAAATTATAACATATTTTATTTAATAGTCTATTTTTAAATCAGTAGTTATAATGCAAAAGGAAATTATATTCTTCAAAACATATGGGCTTGTATTCAACACTTAACCTTACATCAGTGAAACATGAGAGAAGTCTCACAGTCAACTGTTAGTCTGTCTGACTTGTATCAATATGTGTACCTGACTTGCTTAGCTTGCTTTTTTAAATTCTTGCTCAATTTGTTTTTCTACTTTGCACATGCCCTAAGGGCAGTATGCTATACTTTCTGATGAACAGAAAGAATGTTGCTGACATAGCAAAAGCTTCAGGAAGCCACAAAATTGAAAAGGGTTTTATAAAACATGTTTATCATTACATTTTGTACAAAAGGCCCAGGTATTGATAGGAGCAGATGTAATTTTTCCCCCATTTAATATATATATTTTTACAGTCCTAAGTTGTACTTTCCATTTGTAGCTATCAATAGTAACAAAGTGGAAAGTTATGGAGGCTAGACGGTTCAGTAGTGTTCACAATGATGACCAGCAAGATTTATTTTCTGGTTCACACTAAGCTTCAACACAGATAGAACATGTGTAGTGTTGACAGGCTAGAGGTTTCCTGCCACTGACCGTAAAAAGAGTAAAACTGGAAGTGAGAATTAGAAGAAACAGCAATGTTTTTGAAACTGAAGAAGAGATGTACTTTATTTACTAACTTCTTTTTTTAGGATACCATTCTCTTACAGATTTCTAGTTTCTTTTCAATGAGCTGAAAAAGGCCAGGCTGGAGTGGAATCGATAATAGCAGACATTGAATTACTTTAGCAAAAATACAGGTGTTAGTGCTAAGGAATGTTATAATCCTGAAGCTGTTTTGAGTTGTGGTGGGTGAGAAAGAAATAATGATGATGATGATAACTACCTCATTCAGAAGGCTGTATAGTACATTTTGCTAAATCTTCCATGAAACTCATATATACATTTGATTATTCTGAAGTTACCAATAAGGAAACTAAAGATTAGATAGATTAATGTTAAATTATGTGACCAGGCAAAGTTTATACTGTTAATATGCTATAAAGTTATGATAAATGACAGATCATTTAATAAATCTAACTTTTTATGCATTCCTGTCTACTCAGTTTATCAAAGAGATATAAAAATTAGGTGGTTCCAAATCAAATTTAACTTGGTTAAAGCAATAATATTGAAACACATTAGTAATAATATGTATATCACTAATATGAAGAGATAATACATTGTCTCAATAAAATTGCCACACATTTTTGTACAGCAATATATTGGGGGTAAACTTTAACTTGAATTCAGTCAGACCAAATACCAATTTGACAAATATTGTATATGCGTAAATATATCTCATCATTCATGCAATATACTCAGTTAGAATACCAATTGATTTCCTCTTTAAGAATTTTTACTTGAGCTTATTAAATTTTAAAGTCAGAATGTGTAATTCTGTTATAGATAACTAGAGGCCCAGTGCACGAAATTCATGCACTAGTAGGGTCCATAGCAGCTACTGGCTGCTGGCCAGGTATTCTTTCCCTTCCCCCAGCTGGCCCCACCCCTTGGTCCAACTCCCGGACAAACTCCCAGTTGAGGGGACAATTTGCATACTATGATTTTATTATATAGGATTCATTACCAGGTATTTGTGCTAGGCACAATGACTAAAATTTCATATTAATCTTAACTAGAACTGAAAAAACTAACAAAGCAAGTAGAATAAAAACACATGTTGTGTTAGAAATACTTTCCTGATAGCTGTTATCAATAATTTTTAAAAACATCATTAATGATTGTTTAATCTGTGTTGCCCTATATGTTAAATACTGATTTGTTCTTTTAGCATTTTTGAAGCTTCAGTATACAGATGACATTATGGTAGAAATAAAAGGTTAATAAGTACATGTTCTTGCCCTACTTTTAAGTGCAAGGTAAATGGAAGGTAAATGTGTCAAAACTAGATCCTAATGTGTGACAGGTATGACTTTAGAATGTGCACAGATTACAACAGAACACAAAACAGAGAGTCTGTCCCATCTACCCTACCCAGGAGTAGATGTCCTCAGGAAATATTCCATAGAGGAGGTGATGGCAGATAGGAAGTGGGAAAAGGTGGAGAGATTCCAGGCAGAGGGTATAGTGTAACATCTCTGCATTATGAACTTGTGTTTTCTCTTTTCTTGTAAATCTTTCAACTAACCAGAAAGAATACAAGTTAATATACTTCAAAGATCTTGACAAACAAAATGAACTGACTTGTTACAGACTTTTACTCCATAATAATTTTAAAAGGGAAGAAATGACAAAATTTCTTGAGACTTTTGAAGGGAAAAGTTATTGTTCCATAACTGCAGTTCACATAAATTATCTTTATTTTTCAGGGGCAAATATCACCAGAGGATATTTTTCCATTGATTTTTAGAGAGAATAGAAGAGAGGGGGAAAGACAGAGAGAAATATCTATGAGAGAGAGACACATCGATTGGTTGCCTCCTGAAGGGTCCTGATGGGGGACCGGGAATGGAGCCTGCAATTCAGGTTTATGTCCTTGACCAAAGGAATCAAATCTGAGATCCTTCAGTCTGTGGGCCAATGCTCTGTCCACTGAGCAAACCGGCTAGGGCAGGAGCAAAAATAACATGTTATTCTGATATGTAAAGTCTTAGAAAACAAACACTCCCCCCCCAAAAAAATACTTTAAGATGTTCCACTAAGTCATTTTACAGATGAATTAAGAACCAAGAATGGAGAAATTTAGTGTAAAGGACTGCAGTTCTTTCATTTACTTTTGATTCCAAATTCAAGAAACCAATAAGACTTAATCATTCTCATGTAGATATTAATCTGAATAGTGAAGCTGGACTTTGTATTATGTATTACAAAGCTCAGTTCTCCTTTTGTACTTTCAAATTTTCTGGAATCAAGAAATCTATAATGATAAAAGGGTAATATGCTAATTAGACCAGACATCATTCCAGATGTCCTTCCTGATGAAGCCAGGGCCAGGGAAGCCACCTGGGTCCCCAGTGCTGGAGGGAAGCATGTGCCAGCAGCTTGGGGAAGGAAGACCTACTCTTGCATGAATTTTTGTGCATTGGATCTCTAGTATGATAATAAAACTATATCAAATAAAATATATTATCCATTATTTATAACCACTTGAAGCATAACTGGATTTCTTCCATTCAGAAATTGCTTAAAATGCTATAACATTTATATAGTTTGGAGTTTACAAGGATAATTGTCAACAAATGTTGTTTCTTGTTTATTCCCATTAAAAGGTAGAACTGAGTTGGGTAATTTACAGGTCACTCCCACGTCAAAAAACTTGAGAAATTATTTTTTTTTCTGTATCATTAAAACTCCTGAATGAAAATACCCAATAGCATTTGCTATTAAATTATCTCTGGATATTATCTTGTTTATAAGGTTGTAAATGTTCTTATATATTTACTATTCTTAAATACACACAAAAGTTTCACTATGTAAAAATGCATAGAAAAAAGATTAAGGACTGCAATGACATTAATATTAGTTGTATGTTTAATACAAGTATGGATGGCTGTTATTTTTCTTTATACACTTATCTATTTCCTTATTTTCTTCAATAGTAACATAACATAGTTAAAACTACGTATTTGTCAACAAGGACTTAAAATTGACATATAATATATTTTCAAAATTATGAAAAATGTGTGAAACAAAAATACTATAAGGGATTTGTTATCAGAGTATAAAATACATTCTGAGCCTATTCCAATTCTTATTTCTCTTTTAATATTTTATAAAATTATGCTCATATATTAATTTTCTGGGAGACATAATTTTTATTTCTAAAAATACTTTTATAACTGTATGTACTCCAATATCTAACTGGACAACTTAGGCCATAAAATGTACATTCTAGGGTTTGATTGATAAATAATTTCAGGTTGACTAGAGGTGCCAATTCAGATATAAACAGACAAATATTTTAGGACCTGCCCTTGGTTAAATTAAACCCGTCATTTCCATAGTTAAATGTTCATATGGGAAGCCTATAAGCATCTATGGACTAGGGATACTCATAGCAATGTCATAATTGACATTTTAAAAATGAATTTTAAAGTTTTCATTTTCTTTATTCGTCTTATTATCAGAAATCTTAAAAATTTCTAATATATCAGTTTAATTTTTTCTTCAATTCCCAGATTCAAGGTTAGGATTAAGCTAGTAATATTCACAGTTGTCTGACAATTTTAGTTCATAGGCCTTTCTTTCTTTTTTCACCACTCCCCCTACCCCCAGTTGATTTCTTAAAGTAGATTGTCAAGTGGTTTTAAAAAAGAAATAAATGGCAGAGACTGGTTTGGCTCAGTGGATAGAGCATCGGCCTGCGTATTGAAGGGTCCAGGGTTTGATTCCGGTCAAGGGCATGTACCTTGGTTGCAGACACTCCCCAGTAGGGGGTGTGCAGGAGGCAGCTGATCGATGTTTCTAACTCTCTATCCCTCTTCCTTCCTCTCTGTAAAAAAAATCAATAAAATATATTTAAAAAAATAAAAAGAAATAAATGAATTTTAAAATAGACATTCTAACCAAGATTCATTACCAGTTCCTTAAATATAAATTTATATCAAACTTTCAGTCTATTGTCTTTTTCATTCTCCCATGGTATGAATTACTTTATTGATCAGGAAGCTATGGTCTGAGTGCACAATGAAAATCTCTAAAGAAAGACTCATTTCTGAAAGAAATTAATTTTAACAGTGAAAACCAATTTTCCTATGTTCAATCTTATAATTTATATTCCATTATTTCCCACATATACTCCAAACATCACTGATTTATGGCACTGTGCAGATAATCAATTAAAATGAGAGAATTACTCAAAATATGTTTTTCTAAGGCTAACTTGCAGCTCGCTCATACTAAAATAGCTATATTTCTATTGCAAAAGCTAAAGATGTTATTGGAAAATTATACAGTTTTGCAAATATATTCAGTGGTTAAAATTAATGGAATAATATTTCCATATGTTGTTTCAGGAATTATACAATTTATTGAGGAAAACAAAGTATTAATATAAACTATGAAAAAGCACAAATGAATTCTAAGTGTTAGGGGAAATTATTACATGGTAAGCACTGTGCTATAGGGCTTCCTACATGCATGATCTATTTTGATCCTCCCAGAATTCCAACAAGTAGTTATTATGATATTTTTTTAATTAAGAAAAGAACGAGGCTGTTGGGAACATTTAACATTCTTGTCCAAGGTCTTATAGTATTGAGATTCCAACCAAAGATCTACCCAACTTTGCATACTGTTCTATTAAACATTATACTATTTTGTCTCTCTTCATATAGTAAAACAAATTAATAACCAACTAAGGTTTACTACTTAACCTTCTTTTATATATGCACATGTGAAATATATATAAATGAAAAATTATATTTATATGGGCCTTCCCAACTGTGCCATACTAGTAAATGCACAGTGGTAAATTAGGAGAAATGCTGCTTATATTACCATAGGTATATCTCCAGTTATGATGTCATATTTATGTCACCCACCAGTCCTAAAAACTCATATTTCTGCAAGTATAAAAATAAAAATGAATGCTGTAACACACAAAGGCATGTGCAAGTTCTATTCATAAGGAGTGAGGAAGGAAAGAAAAACTGTATTACTTTAGCTTTTAATTATACAAGGAAAGTAAGAATTTGGAAAAAATAGAAGCAGTAAATGTATCCACACACTCCATCCCTAAAATCCTGCTAGAAATCACTAGTTTCCCCAATAATTTAATTTTCCAGGGCCTATTCTACACACACACAAACACACACAACACACACACACACACACACACACACACACACACACACACACAACACACACCTGCTTAAAATCAAAATTGACTTCACTGCATTATATGTATGGGGAAAGTCTAAAAGGGGTTAATAGGGGGGAAAAGGGGACATCTGTAATATTTTTAACAAGAAAGATAAATTAAGCCCCTCTTGCCCTTTGTGCCAAGAGGGACCCTCTTCTCACAATCCAATTGCCCTCAGCTGTTACCTGAGCTTTCTGTTCATGCAGAGCTTGAAGCCTCGTGGGGGCTGGTACCATGGATCTGTCTCACATCCAATTGTGTGAACTGGGCCCTCACTGGAGAAGAAACCCGAGTTCCCCGAGATATGTGATCAGCACTGGGACCCTGCCAGCAGGCCAGGGGTTCCCAAGGCAGGTGCTGGGTGTGGAGGCCACGGGGGCATAGGCTACCAACGAGACAGAACTGAACCTCACACCACCCTGCTTGGCCCCGGAGGATGGCTGGTTAGCCAGAGACGGGTAAGATTCCTCAAGGAAGGAACAACCTAAGACAGGCACAGTCGCAGAGGGGCCATCAGGAGAGAACTTGGGGGGGCAACAGAAGTGGGGCACAGACCCTCACCCCCCCAACATTGCAGGGGTTTGAACCCTCACCCCTTCTGAAGGAGGTCTCCTGCCCCCAGGGCTGCTTCGCGCTTCCCACACCCAGCTCAGAACGGGACCCAGGCAACAGAAAGGGACCTGGCCCAGCTCACATCAAGATACAGGTGACAGACAGAGACTTGGCCCAGCTCAGATCGGGACCCAGGTAACAGACAAGAGACTTGGCCTACAGCAGCTGCCCTATATCTAAATTCAGCCGAGCATCTGGAATGCTCAGGGCCCACTCAAGAATGCAAATAATCCTTCCCACTAATATTTACAGGGTAAACTAAGATTGTTGGTAGAATATTAAATTTGACAGTAAAATAGTAATCTAGTTTTCAGATTAATTTAAATAGGCTAATTGAAATAAGTGAATATTCAAGTAAAGTTAATTGTACTGGACAAAAAGCTGTTCTTAAAGTAATAACTAAAATTTCTATTGGTAGTTCATCTCATGGTAAAATTCCTGAATATGCAATGAACCTAAAGCAGTCATATGTGTGGGAAAAAAAAAATTAAATTTAAAGTTATCAAGACTGCATTATAAAATTTACAAAAACCGCCATTAATAAAAAAAGGGGGGGGGGATAGTAGGGCAATATCATGTAAGGAAAAATATCCTATAAGTAAATTACATCTAGAAAATTTTTACTTTACCAAATTAAGTTTCATTTGCAATCCTAACAGCAAGACGGCCATTAAAAACACACATGGTGTCTATATAAGACAAAGGAAAATCGTTTGAACAAAAATAAAAAGGATCCCAAATCAGTTATATAGAAAAGATTCCTTTATTAACTTGTGGTCGAGAATATATTTGTATATTTTCAGAAAACAACCCCAAAACCAGATGGATTCCTGCAACAGAGAGGAATTGACAGGAGTGCTCCAACCACAAAGACAAGAGGAAAAAACAGTCCAGAGATGGAAGATGCTGACAACGCCTTGCCACGCGAGCAGTCAGCAGCTGTGCACCACTGCAGGTTACCTAGGACCAAACCAGAGAGGGTTGGATCTGCATTGCCACCATGTGCCCACCATCCAGATATCACTGCTGACATGTACACATAAGGAACTGTTAGACATTGAAATTGGGACTCAAACATTTTTTTGTTTTGTCTTGTTTTGTTATTATATGTTTATTTCCAGTCTGCAAAGGCAAAACTTTTTAAAGGAAAGAAATGGTGGGAAAAAGATACAGAGGCAAAGAAGCATTGAACAGACTGTCAAACTACATTGGGAAGACAGGGGAGGTTGGGCGAGGGGGGCTGTAAGAGACCAACCGAAGGACTTGTACGCATGCATATAAGCACAACCAATGGATATAAGACACTGGGGCGGGGGGAGGGTGGGCAGGTGAAGGCATGTCCTGGGGGGTAGGGGAGGTCAGGGGGAGATCAATGGGGGAAAAAAAAGGAGACATATGTACTACTATTTGTAATACTTAAAACAATAAAATAAATAAATAAATAAATAAATAAAAAGAAAGATAAATTAAGTAAATATATATATATCTTTATATATATATATATATATATATCTTTTTGTGTCAATACAAAGAGAGTACTTGATTCTTTTAAATAGCTGAATTCTCTTGCCCTAGCCAGTGGCTCATTGGATAGAGCATTGGCCTGAGGACTAAAGGGTCCAGAGTGGGAATCTGGTCAAGGGCATGTACCTTGGTTGCAAGCTCTTCCCCAGTATGGGCCCTGGTCGGGTTCATGCAGGAGGCAACAAATTGATGTGTCTCTCTCACGTAGATATTTCTCTCTCTCTCTCTCTCTCTGTTTCTCTCTCTCTGTCTCTGTCTCTCTCTCCCTCCAGTCCCCTCTCTTCCACACTCTATAAAAATCAATGGGAAACTATCCTTGGGTGAGGATTAAATAAATAAATAAATTCCTGAATTCTCTAGCTGAAACATTTATTTACCCCTCTTCTTATAAATATATATTATAGGTTGTTTTCAAATATTCTCTATTGCAAAATAACACAGTGAAAATTCTTACAATATACCTTTGTGCATAATTTTTGCATATAATCCCATAAATGAATTTGCTGGGTCAAAGAGCAGGCACATTTATGATAGCTACTGCCAACTCCCTACATCCTTAATATATCTCTGTGTATTAAATGTAACGCTATTAGCACTGATTCTGTGTTTATTGTCAGAATTTCAATCAGATCTTCCGGCCTCTCAATAAATGTAAACAGATCTGAGAGATTACTGTTGACAGTTTAGTAGAATAAGCTTTCTTAGTGCTTCTAAGTGTGTTTATAATTCCTCCAAAGCCAGAGTCATTGCCAAAAGGGGTCCTTTCTAATTAAAGTAGCAATAGCAATGTATTTTATATAGCACCCCTTACTTAATAGGAGCTAATCTCAAGATGGCGGTGTAGGTAAACACCTAATCTGCTGCCTCACACAACAATTTCAAACCTACAGCTAAAAGACAAAATGTCTATCACCCAGACCATGGGAAAGCTGGCTGAGTGGAAGTTCTACAACTAGAAGGAAAGAGAAAAGAGCATTGAGACGTGCACAAGCGCTGAAAAGCTGAGGTACGGAGGCGCGTGATCTGGGCTGGTGGTGGGCATTGCTTTTTTCAACCCGAAGGGAGACAAGCCCCAGATTACTCTGAAATCCAGTTTCTGGGGAGACACGGGGGACCCAAACTCCTATGAGGAGAAGCTGGACTGTCTGCCAGTGAGGGTGGCTTGCTTGCAGAGCTGCGCGCAGGAATAATTGTTTACTGCACTGGGGCACAGGACTTGCGGATGCCATCGGCGACGCAGAGCAGGCTAACTAGCAGCCATTGCTGTTTGCCACGCCCTAGCCTAGTGACACCCTGAGACCCCGCCCCACACAACCTACAAACCCACCCAAGCTCCAAGCAGCAGTTTTAGCATAAGAAAGGCCTGCCCTATCGCAGTTTAACCTAGCAAACTTGCAGCCCGGATCAGACAGCTCCAAAACCTCCAAACCCCAAGCAAAAAGGAGAAAACTGTAGCTCTCACTGTAGCTCCTGCTGGGTGGCCTCAGACAGTAGCTGACTTGCACCCCATTGGAGATCCAGAAGCCAGTGTACCTAGTGGTCAGTGTGAGACACCAGATTTCAACTCCTCACATCCATAAGTGACACATTCAAGAGGCAGACTCAGTGAGCACCAAAGCCCCACTGAAACAAGTCCTGCCCCATAAGCGTGTCTTCAGCGCAGCAGTTCTTCCATTATAGACACAGCGAGTGCTCAGAGCTAATTGGCCTGGAGGTCAGTTCCTCCCAGTATACCAACAGCAATTAAGGCTTAACTACACCAAGACTTTGCACTCAGCCCACAAAGGGGTGTACCAAGAGCATCCACCTCATGTGTTTGAGGAGGCTGAGCTACTGCCCCCTATAGATCACCTACCACACAAAGCTACTCCATCAACACAGGGAAGCAGCCAAAATGTGCAGACAAAGAAACATGTCACGAATGAAAGAAACGGAGGAAAGCAAACTACTGGATGGCATAGAGTTCAGAACCACATTTATAAGGTTATCAAGAATCTTCTTAAAACCACTGAGAAACTTGATGAGTCCTTTAAGGATATTAATGGAATGCCAAAAAAATGAAAAAGGATCAGTCAGAAATGAAGCATACACTGTCTGCAATAAAGAATATACAGAAACTCAACTGTAGATCATCATACCCCAAAAATCAAACCAAAGATCTGAAATATGTGGAAACAAAAAACATCCAACCAGAAAAACAAAAAGAAAAAAGAATCCAAAAATATGAAGATAGTGTAAGGAGCCTCTGGGACAACTTTAAGCGAACCAACATCCGAACTTTTGGGGTGCCAGAAGAAGGGAGAGAGCAAAATATTGAAAACCTATTAGAAGAAATAATGACAGAAAACTTTCCCTACCTGGTGAAAGAAATAGACTTACAAGTTCAGGAAGCGCACAGAACCCCATACAAGAGGAATCCAAAGAGGACCACACCAAGACACATCATAATTAAAATGCCAAGGGCAAAAGACAAAGAGAGAATATTAAAAGCAGCAAGAGAAAAACAGTTAATTACCTACAAGGGAGTACCCATATGGCTGTCAGCTGATTTCTCAGCAGATACTATGCAGGCCAGAAGGGAGTGACAAGAAATATTCAAAGTGGTGAACAGCAAGAACCTACAACCAAGATTACTCTACCCAGCAAAGCTATCATTTAGAGTTGAAGGTCAGATAAAGAGCTTCACAGACAAGAAAAAGCTAAAGGAGTTCATCGCCACCAAACCAGGATTACATGAAATGCTGAAGGGTATTCTTTAAGAAGAGGAAGAAGAAGAAAAAGGTAAAGATAAAAATTATGAACAACAAAATGACATCAAATACATACCTACCAACACGTGAATCTAAAAATCAAGTGAATAAAAAATCTGAAGAACAAAATGGACTGGTGAATATAATAGAATCAGGGACATAGAAAGGGACTGGACTGACAACTCTCAGGGGAAGCAGGTGTGAGGGGTGCAGGAAGAGACTGGACAAAAATCTTACTCCTATGGATGAAGACAGTGGTGGGGGGTAAGGGCATGGGGTGGGGTGGGGTGAGGAATCAGGTGGAGGGGAGCTATGGGGAAAAATAATCTGTAATAATCTGAACAATAAAGATTTATTTTAAAAATATAGGAGCTAATCTCAATAGAAATGTTCAAATTTCACTTTACATTGGATTTGGTTTCTAAAATCATTATTAGCCAATTCTTGGTATATTTTCAATAAATATGTCCACATTCTTAAAATAAAAATAGTAATAAGACAAAGCTATAATGAACCATTATTAGGAAACATTCAGGAAACAGAGGATTTTTAACTTTGACACTATATCTCATCTTCTAAACAAACTAATTATAGTAGATAACGAGGTGAAAGGGGCTGCAAGGGAACTCATGGATATTTTTCTGATGGGTATTTTAAACTAAGCATTAGAGGAAGACTTTCCCTGTCTTCCATGTATCCTCAAAAGCAATGGGCAGTTGCCCTAGCTGGTTTGGTTCAGTGGATAGAGCATCAACCTGCAGACTCAAGGGTCCCAGGTTCGATTCCAGTCAAGGGCACATACCAGGGTTGCAGGCTCGATCCCCAGCAGGGTCATGCAGGTGACAGCCAATCAATGATTCTCTTTCATCATTGATGTTTCTATCTCTCTCTCCCTCTCCCTTCCTCTCTGAAATCAATATTAAAAAAAAAAATAGCCAGTGACTAGGTTGAAATAGCTTATCAAGCATTATTTAATGACTAAAGGCCCATTGCACAATATTTGTGCAAGAATAGGCCTTCCTTCCCCTGGCTTCACTCCCGGCTGCCCTGGGGCCAGCCAGTCCCCACTCCCAGCCAGAGCACCACTCCTGTTGCTCTCTCTGGTCCCCTCCGCCCCCTCATAGCAGGTGTCCCGCCCTGCCTGGCCACTCCGTGCCTGCATATGCAAATTAACCCACCATCTTTGTTGGGTTAATTTGCATACTCCTGATTGGCTTTGGGCATAGCAGAGGTACAGTCAATTTACATGTTTGTCTATTATTAGGTAAGATAATTATTTGTTTTGTATTTTTCAATAATTTTCTTTTTTACCAATTTTTTATTTTCAAATTTATTATTTCAAAATTACTGGTTTCTTATGTGTGTTTCATTGGCTAATACAATATTTAATATTTAATTAATTATGTAGATAAATGTCATAGTATAAAATATATTTCTTATGCAGAATTTTGCAACTTACATCATTTTCATAAAATTTACATGGTAAAAACATTAACTGAGAATATAGAATATTACAAACTGCACATTTTAACTATTTTCTATCCAGTTAAGCATTTTTGCCTGGTAGTAAAACATTCTCATTAATGGAATCCATTTCTACTATTAATTAAAATTTTGGAATTTATGGGAATATATTTAACACTGAAACTATGTTAAACATAATATGTCATGGTTTATAAAAATGTTCAGAATCACTATAGCTTTTGCCATCATTTTTCAGAGATTTGACTAATTCTAAAACTCACTTTAGTTTGCTAAGCTCATTTTTACTAGTAAAATGACAGTTTAGACTATAGTGTTCATTTTTGCAGGGCTATGGTAATATTGTATAGGTATAGTAATAATTCAGAAATATAAAATATATATTATTGTCAATGACTTATGATCAATAGGTTTGGTTTTTTACATTCTCTATTGATCCCAGGTATTTAATTTTTCATCCTTTGAAAGGTAAGGATATCTTAGTCCAGAAAATATCAAACACCTGCTGTTAAAAATATTTCATCCCCTGCTGTCTCTAAAAAATATCTTGCTTCTTTCATATCCCTCTTCACACTTAGAGTCTCTTAATGGAAAGTCTTTTAAATTATAATTAAAAAAACGGCTTACACTTTGCTTGATAAGTACCTCTGTGTAGCAGAGCATAATTAGAAAGGGAAACTGTAAACCCAACCAGTTAGCCAAATCACTAAGTTTTGCTTCTTGCATCTATCTGAGAGGTGAAAACAGTAAAGATGGAAAGCAGAAGAGAGTTTCTCTAGCAGAATCTCATTGCAAGTCAGTCACAAAGTTACAGATAGTATTTTCTACAAAATATAAATTCATTAGTTTCCACAACAAACTTGTGAAGCACATGTTCAGTGTGCTCCACCGTTCTGCTGGAGGTTGGAGACAGATGCATAACCAAGAAAATATTTTTTTCTGTCCTACCATAGCCTACCATCTATAGTAACCAATTTCCAGATCCCATTCTCTCTACTGGGATGTACAGACACCTGTAATTTGACACGTTCTAAATCAGATTCACTTTCTGCTCCTCTCCTCAACTCTGCCCACAGGTGTGCTTGGGTCTCTTTTCCTATTTTGGCTAATATAACACAACACACTGCTGCTAGAAGTCACCAGGCACCTCAGCCTCATTCCTACCTCTTCCTTGTTTCCCTGACTTAGGGCACACACCATCCTGCATGGAGACTGCAATTTAGTTCTATAAATTATATATCAAACAGATCTGGGATATTTTTCTGCTAATATTTTTTGCTAATATTTTTTTCTGACTGCCCTGCCTTTTTAGAATTTAAGCCTCTTGAGAGCAAGAACTTTATCTGTTTTGTTCGCTGCAGTATCCAAGTCCTCAACAAGTGTTTGTTAAATGAACAAGTTGATTTCTTTTTCCAAAATAACAACAATTAATATTTTTGGAGAGTATTTATTTGCCAGGCACAAGGGTATGCACATTATAAAAAATTGTATTTAGTGTTGGAAATTACTCTAGAATAGATTGGTATGATACGGTGTTTAAACTCAGTAGCCCATGTTCATAGCTATAGGGTTTTACTTATTGGCCCTGCCATAAACCACTTATTGCTGAAGTTCATCTTGCATATTGTTATTAGCTCCATGTTAGGCATATTACATCTTGGTTACAACCTACATTTCCAGTCAGGTATTTCATTTGAAAAATCAATATTATAGCTTTGAAGGACTACTCACTTCCCAAGTTAAGTCATTCCCTTCATCACATGTACCTTTGTTGCTATTGATTTCTGTGCCTGGAATTACTTATTCTTTGACTGTTTAATTAGCTCTTATTCATCCTTAAAACTCAACTCCAAATCTCATTCTACATATGCTTTATTAAAATAATGTAGAAGATAGATACATCTTAATT
This sequence comes from Corynorhinus townsendii, assembly GCA_026230045.1. Classification (NCBI taxonomy): domain Eukaryota; kingdom Metazoa; phylum Chordata; class Mammalia; order Chiroptera; family Vespertilionidae; genus Corynorhinus; species Corynorhinus townsendii. The sequence continues at coordinate 137,797,995 of JAPDVU010000003.1, read as the reverse complement.
AGCATTTTCTACTTTACTGGATGTATTTTGTTTGTTTGTTTGTTTGTTTTGTTGTTATTGTTAATCCTTACCTGGGGATATTTTTCCCATTGATTTTTAAAGAGAGTGGAAAGGAGGGGGAGAGACACAGAGAGAGAAACATGGATGTGAGAGAAACACATTGATTGGTTGCCTCCTGCATGTGCTCCTTTAGTCTACAGGCTGATGCTCTAACCACTGAGAAAACTGGCTAGGGCATATATGCATGATTTTAAGCAGTCTTAATCCTCAGGTTCTTAATTTAGTTTAATTTTATTTATTTATTTATTTATTTATTTACTTTGTTTAAGTATAGTCAACATACAATATTATATTAGTTTCAGATATGCAACATAGTTCAGGTTCTTCATTTTAAAGTTGCCACATCAATACCTGACTTGCAGAGTTAATTATTTGATTTAATGAGATAACAAAGCAACTAGAACTTGGTACACATTCAAAACATCTGTCCGGCTTCCAGTCAAGATGAAGGCATAGGTAAAACTGGTACCTGCATCCTCCCACAATCACATCAAAATTACAAAGAAACTACAGAACAATCATCATTCAGAACTGCCTGAAATCCAGCTGAAGAAGACTCCTAAAAGTAAGGATATAAAGAAGCCATGTGGAGACTTTTAGGAGGGACAAGTAGCAGTTAGCTTGGGGAAATTTTTTTTGTGTGCCTACAATCCTATTAAAAAGAACACTTTGGTTATCTGAGTTTATTTTTTCTTATGTTAGAATATGTTTCATGACACCACTTGTAAAGGAGCAATGGAAAGAGATGACAATAAGTTTAACTCATGTGCCCTTTTACAGGAAAAACAAAGGAGGCCATGATATAGAATTAGTTTGCCCGTATTCAAATAGCTATTAAGTTACAGAATAAAAATTCATAATTAGGTTTGTCCATTTAAAATCCCATGCTAACTGGTGAGCAGTTTGTTTATTTGTACTCTATGGTCTCAATCTTTGTTCACACTAAAAATTCAGATGTTGAAAATCTAACACCCAAAGTGGTGTTGGTGTTGAGAGGTTGGACTTTGAGAGCTGATTAGGTCATGAGGGCAGAGCCTTCCTGAATGGGATAGAGCCCCTGGAAGAGAGGTTTCAGACAGCTCACATGTCCTTTCTGCCATGTAAGGGTATGATCAGAAGTTTGCAACCACAAAAGGATTCCTACCTGCTCATGCTGGCACTTGTCTCTTGTTTATAAGCTACTCAGCCTGTGGTATTTTGTTAGCTGCCCAGACACGCTAAGACATTGTGTCTACACATGGATATCTGAGTTGAAATTGGTATGATTGTGGAATAAAAGGATGGTAGTCTACATTGCAGATTTTCACTTGGCTATGCATGTAAAAGATGAAGCCTATAACAGGTCATAATATTAGTGAGTGTGATTATCTGTATACTAGTAGAAGGTACTAGGTGGGATAAAGCATATGAAACACAAACAAATACTTGTTGAGAAATCGACCGTGCACAAAGCATTGCATTGTTTCTTTTTAAAAGAATGCTGAAGAAGCAAGACTAAAAATTAATTAGATGCAAATAGTATTTATACATTGTTTTCTAATAGATTTCACTTACATTGTTATCTGGAGGAATTTTTTATCATTTACTCAGCAGTTCAAAGAACATTTCATTTTTCATTAAATTACAAAATAAACCACCTGGAAGTCAAACAGATAATCATATAATATTCAAGCTACAAAGAAGTGTGAAGATCATTACAACTTTATGGGAGTGGGGGAAATCAATATTAGAGTCCAACAGACTGGTTTAACTTATTATTGAAAGCACAAAGCCAAGCCGGAGGTTTCTGACAATCAATATAATACATTTGAAAGGATTCAATATCGTCTTTACAGTCTAAAATCATAGTGTGTCATGTAGCCATTTAATTCAATGTTTACCAACTAAAGCATAAAACATGTATAATAAAAAATGAGAGAAGTAGAACTTTTATGCCAAGCTTAAGGCTGATATTCTATCTAAAATGGGATTCACCGATAGTGGTTTTCCCCACATATTAAATGAGTGTGCTTTTTCTACTGAGTGCCAAATGTAATCTAATTGGATTTAGGCACTATGTGTGAAAAGCATGCACCTTAAGCACTAGAATCATATTGTTTATTGAATAAGATGTTCACACATAAGAATGGATAATATCTGAGGGAAGAACACACTTACATCTCCCATTCCATTCTCAGGTTCACACTGGGTATGCAAGTTAAATGGAGGGAGGGGGGGAGCTTGCAAATTTATATAAATTGTTATTTCTGTTTCTCTTCCGTTCTCTTTTTCTCTGCATATTTTTGTGTCTGTGTGACCTTTTACACTTTTATTCATTTGAATTAAGTTTGCTTAAGATGTTCCTACTTTAACTATGAGAGCACAAGTTTGCATAATTTTAAGGAGAAAACAAAATTAAATTATAAATATATATAAATATATAAATATTAATATATCAATATCAAAATATATGAACATTAATAACAAGAAAATATGTCAACTGAAACAAGGTCTAAAAAGTGGGAAATTTATGACAACATCTGCAATGTTCAAATAATGTATGTTTCACAACAATAGCCACCTAAGGGAGAATCTAGATTGTAACAAGATTGGCTTGCTCTGTGCAATGTATAAAAAAATAATTTCAGATAAATATCTAAATTTCTTTTGAAATTAGAGTGCATAGTACTAATGGCCATTCATTCTCATATTGCAATCATTGGCTGAACCTAGTTCTAAGTAGATGGGGAAGTTTCTCTCTAGTTTCCTACAATCTTCCACCATCCAATTTCTCTACATTTTACTACTGAACTGCGTCACTCATCTGTATTACCTATGTCAGTGGTCGGCAAACGGCGGCTTGCGAGCTGCCCTTTGCCGCTCTGTTGACTAATGAGTTTGCCGACCACCAGGGGCTTAGTCACAAGGAACAACAACAGCCTGTAATTACTGGAATCCAGAGTCCGGCTTGCGAGCTGCCCTTTGCCGCTCTGTTGACTAATGAGTTTGCCGACCACCAGGGGCTTAGTCACAAGGAACAACAACAGCCTGTAATTACTGGAATCCAGAGTCTAGGTCAGTGGTCGGCAAACTCATTAGTCAACAGAGCGGCAAACCGCGGCTCTCAAGCTGCATGTGGCTCGTGAGCCACAGTTTGCCGACCACTAAATGTGATTCTAGACACATAGTAGAATATTTAACTTTTGGTCTAGGAAGGGCAATTTGGGTATTTTTGCCCTAAATGGTGTGGTTATCCTTGAAGTGGAAAGAGATCCAGTGTACATATTTAAAGAATTTTCCATCCTGTTAGAAAGGAAAAAACAAAGCAAACTTATCATTACATGTGGTTCTGTTAGCTAGGCATAATTAGATCTTTGCTCATCTGACCTCCTATGCATATTTTGATAATAAAAGAAAAACATACTGATTTCTATATTTATTTTCTAAAATATAAATTGCTTAAATTACGTATTTTGACTTTTTCTGGTCTCTGTTAAAGTGAATATTCAATGGCCGTTTCAAAGTTTGCTTAATATTACTTGGCTACAGTAAGAGATTTGCTAATTATACACATACACATACTTTCATCTTGAATACTATTTATAGTTCTTACTATAAATTAAGCAATTAGCAAAGTCATTACCCATGTCAATGTATTTTATTTAACATGAGCACATCTCTCACAACCTGATTATATCTGAGGCCTTGGTTATACCTGAGCATATACAGTGTAGGGACCAAAACTAATAATTTTTAGATGACACCATTACTTCTAAATTTATTCTTACAGATTTTTACAGTGTATACAACTGAAAATGATGTAAAGATTTGGGATTCTATGGTTAACTGACTTATAAAATGTTCAAAATTCTTCATCCTTTATTTATAAATCCCTTTTGAATGTGCCAATACCACTTTGTTGTGTCTCCTATCAAGAGGAGAAGTCTGTTTCCCATGATTTAATACAAGTTAACTTTTTAATATATTTTGGCCAAAAGAATGCTATAGAATGAATAGTGTGCATTTCTAAACCTAGAACTCAAGAGGCCTTTCATGCTTCACTTGCCCTCCTGAAACCTCACTGCCATGGAAAGAGGCCAGGCCAGCTTGCTGTAGGCACAGAGGCCAGGTGGAGAAAAGCGCCATCATCCCAGCCAAGGCCAACCTAGAGCAGCCAACTTCCAGACAACCCAATTGACTGCAAATACTGGCGTCAGCCAAGTGAGCTTAATCAACCTAAATTCAGATTGGTAGAATTGCCCAGGGGACCTGTAGACTCATAGGCAAAAAAAAGATTATTCTTTTAAACCACTAAGTCACCAGTTTTCAAAGTGTGTCTGGGGTCACCTTTACCTGAAGAACTGCATTATCAAAACTACTTTCATAATTATATTGATACTAGAGGCCCGGTGCACAAAATTCGTGCATGGAGGTGTGTGTCCCTCAGCCCAGCCTGCACCCGCTCCAATCTAGGACCCCTCAAGGGATGTCCGACGGCCCGTTTAGGCCCGATCCAACCTGGACATCCCTCTCACAATCCAAGACTGCTGACTCCCAACTGCTTGCCTGCCTGCCTGCTTACCTTCCTGATTGCCCCTAACTGCTTTTGCCTGCCAGCCTGATCACCCCCTAACTAACTCCCTTGCCAGCCTGATTGATGTCTAACTGCTCCCCTGCCAGCCTGGTCACCCCTAACTGCCCTTCCCTGCAGGCTTGATTGCCTACAACTGCCCTCCCTTGCAGACTTGGTCCCTCCCAACTGCCTGCCCCTGCTGGCCATCTTGTGGTGGTCATCTTGTGTCCACATGGGGGCAGCCATCTTTGACCACATGGAGGCAGCCATCTTGTGTGTTGGAGTGATGGTCAATTTGCATATTACTCTTTTATTAGATAGGATAGAGGCCTGGTTTACGGGTGAGCACCAGATGGTTTGCCCTGAAGGGTGTCCTGAATCAGGTTGGGGATTCCCTTGGGGTGTGTGGCGGCCTGGGCAAGAGTCCTGTGGTGGTTTGCAGGTCAGCCATGCCCCCCGATAAACCAAGCGGAGACCCTGGGATCTGGGATTTATTTATCTTCTATAATTAAAAGTTTGTAGCCTTGAGTGGAGCCAAGCTTCCTGCTTGCTCCATGGCCGCAGCCATTTTTGTTGGAATTTCTTTATTTTCTATAATTGAAACTTTGTAACCTTGAGTGTAGGCCTGGGCCGGCCAGGGTGGCAGGGAAGCTTGGCTTCCTCCATCGCTGGGGGCAACTCAAGCCTCCTGCTTTCTCCAGCTCCGTGACTGCCGCCATTTTAGTTGGGATTTATTTGTCTTCTATAATTGAAACTTTGTAGCCTTGAGTGTAGGCCTGGGCCCGCCAGGGTGGCAGGGAAGCTTGGCTTCCTCCATTGCCAGGGAAACGCAAGCCTCCTGCTTGCTGCAGCTCTGTGACTGCAGCCATCTTGGTTGGGTTAATTTGCATACTTGCTCCTAAATGGCTGGTGGGCGTGGCCTGGGGGTGTAAGGGAGGTATGGTCTATTTGCATATTACTCTTTTATTAGATAGGATTATTTTGTCTTTTACTTTCATTCTGTCAAGGGTATGCAGTGGAGTTTTCCAAAGGCTACATTATGTTTGATATTAAAATGGTGAATACAGAAATGGACATGAGAATCCAGCAGTTTTCCTATTGAGCCATACATGAAAGAGATTTGGAAAAATGTAAAATGATGCTACCCTTTTAACTAAATTTTGATTGTTTAGAAAATCCAGTTATTTTTATTATAAAATATTATAAGTAATTATTTTCTGTTAATGTCAAATGAAATAATAAATCATTTAAAATTTATATTTTAGTTTCTAATACAGTAAATATCAATATAAAACTCACATAATGAAAACCTCTTTTGAGTCCTCAATAATTTTTAAGAAAGTAAAGGATAACAAAAAGTTTGAGAACCACTATACTTTTTTTTTTTATTTCTGCAGCATTTCTTCATTATGAGAATAGCAGTGGTCAAGTAAAAGTCACTATACTTTGTGCTACATGTCATAGTTCCTCAAATACATACTATGAAATATAAAGACAAAATTTATAGACAGTGTATATACTTTCCTTTCATGAGTAATATTGAGTCATCCTCTGCCTTATTATTTTATACTTAAAAAATAAGACATTCTTTTTCTAAAACATGCAGAAATTTTGATTATTTATCAATATTGATTTATCTAATTTGTAAGCAAATATTTACTTGACAATTTTATACAAGCAATAATTTTCATGTAACATAGAAACATAGGAGCTGATTATTTTAACTAAAAAAGCATCAATTCGAGGTTTTGCCAAATTTTCTTTAAGGTTAAAGGTTGAAGAATTCCACTGTAATTGAGATAATGATGCTTTGGGGAAGTTAATTGCTCACAAATCTTATTATATTAAGATCAAAACTAAGACATTTTGAACTTAAAATGTCCTACTACTTTACTTCTATGAGGTAAAAAAGTGAAAGAATGACAACTCAGTACTGAAAAAGTCCATATTTATAAAAAATAGCAGACAGGTAATATGGGATCACATGTCTATTGTGATAAAAGGGTTATGAAGAGTTAAGTTTTTCTGTGGGCTAACATTGCATACTACAATGCACAATTGCCCACTAAAATTTCTCCACAAAGTTGACCAGTTCAACTATATTTAAATAAAATCCTTTCCTGTGGTTAGTACTTTGCTATTAACTCTTTGGCTTAACATTAGATAGCTACAGGAGTAGAAATGCAAGAACACGATATAATTAAAGAACTGTACCCTTCAATGCATTAAAAGAAATGAACCACATACACTATAGTATTTGGAAAAACAGAAATTACTGTGAATTCTAATTGCTACTAAAGACTACTGAAAAATAAAAATTAAAACAATAAAACAGCTTGTGAAAATAAACTCAGTACTGATGGATTAGAATTTCAGTTTGAAAATCCCCTTCTCCCTCCTTCAAAACACAGCCTTTTTATAAATTAAACTAGAGGCCTGATGCACAAAATTTGTGCACTGTGGGGGGTGTCCCTCAGCCCAGCCTGCGCCCTCTCACAGTCTGGGACGCTTTGGGGGATGTCTGATTGCCGGCTTAGGCCCGCTTCATGTGGGCCTAAGCCTGTAGTCAGACATCCCTCTTGCAGTCTGAGACCTCTCCATCCTTACCACCCTCCTGCTTGCTGCTCCTTACCGCTCAGCTCACTGCTGCTTAGCACTGCTGCAGAGGTGGGAGAGGCTCCCGTCACCGTCATTGCACTCGCCATCCATGAACCCGGCTTCTGGCTGAGTGGCACTTCCCCTGCGGGAGTGCATTGACCACTAGAGGGCAGCTCCTGCATTGAGCATCTGCCCCCTGGTGGTCAGTGCATATCATAGTGACCGGTTGTTCTGGTTGTTCTGCCATAGCAGTCGCTTAGGCTTTTATTATACAGATGTTTTCATAATGGCATTTTCACATTATTTTTTTAGAACAAAACAAGAATATATCATGTAATGTATTTTAAGGAAAAATATATTAAAAGAAAACAGAACAATGAACAATATAAATACTAATTTACACAAATAAATCTTGCTGATTTAAACTAATGTGAAAATTCCATACTCCAAAGGTAGTAACCAGATAGTTTTGACATATTTATGCCAGAAAATGCCAACAACAGGTGCCTTACATATACATATTCCACATGAGTAAAGAGATGACTGTGCACATCTCTTATCCAATTCTACCTTCCTTTTCCAACTATCACATGGATAACTTCAGTAGTGAGCCTGAATGGGCATTTTATGAATTTCCTACTTAGTTAAACAATAACCATTAATGATAATTGTAAGAATCCCAATGCTATAAAATTAACATTGTGTGCTTATAAACTCTAAAAGATTAGAATAGGAACAAAATTATGCTTTTTATTTTATTCAAAAGCAGAATCAAACAAAATTATATTCATTTTCTCTGTTGACAGGGCTTAATAATTTAATAAGATTAATGAGATAAAGTTTTTGCTTTAGGGATGAGAAAGACATAATAGGAGCTCACTAGAGTTATGTAAGGAAAAGTTTGGAAACTCACAGATGTAGGAAATTAGTTTGAATTAAAGTTTAAGCAGAGGTTACTTATTTATGTTGAGTTAAAGAAAAAAATATCACTGTTTACATTGTCTTCATAATGTACATAACTAAGTATTACTATCTTTATAGAGCTACAAACAATTTATTTTCTGCTTCAAACCAGTGTAATGTATCTATATACTCAGAATTAATTTTCTGATGAAGGATAAAGACAATTAAATTAAAATAAAATTATGGCCCTGGCCGGTGTGGCTCAGTTGTTTGGGCATAGTCCTGCCACCAAGAGGTTGCTGGATCTATTCCTGGTCAGTGAACATGCCTGGATTTCGGGTTCAATCCCCACTAGGGGGCCTGCAAGAGGCAGCTGATCAATGTTATACTCTCACATCAATGTTTCTCTTTCCTCCCTTCGTCTCTCTCTTTAAAAAATTACTAGTAATAAACTATTAAAACATTTTTTCAAATAAATAGATAAAATTATGTATATACACACATGGCATAAATAAACAACAACTCTGCAAAGCCTAAGATCAAAGTAAAAATGGGAACCTAATCGGTAAGGAATCACCGAAGTCAGCTTTCAGCATGAAGATTTCTAGTGATTTTTGGAAGCCTTGAGCTTTCCTATTGACTGACTGCTTCATGAGGAACAGAGTAAAAAGTGTAATAGAACACCTCTCCCGTAAAGTGAGAAATAAAGTCCATAGGGACAAGGGGTTTGAAAAATATATATAATCTTTCATTCATTTTCTTTACTTTTGTTAAACTTTACTTTCATTGTTGACACTATTACAGATGTTCCCATTTTCCCCTCCTTTGCCGTCTCCATCCAGCCCTCACCCCCCTTCCCTCTGGCCATCACCTAACTGTTGTCTATGTGTGTATATGTGTATATGTGATGCATATATGTTCTTTGGATAATCTCTTCACCTTCTTTTTTCTAGTCCCACCTCCTCCACCTCTCAAACCCCTATGTTTGACAGCTGGCAGTCTGAAATATATATATAGTCTTGTTCTTAATGCTTGCTGAAGGAAAAAAGATCATAAAACAACTTGGTCCTCATCACAGATCTGAAACCTGAATTGATGCTGTTTGTTTTGTCAAAAATATAAGCAATAACATTGCAGATATGTGATGTCATAGTCAAAAGCAAAAACACACAGGAAAATGATTTAATGAGTGAAAATAAGGAGAAACAATAGAGTACAATCATAACCACAAAATGGAAATAGAGGTTGAGATTGAATATAAGAACAACAAAGAAGAGATTATTAAATGTATAAAATACTTAAATGGAATTTCTTAATATAAAAATTAAAATAATAAAAATATTTATTTAAAGTAAGTCACCAGCAGCTGTGCATCGCTGCAGGTTACCTAGGACCAAACCAGAGAGGGTTGGACCTGCATTGCCAACATGTGCCCACCATCCAGATATCATTGCTGACATGTACACATAAGGAACTGTTAGACATTGAAACGGGGACTCAGAACTGTTGGACATAGAAATTGGGACTCAAACATTTTTTTTTGTTTTATCTTGTTTTGTTATTATATGTTTATTCCTAGTCTGCAAAGGCAAAACTCTTTAAAGGAAAGAAATGGTGGGAAAAAGATACAGAGGCAAAGAAGCATTGAACAGACTGTCAAACTACATTGGGAAGACAGGGGAGGTTGAGTGAGGGGGGCTGTAAGAGACCAACCAAAGGACTTGTACGCATGCATATAAGCACAACCAATGGATATAAGACACTGGGGAGGGGGGGAGGGCGGGCAGGTGAAGGCATGTCCTGGGGGGTAGGGGAGGTTGGGGGGAAATCAATGGGGGAAAAAAAGGAGACATATGTACTACTATTTGTAATACTTAAAACAATAAAAAAAAATGTTAAAAAAATAAAAATAAAGTAAGTCACAAATGCAAATCAAATCAATCAACTGGTTGTAGATTCAAAGAATGAGGCTTTAAGAATCTATGAAATGGCCCTACCAGGTTTGGCTCAGTGGATAGAGCATTGGCCTGAGGACTGAAGGGTCTCGAGTTCAATTCCGGTCAGGGGGCCTACCTCTGTTGCAGGTCTACCCTGGTGAGTGCAGGAGGCAATCATTTGAAGTCTCGCTCTCACTGTCTCTCCCCTGCCCTTCCACACTCTCTAAAAATTAATGGGAAAATAGCCTCTGGTAAGGATTAACAACAACAACAAGAAACTATGACATTACTTGGAAAAAAGAGAAAGAAACAGAGAAAAATGTAAGAAGTCACATTAAAGGAGATGAATGATGAATAAGAAATTCCAGAATTGCTGAAATACATCTGTCTTTGGGTTCAGAAAGATCAACAAAGTGAAGTAGGATATGCAAAGACAATATGGAGACACATGGTCAGCAGCTTCAGAACACTGAGGATCAAGAAAAGATTTTCAAAGCAGCCAAAGAGAAATAATAAATTACAGCACAATTATAGCCACTAGACAGACAATTGGTTTTTCCTTAATAAATGAAATCCAGAAAACAATAAAATAAAAATTTTAATGGTGTCAGAAAAATAACTGATATCTAGACTCACAGTATGGGGAGATAATTTTTAAGAACAAGAGCAGAGTAAAAATACTTTCAGACAAAAAAAAAACAACTAAGAAATCTTCACTAAAGGAAAGTCTAGAGAATATATGTTAAACATGTAGGTAAGGTGAATGTTCTGATAGGAAGGAATGGCAAAACATTTGTAAATATGTGAATAAATGAAATATAATAGCCTGTGTAATAAAAAGGTAATATGCAAATTGACCATCACTCCAACACACAAGATGGCCACTCCCAAGTGGTTAAAGATGGTTGCGCCCATGTGGACACAAGATGGCTGCCACAAGATGGCCAGCAGGGGAGGGCAGTTGTGGGTGATCAGGCCAGCAGGGGTGGGAAGTTAGGGACAATCGGGCCAGCAGGGGAGCAGTTAGGCGTCAATCAGGCTGGCAGGGAAGTGGTTAGGGGGTGATCAGGCTGGCAGGCAGAAACGGTTAGAGGCAATCAGGCAGGCAGGCAGGTGAGCAGTTGGGAGCTAGCAGTCCTGGATTGTGAGAAGGATGTCCATTCCTTGAGGGGTCCCAGATTGGAGAGGGTGCAGGTTGGGCTGAGGGACACACATCCCTGCCCCGTGCATGAATTTTGTGCACCCGGCCTCTAGTTAATTTATAATACAATAGTAATAATTTCTAAATCTTAGAATAATAGAGCAACTACACCCACAACACAAAAGTCTGGATGGCTTATGAGAATTTAAAAAATCTAATATACTTATATTTTATGAGAAAATAAAAGATAACATGCCTGTGTGTGTGTGCGTGTGCATGTGTGCATTTATTCTGGGAGATATTTTAATTGTATTAGTTGTATTGTTATATTTTATTTTTGTCCTATGACTTATGTCTTCTAGCATCAGTACATTTCCAAGTTTTAATAAAAATATCAAATTACATGCCTTGATAAACTCAGAAATTTGCAATAAACACCCTCTAGAGTTTATTTTGAAATAAGTACTGTTGAACAAATAGAACTTGTGTCTGTAAAACTAATGAGCAAATGCCCTCAATTTAGGCATGCACAGCTATCCAGAGATCATTTGACTTATGGAATATCTTTGATAAAAATAATAAGAGCCCCTCAGAATTCTACTGTGAATGACATACAATATCACCTTAAGAAAGAAGCTGTCATAATCTGTCTTATACAGAAAATGTTGATACACTGAAAAAAGAAAATCTAATGTTACTAATCAATTCTCTGCTTTATTATTGATAAAAGTGAAATAAAATGTATTCTAAATAATTTGTTATTTTAATGCAATTTCATTATGCTGATATTTATTAGAGTTTTCTAAGTCAAACGAAAAATATAGAATAAATATTTTAATATATTTATTTTATATAGTTATATCACAGAATATACCTTTGTATTCAGTTAAATTATTCTTAAAAATAGTCTATTTATAAATATAGTCTAACTGAATTTTGAGGTATATGTTTTGTAATATATGTTTATTATTTATCTTTCAACATTACCATTTATTTGTGCTAGTAAATAAATTTGATGAATTTTATCATATTTCACTTCCATACAGGATTATTTGCCCTTAGGAGGTCACTTCTGTCCACATTACCTAGCTTCACTACACCTAAGAAATGCATAGGCTAGTTTGCTACATGTTTATCCGTGTTATTGATTTTTACAATATATATATAAAGGCTTACAACATTCAAGAGATTGTTTCTGCTACAACATTATAAATTCACTGCCTGGAACACAATTTGCTATTGAATATCTGCCAGGCTGGTTAACAAAGTTGTTCAGAAGAAATCTTTGTGTGCAGTTGTAACACAATGGATACATGAAGAAAAATTGCTAAAGATAATGTCTTTAAAATCATGTGTGTATTCTTTAAAGAAAATGAGTTTGAGGAATAAATATGTTTTCATTTTGCATTATTTTCTCCACGATACTTAAAAGTCTTAGTTATATTTTTAGAATTTCAGTGTTACTCTGGGCTATTTAGTTACCTCTGAAGAACTAGCAGAGCTGTTTTCTGAAGTTTGATGTTATGTAAACATTTATTCTTTTAGACAATGGTTAATTGTGAAAATCCCTATGTTCTTGAGGCACACGTGTCTTTGCTCTCCTGACATTTTCATCAGCATTTTCCATCTCTATTAAGATGTACTGTGGACAACTTTTGTGATCAACAGCATCTTCACAGAGATGTCATGTGTTCCTTCTATTTTCTTCTGTAGCTTCTGCATACAGCAAGTATAGTTGAAATTGAGTCTGTCTCTATTTTGCTTGTTAGTGAATTTTGTGCATTAGATTCCACATGAGTGAAATCATATGGTACTTGGCCTTCTCTGGCTTATTTCACTTAGCACAATACTCTCCAGGTCTATCTATGATGTTGCAAAGGGTAAGATTTCCTACTTTTCTACAGCCTACTAGTATTTGATAGTGTAAATGTACCGCATATTTTTTTTTATCTACTGATGGGCACTTGGGCTGCTTCCAACTCTTGGCTATTGTAAATAACACTACAATGAACATACAACTGCATACATTCTTTCAAATTAGTGTTTCTGATTCCTTTGGCTAAATTCCCAGACATGGCCTTGCTAGGTTATAAGGCAGTTTCATTTTTCATTTTTGGAGGCAACTTCATATTGCTTTCCACAGTGGCTGCACCAATCTGCATTCCCATCAACAGTGCACAAGTGGAGGGATTGAGCAAAAAAGGAAAAAAGGGGGGAAAAAGAAATAAGTCATGGACACGAAAAACAGTGTGGTGATTGCTAGGGATGGGAATGGAGGACAGTAAAGGACAGATAAATGGTGGTGGATAGAGACTTGAATTGGGATGGTGAATACACAATACAGTGTGCAGATGAGTTATGAAGATGTGCACCTGAAACCCATGTAATCTTATTAACCAGTGCCACCCTGATGAGTTCAATAAAAGGAAAATAAATAATAGCTGAAATTGGAGATTGATATTTTAAAATGGCAGTAGTCATTTGGAATTCTCATTGTAAATAAATTAATCTCTCAATATGGAGCTACATTACAGCTAATTTGGTTATATTCAACACAGAGGGGCCAGGGCCTACAACCAGACCCAATCATTGGGGTGGGGCAGAAAGGAGGTAGAACTTCTGTAGGCTTGGCTACAAATTCCAAGAAATTTTGCATACAGAAGGCTGCAGCAACAACGAGACAAATTCTAGGAAAGCTTGATATTTGACCATAGCAGGGCATTTGGCCTATGCAGCCTAAGTTTTCAAACTGATGGACAAACATATTGATGAAGGGAATTGAGAAATTAGGGAAAGTAATCAGATGATCAGGCAATCATGAAAGAAAATGTTATCACTTTGAAAATGTTATAATGTCCTTCAAGACCAGGTGTCTTATAATGGACCTGTGTCTTCTGAGTCTTTCCACTTACTAGTGATGTGAATTTAAATGCACTTTAAGATATATTTTAACAACACATCTGATTTTTTATCATAGTGTAGATGAATTTCTGAAAGACTGATTAACAAAATGAAATCCGCTGATTTAACCATGTATGCCTATCACCATCTGGAGACCTAATCATACCCTGTAATCACAGGTTCTTTGGAATCCATTAGTGGCTTACAGGATTATATTTGCTTCATAATTGTGCATGAGGAAAAAACATCATAGGGTGTTCCTAAGAAAAGATATAGGAAACAAGATATTCAATTATGTAAGGGACATTAAACAAAGATAAATTTATCTTTACTGTAATAAAATTTATTTTTATAAATATTATTTTGAGCCCTAACTGGTGTGGGTCAGTGGATAGAGCGTTGGCTTGTGGACTGAAGGGTCCCAGGTTCGATTCCGGTCAAGGGCATGTACCATGGTTGCGGGGACATCCCCACTCGGGGGTGTGCAGGAGGCAGCTGATCAATGTTTCTCTCTCATCAGTGTTTCTAACTCTCTATCCCTCTCCCTTCCCCTCTGTAAAAAAATCAATAAAATATATTTTTAAAAAATATTATTTTGATATAAAATAAAATTATTTTTATAAGATTTTTGTCCTATTAGGTAGGACATAAAATAGAAAATAAAGAGTATAAATGAAAAAGGATTTTAACTTTTCTGATTATTAACACTTAGCATATTAGATGGCCCTTTCAATGTGACAAATTCTAATAGATAATATTTAGTTATATTTACTTTTATTTTGGGTGACCATCTTTCTGAGGCATTTTTCTGAACAATGCTTAATTTTATATAGTTTTGTCCTTTAGCATGATAAAAATATTTTATATTACACTACAAATAATTGTTAGCATAAAATTTTTTAAAAATTAAGAGTAATTGAATCATTTTATAATTTTCAACAAATTTCTAATCTTCAAACTTCAATATTCAGATATTTAATATTATATATTTTTAAATATAATATACAAATGATTATAAATATATAATTACTCAAGTTGTAATAAGTGATAAATTTCTTTCATCTTTAAATCTTATAAATATAAATTTTGTTTCTATATAAAATGAAAACATATGTTAGAAAAAATCTCAGGGCAATAGTAATTCACTAAGAATTCTATAAAGAGAAGGTAAACCTAAACGTAATTATAAGTTTTTAATAGTATGGAAGGACCTTCAAGATAACAAAATTTTAGCAAGTAAAAAATAACTACATTGGCTTTAGGAAGAATACATACTTCTTTGTGAATGATATGTTTGGATGTACATTCAATACATCCCTTCATTTTAGGTAAATGAAGTGTTTCCATGACATAAATGTGGACAATTATTCTATTGTAAGTTAAATGAAATAATAATGAAATGCGGGGTTTGAGGTGCAGATTTTTCTTCTGTGGGTCCTTGCCATTTGAAGTTTGAAGAATAAACTCATGGACTAAAAAACTTATTTTATAAAAATGTGGAAGTTTATTGGAAGCATGTACAAACTCTGGGCAGAGGTGTTCCGAAATGGGACCCCCTGAGGAGGGACCCCCAAAAAGGAAAAGTCTGTTCTCTCTCTCTCTCTCTCTTTCTCTCTCTCTCTCTCTAATGGGAAAAAAATCAATCTAAAAAATCTCTCTCATGTCCCTTTGTCTCCAGTTTATATATGCTGTAGCTCTTTGAACATGACCCTTTCTAATTGGAGCCTTCCTTAACTTAAGACATCCCCCCCACGCTTTCCTCATTGGTCATTCTGCTACATAGTATCAAAGTCCAAAGCCCAAGTGTTGCTCCCCTCTTTCTCTCATTCCTCAATCCCTTGTGAAAATGTTTCCCTCTTCCCAGTGTCCTGTGAGTTTTCTTTATTCTCTGTGAATGTATGTCTTCCACCCCCTTACCATATGTCATCCTTTATCCTCTATATAAGTAAGACAAGCATTTTGGCACCTTGGAGCTATTTTTGCCTGCCTCATATTCATTCCTCTCCCATGGACCCTCTTTATTTCCTGATTGCCTGTCCTGTTTCTAAAATTTCTTTCAATAAGAAATGTGTACTCTCTGTATTTTTTTCAAACAATTTCCTTTATGAGCACATGAAGAACTTTAAGAAACAAATCTACAATACTACATTACTCAGTGACTTTATGGTTGATATATGGATAAAGAAATTGTGGTACATATATATTATGGAATACTATTCAGCCACAAGAAAAGATGAAATACTATGTTTTGCGACAGCATGGATGGACCTTGACAATATTATGCTAAGTTCAATAAAAGGAAATAAAAATAGAAAAGGAAATAAGTCAGACAGAAAAAGCTAAGAACCATATAATTTCAGTCATATGTGGGATATAAAACTGAAACTCATAAACACAGACAACAATATAGTGGTTCCCAGAGGAAAGTGGGGTGGGGAGTAGCAAAGTATAAAGTGGGCAAATATATGGTGACAAAAGAAGATTTGACTTTGAGTGGTGGACATACAATGAAATATGCAGGTCATGTATCATAGAAATGCACACTTGAAACCTATATAATCTTATTAATCAACAACACACCAATAAATTTAATTAAAATAAAAAAGGAACACAAAACATGACTGAAAATGAAAGATAGCAAAATTACCTTTCCCAAAGAAAATCTTTGTTCATCTGAATCTTAAATCATGCATTTTTTTTCCTCTTCATATCATTCTTGATGAAAATGTTACAGAAAAAATGTAGGTTAAACTGACTGTGCTTCACTGTCAAGAGAAACCTATGGTCAAGGGTATATCTAATTCCCCAAGCTTTCATTATTAATATTTTATGAGTCTTACTGATCGGTCCTATCTAGAAGAAAAATTTATCTTTCATTTGTGCAAGCACTGCCTGCCAACGAATAGATTTTGTCTCAGTAAGATGAGTGGCAAAATGCAAACGGCAGCAAAGGGAAGAGGAGGCAAAGTGTTCACTTTATTTCTTTTACTGGAGCCTTGGTGCGCTTTCCTGGAGGAGCTGAGTCAGCCAAGCAAAGTGAAAGATCTTTGGGGAACTATGAAAAGTGTCAGTTCTTTGCCAATATGCTTTGGTCTATACATGTGAATCTGACTTCAAAATGAGATGATTTGCTACAGTGACCTTTTTAAACTTAAACATTTACAAGACCGTTTGGTGCCTACAAAATTGGAAAATCATTAGCTCACCCTTGAAACGTTTTTTCACTGTAAGATGAGATTGACTAAAAGGCAAATTACTGATCTTTGAACACTTCAAAGTGAAAAGGAAAGATGTCTTGTCCCTTGGTTGAGTGTGGCTTCCTTTAACTGAGCTAAAGATGTCATGTAGGCTCACCTATGACACTGGAGCTGAGTATTCCCAGGGCAGTATTTCCTCACAGAAAAGTGAAACAGAAAAAGAAGGTCCAAGACATGCTTACACAGTAAAAAACACATTGGGCATCTATTTGTTAGCTCTACCTAAGACCACAGGTTGAAAATATAACTTTGGGAGAAATGTATTTGTGTATAATCAGAAAAATCATCCTGGATTTAAGCAAGTATTTGTCTTTGCTAGAGAATATAGAATTCAAAACTACATAAAACAGCTATTTCTTTCCTTCAGAGCTCTTATTTCGATTGTATATTAACTAGTATAATTATTGAACATCTCTCTCATCATAAATCGGACCCTGTTCATTATGGTACACAATTGTATATATCCACAGTCTTGTGCATTGTTGGCAAGCAGTAGGTTGTTCAATAACTTTTTGTTAAAAGGTTTGCATATTTTTAAAACAACATTGAGGTATCCTCACACCTGTCAGAATGGCTACCATCAACAAATAGGCAAATGATGAGTGCTGGCAAGGATGTGGAGAAAAGGGAACCCTAATGCACTGCTGGTGGGAATGCGGACTGGTACAGCCACTGTGGAGAACAGTATGGAGTTTCCTCAAAAAATTGAAAAAAGATCTATCATTTGACCCAGTGATCCCACTTCTAGGAATATATCTTAAGATACCCAAAGCACCAATCAGAAAGAATGTATGCACCCCTATGTACATAGCAGCTCAATTTGCAATAGCTAAGATCTGGAAACAGCCCAAGCGCCCATCAGCAGATGAATGGATGCATATATGCATAACCCATGGATACAGACAATAGGGTGGTGAAGGCCAGGTGTGTGTGTGGGGAGAGGGCTAGATGAGGTAAATGGGGGCAAAAAGGGGAAATATGTGATATTTTTAATAATAAAGATTTAATTAAAAAGAAGGTTTGCCAGAATGTCTCACATAATATTGTTTATAGTAAGAGTGATGATTTATTCAAGCTAGAGCTACTGATCATACATTTACATAAAGCACTATATTATAAAGGGGGTGATACTACAAAGTCTAAGACTACTTTCTGGGCCTCAAAGAGTTAAGCATTTAGTTGAGGGAATAAGTATATATGTAAAAGTTATACAAAATGAGAAATATTAAGTGGAGGAGAATCCAAGATGGTGGCATAGGTAAACACTTAAACTGCTGCCTCACACAGCAATTTCAAAACTACAACTAAAAGACAAAACGTCTATCACCCAGAACCACGGGAAAGGTGGCTGAGTGGAAGTTCTGCAACTAGAAGGAAAGAGAAAAGAGCATTGAGACATGCAAAAGCGCTGAAAAGCTGAGGTACGGAGGCGCAGGATCTGGGCTGGTGGCAGGCGTTGCTTTTTTCAACCCAAAGGGGAGACAAGCCCCCTATTACTCTGAAATACAGTTTCTGGGGAGACGCGGGGGACCCAAACTCCTACAGGGAGAAGCTGGATTGTCTGCCACTGGGTCGGAAAGTGAGGGGGGCCTGCTTGCAGAGCTGCGTGCAAGAATAATTGTTTACCGCGCTGGGGCACGGGACGCAATCGGAGACACAGAGCTGGCTAACTAGCAGCCATTGCTGTTTGCCACGCCCTAGCCTAGTGACGCCCTGAGACCCCGCCCCACACAACCTACAAACCCACCCAAGCTCCAAGCAGCAGTTTTAGCATAAGAAAGGCCTGCCCTATCGCAGCTTAACTTAACAAACTTGCAGCCCGGATCAGACAGCTCCAAAACCTCCAAACCCCAAGCAAAGAGGAGAAAACTGTAGCTCTCGCTGTAGCTCCTGCTGGGTGGACTCAGACAATAGCTGACCTGCACCCCATTGGAGATCCAGAAGCCAGTATACCTAGTGGTCAGTGTGAGAAACCAGATTTCAACTTCTCACATCCATAAGTGACACATTCAAGAGGCAGACTCAGCGAGCACCAAAGCCCCACTGAAACAAGTCCTGCACCATAAGCGTGTCTCCAGCACAGCAGTTCTTATAGACACAACGAGTCCTCACAGCCGATTGGCCTGGAGGTCAATTCCTCCCAGTGTACCAACAGCAATTAAGGCTTAACTACACCAAGACTTTGCACTCAGCCCACAAAGGGGTGTACCAAGAGCATCCACATCAGGTGATTGGGGAGGCTGAGCTACTGCCCCCTATAGGTCACCTACCACACAAAGCCACTCCAACAACACAGGGAAGCAGCCAAAATGCGGAAACAAAGAAATGTGTCACGAATGAAAGAAACGGAGAAAAGCAAACTACTGGATGACATAGAGTTCAGAACCACATTTATAAGGTTACTCAAGAATCTTCTAAAAACCACCGAGAAACTTGATGACACTTCTGAGGAGCTTAGTGAGCCTTCAAGGACCTTAATGAGAATGCCAAAAAAATGGAAAAGGACCAGTCAGAAATGAAGCATACACTGTCTAAAATAAAGAATATACAGAAACTCAACTGTAGATCAACGTACCCCAAGAATCAAACCAAAGATCTGAAATATGAGGAAACAAAAAACACCCAACCAGAAAATCAAAAAGAAAAAAGAATCCAAAAATATGAAGATAGTGTAAGGAGCCTCTGGACAACTTCAAGTGTACCAACATCCGAATTTTGGGGGTGCCAGAAGAAGAGAGAGAGCAAAATACTGAAAACCTATTAAAAGAAATAATGACAGAAAACTTTCCCTACCTGGTGAAAGAAATAGACTTATAAGTCCAGGAAGCGCACAGAACCCCAGACAAAAGGAATCCAAAGAGGACCACACCAGGACACATCATAATTAAAATGCCAAGGGCAAAAGACAAAGAGAGACTCTTGAAAGCAGCAAGAGAAAAACGGTTAGTTACCTACAAGGGAGTACCCATACGACTGTCAGCTGATTTCTCAGCAGAAACTATGCAGGTCAGAAGGAAGTGGCAAGAAATATTTAAAGTGATGAACAGCAAGAACCTACAACCAAGATTACTCTACCCAGCAAAACTATCATTCAGAGTTGAAGGTCAGATAAAGAGCTTCACAGACAAGAAAAAGCTAAAGGAGTTCATCGCCACCAAACCAGGATTACATGAAATGCTGAAGGGTATTCTTTAAGAAGTGGAAGAAGAAGAAAAAGGTAAAGATAAAAATTATGAACAACAAGTTGACATCAAATACATACCTACCAACAAGTGAATCTAAAAATCAAGTAAATAAAAAATCTGAAGAACAAAAAAAAAAAAAAAAAGAAATATTAAGTGACAAGAGAAAATATTAGTTGTAATTGTACATAGGTATTAGACAAATGAAAGGATATTCTGATAAAACTACATGAGTAAATACATTGGAATCAAAAGAATATAAATCACAAATATTAGATATTCTTAATATCTTAAGAATGATACAGCTTAGAGTGACTGAAAGGAGAATACCAGCACTGTCTGCTCTATAGGAATCATCTAAACCTCGTTCACTCAATAATTTGTCTATATAATTTTTTACTAATTTGTCTCTTTAAGATTTTTATTACAAAGGATCAACATTTGATACCCATGCTAATATAATATTACCAGAACCTTATGAGAATGTATCTTTTCTCACACACTAGCTAGTAGCTGAGTGACTTAAAACTTAAATCTTTGACAACCTAACATGTGTCGGGGCAGAGGGAGAATGATATCTTTGTTTCATTTGGTCTTTACTTGTGATTTAAGTAATTTTTTATGTCGTTATTCTCTCTTCTCTAAACTTTATTGATTTTTGTATTTCCCTGTTGCCCAATTTGTTTGTCCAACCCCTCAGTATTCTCATCCAGGCAATACAGATGGGAGTGGAATAGGTAGTCATGTTTACAGCAAAGCAGCCATTAGTAGATACTCTCTAGCTAACTAACATGGTAGCGAGTTGTTACCAATCATGGGCTTGCTAGGACACTTGTTTCAACAAATACGTGTTTTTTTTCCCTTTAAAATCATTTAAGCCTTTGTTTTCCAGTAACTCTTTAGCTCTAATACGCTATATCTATTCTTAGTTAAATTCGATGTCAATTAGTGAAAATGATTTTTAACCAAAAACATGTGCAATATATTAAATGAGTAATCTATTTAAAGCAATAACATAAAGGTTAAAAGTTCAATAAGTAATACAACATGCTGATTGAGGAAAATGTCCCAATGTCTTTAATTTTTAAAAAGTAATTTTTCTTACATCTAATATCAAATTAATTAAATTTATATCATTTTACTTAAAAATAGAATGTCCTTTATATTATCTAGATGATGCAAATCTCTGAATTTGCTGATTCCATAGTAATATGTCTCTGAAACTGAACTATTTCACTAATTTATTTTGTTATTTCCATGAAGATTATTTGATGGTCTTTCTATGGATATAACCCATTTGTAATCCCCACAATCTTCTTTTGCTCAAAACATCAATGATCTGAATTTAGTGTTTGAACTTATTCACTTTTTCCCCTTTATCATCTTCATCACTTGCAATAATGCATTGTTTTTTTTTTAGAGTCATAATTTACTAAATAACAGAATGGTTTTCATTGCTATTTGTTTCTGTGCTTATTAATTAATTTTTCTTGATTTTTTGTATAGACGCTATTCATATGAATTACTTATTGATTTTAAAATTACATTTATACAAATTTAATTAAAATTATTTAAAATGTTTATTACTAGTTTTATTAAATCTGTTCTTATGGATTCATTTTTTTTTAAATTTAATCACTTAATAGTTACATGTTTTTCAAAGACCAAAGGAACTTTTTTTTAAGTTAAATTGAAGTATGAAAACTGGGGGCTTGGCTAGGTATACAACCCTTAGGACTCATTTTTTTGTCTATCAGGCAAAAGCCTTTAAAATTTGTGTAAAAAATTACTATGTACTTTCACAGTCATTCAATTACTACTGAAAAATTGGGAATGTTAAAATCACAAATTGCAGAGAGGAATCATATAGTCAAGCCCAGGAGTGAGGTAAGGAATTCACCAGTGAATCTGGGCTGGAAGAAGAGATAGTAACACCTGAAGCTACTCTTTAGTCACATCATGGAAAGTTTAAGAATTAAGGAAGATATTTCTCACAATGACCTTTTTTTTTTTTTTTTTTTTTTTTTTTACCTTCTAGGTGTCTTAATTTTTGTATTGTTGACATTATTACAGATGTCTCCCATTTTCCCCTCTTTATGAACTTCTGTTTAGCCCCTCCCCCACCTCCCCCCAGGTCTTCACTACCCTATCGTTTTTTGTCCATGGGCTATGCATATACAGAAAAGAGTTTTAGGGATAAAACAGGCAGGTTTAGGGAGTTTTAGAAATAAAGAGGGTCCATGGGGGAGGAAGGCATGGGGGAAGGCTTGGAGCTGCCAGAAGGCATACATTCACAGAGAAGAAGAAAAAAAGAGGTGCCACAGGATAGGAGAGAGGAAGACATCCATTCACAGAAGATAGGGAAAAGCCACAGGGTAATGGGGAGAAAAGGGAAATAAGCTTTCACAGAGGAGAGAGAAATGCTGACAAATGGGAGAAAGAGGAAAACATATTTTCACAGGAGATAGGGGATTCTACCACTGATTGGGGGATAGGGGGAGAAGGGGCCACCATGTGGGGTTTGGACTTTGAACCTGATTTCTACAAAAGAGTGACCAATAAGAAGGGAGTATAAAGAAACAAAGGACTGCAGCCTTTATCAACCTTAGAAAAAGAGGCTTAGTGGGTTACACCCTGGGACTCCCTCCCTACGTGGGAGTCTGTATTTGCTTCCAATAAATTCCCACCCTTTTCATCTTCCCACCTTTTTGCCCATGGCTTCATTCTTCAAATCCATCAGAACAAGAACCCCACTCATAACTTTTGAGAGCTCTCTTTTCCAAATCACTCAGGCTCCAAATGGTTCTTTTCACACAGCAGCAGCCCTTTTGACATTTCAGTACACCCCTAACTACACAATGCCCATGTTCCCTTCCAGCCAACAAATAAGTGCATCAGGTGACTCTGCTACCAAAATAATTTCCTAAAATGCAGATCTGTTCAGATTGCTCTTGATTCTGATCCTTTTATTTGTTCCTCATTGTCTGTTAGGTTAAATACATTTGTTAGCCATATATTTTACTTCTGCCAATAATCTTTCACACACTGAACTACCTGCCATTTTCCAAAAAAAGAGGTCAAGTGTCACCTCTGTTAGAAGATCTGTAACCCCTGTAGCAATTTGGCCATCCCTTCTTGGGATTATAATTAGAGGACTAACTATCATACTTCTTAATTGCAATCTTTCTGTGAAAGTCTATATCGTCCCAATGCCATAAACTCAAGGGCAGAAACCATTTTGTATCATCTTTGTGTTTGAAATATAATAGATATTAAATAATTGTTAAATGAGTTATTATGACATTTTCTCATGAATTAGAGCTTTTGGGGGGGAATTCATTAATGCAAAAAGATGTCACTAGAAGACAGAATTTTGAATTCTATGAATTGCAATTTGAGGAAGTATTTTTGATTTAGCAGTTATTTCTGGATCTCTTAAATAATAGATTGTTATAGATTTACTTAAGTGTAAGGGCTTTTCAAATCTAGATTTTAACTTACATTATTTCACTTCTCTGCTTAGTTGTTAACTAAACTTTTGCTAGGTACTTTTATGACAGAAAAGGGGCTATAAATGAAAATCTACATTTAAATAACGTGTATTTTTATATCTATATATTTTAGATAATAATAGAAAGTTGGGGCCTAAATTATCCAGAAAATTATACTCTTCCTTCACAATAACAGCCACATATAATAAATATGCTGGAAAAATAGTGCAAACTAAAAAGCCCCATCAGGAAAGTGACAGCTCTCTTTCTGACTATTCCTTTGATTAGTTTGTGTAAAAAGTAAAAATCCCCCCAAAATTATAAAAATATTTATATCATGTTAAATAAAATGTTTAAACTCTTTTAATAATCTCTTTCAGCCAGAAAACTAAACTCAATAGTTTACTAATAGTGAGAAATATGTTCCCCAGTAGTTTACATAATAATTAATAAGATAATTTAATTGTCCTTTAAATTTTACAGTGTTTTAAATTTTTAAAATGCTTTAAATATATTATTGTCTGAGATTCTTAAAACAGTCTTATGAAGCAAGCTTGAGGACTTATGATATTATCTTAACTTTCATATTAGAAAAGTGAGGCCCCAAGAGATTTTGAAACTTTTCTAAGGCAAATATAAAATGTATCTTTGTGATTTGAATTAAAATTAATTCAGTATATATCATGTGGAAAAATACCTATCTGACTTATGTTACATAGTCTCTCCATGATTTTAATAAAAATGTAAGATTTCCTTTGGCACTAACAAAACATGCTTAGACATCTAATTTAATATTTTAATTATTTTTATATATAAAAATCATCCTACTTTCAAATTTTCCCCTCAGATTCTTCCCAATTCCAATTTCATCAATGGAAAGTCAAGTTTATACAAAGCATTTACAAAGATATACATATTATTTTCTAGAAATATCATTGGATTTAAATAATGTAACATTTTATGCTAACAATTTTATTCATTTCATATGCCAAAGCAATCCAATTTTCCTGGATGATTGAGCATCTTTTCTTAATGTTCTCACTAGTTCTCTGTTCATAGTCTATTCCTTTTTTTTGCATTTCTTCATCTCTTTGTTGATTTAGCCTCCTCTCAGAAGGAATCATAATTATTTTGTGGAGCTGGCCTGAGACCAATGTTTCCAGTTTTCATTCATCTGGTTGGAAACATTTGTTTCCTCTGTTCTCTGTGAGATGCACATAGTCTAATCCTCCTTCACCCCTCCCTCCTGGAAAATACAGCCATGCTGTAGGGAACAAACATTAAAACCTCAATCTGATGCTACCTGTAGAGTTGACAAAATCTACTCTACCTAGATGGTGGTAGCAGATGTGTTTACTTTTTTGACATAAAACCACTATGTGCACTATGTGAACATTCAATTTGCCCTGATTACAATGAAATAAAATGAGCAGGGTCTGTCTCTTTGGTTCTTGCTCCTCTCACCTGACCATCTCTCTTTTTAAGAGCACCAGAGCAGCAGCCCTGAACAGGACTAACACTTGTAGAGTAAGTTATCACCACACAGTATCTACCTTAATATGCAAATCAGCACACTGAAAATAACCAGAAAAATGGGAGACAGAGGTCTTACACAGCATGGAAACAGAGAGCAGGAAGCAAGAGAATGAACACAAAACATAATCTTTGAAGATTTCTTTGTTCTCAATTTCTTGGAAGTGAAGAGGAAAACATGAACATATGGCTAACTACTTTAATAATTTTATTATTAAATGCCTCTAAAATGAGGCATACAGCTTCAGTTTTTCCAAAGTAAGTAGAAATCTCTGGGTATGGCAGACCTATTTGCACCCCAAGGTCTCTAATCAGATTTTTGGTACACAGAGGGAAGCCTCTAGACAGATTAACTAACCTCTTCTATATCGTTATTTTACCCAAAGAATAATTATTTTCCCTTACAGCATTTTCCCAGAGGTTCCACATCATTTTTTTTTTTAATCAATAAAAATGTTCTAGGAAAAGTTATGGAAACTTTTGCAATTGTCTTATAAAGATTTAGGAAAGAAATAGCCTATAAAATTTAAAAAATATCTCCAGTTATTTAACTACTCATGTAAAATGTCTATTATAGTTTACTAGAGGCCTGGTGCATGAAATTTGTGCATGGGGAGAGTCCCTCAGCCCAGCCTGCACCCTCTCCAATCCGGGACCCCTTGGGGGATGTCCGACTGCTGGTTTAGGCCTGATCCTGGGGATGGGGAAACACGTGGTGACCCTGTAAAATGGACACCCGCTCCTGAGAGTGCTATTAAAAAGTTTTATTTTTGCCATGATTTTGATTTCCTGGTCCATCATTTAAAAAATTAGCAGAATTTCAGAATACATCTAGGATTTCTGTACTCATATAGAGAGAACGCTAGCTTAAGACAAAAGAGCACTCTGTCTGATTTTGGATAAGTTTTGAGCTGAGCTTGATCTCTTTACAGAGATATAGAATAAACCCCAAGATTGTTTTTCTCAAAAGAAAAAAGATGACAAAAAATGACCCAAAAGAAAAAATACAAGCTGAGTTTGGGCAATAAGATTAGTATTTCCATAATAAAGGGCAGGTTTTTTGTTTTTTTTTAATATATTTTATTGATTTTTTTACAGAGAGGAAGGGAGAAGGATAGAGAGTTAGAAACGATGAGAGAGAAACATCGACCAGCTGCCTCCTGCACACTCCCTACTGGGGATGTGCCCACAACCAAGGTACATGCCCTTGACCAGAATTGAAACTGGGACCCTTGAGTTCGCAGGCCAATGCTCTATCCACTGAGTGAAACCAGTTAGGGCTAAAGGGCAGTTTTTGAATAGCAATGAACCATATTCCAAAGTTAACCTTGAGGCTGCTGAAAGTCAGTAAGTTATCTCTGTTACAGAATTTGACAAAGAAAATGCCTTAGATAATAATAATTGGCTTTAAAATTTCAAAATTGTTGAAACATAAATGGATAGATATAGCTAAAATAAAGAATTTGTAATAATGCTTTTCAGTAAAAATGTATTAATAATGAAGGTCCAGTAGCCCAGGGGAAATTGGCTTCACTCTTTGATGAAGGAGGGGGCTGGTCCTGAGGCAGCAACCTCTAAGGAAAGAATGTGGTGATTTTATATTTAAATAGCTACAGGCTTGTTTCCAAAATCGTTAACACCTTAAAGCTTTAGAGTTTGCTGAATTAAATAATAAAACTTATTAAATATATAGGTATTTTAAAATGACAAAATACTGAAATATTAATCTGTGTTTGCCTCATATGAAAAATCTAGAGGATAGAATTGAATCTATTAATTAAATGTGCCTTGTTTTTTTGAAATATAGCCTTAAAAATGTGAAGTTATTATTAATCTAAGAAATGCTAAGTATTTAACTTGCCATCTAAAGTTTAAGGCTTCTAAGAGTTTAAAGTTCAAATTAAGTTGAAAGAAATTATATAGTTGTGATAACAAAACACATAAAGTGTAGTAATTTATTTTTGAGAAAATAATTCTTATAGTTTTTCTGGAGAAATTAGTAGTTTAAAATACATTATAGACTTTACTTATGGTAAAATTTCAACCTAAAATATAATATTTTATATGGTCTAATTAAAAAAGAGGATTAATTTTGTGTTCTCAACAAAATTTTTAAGATAAAAAGCAGTTTAAATTTAACTAATATCTTTTAGAATAATTATAAAAAGTATATAATATAATCTTTGGGATATATATATATATATATATACACACACTGAGTGAGAGATTATTATGATCTCTGAAAGCATAATAATCTCGCCACTCAGTGTATATCCTATATAATAAAAGGTTAATATGCAAATTGCCCCCTCCACCAGAAGTTCAACCAGCAGGCAGGCGGGCCAACCTCCCATGTCCCCTCCCCCTGGCCAGGCTGGCCGGATGCCACCCATGCACAAATTCATGCACTGGGCCTCTAATATATATATATATGTATGTGTGTATAAATATATATATTTATACACACATACACACACTGAGTGGCCAGATTATTATGTGTTCAGAGATCATAATAATCTGGCCACTCAGTGTGTGTGTGTGTGTGTGTGTGTGTGTGTGTGTGTGTGGTGTGTGTGTGTGTGTATATATGTATATATTTGGTGATCTTTCCAAGTTAAATTTTAAGAATTTAACTGAGAGATGATTTTAGAACACTCCAAGGTTCCTGGAGTGATTCAAGAATTTATTCTCTCTTCTTAAAAGAAATAATTTTGAAATAGGCTGATCTAATATATTTGAAATCATGTGGAAAGCTTATCAAATAAAAGTTAATAACTATATTTTATTTATATACATTTATTTTAAATGTTATAAAGGTTTTAACCTCTAAGGGAGTGCAAGGCAAAGTTACTGAATATTTCTTCAGCAGTGAAATTTTAAAAAACAAAAGCAACAGAATTTTAAAAACAAAAGCCTTCAGGCATTAAGCCTTTCAAATAGGCTGGGGGCGGGGGGGAAATGGGATAGCATCTGTACCTCATAGGTCAAATGTGTAAGTTTTCTTTTCACATTGCTTTTTCATAAAGATGCCTAGTTTAATTGCTTAATAAATTAGCTTTTTAAAATATAATCAAGGTCTCATATAACTTTAATTATATGAGAAACCAAAATGTTAAACAATTAAGTCTAATAAAGTCCTCTAAAATAGTTACTAAGACCTCCCATATGCAAATGAGCACTAGCCAAAAAGAATGCTGTTTAAAAGTAAATTTTAACCTTGATAAAAGAGAAATTTTAAGCTCTCTTCCACTAATATTTACAGGGTAAACTGAAGGTTATTATTCAAGCATTAAATCTGACCATTAATAAAGTCACCATAAGTAGGAAGAGAGTCACTTAAAATGTAGGCATGTTAGGATGAACCAGAATCTGAAAAACAGCTAAGTGTGTTGCTCAGTTTAACAGAAAGAAAAAAGGTTTTTAAAAGAAACTTCTTAAATGTGGTCTAGAAATAACTCTGGGAGGAAACAAAGGAAAATTTCCTTCGAATATATAGAAAGCTATAATTGAAAGTTAATATGTTAGGTCTCAAAAAGAAAAGTAAGTAATTTGCAATTGTTTCCCTAAACAAAGCTAATGTAGATATACTCAAAGACTGGTAGCAGAAATTTAATTAATGCTATTTACTGTCCACACCCAAGAACAAGTAAAGTTAGAAAATAAGCCTTATTTCAGACTGATTTAAATTGGCAAATTGAAATAAGTGAATATTCAGGGGAACTTAGTTTTATTAGACAGGAAACTATTTCTGGAGCATTAACTAATTTTTACTGATGGTTCATCTCATAGTGATGGTACTTATAATCCAATGAATTCAGACCAGTCTTATTTCTGTACAAAGAATTGAATTAAAGTTATTAAGACTACATTGCAAGATTTCCAAAAGCCTCTTAATATTATTTTTTTTTAAAAAGGGGGGGTTAAGTAGAGTAAGCTCCTTTAAGTAAATTATATCAAGTCTTAATTACTTAAATTTTTACTTTAAAAATGTTTTTATTTGTAATGCTGATGGCAAGACACACATGGTGTCAGAATAAACCAAAGGCAAATGGTGTGGGAAAGTGAAAAGATCCTGAGTCTAGTTTATAGAAAGGATTCCTTTATTAATCTTTGGTCAAGAATATGCTTATATATTTCCAGAAAACTCCTCCAAGCCTGTATGGATTCCCGGCAACAATAGATCTGAGAGAGGAAATGACCCCAAGCAACATGCTGGTGAGACAGAGGAGAAACAGTTCAGAGACGGAGGATGGTAATGATGCCTTGCCATGCTAGCAGACATTAGCTATGTGTCATTGCAGGTTGCCCAGGGCCAAGCCAAAGAAGGTCGGACCTGCATTGCCATTCCTCACCATTTGTCCACCATCCAGACCTAGAGTATTATTGATGTCATGTCACAGGAGACAGTGATTGGGAAGGGAACCCATAAAAGAACTGTTGGACAATGATTGGAAAGGGGACTCAAAGGACTCTTGGCCCAGAAAGGAGCTTACTGCAAACTTGTTCCTTTGATGCCTGGCTGCAATTTAAAATGACATGAAAAAACTCAATCCTTTCCATTGAATTTAAAAATCTTAAAAGGACCCGAGCTCTGCAAATGACATACATTCTTGTTAAGTTTATTAAACCAAAAAGGGTGATATGCTGAAGGCTAAGTCCAGCAGGTCATAATAAATGGGAGAAGTCCTCAAAAGGTTGAATGGACATATTCAGCAGGGCTGAAAGTCTGCACATTATTACCTGCTGTTGGAACAGCCAAAGGCAATTCCCGTAACCTGATAATCCTTTATTATTTACCAAACCTTACCTTTGATATGTATATCTGCTTTGCTAAAGGGCAAAAAATGGGAATAAAAAGCTGGAGCCTCCCCTGACTCCCCCATGCCTCCAAAATTTATATTTCTTGTTTAGTCTCTCAATTCATTTATGTCACAGACCTTCTCCAGATTCCTGCACCCTAACTGCAGAAAGACTGTGGCAATCCACTTCAGTTAAATTTTGTCTGATTTTTTTTTCCCCCTCTTAAGTCATTGAAGTTTCTCAGACCAGACTGTGCTACTGATGGCATTTCATATATTTTCTTATTAGGGGAAAGAGTGCAGTTTTTTGAACAAGTTATTCTTTGTTTTTTTTCTTTACACTCTGATTTGATTTTTTTTTGGAGGTATTCTACTCTTTAGGGTATGGCTCATGACTCCATCTGTTTTGCAATATCATAATTCCTCGATCTGAACTATCCCATACTGCTGGAAACCAATCATTGTCTCCCTAATGAGAAAGGTGTAGACAAGGAACCCAGAAGGCTGGTCAACCTTGAAGCTCTGAAAGGTCAGAGCCAACCACTCCCTATCTAATTGAGACAATGGTAGCTGAAGCAACTTCCCCACCAAATAATCATGTAAATCCTTACTAATAAGATAACCTGCCCATTACTGGAATTACCTGCTTAGGGGCAATGGGTGTATCCCAAACCTGAATAAAAGGGATGGCAAAGCCAAAGCAAAGCATAGTCCTCCCACTAGAGTTGGGCTTCCACCTGGCCCCCATTTCCCAAATTAATATTTTTCTAGTCTCTTTCATTTGTGTGCGGCCTTCTCCAGGACCCGAACCCTGAACCTGAACCCTGAACCACGTGGGATGTGAAAGGGGTTCCCACACCATCCCTCTACAGTTAGTTTCCTAGAGGAGCAATTTTGCTTGTTTGCATTAATTAATTAATTTGTTTTCACTTATTGACGTAGTTCAAACATTAATTTAAGTTTCTGATAAAGCTTTTGCTTTTTATCCTGATTTTCAATATGCACTTTTTAATTCCAAGGATTTACTCTTGTTTTGCTAAGCTTTGGTATAAGTAATAATTCTTTCTTTTATCTCCTTTAGTATGTATATGTATATGTATATGTATATGTATATGTATATACTGAGTGGCCAGATTATTATGACCTCTGAACGCATAATAATCTGGCCATTCAGTGTATATCCTATATAATAAAAGGCTAATATGCAAATTGTCCCCTTGACCAGGAGTTCGACCAGTAGGCAGGTCGACCAACCGCCCATGTCCCCTCACCCTGGCCAGGCTGGCTGGACCCCAACCATGTACAAATTCATACACACACACACACACACACACACACACACACACACACACACACTGAGTGGCCAGATTATTATGCATTCAGAGATCATAATAATCTGGCCACTCAGTGTGTGTGTATATATATATACTACATATATTTACTATATATATACATATATATAGTGTGTATGTGTGTGTGTGTGTGTGTGTGTGTGTGTGTGTGTGTATTTGTGTGTGTGTGGTGTGTGTGTGTGTGTGTGTGTGTGTGTGTGTGTGTGTGTATTCCCAGGAAATATATGCTCCTTCCTCTGTCAGTTTGGCTGTGTGACAGCCTGGGCCAATCTAATCAGTAGTCAAGCTAGTTGTCTGGGTTTTGTGGAATATCTAGGTGTTCTCTTTACTAACCTAGCTTTCTGTGCTTCTAAGGATCTCTTTCCACTCCTCTGCCCTGTCCCCAGAGAGCTGTAGCAGTGCAGTAGATAATAGCCTATGCGCCTTGGAGTAGGCTCTCTTAGCTCTCCTCCCTTGCCCCAAGGCCATGGCCTCTTACTTGGTAGAGCCCCTCTGTGAAATAATTGGTTAATGCTACAGAATGGCTTTGTGGTGGAGACTCTTTGGAATTCTAATTTGTCACTCCAACAAAATTATGCTGGTTTCTCCTTGTTCCTGTCTAAGACAGTATGTTTTTTCATTGTAGTGCCCTTAGGAATAAAAAGAGTTATGAGATCTTTTATTCAGGGAAAGTTCATCCTTTTCTGGATTTTGGTCATTTAATTTTGTGTCTAGTTCTCTGACGACTTAAAAAATATGCCTTTGTAGCTTATCTGACTTATTCTCAAATATTCTTTTAATAGATTTTTCCCACAAAACTCTTCTCTTTCTCTTGATTAGGACAACCCTACTGATAAAGATATTAATTCAAACCAAAGTTGAGATAATATAGATGTACTTCTCAAATAGTTAATCCATCAACATAACTGAATAGGTCAATAACAGCCTTCCAAATTAGAAAATAAAGTGTATGTATGGTCCATATCTAATTCATCAGAAAGTCCTGATGGCTTCCATTCAATCTACATTCATAGTATAACCATGGCTCATGAAAACTACTGCTGTCACCTTGGTCCAAACTACTATGATTTCTTATCTGTATTTAACTCCTAGGGTTCTAACCCATTCTACCTTTCTCCACCTTTTTGTCCCATTCTGACCTTCAATGACTTAGATGAGACCCGCCCATATGGGTGAGGGCAATCTGCTTTACTTATCCTACCAATTCAAATGCTAATTTAATCTGAAAACACCTTCACAACATTACCTGAAGTAAAATTTAGCCAAATGCCTGGGCACTCTGTGATCTGTCAAGCTGACACATACTAGTGCAATTAACTAATAGATCCCCATTTTACATATTTGAGGACTAAAGAACAGAGTTCCTAACTTGCACAAGTTAAATAGCTAATGTACTGAAACTTGGATTTTAATGTGGGGAGTCTGTCTTCATGATTATTGCTCTTAACTGTAATGTTATATTGCCTCTTCCAAATATGACATTCAGTACCTTCTCATTGAATAGTTTTGGGCACTATTCTCAGTGCTAGGCATCAGTAATTAACATAAAAGCAAATGTCTTGCTCTCATGAGCTTTCATTTCTGTAAGGGTTTTTAGACAATAAGAGCTAATGAATGGGGTGTTTATTGTGTGTTAACCACTGTTTAAAGCTCTTTATAAACTTAACACACTCAATTATTCCTTTTCTACAGATGCTAGAACTGAGGACAAGAGGATTAAGTGACTTGCCCAAAGTTACAGAGGTGGTAAATGGCCTTTTCCCCACTCTTAAATACTTGGCCACAGGCTCTTAGTTCTATTGCAACAACCAAAGAACACTCATGTCAGTAAATTAATTATTCATAAAGGAGTTCCTGAAGCAAATGTAGATTTTTAGAAATTCCTGAATTCCTCTTATTATCTTTTTTCTCTACCATATTTTTAAAAATCCCAGGTCAGATCAATGCTTTTGTTAGGAAAAGTGATATAAATGAAAATGATAACAATGAAAAGAGCTAAAAATGTGAGTGTATAAAATGTGTCTATAATAATATCTATATCTATGAGTGATAAATAGATGCCACATATATTTGTATCCAGGCATTCTTTTCTTGTTTCACCTTATAGATCTCAACTCCCATAAAGCAAGGGTGCATGGAAGGCTGTTTGGATAGATGGATAGAGAGATGGGTTGAATAGATGGGTAAAAAATAGTAGATAGGTAGGTAGGTTGGAAAGGGAGAGAGACAGTGAGAGATACATAGATAAGAAGAGGGAGTTACATATACTAGCAAACTGAATACAAGAAATATAAAAAATGAAGTGAATTAAAATTGAATTTGAAAAAGAAACTGCAGTTTCTGTGCCCATATACTCACCACCTTCTTTTCTCAAGATAATGGATTTAGGAGAATGACTTAGCTTATTAGGTTTACTCAGGTACTTTTCTTTTTTAGAGAAAAAAGATGTATCTAAGACTTCTTGACCTTTGCCTGAAGATTCATATCATTAACCGTATTATGGTATTGGACTATCAGAGATGACTAGGAGTTATATTTTCATTCGTTTTTGTAATGCATACTTCAAAATAAGTCCATATAAAAAGATTTAAAAATTATTCAGTGATTTAGTTTTTAAGGGGTCTGAAGAATCTTAAGAAAACCACAGAGTGCCCATACTCAACTGCATTGCTGGCTTCTTCTATAAAAAGAGTAGATTAGCCCACAAAGTACAGGCTCCAAGTGTTTACTAATTATGGCATGCTATTCAGTAATGGAGATGGAAAAACAAATAATTTTAATAGATATTTTTGCAAACAAAGTTCTTGAGATATTATGTAAGTGATCCTAGTTGATTAAGAAATATATTTTTAGACAATTACTTAAAGCTTTGAGAAGTGTGCATTCTATCTATATATATATAAAAGCCTAAGCCACCGAATGACCAAATGACCGGTCAACCTGTCAACTGGTCACTATGACATGCACTAACCACCGGGGGCAGATGTTTAATGCATGAGCTGCCTTCTGGAAGCACCACTCAGCTGACCGACGGGTGCCAGACTCCAGGTTCACAGCTGGCGAGCGCTGCTGCAGTGGCACGAGCCTCTCCCGCCTCCACCGCACTGCTACCGAGTGGCGGTGGCTGACACAGTTGGGCTGGGATGAGTAGGAGTGGGGCCCAGCCGGGCCCAGGCTCAGGATCCTCCCTGGCCACCTGCTACTTTACACATTATTACATCCCCCGAGGGGTTCTGGATTGTGAGAGGGCACAGGCCAGGCTGAAGGACCCCACCTTCAGCCTAGTTATTAGAATAAAATAATTGCTCAAATGTAAATTTAAATAGATAATCCAGAGCTCTATTCCTGTTACAAATTCTCTCTAAAACCATGAAGAGAAGAGTTATATTGGTTATTGCACTTTCTGAAAATAAGAATATATAAATCTACTCACTTCGAACTTTCAACTCATATTCCTAAGTGGAAATCAGTGGAGAACTATATCTTCTTTCTGGAAATTATTATATTTTTCAATAGAAGACAAAGCCAAATTTCTTCATAATGAACATCAGTTCTTTTTATTTTAAAGTTTAATTTGGAGTTTAATTAAAAAAATACACATAAATCCTCTTACCTGTTAACTTAATGTCAAAGAACTTTAGATAAAATATCAATGTTCTTTTATATTTTTTTCCTGCAGAATGAAGAGCATCCAAAGGATGTTGAATGAGGTATTATCAACTTCCCGGGCTTTAACTTGATCATCTTATCATCTGTAAGATAATTCTACCAACCTTGTTAATGGCAAAATCATAATAAATGATTTTCATAGTCTACCAATGGTTGACTTTCTCAAAGTGATTTCGAACTTACATGAAGACTTTACATTGAACTACTAACTACTTTTTCTACCCCAATAATTCTAAAAGATAGTACATATTTCATTAATCATGGCAAAACAAGGATTTTTCTAGAGTGACACATACATACACTGAAGAGTTTTTCAAAACCTTGAGGAATATCTGATATGCATATTATCCTTAGTTTATTTCTACTTTTAAGTATAGAAGGTGGTTTTAATATACAATGGTAACTCATTTTATTAAAATTTTAAATAAACTGTTCCTTTTCTAAATTAGTCCTACAGGAGATTAGTATCAGAATGAAGATTCCACAATATAGGAGAGTATAGAAGAGGTGTAATATGAAAAATATAGGGTGGATTATGTTTTATTATTGTCTTTGTTTTTATGAGAAGAGCACAGTAGTATGAACAGTTGGAAAGCCCTGGTTGAAAAGAGTAGCATTTGTACATTAGGACTCTAGTTAAGTCATATCAAGAGATGGTATATGATAAATTTTTTTTCACATAAATGAGATCAAGAGGGATTCACTCCAAAAAGTAAAAGAACACAGAAAACAATCTTGGTATTTCTTATAATTGTAAAGAACCTAAAAGACTATTTCTTCTATTATTTATCCATTTAAGAATTTTTGCCTAAGTATTAACAAGGCAAAAATGAGGAAATCGTAGATGATTGACTGAGTTTAGGTAGCAGTTTGGAAAAACTGAACTAAGAAAGCCAAAGAAAAAAATCAAACTGTGACAAAAGAATGATAAATTCATCAGTCTATTTTTTAAACTATCTAAGGACACTCAACAGTCATTATTAAATATTACTATATAGTATGGCCTTGTCTGATAGCCTTTAGGAATTAGATGAAGGGTTAGAATTATAAAGGCATCACTAAAAATGGAAATTTTCCTGGACAGTTATCCGGAAAACATTTCTATTTACTTAAAAATGATAGCTTATGTATATATAGGTGCATATATGTATATCTATACACACACACACACACACACACACACACACACACACACACACACACACTGTGAATCAAATGAAATGGAAACTATTGAAAGCAGGGTCACTGCTGCCAGCCCATTCACTGTCAACTCATTCCCACTCTCAGTATTTGATCATTGAATGGAATGGCTAAATCATGATCTCTCTCTCCCCTTTTCTTCTCTTCTGTTTTTCTAGTTAATTTTCTACCCTATCCCTCCACTTCCCACCAAAGATGCTTCAAACTCTCCCTGTCATGTTGTTAGTTCTGTTATACTGAGTGGCCATGGCTAAGCTCTCCCACGACTGGGGCTTTGGCTATGACTGCTCTTGTAACTTACTTGTTTATCAGGAGGGATTCACGTGTTTGTTGCCACACTGTCATGCCACTTTTCCCTGTTTTGGCAGATGCTGTTTTCCTGACCAAAGTGTGATCTATATTTTTTAGTTCTCTATTCTCTAATCTTCCTGTCTGAAAAAAAATCTTTGGCCTATTTGCTACCTGTTATATTGAAATATATTCTGGCTTCAGCTAAAGTTACTGCTCTGTCTTGCCCAATCCAATATATATATATTTATATTTGCTGGGAAAGAAGTTTTAATCACTATTATAACTAATTTACTCTCTAGTAACTGAGTCAAGCTTTTATCACATACTTATTTTTTAAATTTTCCTTAAATTACTTACTTTTTAGTTTCATTTTCATTTTGATTGTTATGGAAAAGAGTCAACATATGTTTTACGTTGTTAATTGTAAAAAAGTAATACTTAAATGTCATCAGAAATATATGAAGTGTTATTAAAGAATCAGCAGAAATAATTTAAAGTTTTACCACACCTATCTGATTTTTTAATCTGGTTATTAAAACTTGCTACTATACACACTTCAAATGTACCATGAATTCAGTTGAAACCAAGACTTACAACCAGAGTTTCATGTGTACTGCTGTAAAATGATAGGTGATTAAAGTTACTAGTATATGTTTTACTCAAAATTAATAGGTGTGTGTAAAAAGAGAGATTTATCAAGTGGGGGGAGGCCATATTCAAATTAAATTGCTTGATAAAGCTAGCTCCTATTGTAAGTCTGATTAAAAACACAATTATGGTTTTTCATTATTGTAAAATTTCTTAGCTAACACAATTATTTAATTTTGAGAATAGGCTTATATAGCTTTCAGCATGAAACTACTTCTTTTCAAGAAAAGTTATTACAATCCAAGAAGGTGGCCAACAGGATGGCCGTGAAGAAGAGAGTGTGAGTGAGTGAGAGCAAAAGGGGACTGCATGGACATGTGGGGTGTGTGTGCATGTGTGAGTGAGGGACAGTTATATACCACAGGCCTGTTGGGGACTGGCGGACCAGGCTCCCCTTGCCGGGCAGCCTCTACTACTGCTGAAATCTCTCTCGGGTGGCCAGCTCTGCCTCAGAGATCACCATCTTGAAGGGGAAAGGACAGTGACTGGGAGCACAGCCTCACCTCCACCTGGGGAGACCTTGGACACCACCTGGGACCCTACAGCCATACCAGCCAGGGACCAGCTGCCTCGGCTGTGAACCCATGAACACTGAGATTCCAGCCTCCCCAGCCTCCGGCTTCTAAATGTTTGTCCGGGGGGAGACAAAGTGGTAGCTGAATAGGTGGATGGGTCTTGTGCCTTTTCATGGAGCAGATAGAAGAAACAGATGAAAATAATGACATCCACATGGAAGTGGTGAATTAAACACAGCTGGTGAGACAATCCTTGGATGGAAAGGTCAGACGTCACCTGGACAGAGGTTGGATCCGGGATCCAGGCTGGAGGAAGAAACGCATGGAGCCGGGACTAGAGTGTCTGAAGGAGACTGTGCTGCACCAAATCCATGTCCCCTGGGGACACATGTAGCGCTCAACAGTGGAAGGAGGTCCACAGGACCGCAGGCAGCAGAGGACTCTAGATTGAAGCCCACGTACGTGGGAGGCTGCCCCCAGAAAGGCAGCCTGAAGTTCTGCACCGGGTGCGTAGGGTCAGGGGAAGAGAGATGTGCAGCGGCACAGTTGCTCTGTCTTAATAATTTCCTTGCTTTTACTTGCTAAACCCAGGGCACAGGCTCTTTCAATTAGAAAGACTCACTTAGGCTACAGTGCAGGGGAAGGTGGTTTTGTGGAATCTGGGGAGCAAAAAAGGGAGAGGCAATGAAGAAGCCAGCTCTGGGACAGTCCGATCCCTCCAACCCTGAAGAGACATTTTTCTCCTGAAGACCAGACCCCTCCTAGCAGTGCAGCCGCACACCCAGCCTTGAACTCGGGTGGGGAAACACATTCTAAATACCCCGAGCGAGTCCTCAGGGACTGGGTTGCGGGGTCATTTGGTCCTGGAAACTAATACAGAAACACTGCCACCTAGAGGCTGTGTAAGAAATAGATGCTTTGTAAATAGGACTGAAAGCAGGCAGAAAAACAAAGTAGGCAGATTGATCCTGCCTGCCTGAAAACAAGGTTGTGGCATCGAACAGAGAGGAGCGGTGGATCACTGGGAACTTCAACACGGTGCTGACTACAGAACAGGAAACAGACGTAACAGACAGAACAGTAGACAGGGGTCTTAAACCAGCAACCATGAGACATTAAAACTCAGATGAAGTGAACGAACTTCATTACTTCATTTTTTAATTTTTTATCTTTTACTTAAGAAACTGAAAATTTTTTCTTTTCTTTATTTTATTTTTTTTCATTATTTTTATTTTTTACTGCTACTACTATTATTTTTAACCTTTCTTTTTAAATTTTTATTTATTTTTATTTTTTTGGATTAGTGTTCTACATTCTGTTTTTATTTTTTATCATTATTTTACTCTAATTTTTTCCTTTATGCCAACCTTTCCTTCCTCAGTTCTCCCTTTTTCATCTTTCTCTTCTCCTGTTCCTGCTTTAGTTTTTCTCTCTGCTTTCTTTTTACTCCTTGTTAAAAATTGATCTTCTTTATCTGCTTTATTGATGCATTACTATTATAGTAGTCTCTGTCGACTTACTCATGTACCTAATTTCCCCTCCCCTGCTCCAAATTCATGCACACTTCTCTTTTCTCTTTCTTTGCTAGTCAATTTTTTTCTTGTTGTTTGTTTGTTAATTTCTTTCTTTTTTTATTGTTTGAAGTATTACAGATAGTAGTACATATCTCTCCTTTTTTTCCCCCCATTGACCTCCCCCAGCCTTCCCTTCCCCCCAGTACATGCCTTCACCTGCCCCCTCCCCCCGCCCTGTGTCTTGTATCCATTGGTTATGCTTATATGCATGTGTATAAGTCCTTCGGTTGATCTCTTACAGCCCCCCTCGCCCAACCTCCCCTGCCTTCCTGCTGTAGTTTGACAGTCTGTTCAATGCTTATTTGCCTCTGTATCTATTTTTCCCCCATTGTACTGGACAAAAAGCTGTTCCTAAAGTAATAACTAAAATTTCTATTGGTAGTTCATCTCATGGTAAAATTCCTGAACATGCAATGAACCTAAAGCAGTCATATTTTTGGGCAAAGAAATTAAAATTCAAAGTTATCAAGACTGCATTATAAAATTTACAAAAGCCTCCATTAATCAAAAAAAGAGGCAATAGTAGGGTAATATCATGTAAGGAAAAATATCCTATAAGTAAATTACATCTAGAAAATTTTTACTTTACAAAATTAATTTTCATTTGTAATGCTCACAGCAAGACACCCATGAAAAACACACATGGTGTCTAAATAATACAAAGGAAAATCGTTTGGGCAAAAATAAAAAGGATCCCAAATCAATTATATAGAAAAGATTCCTTTATTTTTTATTTTATGCTTTTGTTTTTCCTCTCCTCACTTGTTCTCTTCTTCTACTAATAGCTTAATCAGTTTTACTCACCAAACTCAGGCCTATCTGCTCTCTACTCTATTCTCCTTTCCCCAAAATAAATGAATAGATAGATAGATGATAGATAGAGAGATAGATAGATAGATTAAAGAAAGGGGAAAATTATACACACACACACACACACACACACACACACACACTAGAGGCCCAGTGCACAAAATTCGTGCATGGGACGGAGGGTCCCTTAGCCTGGCCTGCACCCTCTCCAATCCAGGACACCTCAGGGGATGTCAGACTGCCAGTTTAGGCCCGATCCCACACTGGCAGTCAGACATCTCTCTCGCAATTCGGGACCGCTGGCTCCTAACTGCTCACCTGCCTGCCTGCCTGATCGCCCCTAACCACTCTGCCTGCCGCATGATCACTCCTACTGCCCCCCACCCTGCTGGCCTGATTGCTCCCAACTGCCCCCCACTGCTGGCCTGATTGGGGTTGGTGGGCCAATTGGGGGTGGGGCTGGCCATGGGGAGGGGCTGTGGTCAGTGGGCTGGCCGGCCATGTCCCGGAATGGGCTGGGGGGGTGCTGATCCTGGGCCAGCGGCTTGGAGGAGGAGCCTGGGTGGTTGGCTGGCCAGCCCTACCCCTGATCGGGGTGGGGGGGGGCGATCTGGTGTGGGTCTGGGCAGGGGGAGAGGCTGCAGGAGATTGGCTGGCCAGCCCCGCCCCCTATTGGGCTGGGGGAGTGCAATAAGGGGCAGGCAGCCATGAGGAGGAGCTGCATGCCTATTGTGGTGGGGTAGGCTGATCGAGAGTGGGGCTGGCTGGGTAGGGAAAGGAGGGGGCATTTGGCCAGCTGGCCCATTCTTTTTTTGGTGGAGGGGCAACTTCACAACTTTTATTTGTGGTGCCTGTGCTATGTCTCAAAAATACCTTCTCCTCCTGCCCGGGACAGCGTTGGGGAGGGAGCAGCAAAAAATAGAAGATGTCCCTACGTATTACACACAGACCATGTATACAGGCCCACCTGGCCCAGGCCGGTGGGATTCTTGGCACATTCTCGGATCCCTGCTCAGGGTGTGGAGGGGTGACTGGTGGCAGCACACATGAAAGGGGACCTCTGGGTGGCCACTCTGGTCCTGGCTACTGGTCCTGGCACATCCTGGTGATCATTTCCTTCCTGGTCTTGTCTGCAGCCCTGGTCCCTACCTGGCTCAGTGTCCCCTCTCCATGCTGGCCTCAGAGGACCCCCTTGGATCCTGGGGCTTCTGGCCTCTCCTCCCAGCCTGGAGGTCCCAAGGGGAGGTTATGACTTCTCAGAGACTCCCCAGCAGCCCTGTCACTCGTGTTCACACAGGGGAAGGGGTGTGTGTGGCAGAAGCAGCTGTATAAATGTGGATGCAGGGGCAAGTCTTCCAGGGTCACTTGGACAGTTTGCTGATGATGCAGATCAGGGCTGCATTCTTGTCCTTGAGGCGCTGGTTGTCAGCCTGGAGGTTGGACAGGCCCTTCAGCTCCTCTTCCAGCTCAGCGGCCTTGAGCTCCAGGGCCCTGCGCTCACATCTCTCCAGCTCCAGGAGGGCCGGCCTCTCTGCAAAGTGCCCCTGCCTCTGCGTGGTGTGCTCCAGCCCCAGCTGTGCCAGACACAGCGTGGTCTGGGTCAGGGACTCATGAAGTCTCTAGTTCTCAACGTGCAGCTTTGCATAGAGCTTCCTGAAGCCTCCCTAGGGCTCTTCTGATTTGGGCTGGCATTCTGGGTTTAGGTCTTGCTGCCTCTGGAGAGAAAGGGCTGGATTCTGGACTGATGTTGGCTGGCTTCACCTCCTCCCCTTTTGTAGGCCCTCTCCTCTCCTTGCCAACTCTGCGTTAGTTCCTGGAGGCCTGTGGTCCCTGTCCCTGCTGGTTAAGCACCTCTATTCTCTGGGCAGGGCCATCATAATTCTCAACCCATGGACTTGGGGCTGCCAGGAAGGGTCCAGGCTCGTGGGGCCTGCT
Source organism: Corynorhinus townsendii (assembly GCA_026230045.1). Taxonomy (NCBI): domain Eukaryota; kingdom Metazoa; phylum Chordata; class Mammalia; order Chiroptera; family Vespertilionidae; genus Corynorhinus; species Corynorhinus townsendii. Next base: position 137,755,647 of record JAPDVU010000003.1, on the reverse strand, counting down.
CTGAATCGGGATGGGAGAATCCAAGGCAGGTCAGCAGTGAGGAGGTGCTGTAAGGTTGGCTGCCGGCCCCACCTCCTGATCAGGCTGCTTTGCTGGCTACAGTAGATGTCATAGAGATCAGCCCGATCAGAGATATCAGAATTCTCAACCCCACGGACTCAGGGCTGCCAGGAAGGGTCCATGCTCTGTGCACCTTGCTCTTGATTGGGATGGGAGAGTCCAATCAGGGGTAGACTGGCAGCGGGGAGGGGCTGCGAGGTTGGCTGCTGGCCCCAACCCCTGATCAGCCAGTTTGCTGGCTACAGTGGGAGTCATAGCAACCAGCCCAATCAGGGGCGTCTTCTACAGGCTTCTGTCTCTGCTGGCTCTGGCCCCTGGAGCCCAGTGCCGCGGCCATGGGGCTGGGGTCTAAACCACCTGTGGGCCTGTGTTTCCGCTAGCTCTGGTCCCCAGAGCCCAGTGCCATGGCTGTGGGGCTGGGCTGGGGCTGGAGTCTGGACCCCCTGCGGGGTTGTGTCTCTGCTGGCTCTGGCCCCTGGAGCCCAGCGTTGCAGCCATAGGCCTGGGGCTGGGGTCCGGACCCCCTATGAGCCTGTGTCTCTGCTGGTTCTGGCTCCCAGAGCCCAGCGCCATGGCCACGGGTCTGGGGCTGGGGTCCAGATCCCCCTGTGGGGTTGTTCTCTCCAGCTCTTGGCCACACCTGTGTGTTGTTCTCTCAGGCTCGGGGTGGCGCCCAGCCCCTCCTCCTGAGCTGGACATGACCGTTATGGCATCCTGACCTAATTTGCATATTACTTATACACACACACACACACACACACACACACACACACACACACACACACATATACATACACACATTTTCTTTTATATATACTTTTAATATATATTTAATTATTATTATTTTTTAAATTATTATTATTTATTATTATATTGAGTATTTTGTGTTTTACTTTCTTCTTATACACTCTTTCTCTTTCTACCTCCACTATACTGAATGGTGGCCATTCCCGCATTTATGCAATTCCTTTACCTTACCTTCTGGAAATAATCTATCTCTTTAGATTCAGCTTCCCTCCTTTTTTTTCCTGGGTCTTTGTTGTTTGCATTTTTATATAGTTGGTTTGGTGGTTTTGTGGAGTTTTCTCCCAATATATGTATATTTTTCCCTTCTTTTCTCTTCTTTTTCTTTTCTCTCTTACCTTTTCTCTTTTTTCAATATTATTTTTGCACTCTTTTCTCTCCCCAGATTCTCTTTTCTGTGGTGGTCACCCTTATTTGTGGTTATTGGTGTTATGGATACATTGATGTTTTGTTCCCTCTGTGTCATGACTCGTCAAGTTGTATTTTGTGCCTTTTGGTCAACATGGTCGAAAGTGAGCCACATAAGCAGCCACCCTGAGAGAAGCAAAAATGGGAGACAAAGAAACAGCCCCCATATGAAAGAAAAGGAGGAATCACTGGTAAAAGAAGTAAACAAAATGGAGGCAAGCAATTTGTCAGAGAAATAATCCAGAGCAATGGTCATAAGGATGCTGAAAAGGATGGAAGACAAATTCAATAACATGTGTAAGAATCAAGAGTAAAAGAAGAAGAACCAAGTAGAAATGAAGAATGACATAGTTGCATTAAGAATACAATAGAAAGCATCAACAGTAGACTAGAAGAAGCTGAGGACCTAATCAGCAATCTAGAAGACAAGGTAGGAAAAAACACCCAAGTAGAGCAGCAACTGGAAAAAAACTTAAAAACCAGGAGGAAAGCCTAAGGAAGCTTTGGGACAACATGTAAGGAAACAACATCTACATGATGGGGGTGACAGAATGGGAGGAAAATGAGCAAGGGATAGAAAACCTGTTTGAAGAAATAATGACAGAAAACTTCCCTGATACTGGGAAGAAAAAACTCACACAAATCCAAGAAGCTCACAGAGTCCCAAACAAGATGAACCTCAAAATACCAACACCAATAGAAATCATAATTAAATTGACAAACACTAATGACAAAGTAAGAATCTTAAAGGCTCCAGAGAGAGAGAGAAAGTTACCTCCAAGGGATCTCCCATTAGACTATCAACTGATTTTTCAACAGAAACACATCAGACCAGAAGGGAATGGAATAAAATATACAAAGTGATGCAAATCAAGGGACTGAATCCAAGAATACTGTACCCAGCAAGACTAACATTCAAAATTGAAGGTGAAATCAGGAGCTTCACATACAAAAAAGGGTTAAGGAAGTTTATTACCACCAAACCAGCAATGCAAGATGTGGGGAAGCACAGGACTTGGTTGGAATGTCTATAAGGAGGATTCTCCAAAAGGTCAGGGGCCTCTGAGCAGATCTTGCCAAAGACGTCAGCCCCTACCTTGACTTTTCCAAACAAGTCCAATCCCCGGGGTGTATTGCTAGAATCTCAATGTTTAGTCTTTAATGACCCAACCTTGTACAAGCATATGCTTTCTCAAGGATACTTACTCTGCTAATTGTATCTGGAGCTTAATTTTAGTTCAAGCTTTGTTATGACAATGAAAACCTAAGGAGGCAAGTGAACAGAGCTACTTGGTGTTGATAGCCAAGTAGTGCCTTAGCCCTCTCTTATAAAAACGTGTGTTAGAGTAATCATTCATCCATTGTTCAGGGTCTGCCAGTCAGTCCCGGCAACAAGAAATGCTAACAGGACTGCTGTAAAAAGAAGAAATAGGAAGGGAAGAAGGAACACAGGCATAAAGAATAAAAATGATGACAAACAAGTACCTATCAATAATAACCTTAAATATAAATTGATTAAATGCTCCATTCAAAAGAAATTGAGTGCTTGAATGGATAAGAAAACATGACCCATATATATACTGTCTACAAGAGACCCACCTCAGAACAAAGAACTCACACAGACTGATAGTGAAGGGATGGAAAAAAACTTCAGGCTAATATAAATGAAAAAAAAAAAAAGCCGGGATAGCAATACTTATATCTCACAAATTAGACCTCAAATTGAAGGCCATAACAAGATATAAGGAAGACCATTTCATAATACTAAAAGGAGCAATTCAACAAGAGCATATATAACTCTGGTAAACATATATGCCCTCAATACAGGAGCACCCAAATACATAAAAAAAAAAAAAAAAAAAAAAAAAACTTACGGAAGATATCAAGGGAGTGATAGACAGCAATACAGTCATAGTAGGGGACTTTAATACCCCATTGACACCACTGGATAAATCCTCTAAACAAAAAAATCAGCAAAGAAACATCAATCCTAAATGACTCACTAGGTCATATGTACTAAATTGTAATCTTCAGAACATTTCACCCCAAAGTACATAACATACATTCTTCTCAAGTGCACATGGGACAGTTTCAAATATAGACCACATATTAGGACACAGGTAAAGTCTCTTCAAACTCAAGAAGATAGAAATCATATCAAGCATCTTCTCAGATCACAATCACATAAAATTAGAAATCAACTAAATAAAAACAATAAAATTATCAAACACTTGGAGGCTAAATAGCATGCTATTAAACAATGATTGGGTTATCAAAGAGATCAAAGAAGAAATAAAAAGCATCCTGGTAACAAATGACAATGAAAACAAAATAATCCAAAATCTATGGGACACAAAGAAAACAGTCTTGAGAGGGAAGTTCATAGCTCTACAGGCCTAGGAAAAAATGGTAATAAATTATCTATCTCTACAACTCAAAGAATTATAAAGAGAGCAACAAGAAAGGTCCAGAGTAAGTAGAATGAAAGAAATAATAAAGATCAGAGCAAAAATAAATGACATAGAGACAAAAACAGCAACAATAAAAAACAACCTACAAAACTACAGAAGATCAATAAAACCTTATCCTTGAAAGGATAAAAAAAATTGATGAACCTCTAGCCAGGATCACAAAGAAGAAAAGAGAGAGGACCCAAATAAACAAAATCAGAAATGAAAGAGCTGAAGTAACAACTGATCCCACAGAAATACAAAGGATTATGAAAAAATACTATGAACAACTCTATTCCAACAAACTGGACAACTTAGACAAAATGGACATATTCTTAGAAAAATAAAAGCTTCTAACACTCAATCAGGAAGAATTAAAAAACCTGAATAAGCTGATAACTACTGAAGAAATTGAAGCAGTAATAAAAAATCTTCTAGCAAACAAAAGCCCTGGTCTGGATGGCTTTATAGAGGCGTTCTACCAAGCATTTAAAGAAGAACTAAAATCTATTCTCCTCATACTATTCCAAAAAATTCAAGCGGGAAACACTTCCAAGCTCTTTCTATGAAGCCAGCATTACCCTAATTCCAAAACCAGATAAAGACACCACAAAGAAAGAGAACTACAGGCCAATATCCTTGATGAACACAGATGCTAAAATCCTCAACAAAATTCTAGCAAATCGGATCCAGCATTACATTAGAAAGATCATACACCATGACCAAGTGGAAATTATTCCGGTGATTCAAGGATGGTACAATATCCACAAATCAATAAATGTGATAACATCACATAAACAAATTGAGAGACAAAAATAACATAATCATATCAATCGATGCAGAAAAAGCATTTGACAAAATCCAGCACCCTTTCTTGATAAAAGCTCTCAGCAAAGTGGGAATAGAAGGTTCATACCTCAACATAATAAAAGCCTTATATGACAAACCTACAGGAAACATCATACTCAATGGGCAAAAACTAAATCTATTTCTCCTAAGAACAAAAACCAGACTGGGATGCCCACTCTCACCATTCCTGTTCAACATAGTACTGGAATGCTAGACATAGCTCTGAGACAAGAAGAGGAAATAAAAGGCATCCAAATTGGAAAAGAAGAGGTAAAGCTGTCCTTATTCGCAGATGACATGATACTGTACATAGAAAACCTCAAACTCTCCATCAAAAAACTACTAGACTTAATAAATGAATTCGGCAATATAGCAGGAAACAAAATTAACACCCAGAAGTCTATGGTTTTTTTATAAGTCAATAATGAACTCACAGAAAGAGAAACCAAAAAAATAATCCCATTTACCATTGCATTACAAAAATTAAGATACCTAGGAATTAAATTAAGGAGGTAAAAGGCCTATACTCGAAACTACAGGACACTGAAAAAAGATGTAGAGTAAGACATAAACATATCATGCTCATGGATTGGTAGAATCAACATCATTAAAATGTCCATACTACCCAAAGCAATCTATAGATTCAAGGCTAACCCCATTAAAATACCAAGGGCATATTTCACAGACCTAGAACAAACTCTCCAAAAATTCATCTGGAATAAAACAAGATCCTGAATAGCTGCAGCAATCCTGAGAAAGAAGAACAAAGTTGGAGGAATAAAACTATATTAAAAAGCCACAGTTCTCGCCCTACCCTGTCTGGCTCAGTGGATAGAGCATCAGCCTGCGGACAGAAGGGTCCCAGGTTCGATTCCAGTCAAGGGCACATGCCTGGGTTGTGGGCTTGATCCCCAGTGGGGTCGTGCAGGAGGCAGCCAATCAATGATTCTCTTTCATCATTGATGTTTATGTCTCTCTCTCCCTCTTCCTTCCTCTCTGAAATCAATAAAAATATATTAAAAAAAAAAGCCACAGTTTTCAAAACTGCCTGGTACTGGAACAAGAACAGATATATAGACCAATGGAACAGAACAAAGAACCCAGAAATAGACCTAAGTTATTATAGTCAGTTAATATTTAACAAAGGAGGCAAGGGCATACAATGGAGTCAATACAGGCTCTTCAATAACTTTTGCTGGGAAATTTGGTCAGATACATGCAAAAAATGATGAAACTAAATCAGCAACTCACACCATACACAAAAACAAACTCAAAATGGTTAAAGGAATTAAATGTAAGACGGGAAACCATAAAAATCTTAGAAGACTCCATAGGCAGCAAACTATTAGACATATGTCGTAGCCATATCTTTACTGATACAGCTCCTAGGGCAATGGAAACTAAGGAGAAAATAAACAAATGGGACTAACTCACATTAAAAAGCTTCTGCACAGCAAAAGAAACCATCAACAAAACAACAAGAAAGTCCACTGCATGGGAGCATATATTTGCCAATGCTATCTCAGATAAGGGTTTAATCTCCAAAATTTAGAGGGAACTCATACAACTTAAAAGGAAGATAAACAATCCAATTAAAAAATGGGCAAAGGACCTAAGTAGACACTTTTTGAAAGAGGACATACAGAAAGCCAAGAGATATATGAAAACATACATGCTCAAAGTCAATAATCACCCAAGAAATGCAAAGCAAAACAACAGTGAGGTACCATATCACACCTGTCAGAATGGCTATCATCAACAAATCAACAAACAAGAGCTAGTGAGGATGTGGTGAAAAAGGAACTTGTGCACTGCTGGTGGGAATGCAGACTGGTGCAGCCACTGTGGAGAACAGTATGGAGTTGCCTCAAAAATTTAAAAATGGAACTGCTGATTCACCCAGTAATCCTACTTCTAGGACTATATCCCAAGAAACCAGAAGCACTAATCAGAAAGGATATATGCACTCTTATATTCATAGCAGCTCAATTTACAATAGCTAAGATTTGGAAACAGCCTAAGTGCCCATCAGCAGATGAGTGGAGTAGAAAACTGTGGTACATGTACACAATGGAATATTATCTATAATAATCAAAGGGTAATATGCTAATTAGACTGGACATCATCCAGATGTTATTCCAGATGTTCTTCCTGATGAAGGGCCGGAGGGAAGCCAGCCCAGGTCCCAGATGCCTGCTGGTGGCCAGAGGAGGGAAGCCCAGTTCCGGCTGCCGGAGGGAAGGAAGGCCTACTCTTGCACAAATTTTCATGCATCGGGCCTGTAGTGCAGCTATAAAAAAAAAAAGAAACTTTGACCATTAGCACAGCATGGATGGAACTGAAAAGCATTATACTAAGTGAAAAAAGCCAGTCATAGAGAGGTAAATATCACAGGATTTCACTCATATGTGGGATATAATGATCAACATAAACTGATGAAAAAAATGGATCCAGATACAAGATAGCACTGAACAGACAAGTCCTACCTTAGAGAGAAGGGACAGGAGGGTGGGTATGGTTAGAGATCAACCAAAGGACTTGTATGCATGCATATTAGCATAATAAATGGACACAGACACTGGGCCCATGGGGGCTTGTCCTCGGGGGTGGAAGTGGCTGGGTGGGGTCAATCAGGGAAAAAAGAGACATATGTAATACTTTAAACAATAAAGAAGTTATTAAATCAAGGCTATAAATAGTGCATCTGCTGTTTTCTAGGTATTCAACTTAAATTTTTTAAAAAAAGTAAAGTTTAAGTGATTAGAAATCACCATTGTTCCTCTGTTATTCAAGGAAATGTGGACACAGAAGTATGTGATGTATGCAATATAGTTTTGGTACTCTATATTGGAGAAAATATATGTGGTTATTGTAAGAAAGCAATAATAATAAAATATAAATAAAAGAACATTTGAAAATTCCTTAGATGATAAATTATATTCCAAAAACACATCCTAGAAGCTTATAGAAGTTAAAAACAATAATAAATTGCTTTTCATTTTCATTGATTTGTTGCCATGGCAACTTTTTGAAATGAGGAGCCAGCATAATCAGTGATTTAAATCTGAGAGTTTGTCATCCAAATGAGTGATGAGTGTTCACTGTACAGAAATGAGGGACCCCATTTTCATTTTCTATACATGCTACTCATTATGGTTTGACATTTATTTTGTTAGCTGATTTTTTTGTTCATACAAATTTACAAATGCATTATAAATCCAGCTCTTTGTAATATTCAAGAGGTAGTGTTCATCTAGCACAGTGGTTCTCAACCTTTCTAATGCTGTGACCCTTTAATATAGTTCCTAATGTTGTGACCCCAACCATAAAATTATCTTCATTGCTACTTCATAACTGTAATTTTGCTACTGTTATGAATCGCAACCCACAGGTTGAGAACCGCTGCTGTAGAGCCTAAGACCATCAGAAAATACAGATATTTACATTACGATTCATTAACAGTAGCAAAGTTACAGTTATGAAGTATCAATGAAAGTAATTTTATTGTTGGGGGTCACCACAACATGAGGAACTATATTAAAGGGTTGCGGCATTAGAAAGGTTGAGAACCACTGATAGCACAACTGGTAAGACAAGCGGACAATGCCAGCAATGCAGAATGGAGAATATTTGTCATAGGAATTGAATGAACTCTAGAAGTGACATCTTAGTGACATTTTCACTATTGCTGTGATTGCAACTTTTACATTGAGGCCTTGCTCAATTGCTCAGTTATAGAAAGGGCCAGAGAGATCATGCTGATCTCTAACAGTAAAAGAAAAACAATGGACCAACTATTTTGTAACACCTCTCCCCAATTGTCCTAAAACATAGTATTGCTGAATGTGACAGGCTCTAGGCTCTGTTTCATGGAACATGGTGTAGAAGAGTAGAGAATTGAAATCCTTGCTTACATTTTTCATTTAAAAAAAGTCTACATTGTGAAGCCTACATATCATTAGAGATTGGAGACATTATATAGCTCATTACAGTTGGTGCAAGGTACTGTCTAGGGACTCATTGCCCAGTGGGAACTCTTAGTACCAGAATCCTTGGCAGGAATTTTTCTGTAGGTTAAGTATTTCTGTTAAAAATGCTCTGAACCATGCATAGATGTTTAATGAGAACCCTCTTTTAGAGGTGTCATGAAGTGGATCATAGAAGTGCACTAGACTAAGAACCTGAAGAACATAGGTGTAATTTTGGCAATGCCATTAAACCATTCATGTAATCTTAGCTTGGCCTCAATTTTCTCTTCTGAAAAATTAGGACTTCGGACTAAACTAACATTAAGTTTTTTTCCTCTAAAATCAGATGATTCTTTTGACTAACTGGAAACAGGAAGTTATTTATAAACCCCAAATTAATTTGAATTTCCAACAGCAAAGTAATTCTAAATGCCTTATTGATTTTACTCTCTGGCCTTTTTTTTTTTTTTTTTTTTTGCAGACTAACTTAACATAGAATGAAGTTTGCATCCCCTCAAAATGTATACGTTAAAACCTGAAGCCTAATGCACTGATATTGGAAGATGGGGATTTTGGAAAATGATTGGGTCATGAGGTTGTAGCCCTTTGTGGATGGCATTTGAAGCTATTGTGAGTATCTTTGTCTTATTTTTAGTTTTATTGAGGAACACTTTAGATGTTTGTCAATTAATGTTTTCTGATGATTTTTAATGAAATCTCTTTATTATTTTAGAAATTTAGTACTAAAATATGTGAACCACAGTTTAGGCATCTTCTCTTCAGAGAAAAAAGGAAAAAAAAAAACACCCTAAAAGTTGCAAATTATGTTTCAGTACACAATTCTCAAACAGAAAGCCTCACATAAGTAGCAAACTCTTTCAAATGATACAAAATATATTTAAACTCATGTCTTTTATTTTGAGTATGAGGAACTGTGAAAAAATTCATGAAATATTCTTTCTTATTTTATTGCATTTTCATTCAAAAAAGTATACTCTAGCATCTCTGTATTTTCAATACATTTTTGAATATATTCACTAATATATTCACTAATCATTATTATATCTCACACACAATATCCTTGTTTAATTTTTTACTTGAGGGGAGCAGATCTTCAATAGTTGTCACAGAGAAGTCTCCTGAGTGATGTCCTTTGATTTCTTGAGTGTCATGTTGTGCTGACTCATAGCTCACAAATATAAATAATTTTATAGTGTATTCCTGTCAAATGTCTGTAAATATACTTCACTTTTTGTTAGATTTCAATATTTGTATGAGAATTCTATAGCAGATTTCCCTCTCCCCCCAGAAGATAAGGTATATTTCAAGGCTAAGTTCTTAATGCTCTTAGAAATCTTTAAACAACACAATTTAATGTCTTTCCTAAACCCCAAAGTCACAAATGTGTTTTGATTCTTCTTCCAGGTCCAAGGGGACAAGAGAAGAAATAATTAGCATATGCTTGGGCTGCCTTTTTAAATCCTTTCTAAATTACATTTTTCTGATTTCCAGTAACCACAAATTACTATTTAACTTACCATTGGAGAACAAAAATTTCTAGGAGAATAATTCAGTCCAGTTATTGCAATGACTTATCTAAAAAATTAAAAATATACCCTCCTCCTTTTCTTTTCCCCATAAAACATGACATAAAGTACCAAGCTCAACAAATAATAAAAGTATTTAAAAAAAAACCAAAAAGATTGTTATATATTTTTTTTGGTTTGTAAATAAGAACATTTTATTAGAAAAAGAAAGAAAATGTTGCTGTAGATTTTTTAAAAAGATATTAAGTCTGAAGGAAAGAACAAAAGCAATAGCCTTAAATAAAAGCTACTTCTTATGAATTGAGTAAATGAGGCAGAAACACAAAACCTTGATGAATAATTGCTGAAATTTCTTAAAATGAATACAGTGATGGGCAGTTAACCATTTTTGTCGACTGGTTCCAAATATTAACATTACTATGAGATTACTCAGGATATTTTGTTTTATATGAAGCACTAATGCACTTTGATATCACTAGCCAAATGCAAAAGAAAGCAGGGCATAAAATGGCTAATCAGGCAGGAGAAATTTAAGTGTAAATGACAGTATATAGAGCCTAGTAGATCTTGTCTTGAAATGGCTGAAAGTCTTAGGCAAATAATAAATATTAAACTCAAAGAAATAAAGAGAGCTTGAAACTCATAGCTTTACAATTCCTCTTATTTTATGATTCCACTGGAAAGTGACAAATATAGAAATACAGAAAAAAAAGTGATGTTCCTTGACACAAGAGTATGTTTCTGTGTATAACATAACCTGGTGGAGAGCCCTTGAAGTGTATATTATCTCTTTGCTACCACAGAAGTTTCACATAACCTGCAAGTTCCTACCGCTGGCATTCACCAGACACACAAAGACATTATGAGAGGGAAGCTATCCTTCCCCTTATCTAATAACAGCTCCCTAGAGAGAATCCCACAGTCATGCTCACTAGTATCACTGGATAAACTAATCATTATCTTTCCTTTCCTTTTTAACTCCATTTTCTACAGCAAAAATAAGTATAGTTACTCTTGTTGCCCTACAATAACACTTGACCCTTATCTCATCTCATACATGATATGATGGAAATACATAAATGAAAGGGAACTTTGTGTGTTTTTTTTCATTGAAGATCATAATTCTCTTAAATAACTATATAACCACCTCATGTTCACATAAAAAAAGTGATCATAGGTTACAAGAAACAACTTAAAAATACCTTTTGATGTGCAAATGTCATGCTACTGCACACTCCATTGTCAACATCTAATAATACTCAAATAGCTTAGAAATAGAATAGCTAAAAGATGGATGGAGATAAGTTATCATTACCTTATTCTGTTATATTAAAACTGAGGCAGCCCGACTGGTATAACTCAGTGGTTGAGCTTTGACTTATGAACCAGGAAGTCACTGTTCTATTTCCAGTCAGGGCACATGAGGGCTCAATCCTCACTAGGGATCATGCAGGAGGTAGCTGATCAATGATTCTCATCATTGATGTTTCTCTCTCTCTCCCTTTCCCTTCCTCTCTGAAATCAATACACGTATATTAAAAACAACAACAACAACAAAAAAAAAACACACAAACCTAAGGCCTAGAGAGTTTATGTGCTTTAATTTTACAAGACCAGCGTAATAGTTAATGATGAAAATACTTAAAATATATGTTATCAACATTGGGATTTGTATATGTAGAATATGTGCACCCTAGAAAAATATTAGCACTAATTCATACAGATTCAATTTAACTAAGTTCTCTATTAACTAAATTTTTCATTATTTTTGAGTTCCTAGTGTACTTCACTTCTACCATTTTCTTCAAGTTTCTAGACCCATCTTCTCTTTACCATGATATTTAATTTAACTGAATCTTAAGTGCCTGTAGTATGTAGATATTCAAAGAACTATAATAAAAACACACCATCTAAAAGACATATGATTGCTCCTTAACATATATACTATCCCTCCTATCCCTCTCAACCCAAACAAAATTTTGTGTCTACCCATGCTCTCATCCTATCTAATAAAAGAGCAATATGCAAATTAACTGTCACTCTGCTACACCCACAAGCCACGTCCACCAGCCAATCAGGAACGAGTATGCAAATTAACCCAACCAAGAGGCTGCGGCCACAGAGTGAGCAGGAGGCTTGGGTTTCCACAGCAATGGAGGAAGCCAAGCTTTTGGCCTGCCCTGGCCGGCCCAGGCCTCCACTCCAGGCTACAAAGTTTCAATTATAGAAGATAAATAAATCCCAACAAAAATGGTAGCAGCCATGGAGCTGGAGAGAGCAGGAGGCTTGAGTTGCCCCTGGCGATGGAGGAAGCAAAGCTTCTGCAACCTTGGCCTGCTTTGGCCTGCACTCAAGGCTACAACGTTTCAATTATAGAAGATAAATAAATCCCAGGTACCAGGGCCTCCTTGTGGGTAGCCAGGAGGCGTGGCTGGCCTGCAAACCACCATAGACCCCTCGCCCAGGCCACCTGACACCCCAAGGGAACCCCCACCCTGATCCAGGACACCCTTCAAGGCAGACCAGATGACCTCCACCAGTGCACCAGGCCTCTATCTTATCCAATAAAAGAGTAATATGCAAATTGACCATCACTCCAATACACAAGATGGCTGCCACAAGATGGCCAGCAGGGAAAGGCAGTTGGGAAGGACCAGGCCTGCAAGGGAGGGAAGTTGGGGGTGATCAAGCCTGCAGGGGAGGGCAGTTAGGGGTGACCAGGCCAGCAGAGGAGGGAAGTTGGCGGCGACTGGGCCTGCAGGGGAGGGCAGTTAGGGGCAATAAGGCTGGCAGGGGAGCAGTGAAGCATCAATCAGGCTGGCAGGGGAGTGATTAAGGTGTGATCAGGCTGGCAGGCAGAAGCGGTTAGGGGCAATCAGGAAGGCAGGCAGGCAAGCAGTTGGGAGCCAGGAGTCCTGGATTGTGAGAGGGATGTCCAACTGCCCGTTTAGGCCCGATCCTACCGGTATTGGGCCTAAATGGGCACTCAGACATCCCTTGAGGGGTCCCAGATTGGAGAGGGTGCAGGCTGGGCTGAGGAACACCGCCCCCCCCCTCGCCCCCATGCACAAATTTCATGCACCAGGCCTCTAGCCCTATATAATAAAGTATAGCATGCAAATTGTCCCCTTGACCAGGAGTTGTCCGGGAGTTTGATCAGGGGGTGGGGCCAGCTGGGGGAAGGGAGGGAGTACCCAGCTGGCTGTTGGCAACCAATAGAGACTCTAACCAGTGCACTGGGCCTCTAGTCTAATATATAATGTCAGGAAAAAAATATAGATATCTTTCTTTAAAAGCTAACCCTAAGCATTCTTGGGCTTTCCTTCAAAACTTCACTTTTCCTACTATTAAATCTCTTCTTTAATTTCTTGTCAGTATGTCTCTTTCTACTTGCTCCTGACAGCACAGCATAACTAAATTTCTCATGTTCATAAGTCTTCCTTTGACTTTCTTGATTCTTCATAAGTAGCACTTTCTCTCTTCACCCAGCACTCCACTTAATCCTTTGAAAACATGTTGCCACAATCCTCTTTCCTCTGTGACTGACTCTAGACTTTTCCGAAAACAATACTTTCTCAATACCCATTCTTTGTATCTCGCTAATGCAGTGATCAACAAACTGTGGCTCGTGAGCCACATGCGGCTCTTTGGCCCCTTGAGTTTTTAGCAAAGGCCAGCTTAGGAGTACCCTAATTAAGTTAATAACAATGTACCTACCTATATAGTTTAAGTTTAAAAAATTTGGTTCTCAAAAGAAATTTCAATCATTGTACTGTTGATATTTGGCTCTGTTGACTAATGAGTTTGCCGACCACTGCTCTAATGCATTTGTTAGAGCTGACTGCATAGAAAACACTAAGATCTATTTAAAATTCTTATTACTCCTCATGAATTGTTTATTTAGAATTTATAAAATCACTTTGCTATATACTTTGAATTATGCACAACTTATAAGAGCTAGAGAATTAGTGTGTGGGGAATACCCAATAAGTGGCATTGCACAGAGTATATTGTAAATGATTCTTAGTTAAGGCACTTTATTGAGCACACATTTCTGGTAACATTGGATGCAACTGAATACCTTTACCTCCTAAATTTATTCCTCTAAAAATTCAGAATGATACTCTTTTCTTGATACTCCAATTATATTATTACCCTATTCTAATTTATTTTGCTAACTTCTCTCCATCCTCACCACTTTATTTTTTGGCTTGTAAAAGCTTCTAGAGATTGTTTTCTCCTGCTCTACTTCTGCTGTGATACCATCTATATGCTGCATGAACTAGCATCTAAATGTCAATGGTTTCTATATCACTGTCAGGTATCCATATCTCTAGCATGATCTCACATAAGATTTTTGCAACTCTATTAAGACATCCTACATTATATCCCAAAGTGGACCTGATCCTGTCTAAAAATCACAAATGTGACATGTTGTTCCAGGCTTATTGCTATTAACTTCCCATATTCAGGCTCCCATATTTATTACCTGAAAAAAATGTGACATTTTTATTTAAATATAGCTATAAATATGCTGATAGGTTATCCATTCACATGATGCAAAATTCAAAAGGCATATTGGAAAAAAATTTCCTTTCATTAGTCTCTCCTAGCTACCCAATTTCTCTCTAAAATGCAAGCACTCTTATTTCTAAAATTGTTTTATGCTTATAGTAGCAAATAAGTACTCATTATTTTTTCTTTGCTTTTATTTTAACAAATAAGTAGTATGCTATATACATTCTTATTCCATTTTTCTTTCACTAAGTGCATCCTGGAGTTTGTCTTATCAATCCACAAAGGAATTTCTTCATGTTTTTTAAATGCATATAATTTCACTAGAGGCCCGATGCATGAAATTTGTGCAAGGGGCTCGGCCCTCACAGCCCCGGCTGCCTAGGCCCTTGCAGTCCCAGCTTCGTCCAGAAGGTCATCAGGATCGTCGTCTGGAAGTTCGTCCAGATGGTCGTTCAGCTGTTAGACTTAATTAGCATATTAGCTCTTTATTATATAAGGTTATATGCATGCACCACATTTTATTTAACTATTAACCTGCCGATGAACACTTAGGTGAGGTTTATTACTATTATAATGTTGTGACAAATAATCTTTCACATATTATTCCTGTAAATATATATTACAGGCATATTCTTATAGTAGAATTGGATCAAAGAATATGTGCAGGTGAAATTTGTGTAAAACACATCAATTTATCCTCCCTAGAAATTTTTCCATTCCAAAATCACATCAGCAATGATTGAAAATACCTGTTTCTTCACATTCTCATGGATATAACAAGAGAGCACACTTTTGATCTCTGATAATCTAAGTTACAAACTATTATTGCAGAGTGGTTTTAAAATTATTTTATAGTAACTTTCCAATTGATGTCTTCACTCTCTCTCTCTCTTGCAAGTCTTCTTAAACATTTCTGATTCTACTCCATTGCTTACACATATATGTAAGTCCAAACCGGCACATAAAGCCCTTCCAAATTTGGCCCTAGTATTCCCTTCTAGTTTCATAGCTTGTGACGCCCCCCAGCACCAGGCTTCTCCAAAACCACCATGCCTTTTCATAAGTTTCTAAATTTATGTTTCAGCTTCTCTTTCCATGAAGTGTCCTTGTCAATTCATCTTATTTATCTGGGAAATATCTACTTGTGCTTTCTGAACACTATGTTACCACCTTAAATGTAATTTTCTTGAATTCCTTAGAAGAAGTCAGTTTATATTTTTCTCATTCTTTAGTATGCTGTGAATTTCACATTTCTTGCATACTCAAAAAATTATCATTTTACTTTTATGTTTAACTCATAGTGAAGTTTTATTTGTGTTCAACAAATGTAATTTCAAATTGCAGTGTAAATGAGGTAGTACCTACTTTTAAAAAGTTGTGTGAAAATTTTCAATGAAAAAATGAGAAAGGGAAAAACGTCATTTGTTGGTGTAGGTGAAAGGTCACATCCAAAAATAATGTGTGAATGAACAAATTAAGTGGTCAATATAATATGGAAAATATAAGAAAGAAAAAATAAAATTATAAAACTATACTGGTGAGAGAATATTGAATATTAGCCAACAAAAAGAACTATGATATCAGTATAGTGTTTTTTGTTCCAAGAAATTGACAAATATCAGTACATAAATTACCTTTAAATGCTATCAATTGGATGGAAGGAAAGTTAGTATGCAGGATAATTTTTTTTCAGTCAAAACTAAATAAATGTGACTATGACTGTGCTGTATCTCTTTACATACCAAGTATATGTGATAGTATAGGTAAATGTGAATATGTATTCACACAGATAAGTATGTGTTATGTACTGCTAAAAATTTTAAATGCTATTTTTAAAAGTAAGAAAAGTATATTATTTTTTAAACTAAGCTAATCACTTAATGCATTGGTAGTTATTCCAATCTTCTCCATTCCGTTTATTTAAAAAAAAATGAGATTGTTACAAAGCTACCTGCTTCGCTGAATTTTACAATAACATTTTCTTGACTATGATTATTTATAATGATCTGTCTTTCTCTTTTCTTTATTTTATATTTCTTTCTTTCTTTTCTGAGTATGGGACTTTGAAATTTGTTGTAATTTGTTTGGTAAAATACTATTCAGTTTGTTCCTGTGAATAATGACAGAGATTTGTTCTTATAGACTAACAGTTCACTGCCTCTGAATCCCTTTATGTTTCCTTGCATATTAAGCTGTAGATTAAGGATTAGAAAACCAACCCTTTCCCTTCACAGAGGCCAAAGAAACCCATGTCCTCTGCTCCCTGTCACAGCACTTACTCAACAAAAAATGTGGTGGAAAAGAATGTCAGCAACACCCAGTATCCATTCTCCCCCTTTTCCTAAATCTTAGAATTCCAATTTGGGAAGGAAGTGAAAATCTGCTCAGGTTCAAGAACAATACATTTTCTGGATTTGCATACCATACTAATAGAAATGACACATGTCGAATTTCTGACAAATGAGGTATAAGTGCAAGTTGTTGGGTACAGTTTTAAGAAAAGTTTTAAAAGATTTAATAGCTAGCACATGCTCTTTTATTAATAAAATAAATTTTCTGCTTGAGTTCCAGCAGAAATCTTAAGAACATAAGAACAAGTGTCTACTTTAAAGAGGTTTGAGGGAAACACAAGCCCTTTGTGTATGGACTCCAAGGGGTATTTAAGCTCACCTTAAAGTTTCCTCCGGTGTGGCTCTAAATATACATTTAAGTTAATTTTTGCATTCTACTTTTGATTTTGACAGAATGCTTTTTAAAACAATAATGTATAATGTTTACTTGGTTGTAAAGTCTTATATGTTATTCTAATCCTACAGAACTATTTTATTTCATTGACACCTATTTTTATAATTTTATATATAAGCAATTGCATTATTTAGGGATGGTCTTATTTTGTCCAGGGGTTATCTATATACAATACTTGTGTTTTATGACAAATTTACTTTTAGATTCTTCTTTGGGCAGGAGGGCGGGTTCATAAAAACATTATAAGGGGTTTGATGAAGATAGAATTGTAGTACCCCAGTTCCTCTATAGAGTGGATGCTTCTCACTAGATGCCAGTACCCACAGTCATGTCTATGAAACATTGGTTCCTCTGCCTGCCCAGGATCTTCATTTGTGGTTTTAGTATTCTTTGACTTGTCTTTACTTTTCTAAATTTTTTACTAGCTATCAGAATTATATATGCATGTGCCAGTCTCTGTAATACTAACCCATCAAATATTTCATTATCCCCAGTTGACAGATTAATCTTATAATTTCATAATTTAAATGGTTTTGCCATCAAATAAATCCTAATTCAAACAGTTCCTTACTATAAATAGTGTTGTAGCTTTTTTTAATCTGGATATTTAACTTATTTTTAAATTCTTTTTTAAATTAATTTTTTCTTTGCTTAATTTCTTCACCTTTCTCAGCCAGTACCCAATTCCCTCCCCTCTGACAGCTGTTAGTCTTTTCTCTGTGTCCATGAGTCTGTCTCCACTCTGTCTGTTCATTTATTTTGTTCATTAGATTCCACACAAAAGTTAAATCCTACTCCACTTGTCTTCTCTGACTGGCCTATTACCCAAGTCTTTATAGTCAATTAATGTTTGACAAAGGAGAACGAAAACATACAGTGGGGTAATGACAGTCTTTTCAGCCAAAGGTGTTGCAGAAATGGACAGATATGTGCAAAAAGTACTAGACCATCTTTTTACACCATACACAGGCATAAACTAAAAATGGGCTAAAGACTTAAATGTTAGACTCAAAACCATAAAAATCCTAGAAGAAAACATAGGTAGTAATATCTTTGACATTCCTTGTAGCAATATTTTGTTTCTAGTGTAGCACATCAGGCAAGTGAAACCAAATAAAAAATAAACAAATGGGACTATGTCAAACTAAAAAGTTTTCACACTGCAAAGGAAACCATCAACAAATGAAAAGACAACCCACTGAATAGGAAAACATATTTTCCTGTATACCTGAAAAGGACTTAATATTCAAATTCATCAGGAACTTATAACACTCAACACCAAAAAACAAATAATTCAGTTAAGAAATGGGCAAAGGACTAAATAGACACTTCTCCATAAAGGACACACAGATAGGCAATAGACATGAAAAGATGCTCAATGTTACTAATCATCAGAGAGATACAAACTGAAACCACAATGAGATATTACTTCACAACTGTCAGAATGGCTATCATCAATAAATCAACAAACAACAAGTGTTGGAGAGGATATGGAGAAAAAGGAACCCTTGTGACTACTGGTGGCAATGTGGATTGGTGCAGCCACTGTGGAAAGCAGTATGGAATTACTTCAAAAAGTTAAAAATGGCAGTGCCTTATGGCCCAGTGATTCCACTTCTGTGAATATGTCAGAAGCAGCCTGAAACACTAATTCAAAAGAATAGCCCTAACCGGTTTGGCTCAGTGGATAGAACATTGGCCTGTGGACTGAAGGGTCCCAGGTTCGATTCTGGTCAAGGGCATGTACCTTGGTTGTGGGCACATCCAGTAGGGAGTGTGCAGGAGGCAGCTGATCAATGTTTCTCTCTCATTGATGTTTCTAACTCTCTATCCCTCTCCCTTCCTCTCTGTAAAAAATCAATAATATATATATATATATATTTTTTTAAAATAAATCTTTATTGTTCAGATTATTACAGGTGTTCCTCTTTTTTTTCCCCCATAGCTCCCCTCCACCTGATTCCCCACCCCACCCCATGCCCTTACCCCCCGCCACTGTCTTCATCCATAGGGGTAAGATTTTTGTCCAATCTCTTCCCGCACCCCTCACACTTGCTTCCCCTGAGAATCATCAGTCCACTCCCTTTCTATGTCCCTGATTCTATTATATTCACCAGTCCATTCTGTTCTTCAGATTTTTTATTCACTTGATTTTTAGATTCACTTGTTGGTAGGTATGTATTTGATGTCCTTTTGTTGTTCACAATTTTTATCTTTACCTTTTCCTTCTTCTTCTTCTTCTTAAAGAATACCCTTCAGCATTTCATGTAATCCTGGTTTGGTGGCGATGAACTCCTTTAGCTTTTTCTTGTCTGTGAAGCTCTTTATCTGACCTTCAACTCTGAATGATGGCTTTGCTGGGTAGAGTAATCTTGGTTGTAGGTTCTTGCTGTTCATCACTTTGAATATTTCTTGCCACTCCCTTCTGGCCTGCATAGTTTCTGTTGAGAAATCAGCTGACAGTCGTATGGGTACTCCCTTGTAGGTAATTAACTGTTTTTCTCTTGCTGCTTTTAATATTCTCTCTTTGTCTTTTGCCCTTGGCATTTTAATTATGATGTGTCTTGGTGTGGTCCTCTTTGGATTCCTCTTGTATGGGGTTCTGTGCGCTTCCTGAACTTGTAAGTCTATTTCTTTCACCAGGTAGGGAAAGTTTTCTGTCATTATTTCTTCTAATAGGTTTTCAATATTTTGCTCTCTCCCTTCTTCTGGCACCCCAAAAGTTCGGATGTTGGTTCACTTAAAGTTGTCCCAGAGGCTCCTTACACTATCTTCATATTTTTGGATTCTTTTTTCTTTTTGTTTTTCTGGTTGGATGTTTTTTGTTTCCACATATTTCAGATCTTTGGTTTGATTCTTGGGGTACGTTGATCTACAGTTGAGTTTCTGTATATTCTTTATTTCAGACAGTGTATGCTTCATTTCTGACTGATCCTTTTTCATTTTTTTGGCATTCTCATTAAGCTCCTTGAAGGTCTCATCAAGTTTCTCAGTGGTTTTAAGGAGATTCTTGAGTAACCTTATAAATGTGGTTCTGAACTCTATGTCATCCAGTAGTTTGCTTTCCTCAGTTTCTTTCATTTGTGACATGTTTCTTTGTCTGCACATTTTGGCTGCTTCCCTGTGTTGATGGAGTAGCTTTGTGTGGTAGGTGATCTATAGGGGCCAGTAGCTCAGCCTCCTCAATTACATGAGGTGGATGCTCTTGGTACACCCCTTTGTGGGCTGAGTGCAAAGTCTTGGTGTAGTTAAGCCTTAATTGCCATTGGTACACTGGGAGGAATTGACCTCCAGGCCAATTAGCTGTGAGCACTCGCTGTGTCTATAATGGAAGAACTGCTGCGCTGAAGACACGCTTATGGGGCAGGACTTGTTTCAGTGGGGCTTTGGTGCTCACTGAGTCTGCCTCTTGAATGTGTCACTTATGGATGTGAGGGGTTGAAATCTGGTGTCTCACACTGACCACTAGGTACACTGGCTTCTGGATCTCCAATGGGGTGCAGTTCAGCTACTGTCTGAGGCCACCCAGCAGGAGCTACAGTGAGAGCTACAGTTCTCTCCTCTTTGCTTGGGGTTTGGAGGTTTTGGAGCTGTCTGACCCGGGCTGCAAGTTTGCTAGGTTGAGCTGCGATAGGGCAGGGCTTTCTTATGCAAAAGCCTCTTCTTGGAGCTTGGGTGGGTTTGTAGGTTGTGCAGGGCGGGGTCTCAGGGTGTCACTAGGCTAGGGCATGGCAAACAGCAATGGCTGCTAGTTAGCTGGCTCTGGGTCCCTGTAGGCAGCCCTGTGCCCCAGTGCCGTAAACAATTATTCCTGCGCGCAGCTCTGCAAGCAAGCCACCCTCACTGGCAGACAGTCCAGCTTCTCCCAGTAGGAGTTTGCATCCCCCGCGTCTCCCCAGAAACTGTATTTCAGAGTAATAGGGGGCTTGTCTCCCTTTGGGTTGAAAAAAGCAACGCCCGCCGCCAGCCCGGATCATGCGCCTCCGTACCTCAGCTTTTCAGTGCTTGTGCACGTCTCAATGCTCTTTTCTCTTTCCTTCTAGTTGTAGAACTTCCACTCAGCCAGCTTTCCCATGGTTCTGGGTAATAGACATTTTTTCTTTTAGTTGTATTTTTGAAATTGTTGCGGGAAGCAGCAGTTTAGGTGTTTACCTATGCTGCCATCTTGGATTCTCTCTCAATAAAATATATTTAAAAAAAGAAAAAAATATACACACACCTATGCTCATTGCAGCATTATTTACAATAGGCAAGATCTGGTAGAAGCTCAAGTGCCCATCAGTAGATGACTGAATAAAAAAGCTGTGGTACACAATGGAATACCACTCAGCCTCAGCCGTAGGGGAGGCGGGGTGGCAGGAGGAAGGAAACCTTATATTTTGTGACAGCATGTATAGACCTGTGGATATTTACTTTAAATGTTTATTTAAAAAGTCATTAATATGATGCAAATGTTAAAAAGAAGTAAAATATATGTCAGTTTTATAGAAAATAATTTAGGTTAAATTGGTTATTTACCAGAAAAGCTTCAATTGCTTTTCTTGAAAATAGCAATGTAATTGTTATTATTGCAGTATTGGATACTACAATATTGGATACACAAATAATATGTGTATTTTTACAGTTAGCCACATCTTTGTTACATCTTACTCTTTCTTTTTGTTTCTGTTCTTTTTGTTCACTTGTTTTGCTCTTTAGATTCCACATATGAGTGAAATTATATGGTATTTGTCTTTCTCTGTCTGACATTTCACCTGGCATAAAAAACAATAAAATCTTGCCATTTGTGACAACATGGATGGACCTGAGGCCATTATGCTAGAGGAAATAAGTCAGACAGAGAAAGACAAATACCATATAATTTCACTCCTATGTGGAATTTAACAAGTAAAAGAAATGAACAAACAAAACAGAAACAAACTCATAGATACAGAGAACAGCTTGATGGTCATCTGATCAGGGAATGGGTGAAAATCATGAAAGGAATTAAGAAGTATAAATTGTCAGTTAACAAAAATAGTCAGAGGGATGTAAAGTATAGCAAAGAGAATATAGTCAATAATCAATAACATTGTAATAACTATGGTGTCAGAGGGTGATCACTTCACAAGCTATATAAATGTATAGTCATTATGTTGTACACCTAAATGAATATAATATGGCATGTCAACTGCAATTAATAAACCAATCTGTAATAATAAAAGGGTAATATGCTAATTAGACCAGACGTCTTGTGGACGTCCTTCCTGACAAAGCCAGGGCTGGAGGGAAGCCAGTCGGGGTCCCAGGAGCCTGTGAGTGGCTTGAGGGAAGCCAGCTGGGGTCCCAGATGCCAGCGGGCAGCCAGAGGAGGGAAGCAACCTGGGTCCCAGGTGCTGGAGGGAAGCTGGTGCCGGCAGCCGGGGGAAGGCCTACTCTTGCATGAATTTTCGTGCATCGGGCCTCCAGTTCATAAATAAATGAATACAATTAACCTATTATTTTCATTATTAAGGATAATTTCATGAGAAGTTTTATTTAAACTAGTTTCTATAATAATGGAAAAGCTCAGGTATTATTCTATTACTAAAGAATTAGTCTCTACCTTGAATAGCTTGTATTATATGCGATTACTGCATCTTCCCCTGAAAAGACCTTTTTGCTTTTCATCCAATTAATGTTTCATTCCCAAGATAATTCTAATTAGAATTTTGGTAAAATAGAGGGCAGCGACCTGCCATTTGACACATACTAATGGAAAAAACACCTGCCCAAATTTCATTTAGTGTCAGTTAATAGGCTCTTTTTCTACACTTTTAAAAATGACTGTGTTTAGAAAATCATTTCCCAGGAGATGCATTTTTTGTTCTTGAGTAACAGTGTATGTGATACATAAACTGTAATTTATAATGGCTACTAAGAAATGAAAATATTTACAATAGAACAATTATACTATAATAAAAAATGTTAAAATTATTTTGTCACTTATTTGTCTTCCAGTGCCCCTTTTCATGGTCCTTCATCATTTCTCTCCTTTCCTACATTTTAATACTGGGACATGAATCTCATAATGTTGCATTTTTGAAGTAATTTATTATTTTGTTCCTTCCTTGCTATCAGTTTTGAACTTGTCCCAAATGATTTGAGCCCACGCTATGAGAAAAGCTTTGATGCGACTAGCTGGAAGTTCCCATTAAGTTGGAACCGTTGAGGAGTGTGTGATTGAGTGCCAATGGGATGGGCTCTGGCATTGCCATATATTGTCTCCATTTTGTGCGTTGTTTCATTTAGGCTTGCCTTGCCATCATACTGAGAGAATGGCCAGAAGGCAGAGATTATATATGAGATGCTTTTTGTACTCCCACTGTTTCTAGCACAGTTTTAGGTGACATATGAAGTACTCAATCCTCCTTCACTTCCTCTCTAGAGCTAATCCTCCTAGTACTTTTCCTAGTGTTTGAACATATGGAAATATAGATATTATAAAATAAAATTATATATACATTTATGCAATACACACATATGTGTGTGTGTGTGTATATATATATATATATATATATATATATATAGTTTTATAACTTTTTGCTGTTTTTAACCTTATGTAGTAATAAATGTAAATATAGACAAATTCTGGTTTTCACTATATTTCTGAAAAAATAAATGCAATAAAGTGACTTATAGAAGGAAAATAAAGGGAAAGAAAAAGATAATAAAATCTCATGAAATAAAAGGTACAATATAAGAAGCTGTGCTGGTAAAGAGACACTGGATTTAGCAATGTCATCTTGCTTTCTATTATTTATTTGCTTTTATTTTATTTATTTATTTATTTTCTAATTTTATTAGATTGATTAGGAGTTTTGAGGCACCATTTACTTTTACTTGAGTAATTTAGAATTTATAAAAATATTTTGTTTATTTTTCTGAGAGTTGCCATTAAATTATTATTATTTTAATTCTTTATTGTTTAAAGTATTACATATGTTACATATGTCTCCTTTTTTCCCCATTGGCCACCCCCACCTCCCAGCACACCCCACCACCGATCCCCTAGTGTCTGTGTCCATTGGTTATGCTTATATGCACACATACAAGTCCTTTGTTTGATCTTTTACCTTCCCTCCCTACCTCCGCCTTCCCTCTGAAGTTGAACAGTCTATTGGATGCTTCTCTGTCTCTGTCTCTATTTTTATTCATCAGTTATATGGTTCATTATATTCCACAAATGAGTGAGATCATGTGATACTTATCTATCTCCGACTGGCTTATTTTGTTTATGAAAATGTTCTCCAGGCCCATCCATGATGTTGCAAATTGTAAGAGTTCCTTTTTTTTTTTTTTTCAGCAGAGTAGTATTGCATTGAATAGATGCACTTAAACTTATAAAACTTTAGATAGATTTTTCATGAACTGTCAATGTTAATCTGTATATGGACAATTTCCACAGAAGACAAGAACCTCCCTGTAGCCTGCTCCCTATTGCTCCTTAATGCCTGCTACTCATTCCCATGTTGCAATCACCTATAACTTTTGTTAATTTTTATAATATAATGTCACTGAAATTGCTTTAACATATGCCAGTGATTCACTACTTTTACTGTTCCTCCCCACTATTCCTTTGTGGAATGTATATTATTTATAATCAATAAACTCAAATGTGATTTTCTTATAATTAGATTCATTTTTTTTATCTCAAGGCACCAATTCTAAGCAAAGTAAGAAATAATTCTATCACCTCCAGGCAAACTTTGTCAAACAAAATTTTGTTTTTGGGTTTTTTTCATTTTCTTCTTTTCTGATTTAAGTATTAATAAACAGGCCTAGCAGAATAGTTAGTGGAGGAGAGGGAGTGGGGAATAGAGATTACATACCTTTAAATATGTTGGCATATTCTATATAATAAAGATGTAATATGTAAATGGTCGTTATGCCGTGAAGCATAATGACCAGATCACGGATCAGCAGGAGGGTGGGGCAGCGAGCTACAAGCAGGCAGGGGAGAGCTACAAGAGGGGGCAGGGCAGCAAGCTCTGAGGGGGAGCAGGGGGAGCTACAGGAGGGCAAGGCAGTGGTGGAGAGCTACTGAGGGCGGCAGCCAGCTACTGGCGAGCTACTGGTGCATGGATTCATGCTCAGGGCTACTAGTAGAATTATAAGATAGTACCTAAAATTTTGTATTAAACTGAAAACTACTGAAAGAAAATTTTTGTTGTTAAAATAATGATAACTACTGAAATGGAAGTATGTTATTTTTTCATTCACTTGTCAACTGTAAAGTAGAAAGATACTGTATATTAATTTTTTTCTTTACTAAGATACGTATTTCTTCCTTCAGCAATTCATTAAAATGAGTATCTGCTACATTTATTATTACTTTGTAAGGCATGGTTGCTACCTTCAATATGCTTAGTCTTTAGTTAGTGAGATGATATAAGGCTCTGAAAAATTAATAAACAAGGGCTTAAGAATAGTTAAGAACACTAATGAGAAAAAACACAGATGAACATATATAACTTACTGTCACCCTGTTAATTTCACAGAGGGAGACTACTAGTAGAATTCAAAGAGGGCAAGTCCATCCACCCTTATAGAGAACTAGAGTTTCTATGCAATAAATTTGTGCAGGGGCCTTCGCCCTGGCACCCGCCCTCGCCGCTGCTGCCAGGGGCCTCTGCTGCCTCTGCCTCGGCCTCTGCCCACTGCGGTTTTGTCTGGAAGGAAGAACATTGGAAAGGATGTCTGGTCTAATTAGCATATTATGCTTTTATTATTATAGATAAGAGTGTTGGAAGCAAAATCTAAGCTGTACTTGAAATAAAACACTGGAGAACAGGATGTTTTTCTATGTGGATGAGTTGACATAGCAAATGTAAAGAGAGAGGAAATAGCTCAGAGACAGAACATTTTCATAATTTCCCTTATAAAATTATTTTTTTAAAGTAATACCATTCTAAATCTAGGTATAGCAAACTGTGTGTAGCTCTCCTTTGAGATATATGGTGTCAACTTGATTGCTCCAATCAAGATAAATCACAGTGTGTGCTTTAAAACCATCTTTTTAGGTAAAAAAAAAACTGCAGTACAATAAAAGCTGCATTTAGTTTGGGGTGGTGCTGGTGAGAGAGGGGTGTGACAGAGATGTGATTTAGTCTAAATTCTAGGGCAAATCAAAGGGACTCCTGCCACTCTACCAAATGACTAAACTTAATGAGAATGTGTGTGCATGCAGCTTCAAAGGCTTCAGGGACCTTTTAAGTTTGTCTTCTGCACTAAATTTAATGGAATTAGCCTCTTAAGCCCCAAATGGGAAACCTCTTACTGAATTTCATAAATCAAACAATACTTTTCCAGAACCCTTTCCTGATGAAAAATTCTTTTTGAAAAGAATGTTTCTAACTCAAACTATGTGTTGTCAAGCAGCCTCACTAATCATAAAATAACAGAGAAAAGAAACAAAAGTTACAAGATTAAATGCCTTTTATATGCCGTTAAGAAGACAAGCAACACACCTCATGGGGATAAAAAACATTGGTAGGGAAAGGAGACAATGCTGATGTGAACTTAAATACTAAAGTACAGGTCACCTAAAGGACCATGCTTACTAATGTAGGAAAGGGATGGAGAGCACTCTTTTGTTATAACAACACATTAAAATATTTATTTTAAGTTTAAGAGAGATGAAGGAGCCAAAATATACAACAAAATTGGCATTAAGCTATTTTCCTAGTTATTTTAAGTACTTAAGTTTACATAAAAAGTATTTAATAAATAGTTTAGTGGCTGAGAAGAAAAATCTCCGAGATAGCATTATATAACCTAAAATAAAAAGTAAAGTCTCCATAAAGATGAAAGTGAGATATATAGCATCCCATTAGGATTACTCTTAGTAGTCTTACCCAACAGTAAGTTATTTTAAAGCCAAATTGTAGTTTTTTACCTTGAGAACTCTATTATAATTCGTATAGATTTACTTGAGGCCTGGTGCATGAAATTCGTGCACGAGTGCAGTCCCTAGGCCTGGCCGGTGATCAAAGTGCAAGTGTGTAGCGTGGAAGGGCAGATCCTAGATGACTTCTGGGCCCCAGGCAGTACCTGGGCCCCCATACCCTTGTGCACCCCCCTCTGCTGAGTCATCGGCCTCACTAAGCTCCCTCAGCACCTGGAATCTGGGAGGCAGCCTCACACCCCGCCACTGCAGCTGGTCACCGTCTGCAGGGCAATTGGTAGGGTTATAGGGCCCCACTTACACCTTCCTTGGCCTGGCACTGTCCACTCATCTGCTCCACCATCCCACTGTGGTCCTGCTCTCGCCAGGCCCATCAGGGTGGGCAGCACCTCCACTGCCGCCTGCTGCCAGTCACCAGCACCCACCATGTTCTGCGCCACTCCTTAGTGGTCAGCACAAGTCATAGTGAATGGTTGAACTCCCAGTCGAACTCCCGGTCGAGGGGGCGATTTGCATATTAATCTTTTATTATATGGGATTGTTTGTCATTTTTTCTTTTGATTAGCCCTTTTAAATTTAATATTTCATATATTTTGTACAACAAGCAGTGGGAAAATAAGAAAGTTATTATAAATAGATCAGGTTTTTGCATTTGCTTATCCCAGTTAAGAAAGGTAAATCTTTAAATTGAAACTAATATAATGTTGGTTAAAAATAAATAATTATCAAATTTTAGTTCTCTTTTTAAAAATATATTTTATTGATTTTTACAGAGAGGGTGAGGGATAGAGAGTTAGAAATATCAATGAGAGGGAAATATTGATCAGCTGCCTCCTGATGTGCCCACAATCAAGGTACATGCCCTTGACCGGCATCGAACCTGGAACCCTTCAGTTGGCAGGCCAACACTCTATCCAGTGAGCCAAACCGGTTAGAGCTCAATCAGTTTTTGTTTTTAGGAGTAGAGCTGCATTGAGCCCTTTGAAGCAGTGGTTAATATCTCTGCACTAGCTCTGGATTATCATTGGGGGTGTGTAAGTCATGGTTGGTGTCTTGACTAACCTGAATAATATATGTCATCTAGGCAAATGGGTCTTGTGGTGGACTGAATGATGGCCCCAAAGAGATGCCCGTAACCTGGGAATATTACCTTATATGGGAAATGATGTGATTAAGTTAAAGATTTGGGGGACTTTATCCTGGATTATCAGGTGACACTAAATGCAATCACAAGTATCTTAATGAGAGCAGTCTAGTGAGTTTTGAGACACACACAGAACAGGAAAAAGCAATGGGATCACGGGAGCAGGGACTGGGGTAACAGAGCCACGTTCAAGGAATGCCAACAGCTACCAGAAATGGGAAGATACCTTTTTACCAAAGCTTCTGTGGGGATGTGACCTTTTGGCTCCTTGGTTTTAGACTTCTGGACTCCAGAATTGTAAGGAAATAAATTTCTGTTTTTTTAAGCCACCCCATTTAGTAATTTGTTACAGTAGCCACAGGAAACTAACTTAGCTTTTTTTTTTTAAATCTAAACTAACATTCCTTTGTGTCCTGTGTTGTGAATGCAAGTTGCCATCTTCTTGTAGACCAAAGAGGAGGCTGAGAGAAGACACTTCATGGCGGCTATGCCAATCATACTAATATCCTTCCCTCCCTCACCCATATAGCCATGGTTGATTAGTCAGAACAGGCCAAAACTTAGAAAAGTAGAATGCTTCTCTGGGGTTCTTCTCCCCTGCTCCCCCACCCGCTTAATTTTAGATCTTCTAGTGTCATCTTCTCCTAGTGGCAAATGTGGTGGATGTGAGTCTAGGAACTTCTGGTAAGCATGTTTTCAGAAATCATGGGTAAGGCTAGTTGGATAGAATGCAGCAGCAAATAGCTGCAGTGCCGGGATCAGAAATCCGCAGTACATGATTCTTACGTTACTCATCTTTCATTCATCTTAGCATCTTCATGACTTAGTTATGTCAGTCATATAGTAAATAGTTAATAAATATTTGCTGAAAAAAATTGTGTATTTATGTTAGTTTTATTTTCACTGTGAATTCCAGCTTTTCCTAATTATTTCAGAGCCTTTAAAAAGATCTCAACATTTTAACAGTAAACATAGATATTCAGGGAGATCCTAAGGGCAACAGTCTGAATTTATTTTTTCCAGACACTAATTCGTATCAGCTTTAATTGGGCAATGCAGGAGTCACTAATCCAAAGTTGGACATTGGGATAGAATACACTTTGAAAAGGTTTCATAATCTTTAGTATTGTCTTCATAAAAGTCCCAAGTAAGTTGATTTCTGGAGAGCAGTAGATAAAAGAAGTAAAAAATATCAAGCTAAAAACGAAGGTGACATTTGTTATCAATCTTAGAACCTCTAGTGTTTAGTTTTCCAATACTCTTAAACTTATATATGCTTACTCTTTTGAAATATTAAGTTGCATTTTATCAAAAATTAAAAAGAGTAACAGTTGGGTGAGTGATAATTCATATGAAAATGAAGTATGTTTTCTGAACTAAAATAATATGCAGATATTTTTGTTTTATAAATATGGACATTGGTTACTAAAACACACAGATAATGTGTTAAATTAAAAATTATGTGGACAACCTGACATTTCTCACAGATCTTAAATGACTCTGAGTTAATCTACATTTAATAGAGATTAGTTCTAACAAGATTCAAAGTTAGACAGTGATATATCTCTTCACCTGATCCATACTACCTCTTAATATACCATTGAGATATGAGAGAAGAATTTTATTACCAAGATATATTTGATTACAAAGGTCTCATCATATTATTTTAATTTACATTTTCTTATAATAAAAAATTCTATATAAATCCAAATAAAATGTGCTCCACCTAATAAATTATATTTAAGCAAATAATTAAATCACACCAAGCTTGAAAGATGGTAAGTTTACACTGACTGGATAATTTTATTTCTAAGATCTATGTTTTTCCAAGCTTTCCATTATTGAGATAGAGCAGATTGTTTTATAGATTTGATGAATGATATTTTGGATTAGGGAATAATTTTCTTTCTTCCAGTAACAGTTAACTTTATACCTGGCATTATCTTACTTAGTAACAGAGAATGTCTTAAAAAACAAAGCAACCCAGACATTCAAAGAATTAGTTTGTAAGTTTGTTTGGGATAATTGTACATTATGCTGTTGTAATTCTAAAATATCAAGAGATGTGTTACCTTTGTCACCAAGTACCATAAAGATGATTTTTTATTGATTCCCAAGGGTGTGAGGTACTATTATGGGTAATGGGGGTAACACAAATCTGGGAAAAATTATAATGACATTGTACAATAATATCATGTAAGGATATTCTTTGCTCTAGGCCATGGCAATTCCATTTCAAACTGTTTGTCAATTTCTTTTTGTATAGACAAGGTCTTAGGTGCATTTTCTGCACTTCTCCCAGGAGCAAGTAGTGATAGTCCCTTCCTTTGGTGTCCAAGCAAGCCAGAAACCTCTCTTTAATTTTACACACAAAGGAGAGGTGGTTTGATTTTGTGTCATACAAAAGGGAAGCTGGGTGGTGACCCCTGTGTAATTATACTTACTTGCCCCACCCATGGTCCTCCTGGATGACAAAGGCGTTTGGTATTATTGGTGACTACATTAGGCAGGGGATCAGCCCACATAAGGGCTCCTACCCATGAAGGGTCAGGAATATAAGTCCAAAATACTTCCCTATTTGCCCCAGGTAATATTACCGTAGAGCTGATGACTGCTAACATGACAAGAAAGACGTTCTCAGGAGTTCTTGGGGTTCTGGTTACCTCACAATATCTTTTCTATTTTTATATTTATTTATTTTTATTATTATTATTATTAGTAGTAGTAGTATTTACATATGTGTCCTTTACAAACTAATTCTTTGAATGTCTGGCAGCAATTTCAAAAGGACATGAAAGGATTTAATCCCTTTCACTGTGTAGAGGGCCCCCTGGGAAGGCACCTGAGCATTCTATAGTGGCCCCTCTTGCCCTTTTGTGAGGAACCCTCTTCTCACAATCCAATTGCCCACAGCTGTTGCCTGAGCTTTCTGTTCATGCCGAGGTTGAAGCCTTATGGTGGCTGGTACCATGGATTTGTCTCTCGCCCAGTGGGGTGAGCTGGGCCCTCCCTGGAGAAGAAACCTGGGTTCCCCAAGATATGTGATCAGTGCTGGGGCCCCACCAGCTGGCGAGGGGATCCCAAGGCAGGTGCTGGGCGTGGAGGCCATGGGGGCATAGGCTACCAAGGAGACAGAACTGAACCTCACATCACCCTGCTTAGCCCCGGAGGATGGCTGTTTAGCCAGAGACAGGTAAGATTCCTCAGGGAAGGAACAACCTAAGATAGGCACAGTCATAGAGGGGCCATCAGGAGAGAACTTGGGGGTCAACAGAGTGGGGGCACAGACCCTCACACCCCCAACCTTGCAGGGGCTTGAACCCTCACCCCTTCTGAAGGAGGTCTCCTGTCCCCATGGCTGCTTTGCTTCCCATGCCCAGCTCAGATTGGGACCCAGGTAACAGACAGAGACTTGGCAGACAGCAGCTGCCCTCTCACTGCTACAAGACTTGTTTGAGTTGTCTTGTACCCATGGTGTGGGGAAGTGGGTTTTTGATATCCAAATCCAGCCTAGCACCAGTAATGCTCAGGGCCTACTCAAGAAGGCAAATAATCCTTTCCACTAATATTTACAGGGTACAGTAAGATTGTTGTTAAAGTATTAAATTTGACAGTAAAAAAGTAGTCAAGTTTTCAGACTAATTTAAATTGGCTAAGTGAAATAAGCAGATATTCTAGAAAAATTAATGGTACTAGCTGTTCCTAAAGTGTTAACTAAAATTTTTATTGATAGTTAATCTCATGGTAAAATTGCATAACATGTGATGAACCTAAAGCAGTCATATTTTAGTGCAAAAAAATTAAAATTTAAAAGCTATCAAGACTACATTATAAAATTTCCAAAAGCCTCCTAATATTTAAATAAAAAAAGGGGGGATAGTAGACAAATATTATGTAAGGAAAAATATCCTGTAAGTAAATTACATTTAGAAAATGTTTACTTTAGAAAATTAACTTTCATTTGTAATGCTAACAGCAAGACACCCATGAAAAACACACATGGTGTGAAAACAAGCCAAAGGAAAATCATTTGGGCAAAAAATGAAAAAGGGTCCCAAGTCAAATTTATAGAAAGGATTCCTTTATTAACTTTTGCTTGAGAATATGTTTGTATATTTTCAGAAAATACCTCCAAGACCATGTGGATTCCTGCAACAGAGAGGAATTGACAGGACTGCTCCAGCCATGAAGACAGAAGAGAAATAGTCCAGAGATGGAAGACGCTGACAACACCTTGCCATACTAGCAGTCAGCAGCTGTGTGTCGCTGCAGGTTGCCCAGGACCAAACCAGAGAGGGTCGGACCTGCATTACCACCATTTGTCCACCATCCAGAACTGAAATATCGTTGCTGACATGTACACATAAGGAACTGTTTGACATTGAAATTGGGACTCAAAAGAACTGTTGGCCCAGGAAGAAACTCACTACAAACTGTTTCATTTGCCTCTCAGCACAACCACTATTGCTTGTTTCATTTTTGGTTCTTATAAGTGTATTTCTAGTGTCACATGATCTCACTTATCTGGGGGAAATAATGAACAATATAAACTGATGAATAAAAACAGACCCGGAGACAGGGAAGCATCGATCAGACTGTCAAACCTCAGAGGGAAGGTAGGGGAGGGTGGGGGTAAGGGGGAGAGATCAACCAAAGGACTTGTGTGCATGCATATAAGCCTAACCAGTGGTCATGGACAACAGGGGGGTAGGGGCATGCATGGGGAGGGGTTTGGGATGGGAATGGGGGGATGAGGACAAATATGTGATACCTTAATTAATAAAGAAATTAAAAAAAAAAACAAAAAAACAAAGCAACCCTAAAAACAAAACAAAAAGCAACAAAAAGATTCCAACATTATGTTCAGTACATAATATTATAGGAAAGAAAATTATAGGTATGATTTTCAACTTTTCACTTATACTTCATTATTGGAAGCGTATAGATATTATCAAAACATTAAATCAATATGAGTAATGTTTTCTATTTTAAATAGCATACATTAATTAATTCCACATACTAGGATACATATATCTGATATTTACTATAAGGGAAGGATGAAAAGAAGAGAATTGTGAGAAATACCAGCAAGAGATATATTAGAAAACAAACACATTCCTAACTATATCTCTTATTAATACAAAGAAAAGGAAGGAAAACTTGTTATCTTCCATAATAGTGATTATTTACTTATTATTAAATAATTGAGTTTTATTAAATATTTAGTATATAAAGTAACACACTACTATGTGCCAGGAGAATGGTTGGCAGAAAAGTAAAATATGGTAGCACATTCTTTCAGTAGAATCCTACCTGAAACAGCACACTACAATGATTTTGTGCACTTAAGTTCATAAATATTTTTGTAATGAACTTTATTATTATTTATTGAGTGCATATAATGTAGTGAAGTTGGGGAATGATAAACCTAAATAAACCCCTTTAGTACAGTATTAAACCTAATGGTAAATGGTAGCCACAATCTCTAATATCATCTTTAGAAAATTTATCTTTAGTTTTATTACAAAGCCCCACAAATTCCTGTATACATCATGAACTTATTTTGTGCATAATGCTGTATCATGTTCAGCATGCTTTCCTAATTGTTTTAAATTCCATGAGTGATATATATTTTTCTCAGATTTAGCAAACTCTGGATGATGCTAGTTATAGGTTTAGTTTTCATCTTTTTAAATTGATATTGTTTGATATTTCATTTCACTTTTAAGCATCGTTTTCTCTGTTTTGAAGCAGTATTCTTTTGTGTTGATTGTGTTAATGGTAGAACATGTTTTTCTCTGAGTGATTTAAAATTTTGTGCTATTTCTTTCTCCAGTATGTTTAGGTCTGTATTTATTTCTTTCAATGGGTGTGATGGTATCTCAGGACAATTTACTGTCATTTCCATGTCTGATGTTGAGTCCAATTTCTTCCACTAGTTGTGAAGAAGTGACAAACCTTCTCCTAAGTAAGATCATGCCTGATTTTGTTTTTGAAGTAGATCTGGAATAATCACTGTTTTCCACAGTGAAAATGCGATGAAAAGCAATACTCCAGAGAGTTTTAGAAAGTGAAGCAGCTCTTAACTTCTCCAGCTGTGGGGCTGAGTCACCACAGTAGATGAACACTCTCTGTCAGGTCTACTGAGCCATGAAGATTGCCTTTTGCAGACATTTAACCTGAAGCATGCATGCTTTGCTTTGGTTAAAAAATGCTTTTAAAAATGTTCTTATACTTCAAGATTTTACTTCAGTAAGTGTGGTTCAAAATTGAGAATTTTACAGGACTCGATAATTTTGCTCACATATTCACATATTGCAAATTTAATGTAGTTAAAAAAGCCTTGCATTTCAAAAATTTTAGTCATTAGCATTGCTAAATGAGGGACAAATTTAAAAATTCATATAAAGGATTCTTTTCTGCAGTAAAATCTCTGAACATTTTCTGTGATTTATTTATTTATTTTTTTTGTTTTAAGGAAAAAGCATTATAGAACAAATAGAAATAAACTGTTATTTTGAGAAAACCAAAAATGATAAAACAAAATATAACATTTATACTTTAGTAGTTACATTTTTAGAACAGAGGATACAAAAGATGATAATGTAAAAATGTTTCTTTTATAGGCTTGGTAACCTGTAACTCCTCTACTTGGAAAGAAAAGTATTGAATGACCTATCAGATATTTCTGGTTTGGTAGTTATTATTGTTACTGATTTTGATAAATTACCTGAAATTTCCTTGCAATTGCTCTTGAAAAATGAATCATCATTTCTTGTTTTTGGTAAAACCAATTGATGACAGATTTCTTGATGAAGTCATTAATGCAAGCTGCATGCTAGGAAATTTCCAATAAATGGATTAATTGAGAAATACTTATTTTACCTGATTAAAATGTTATGCATCATTAAAATTATCCAATACACCTTCTTTGAGGTTTTGGAATTTTCTTAGATATAATTGAGGAAACACTATGATGATTGAACTCTATTCAATAAATTTATTCTAGGGGAAGCCAAATATAAAGTTTGGTAAAACTGAAGAAGTAATCATATGATTTCTCTGTGTGCAAAATTTTAAAAGTTTAACCACTGGGCAACTTGTGCATCTCAGATGAAGAGCCTGGAACCACGCATGACTGTGCAGGGTTGTGTGACCCCTAAAGAAGAGCAGAGAGCCTGCAGGGCCCACAAATCTGCAACAAGGGCCTCAGGCACCACTGCTGACCAATGGCCTTGAAGCAGGCATATATCTTTCCTATAAAATATTGTTAAAGAAAACAGTAGTCATTAGACACGTCAAATTTTTTTCTTAGTGTCTTCTTCTATCTTGTCTTCCAAAACCAAATTTTAGCAATAAAAAGTTTAATCCATTTGTGGTGAGCTTATTACTAGAGAACTTGGTATATAATATTGTAAATTAATGCACTCTTTTCACCAAACAATTTGTGACATAAAAATGTAATATTCTTATACTAGCTATTATTTCTGAAAACTTTTCTTAAACATTTAAACAGAATAAAACACCTATATATATATAAAGATATCCATATCAGTTTTATCTATAAATTCAAATATTTTATTAACCTGAATTATTTATTATACTAGAGGCCCAGTGCATGGATTCATGCACCAGTGGGGTCCCTCAGGCTGGCCTGCAGAGATAGGGCCAAAACCAGCTCTTTGACATCCCCTGAGGGGCCCCAGATTGCAAGAGGACAGTTCTTGAGTGACGCACCCTGGAATCAGGCTCCTTCCTCTCTGGTTCTGGGTACATTGCCCAAGGACCACAGCTGCCAAGTCACCACAGCTCAGCAGCTCCTGTGTTGAGTGTCTGCCCCCTGGTGGTAATTGCATGTCACAGCTACTGGTCTGATGGTAGAATGGTCTGACAGTTGTGTAGGCTTTTATATATATATATATAGATAGATAGCAGTTTGACTTAGAAAATAATGGTACATGAGTATTATTATTGTTATTATTATTGTTTTCATCCATAATAAAGTGAAGAATATTATTTCTAAATATGAAAAAAATCATGGTATAATTTTAACTAGAACAAAGCAGAATATTTATTATATTCATTTATCCTTTTAGTTCCAAAAGTATTTATTACATGTCTAATGTGTGGCCAGTCATTGTAAAAAATGAAAACAAAAACAGTGAACAAAATGTCTCTCTCTATATATTTTTTTACGATATGGAGCTTTTAGGCTAGTGGAAGATGCATATGAGAAAAAATATGGTTACACAGAATTAATTAATTACAACAGTATTGAGTAATTCTAGGGGTAGTGATAGGGTATTCTAGGTGGTGATCAGGTGATCTACCTGAGCCTAGGATATTGCCAGGGCTTTTGAGGAGTGTTAAACTATAGAATGAATAGAAGTCTGCCCGATGAAGAAGTATGAAGCAAGAGTGTTCAAGATAGAAGAACAATCATGTGAAAAGGCCCAGGAACAGTAATAATTTCAAAAATTTTGAGAACAGAAAAGTCAGTTGACCACAGTGCCATTATGGATGCACCCATATAAAAAGTAATCACAGCCATGGCCAGTGTGGCTCAGTTGGTTGGGTGTCATCACATGTACCATGGGGATATGGAGGCAGCAGATCGATGCTCTACTCTCACAGAGATGTTTCTCTTTCTATTTCCTTTTCCCTTCCTCTCTCTCTAAAAATCAATTAAAATATATATTTTTAAAAATAAGCACAACCTCTATATTGTCAAGGAGTTAAAATGTAATTGGCAAAGACTCTGAAAATAGAATTTTGAGAAATCTCTTTTTAAAAGAGAAAACTAAAGCATTATATATAATGACGCCTTAACTCTTCAATTATATCTATATTTGAATGCGAAAACTCAATCTTCTAAACAGATATTTAAGTAACTTTTAAACAATTTTTAGGACATTAAACAAACACTTTCTACAACATAATTCCTAAACTTTATAGTCTATTTTCTTAGTTGTAATAAAACTTTTATCTAAAAAGTACATATTTTTAACCATATTATGTTTATAAGAAAAAGTATACTTATAGAAGATTTGAAAAATCTAGCCACCTTGAAATCAAACCTTTCTTAATAGAATTACAAGACTCAGCTGAGGGCTAAGAATCATGATTACACTGGCCTACTATGAATTTCAGAAATGCAGAAGGAGTAAGGGTTATTGTTCTTTTTCTTAGTGCACATCCTCTTTAAAATTTAAAGATGCTAAAGATACTTATTTTTCATGTATTTGAGGTACATTATTTCATTTACTCTGAAAATATAAGCAGTAGCCTTGCTGGTTTGGTTCAGTGGGTAGAGTGACTGACAGCAGACTGAAGGGCCCAGGGTGTGGGCTCAATTCCCAGGAGGAGGCATGCAGGAGGCAGCCAATCAATGATTCTCATAATTGATGTTACTCTCCCTCCCCCTCTGAAATGAATAAAAATATATTTTAAAATATATAGGCAGTACAGCACTTTGCTTTAAAAAATACAAATTTATTGTATACACTTGATAAAATGTCAAAGTAAATTTCTTTTGAGATTTTTAAATTGACATTTTACAGAGAGAGGAAGGGAGAGGGAGATAGAAAAATATCGATGTGTGTGTTAAACATCCATTGGCTGCCTCCTGCACACCATCCACTGGGGATCAAACCTACAACCTGGGCACGTGCCTTGACCAGGAATCAAATCGTCAACCTCTCAGTGCACCAGACAATGTCCAACCAACTGCCTGAGCCAACTGGCCAAGGTGCAAGTAACTGTTATTTTTAAACCATGGAAAGTTTCTGGCATTTTAAGAAGATTAATTTTCTAATTATATATGAAAAGCAGTAATGTTTGTACAAGAAGCTTTATTAAACAGGTATGAAAAGACACATAAATATATGAGTAAATTAATCTAGAAGTGAATGGTATTAGGACTAAAGAAAATGAGGACAGAAACTTTTATAGTTATCAAACAGTTGTCAGGATTCTGCAATCATATAAAAAAGGCTGTTATTTGTGGCTTTGCAAATGAAGTTAAATGTTACTTTTGATGCATCTGCAAAATAATATCATTGTTCATCTGTATATGTAATATAGAACTATGGAACAAAATTTGTTTCTCTACATCTGAAGTTTTATAAAGTTAAATTTAATTTCTAGATTTTTCAGAGAGATGACAACTACTTCTAAGAGTGTAGTATTTAATTAGAAAAAAGGGATTCAAAAAAATCTTTGAAACAAAAGAGTTAAAGATTCCTCATCCCTCTATATATTGGCATAATTCCCTTTAAGATTAGTGGGAGTTATGTATGCACATTAAGGGAAGACGATAAACTAAGCTTTAATTTCAAACATTTTCTCAAAGCACTTTATGAAAGCTTAACTAGAGTGGCTACATGCTTTTCACCCACACTTATGTGCAAACACTTCCAAGGGGACCACGCTTACTTCAAAAACCTAAAATCACAGAAGCATGTCACACTAACCAAGTTCAATAAAAGCCAACCACAAATGGGATGCAAAGTAAGTTTTCAATCTTTCTGTAATCACTTCTGAATGGGAAAGAGACACACCTGGGGCTGAAAATGTATTACCAGTCATTTTAGTAATGCAATTGTTTGAAAAAATTATAACTACTGAAAAACGCCATTGACACAAAATACCAACTATATATATAAATACACATGCACATATAGTATAAATATATATATATAAATATAAGTCGAATCCAAACTTTCAAGTACATGGACAGATAAATATTGTGTAAATATAAGGGAAGAGATAAACACCCTTTATCTCTTTCAAGCAACATCATTGTTGCTTGACTCACTTAGAATAACTGATAATTATTTACATATTATTCATGCATGGAAAACCTTATAATCAGGGGTAATAGAGAAGTGACCTTCAAGTTTATGGCAAATTTAGTTCTCTTGCTAAAATCTCTATCACCTTGAAAGGGTAGATGACATTTCAATATTCCCTAAGTGGTGCTATGAAATTTTTCTCCTTTCATCTTTCTTCCTAACTTCCAGAATTTTTTTTTGTTATATTTAAGGCTATAGATGTACTTAATGTCCTTGTGGAACTCATCTTTTCCCATAGAAAAAGGTGAAAAATACCATGGGCATTTTGCAAAAGATCAAGAATGACAGAGGGTTACACCTTCCTTATTCACATTTGCAGGGAAGTTTGAAATCAATTAGTTAGCCTGAAGCAATTTATTAAATGTCTATTAATGCCTTCTATTGTTCTGACCACTGAAGGCAATACAAAAAAAATAGCTTATAATACATAGTTTCTGCCATATATTATTCATTTGTTGCAAATGAATATGCATGAAATAAAGACTAATAAAGGATTTAGCTAGGTCATAAAAATGATAAAGGGAACAAGTGTTTGACTATTAGGGAGATGAATGTGAGATTTAGTAGTCAAGAAATAATTTGTGGCCCCGCTAGTGTGGCTCTGGTGTTGAAAATTGACCAATGAACCAGGAGGTCATGGTTTGATTCCTAGTCGGGGCACATGTCAAGTTGCAGCTTCTATCCCTAGTGTGGGGTGTGCAGGACGCAGCCAATCAATGATTCTCTCTCATCATTGATGTTTCTATCTCTCTCTCCTTTCCACTCTGAAATTATAGACACACACACACACACACACACACACACACACACACACACACACACATACACACACACACACACTAGTGGCCTGGTGCACGAAATTCGTGCATGGGAGGGGGTGTCCCTCAGCCTAGCCTGCACCTTCTCCAATCTGGGACCTTCTCCAATCTGGGACCCCTTGAAGGATGTCTTACCACCAGTTTACAGGGATTGGGCCTCAACCAGCAGTCGGACATCCCTCTCGCAATCCAGGACTCTTGGCTCCTAACCACTCACCTGCCTGCCTGCCTGATTGCCCCTAACCACTCTGCCTGCCAGCCTGCTTGTCCCCAATCCCCACCCCCCTCACCAGCCTGATCACCCCCAACTGCCCCCCGTGCTATTGTGCTCGCCCCCAACTGCTCTCCTTGCTGGCCTGTTCGCCCTCACCTCCCCTCCCCACTGGCCTGCTCACCCCCAACTGCCCCCCTGCTGGCCTGCTCACTCCAAACTGCCCCTACCACTATCCTGATCACCTCCAACTGACCCCCACTGACCTCCTGCTCACCCCCAACTGGGACCCCTGCTGGTCTGCTTACCCCAATGGCCCCACCCCCCAGCAGCCTGATCACTCACAACTGCCATCCCATCCTGGCCTGCTCTCCCCCAACTGCCCCCCCTGCTGGCCTGCTCTCCCCCACCTTCCCTCCCCACTGGCCTGCTTGTCCCCAACTGCCCCCCTGCTGACCTTCTCACTCCAAACTGCCCCCCCTGCTATCCTAATCACCTCCAACTGACCCCCACTGATGTCCTGCTTGCCCCCAAATGGTCCCCCTGCTGGTCTGCTTACCCTCAACGGCCCTGCCCTCCACCAGCCTGATTACTCACAACTGCCCTCCCCTCTTGGCCTCTAACTACCTCTACCTCAGCCCCACCACCATGGTTTGTCCAGAAGAATGTCTGGAATGTCTCCTGGAAGGTCTCCCAGTCTAATTAGCATATTACCCTTTTATTAGTATAGATAGAGGCCTGTTGCATGGGTGGGGGCTGGCTGGTTTGCCCTGAAAGGTGTCTGGGATCAGGGTGGGGGTTCCCTTGGGACATGGGGTGGCCTGGGTGAGGGGCTGAGGTCTGTTTTCAGGCTGGTCAAACCCTGCAATGGGGACCCTCACCCCATAGGGGGTGTGGCCAGCCTGGGTGAGAGGCTGAGGGCTGTTTGCAGGCTGGCCACATGCCCCCGTGATCCAGGCTCCCAGCCCCTCCTTTTTTTCTTTTCTTTTTTTTCAGTGCCTCCTTGAGCAGAGGCCAGGGCGGGCTAGAAGCAGGTATCTGGGATTTATTTATCTTCTATAATTGAAACTTTGTAGCTTTGAGCAGAGGCCAGGGTTGGCCAGGGCAGGTGGGAAGCTTAGCTTCCTCCATTGATGGGGGCAACCCAAGCCTCCTGCTCACTCCAGTTCTGTGTCCTCCACCATCTTTGTTGGGTTAATTTTCATACTCGCTCCTGATTGGTTGGTGGGCGTGGCTGGTGGGTGTAACATAGGTATGGTCAATATGCATGCTTCTCTTTTATTAGTGTAGATACACACACACACACACACACACACACACACACTAGTGGCCTGGTGCATGAAATTTGTGCACATTAAAAGGGAATCAATTAAAGGAAATATTTTAATATTGCTATTTGCCCTTTCTCTATAATAGAAGTGTCAGAGATGAAAGAAAATTAATAAAATGTATATGAAAATCTCCCTCCTGTTAGAGTCTGAGGATACTGTGGGACCTAAAGTCAAGTCCCTGCCCATCACCCACAAGTGCTTCAAAAATGCAGGAGACTCAGACCCAGCCATCCCCACCTCTGTCAAGCCCCTCTGGGTGGGGGGGGGGGGCACAGCCTCAAGTTCCCCAGCCCGGTGCCAGGTGGGGGGCACAGACTCAGGTCCCCCTTCAAAGCTCAGTCTCAGGTCCCCTGGCCCAGCACTGGGGTGGGGAGTGTGGCCTGAGGTCCCCTGTCAAGCCCTGCCAGGTGGGGGATGTGGCCTGAGATCCCCCAGCCTGGCACTGGGGAGGGGGGAACATGGCCTGAGGTCCCTATCAAGCCCTGCTGGGCTGGGGGCATGGTCTGAGGTCCCCTGGCCCAGAATTGGGATTGGGGGCACGGCATGAGATCTCCCAGCCCAGCATCAGAGCCTGGGGTGCAGCCTGAGGTCCCTCATCAAGCCCCACCAGACGGGGCTGTGGTCTGAGGTCCCCTGTCAAGCCCCGCCAGGTGAGGGGTGTGGTCTGAGGTCCCCGTCAAGCCTCTCCAGGCAAGGGTCGTAGCCTGAGGTCCTCTGGCCCAGCGCCTGAGTGGGGGGCATGGCCTGAGGTCTCCCAGCCTGGAACTGGGGCAGGGAGCATGGCCTGAGTTCCTCCGTCAAGCCCCATGGGGCGGGGGGCATGGCTTGAGGTCCCTTGCCCTGGCCAGGCACCATTCAGCCTCAGGTCCTTGCTGTTCGGTCGTGATGTTATGGCATCCTGGTTAATTTGCATATCCTCTATTTTTATATATATATATATATATATATATATATATATATATATATATATATTTATTTTTTAAGAAATAATTTGTGAATTAGGTAGTTCTCCTCAAATAGGAGAAAACTGAGTAGTGGTTTGAGAAAGGAATGGTATGGCGTTAGTGAGTTACCAGCCTTTTTGAAACAAAGCATGTGTTGGGAGCATCATAGGGTAGGAAATATGGAGACAAGTAAGAATAGGAATGATTATGAAAGGGCTTGAAAAAGAGAGGCATTTGAGAGAAAATAGGGAGTCAAGAGAAACATATTCCATTTTTACTAATTTCATCTAGAAGTATAAGAGAAAATATAATTGGATAGGGTAAGGTTGGAAACAGAAAAAATAAAAACAAACATTATTATCTGGATATGATACAATGAGATCCTGACCTCAGTTGGAATTCATGGTAATTGCCAAAGTATGGGAAATGCATATTCCTGATTGGCTGCTAAGAAATGCTAGGTAGGTATTCTTAAGCAAGATAAATGAGTTTAAAAACTTTATTTAGATTCAGAAGCATGATGAGATTATAGGAGACATTTTTTTAAATATCTTAAGAATTTTCAGTTATTCTAAGTAATGTACAGGGTACAGTGTCTCAAATTCTAGTTGCAGTTCACTGTTTGATTTGCTGCCTGAGTTGATTACTAGTCACAAGTATAAGTATTGTGATTATTAGTCACAAGAGCAAATTGTTCTTTTGGATAGAGGAGATTTGTATGCTAAAATTCACATTTGAGAATGGAACTCCTGAGATAAGGTGAAATAAATATTACAGAATAAAAAATACTAATACATCGAAGGCAAAAGGGAAAATAAAAACTAAAATAAGAAGCAGAAAATAAAAGTCAAGAGAGCAGTAAAATTTTTACTTAAGTTGGAAACTCTTAGCATCCTAAAGATATGAAGGAGGCATGAAGATAGAGCAGAAAAAGCCCTGACCTAGAACAGACACCAGGTCTATCAGTGTCTGTGTCCCATCTAGCTGGGCGAGCAGGGGTAAAAGCAACTGCTCTTTAGAAAACTAGTTGATTTTAAAAATAGTATTTAATTTTTAATGAATGTATAAGTTATATGTATTATTATTAGTTGATTTCTAATTATCCTGTTTTCATAAAGATTTATCACTTACAAGAAACAGAAATGCATCCAGGTTGGTTTGGATAATCAATTGGAAATAAATGTCCAAGGAAGTAATAGAGACATGAAAATCTCAGCAGACACATAACTGAGTCTCATGAAAAAGTGAAATATCACTCCATCACTCACCCCCTTCTCTGTCCTTTAATACACCCTCCATTTTGTTTGGTATTCT
Organism: Corynorhinus townsendii; assembly: GCA_026230045.1. Classification (NCBI taxonomy): domain Eukaryota; kingdom Metazoa; phylum Chordata; class Mammalia; order Chiroptera; family Vespertilionidae; genus Corynorhinus; species Corynorhinus townsendii. The sequence continues at coordinate 137,711,758 of JAPDVU010000003.1, read as the reverse complement.
ATACTTTGAAAATTCAAAAAAAGACCTGACTGGTTTGGGCAGTCATCATGATTCACTATAAAGTACCATTGTGGTATTGTAGTAGATCTCACAGATCAATGGGTCAGCTTATGAGTGTCAATCCTTCTTATTTTGGCTAGCACAGAGAGGCTGTGTCCTCCAGAGCGTGAAAACCAAAATGTGCAAACTCTTCAACAGAGATTTGTGATCATGGCATGAAACATGAGGCTTATTGGAAAACTGCAGTTATAACAGGCAAAAATATCATGTGATCTGTCCAATACAGGCCCCTTTGATTTTATTCTAAATAAAAACATAACAATTACCATGTATTAGGCACTTATCAGTTTTCAATGTTTAAAAATTCAAACACATTAACTATATTTTCATAGTAATTCATATGCCAGTTTGTTTTATTTATGCTATGTTTGAAATAGAGAAACAGATGAAATTTAGAGTGGTTTTCTGAGCTGGTCAAGACAAAAGAGCTTCATTACACAGAACTGAGATTTGAAGCCCCATTTTTCTGACCCTAAATGCCTACTGTTCTACTTGTCTCAGAATCCCACCACTCTTCCATCCTCCCCTTCCCTATCAAGGGTGTAAAGACACTAGTAGATGTCATGGAGTATATTATCTACTCTAAGGAAATATGGTGATTTTGGTGACAAGAAAGCTACTGAGATTTATGAAGGTCCTTGAGAATAACCAGATATTATTAATCATCTTTGAGCACGCTCCAGTGAATACCTCATAGAGTTTATCCATTATACTGTTTGCTAGCATGCCTATTTCATGGATAAAATAATAAAACCAGAAAAAAATATCAGAAATCTACATGACAATCATCTTAAAGATTTGGGGAATTGATGACATTTCTGGATACCAGTAGACAATGAAAAACAGAACATCTGCCAAATTTCAAAGATAGTTAAGGAAAAAGTAGTTAAAGAAAAAAATACAAGTAAAAGATAAAATCAAATACCTAGGAATACATTTAACCAAGGAAGTAAAAGACCTGCAGTCAGAAAATTATAAGACTCTGCAGAAAGATACTGAAGAAGATACAAATAAATAAAACCATATACTGTGCTCACAGATTGGAATAGGTAACATCATTACAATGCCCATAATGCCAATAGCAATCTAAAGGTTGAATCCAATTCATATTAAAAAAAAACATCAGTGGCATTTTTTTTTACAAAAACCAGAACAAATAATAAAACAATTTATATGAAATCACAAAAAACCCAAATATTCACAGCAAACTGAGAAAGAACAAAGTTTGCATTATTATGGTACCTGATATCAAACTATACTATAAGACTATAGTTATCAAAACACCAGGTTGTGGGCATAAAAATATATAAACCAATAGAACACAGAGATAAATCATTCCTATATGTTCAATTAATCTTTGACAAACAAAGCAAGAACATACAATGGGTAAAGACAATCTATTCAATAAATAGGGTTGAGAGAATTGAACAGATACATGCAAAAAAAAGGATATGTTATTTCATATTTTAGTAGCAAATGTGTGTATAGGGCATCTTATTAAAATTTGAGGCATATCTGAAAAAATAAAGATAAAATAATAAGGCAGTTTTAATAATGACAACTGTATTAGTTTTCTTGGGTTGTTATAACAAAGTACCAAAGACTCGGTCACTTAAACAATAAAAATCTATTTCTTCACAGGTTTGGAAGATAGAAATCCAAGATTAAAGTTTTAGCAGAGTTGGTTTCTTCTGGTACCTCCCTCCTTGGCTCATAAATGGCTATATTCTCTATGTGTCTTCACATGATCTTCCCTCTGTGTGTGTCTGTGTCTTATCTCCTCTTCTTATAAGGGAACCAGTAATATTGGCTTATGGCTAACTGATTACTCATTTACATCTAAACCCTCTTTAAAGGTCCTTTATCCATACAGTCACATTTTGAGGTGCTACACTTTAACATATGAATTTTGGGTATGCACATTTAAGCCCATAATGGTAGCCATATAAGGAATTGGCTAACATTGTTTCAAGCACTAAGGACAACACTTATAATTTGCTTAACACATCAAATAGCAAGAAGGCTGCTGTGATGGCAGGCAGTATGGCAGGTAATGAGATTGAATTGGTCACAAAGAGCCAAATCACATAGGGCCTTAGAGGGCATGGCAAGGAGTTTTCATGTCACTTTATTTACAATAGAAAGCAAATGTAGGTGTAGAAGCAGAACGTTATCTGAATTGAGCGATAATGGGCCCTCTGGCTTCTCAGTGAACAATAAAGCAGAGTAACAGAAAGAACAAGCTCTCTTAGAAGTTGCTGCAATAATTAGTCCAGATAAAAGAAGCTGCTGTGTTGAACTAAGCAGCTGTCAACTTGGTTAGCACTGGTCAGATTACACACTTGAAAAAATATTTTGAGGTATAGTCAATGGGCATAAAATAGAATAAATGTTATGTGAGAAGAAAAAGAAAGAATTAAATATAAAATGGTCATTCAGTTTTGCCTCAGCTTTTAAAATGGAGACAGAAAAGTTGAGTTACTACAGAAACCTTAATAAGGATATAAGTGTGTGTAAATTGTACAAAAGCAGATTTAATATCAGTTTAGGAAATTTATTTCAACTAGAATTTTTGGAAAAAATGATATCTGTCATCTGAATTGGACAAGTTGAGAAAGGTGGGAGATTAGATGACATCTAATCCTTTTCCATTTTAGGGCTGTATGATTGAAAGAAATCTTTCTAGGGATAATATCAGCAATGATTTACAGGCTTATAAATATAAGCATTTATTATGATTTACCCATCACAAACTATTGATATTAGTGCTTTGGAGAACAAATTCTAATGGATAAATATCATCAATGAAATTGGATTTCAGATCAAAATTTTAATTTCTAAAATATATCATGGAAACAGTTTTAATTAAACCATTATTGAGTATGTAAATGTGCATTTCATTTCAGTGTAAGGAAAGTTGCTTTAGTTCTCAAAATAATATTGATGGCAAATTACGTGTTGAGAAATCTGAGCTGTATAGGTCACAATCTCACTTTAATTATTATTAAAACGTCCATCTGGTACTATTAATTAAAGAGCCAAGATTAATTGTGGCCCCAGGGTGGAATGTTAGCGTTTGTTTTTTTTTAATTTTGCTTTTCTCATTACCATTTATCCCTTCTATGTATGCCCTTTCCCACTTTCATCCACACCCATCCCCACCCTGTAATCACTACATTGTTTTCACTGTCCATGAGCGCTCTCTCTCTCTCTCTCTCTCTCCTCTTCCTCCTTCCCTCCCTCTCTTTCTCTCTTTTTCTGATCAGTCACTTTTTTTTTTTAATGGACTTAATATAAGGAAGACAATGGTAAATGCACTCTTGGTTAGGTAATGATGGAAGGGTGGACCTTCTGTAAACCTTCAATATTATATATGTGATCACACACACTTAGAATATGTAAGACACACTGATTATACTATGTTTGGAGAGTCTCAGAGACCCTGAAATGTTGATCTTTGCGTTGCTTCATTTTTTTCTTTGCTTTTCTTTCTTTTAAAAATAAAACAGGCAATAAAGTCACAAAATGCAAATAAAAACAACTAGTCTTTCAACAATAGACATAAGTTAACAGTCCGTCCAACTTGGCAGACAGAATAAAAGCTCTTCAAATAAACAAAGATCCAAAAACATTGGTTGTCAATATCGTCCATTTGTCAATGTCTAGAGAAGTTGAAAAATAAGAACTGGAATTTTCTGATTTTTCCATGGTCCAGTGGTATCTTTTCTTTTTCTTTCTTTTTAAAAAAGTTTATCTTTATTATTGAAAGTATTACAGATGGACTATCTTTTCCCACAGTTGACCACCTCCACCCACTCCCAACCTCTCCCCTGCCTCCCCTGCACTAGTGCTAGTCCATGGGCTATGCATATATGCATATAATTTTTTTTGGTTAATCTCTTGCACCCATCCCAACTCCCTTCCTGCTGAAATATATCCCTCTGTTTCCTATTTCAATGTCTCTGGATCTAATTTGTTCATCAGTTTAATTTTTTCATTAGATTCCACATATAAGTGAGGTCATATGATACTTGTCTTTCTCTGATTAACTTATTTTGCTTAGCATAATACTCTCTAGGTTCCTCCATGAGGTCTAGAATAAGAGATCTTTCTTTTTTACAGCTGCATAGTATTCCGTTGTGTAAATGTACTGCCATTTTTAATCCATCCATCTACTGATGGACACTTGGGCTATTTCCAGACTTTAGCTACTATAAATTGCACTTATATGAACATAGGGGTGCACCCATTCTTTCTGATTGGTGTTTCAGGTTTCTTATGATATATTCCTAGAAGTGGGATCACTGAGTCAAATGGCAGTTCCATTTCTAATATTTTGAGAAAACTCCACACTGTTTTCCATAGCTTTTTTACCAGTCTGCATTCCCTCCAGCAGTGTACTAGGGTTTCCTTTTTTTCACATACTCACCAGCACTTGTTTTTTGTTGATTTATTGATGATAGCCATTCTGACAGGTGTGAGATGGTACCTCATTGTTGTTTTTATTTGCATCTCTCTGATAATTAGTGACATTGAGTATTTTTTCATATGTATCTTGGCCATTTGTATGTCCTCTTTGGAGAAGTGTCTATTTAGGTCATTTGCCCATTTTTTAATTGAGTTGTTTACTTGTATGAGTACATTATATATTTTAGAAATTAACCTTTTATCAGATGTACTAGAGGCCCGGTGCACAAAATTCATGCAGGGGGGCGGGGGGAGTGTCCCTCAGCCCAGCCTGCACCCTCTCCAATCTGGGACCCCTTGAGGGATGTCCGACTGCCCATTTAGGCCTGATAAACAGGCAGTTGGACATCCCTCTCACAATCCAGGACTGCTGGCTCCCAACTGCTGCCTGCCTGCTTTTCTGATTGCCCCTAACCACTTTTGCCTGCCAGCCTGATCACCCCTAACCACTCCCTTGCCAGCCTGATTGATGCCTAACTGCTCCCCTGCCAGCCTGTTTGCCCCTAACTGCCCTTCCCTGCAGGTCTGGTCACCCATAACTGCCCTCCCCTGCAGGCCTGAGACCCCCCAACTGCTCTCCCTGCAGGCCTGGGTCCCCCCAATTACCCTTCCCTGCAGACCCAGTCACCCCCAACTTCCCTCTTCTGCCGTCGGGTCACCCCCAACTTCTCTCCCTTGCAGGCCTGGTTCCTCCCAACTGCCCTCCCCTGCTGGCCATCTTGTGTCCACATGGGGGCAGCCATTTTTGACCACATGGAGGCAGCATCTTGTGTGTTGGAGTGATAGTCAATCTGCATATTACTCTTTTATTAGATAGGATAGAGGCCTGATGCACAGGTGGGGGCCAGCTGGTTTGCCCTGAAGGGTGTCCTGGATCAGGGTGGGGGTTCCCTTAGGGTGTGGTGGGCGGCCTGGGTGAGGGGCCTATGGTGGTTTGCAGGCTGGACACGTCCCCCAGCGACCCAAGCAGAGGCCCTAGGATCTGGGATTTATTTATCTTCTACAACTGAAACTTTGTAGCTTGGAATGAAGCCAAGCCTTCTGCTCACTCCCTGGTGGCAGCCATTTCTGTTGGGATTTATGTATCTTCTATAATTGAAACTTTGTAGCCTTAAACAGAGGCCAAAGCAGACCAGGGCTGCAGAAGCTTGGCTTCCTCCATCACCAGGGGCAACCCTAGCCTCCTGCTCTCTCCAGCTCCTGGCTGCTGCCATTTCTGTTGGGCTTTATTTATCTTCTATAATTGAAACTTTGTAGCATTGAGTGGAGTCCTGGGCCTGCAAAGGCAGGCAGAAAGCTTGGCTTCCTCCATTGCCAGGGAAACTCAAGCCTCCCTCCTGCTCTCTGTGGCTGCAGCCATCTTGGTTGGGTTTATTTGCATATTCCCTCCTGATTGGCTGGTGGGCATCGCTTGTGGGTGTAGCGGAGTGGTGGTCAATTTGCATATTACTCTTTTATTAGATAGGATCATTGCAAATATGTTCTCCCATACAGTGGGTTATCTTTTCTTTCTTTTTTTATATTTTATTGATTGTTTACAGAGAGGAAGGGAGAGAGATAGTTAGAAACATCAGTGAGAGAGAAACATCGATCAGCTGCCTCCTGCACGCCCCCTACTGGGGATGTGCCCAAAACCCAGGTACATGCCCTTGACTGGAATCGAACCTGGGACCTTTCAGTCTGCAGGCTGACACTCTATCCACTGAGCCAAACCGGTTTCGGCTATCTTTTCATTTTGATGCTGGTTTATTTTGCTGTACAGAAGGTTGTTTGGTGTGATGTAGTCCTGTTTGTTTATCTTTTTCCTATGTTTGTCTTGCCCTAGGTATTGTATTAGTGAATATTCTGATGTCTGATATTTTGCTGCCTATATTTTCTTCTAGAATTTTAATGACTTCACTGCTTACATTGAAGTCTTTAATTCATTTTTAGTTTATTCTTGTGTACGGTGTAAGTTGGTGGTCTATCTTTATTTTTTTGCATGTACCTGTCCAATTTTCCCAACGTCACTTACTGAATAGACTGTCATTACTCCATTACATGCTCTTGCCTCTTTTTTCAAATATTAATTGAGCATAATGGCTTGGGTTGGTTTCTGGGTTCTCTGTTCAGTATAATTGATCTATATGCTTGTTCTTGTTGTCAGTACCAGGCTGTTTTGAGTACAGTGGCTTTGTAATATAGCTTGCTATCTGGTATCTGTTGGGGAAGGTGCTCCTAGACTGCAGGAGAGGTAGATGTATTCCACCCCTCCTTTCCCAGTACTGGCTGGCTGAACTCACAGGGCATGCTGGTCAGTTTCTCCACAATGCAGACACAAAGCCCAGCTTGCGCTGACCTGTCTGCCTCATGTAAGCCTTCCCAGTGCATGCCATTGGGCAGAGTCCAAAAATCCAAAACATATAAAGAAACAAACAAGCACAAAACCTGCACCTTCAGTCTCTCTCTGGAGGTGGGCGGGCACTCTTCCCCTGCCCTGCTCCACAGTTTAGATGCTTTCTGGGGCTCTGTAGAATGCCTTTCTGGAAAACGGAAGGTCCCTTTAGGTGACTATTGGGTGAAGCCCACAGGACCCTGGCTGTTCTGGGCCACACACAGTGGCACAGCCTTCCCACCAGTCAGAGTCTGGAGTGAACTCTCCTGCCAGGGCTGCTGATATTGGTTGTGTTCTTTGCTGGGAAGGTATGGACCCCGCTTCCACCTCCCAGGCAGACTGTTCCCTTGAATCCCTCCGTTCCACACAGGCTCTCCTTTCCCTATCCACTGCTCAGGGTTTGAGAAGCCTGCCATTGGATCCCAGGCCACACTCCTAAGGGGAGGGAGCTTTGCAGCCACTATCCCTCAGGTCTCTCAGCTGAGCACTGGCTCTAGGGGGTTCCCCCTTTCCCTGACTCCCCTCTCTTACCACTCTCTACATTGTTTCTTTTGCTCCTTAGACAAAATATGTCCAATCAGCGATCCTTCTCTTGTTTTTTTCAAAATGACTGCACAGCATTTTAGCTGTAAGTCCCATCTATGACTGGGATGAAGGGCCCTCTTGTTACAGTGCAGCCACCTTTGCTTATCCTTGAGTTTTATTAGTACTTGAGATTTGGATGGCACTGCTTAGAGCAACAATAATAAAACCATGTATTGTGAGCACAGTGAAATCTCTTTATCGCACATAATAGAAATATAGGGTAACCTGTAGATAACATCAGGGAGTATTTGAACAATTAATTTTTCTCTGAGGCATAAAAATAGAAACCAAAATGACAATTTTGACTGCCTTTATGATTGCATTCTATTTGCCTCATCAGAAGGTCCCTGTTTAACCAACCCCTTACCTAGTGTGGCATCCAAATTAATGATGTTCCCTTATATTGGCTTTTCCTTCTCCATTTTGCTCATTACAGTTCCCTCATTTTCCCTTGGATCAATTTTTATATACATTAGTGGTCCACGGCACTCGCTTTTCAGTGGTGGTGGGTAGAGAGAAAAGAAACGCAGGTTAAGAGATATTTGTACTGGATGTGGCATAGAAAACAAAGCCTCAGAATGGATTCTGGAGCTGAATTACTCAGTGTCCAGGCAGTAATATGGACCCCATTGCTGATAATAAGAGAGGTTGTATTAATTCCTTCAAAAACAGCATCATGATTTCTAAGAAAATTCTAAGGATAGATAGGGATAGAGTGTAGATGTAGTGTGACATACTAATGTAGAAACATTAGACTGTTATTTGTTGTAGAAACTAGAGGCCTGATGCACAAAATTCGTGCAAGGGGCTTGACCCTTGCAACCCTGGCTGCCCCACGGCCTCACAGCCCCACAGCCCCGCCCACTGATCATTCTGGAAGGTCGTTCCAGATGGTCATTCTGCCATCTGGTCTAGTTAGCATATTAGCTCTTTATTATATAGGATTGGAGAACCATCACTGAGTATGTCCCAAAGGGGGTATAGAAAACTCCTTCCAGCATAACAATAAGGAATGTACTGGTGATGAGAATACTGGCATCCTTGAGAAGCTCAGAATGTCTGTATTCTAGAAACCTGGGCTAAGAATATATTTAACTGGTATCAATAGGGTTTATAGAATATCGGAGTGACAGTGATCGTGTAATGCTACCTATCAGAGATCAGGTGCACTAAATCATCATAAAGGGCATCAGGCTCTGAATGGCAATTAACGTCCTTGAACTACAAGTCTGTGGTGATGGCTAATTGGTCATAATATTGCTAGTTGTGAGAGAGACGAACAGCTGCCTATAGTGATTTTGACTTGTTTAACTAGGAAATATCACAAACTGCCAAGCTAAAGGCACACTTCAGCCACCAAAATAGAAAGTTGCAATTCTTCACCAGTGTCTAGATCTAATAAGTTCAGATATGTAGAACCTATTAATTGAAGAGAAGGCTGAAAAGCGATCACCAGTATATGTGGTCAGTATTTTCCCAATCATTTGACAAAGGGACCTAGTGCCATTTCCTAATGTAGCTGTGCATTGAAACAAATAAAATATTTAGATCTTTTGGGACTTTTTAGGGGTCATTTTATATACACACTAGAGGCCTGGGCATGAAAATTCATGCGTTTGGGGGAGGAAGTCCCTCAGCCCGGCCTGTGCCCTCTTCGCAGTCAGGGAACCCTCAGGAGATGTCCGGCTGACAGCTTAGGCCTGCTCCCTCTGGAGAGCTGGCCTAAGCCACAGTCTGGCCTCCCTCTGCAGGAGGCGATTGGGTGGGCCGATCAGGGGATAGCACTGGCCGGCCCCACCCCCCATGATCCCCCCTTCACCATCACTGGTTGCCAGTGTCCCCCCATTGCCATCCCCTCCCCTCTTCCCGCTGGCACGTGCCTTGGTTGGCCTGGCACCGCCAGCTGGCTGGCCCCGCCCCCTGCTAACCTGTTGTTCTACAGTTTGGTTGATTTGCATATTACGCTTTTATTATATAGGACTAGAGGCCCAGCACATGAAATCATGCTCGGTTAGGGTCCCTAGGCCTAGCCTGGTTTCCGACGCTGGCCTCTGCCTCCCTGTGATGCTACGTGAAGCTCCCCATTCCGAGATGCTCCATGATGCTCATGGCCCCTCGACTGCTCCATTAGACTCTCCCCACCCCGCTATTGTTCCATGAGGCTCCCCCCACTCCACCACTGCTCTGAGAAGCTCCCCCCACCCCACTACTGCTCTGCAAGGCTTCTCCAGCCCTGCCATGCTTTGCTAAATTCCCCCCGCCCCGCCACTGCTCTGTGAAACTTCCCTGCCCCACAACTGCTTGGCAAAGTTTGCTGCTGCCCTGCGAAGCTTGCTGCTGGACACTCCACAAAAGTCCCCCGCTCCACCACTGCTCCGTGAGGCTCCCTCCACCCCATGACTGCTCTGCAAAACTCCCTCCACCCTGCGACTGCTTCACGAAACTCGCTACTGCCCAGTGGCTGCCCCTCTAAGCTCGCTGCCACCCTGCAAAGTAGTCCACCACCTTCACCACCGCTCAACAGTCCCCAGTTCCGCCCGCCACCATCCCCCTCATGGTGAGCGGGTTGGGGTGCAGGGGAAGGAGGGGACCAAGAGGTGCTCCATGCACTTCATGGTGACTGGTCGTCCATTTGGTCATGATGGCACCTGGCTCTTTATATATTAGGATGATTTCTGAAAAGTTTCCAATGGTTTGCCCTATTGTTTAGGGTCCTGCAAGAATATGATAGATGCGAAAGTCTGGAAAGAAGACCCTGCAGTGGGCATAAAGGATATGAATCATCATGTGTGTTTTATTTAATGCTTGTCAGAGAGAAGCTACCGCAGAAGATTTGCTCAGTAAGTATGTGGAAAAGACAATAACATCCTGTAAATATCAGGCTACCTTTCTCCTTGACTAACCAGTGCTTTTGCAATAGGCCCACAACAAAGGAGAGCTGTGGAAACGGGGTTCATCCTTCTCACCAAAGTATTGTTAATGCCAAATGTTATCATCTATCATTAGAAAAAATGATATATGATACTTATGGACCAAATGCTTGTGATATTAAGGTTAAGTAAGTTTCTGTAATAGGTTGTTTAAAGGATGGTTTGTACAGACTTTAAAAATAAGTAAAGATCACTATGAGCCATCATGGGTCATAAAAATGAAATCATACTAAATAAAATGCATTCCCTTTATTTTGATATAATTAGTAAAATAGTAGATGACTGGAAAACAATATAATTGTGTTATATGCTTCTGGGAAGGAAATTTTCACCAGTTTTCCTAATAATTTCTGCCGATCCTAAATGGTACATTTAGTAGTCTAAAAAGTATGAGTGGTTTCAATATATGAGTCATTTTCAGTGATAAAACTGGACACATTATGCCAAAAAATTTACTCTGAAAAGTATGGTGATTAAATGAGAAGATCACACTAGCAATCTGATCCAGTAAAGGCATATTTATAAGATAAAAAATATTGAGTTGTACAGTTTTTCTTTCTTTAAGTGACCTGGACAAAATAAGATGAAAAGAGATTTAAAAGAGTAAATAAAATTTAACTTTAAAATAATAGTAATTTCTTTGTAAAATTGTGAGAATAAAAAAAAATCTTCATTTTTTTGATAATTGTCATGCTTATGTAGGAATAAGAGGTGACTACTTCTCATCAGGAGAAAAAGATTCACTCTCCAGAAAAAAATTACTAAAAAATGTTTTCAGCTATATTATTTTTACTAGCAACTATTTCTAAAATGTCTTCAACAGGATTTGCTGGAAAGCATCTTCTGAAATAATGAACAAACTCATTTTTTAAGTATTCTTTTGAAAATGTGTTACAATGAGAATAACTAGATTCTAGGGATATGTCAAAAAGCAATGAAATTTGAGTGATATTGACATAGTAATTTTGAAAATATTTTTTATTGATTTCAGAGAGGAATGAAAAGGAAGAGAGAGATATTAACATCAAAGATGAGAGAGGATCATTGATGGGCTGCCTCCTGCACATCCTATACTCGGGATCAAGCCTGAAACCCAGGCATGTGCCCTGACCAGGAATTGAGCCATGACCTCCTGGTTCATAGGTCAATGCTCAACCACTGAGCAACACTGGCCAGGCAGTAATTTTTTTTTTTCTGCATCTAATGATTCATCCTGCTCAAAATTTTTCAAGAAAACAAAGGTTTGAAGAGTGTTTTGTTTTTGCTTTGTCATGCAAATAATCAAAACAAGCTCTATTTCAAAGGATACACTCTTACAGTTAATTATGTTATTTTTACAGAAAAAAGTAGTTAAAAACAATAGACTACATATTTGTAAGAAAAAATGTATTTTTGAAAAGTGTGTCACATTTTAACCTCCTATGTGCATACAAACAATTAATCTCACTTAATGAAGCCTCCTATAACTTTGGAACAGAACTTTCCCTCAAGGGTATACAAATTATTAATTTCAATAATATTTCATACTTGTGATTATAAACATCCTGTTTAAAAGCAAAGAATAATGCATTGAGCTGCAAAGACTCCAATATAAATGTGTTATTTTTCAGTTCTATGTTGGCTAATTTTATTGAAATTGCTTGAAATAATTAAAATATGAACAAAATAGCTATATCTTTAAAATATAGTTGCTATTATAAGACGTTGAGGTACCATGTCACCAATAATAGCTATTAGAAAATCAGTATTGTGTCTCCTAAATGACAATATAATTGTTGTAATAATTTGGAAACTCAATTTTATAAGTTATAAATCATGAAGGCTTAACTAAATGCATTTATTTTTAAAATAAATGCCTTTTATAAGCAAAAATACATATTACTGATTTTTCGTGTAAATATACAAACTTAGGAATTTAATCAGGTTGTATAGAAACATAGTAACTGTAATTGCTATTTTTTCTTTCAACATTTTGAGATGTGAAATTTGTTACTGTTATTAGTTTTTTCTATTTTTCATAATATTTTTGTGACAATGTCATAATTTTCTTATACTATTTTTTTTACAATTATAGCAATGCAAGCAGTTATAACTGAAGTGTTTAAAATTTATATGGCACTTTTCATCTTATGTGAGTTATAACTAATTAAATAAGTAATTAATCCATAACATCTCTGAAGTGGTGTGCAAGCATTAATCTAAATTAATTACAAAAATTTAGAAAGTAAACATACTACAGAAATGTAAACACAGCAAGATGATCTAGTCAGATGGAGGAAATTCCAATACGTTTCCAGTTAATCTGCTAGGAGATACTATAAGTGTGTAAAAGAGGAATAACAAGACCATAAACAGGAATAAAGACAAATAGCTTTAAGTTCTTTTAGTGTGTGTGTGCATTTGTGTGTGCAAATATACACAAAATAATAGCACTTTTATTTGAAAATATTTTATCATAATTGAAGCAGTAAATGTGTCTAATTACTAAAGAGTTGGTCTCTGCCCCATTTGGTGGCTCAGTTGGTTGGAATGTCACCCTGGGCACCACATGATTGTGGGTTTGATTCCCAGTCAGGCATGTACCTAGGTTGCAGGTTCCATGCCGCAATGGAGCACATCGAGGAGGAAACCCATAGGCTTCTCTCTGGCGTCAATGTTTCTTTCTCCCTCTCTCTGTCTCTCTCTCCCGCTTGTTATCTCTCTAAAAATCGTTAACATATCCTCGGGTGAGGATGAAAAATGACAATAATAAATAAAATATAAGTCACCTAATATGTCAATCTTGAGCAGGACATAGGCAAATCAATACTGAAAAAATGTCTATCTTTAACTTAGTAAATATCACATGACAATACATACCCAAGGGTATACTGTCCTTAGCACCCTCTATCAGTCACTCTGTGTCAATAAATTTTGGTGATATTTAATAATGAGAAAAGACTGATTTTTAACAGTGATATCTCAAAGTATCTGAAGTGATAGCAAAATACTATGGCATGACGTTGAAAAAAATACAGAAAAAGGTTAGTCATACTACCAATTACAAAGTTACTAGAAATTTCTCATATGTGTGCAGTTTACTTACTTAATCCAATAAACTGAGATAAAATTAAAGTCCTAGTAGTACCCTTAAATTCTACTTTGTTTAATTTTTTGCTTGTATGTCTATTATTTTATTTTTTATTGAATTGTTTTTATTTGATTGAATTGACATTGGTTCACAAAACTATACAGGTTTCAAGGGTCCTACTCAACATAACATCATTTGCACACTGCATTGTGCACCCATCACCCCAAGCAAAATCTCTTTGTGTTCTTATTTCCCCCTTTTGCCAATCTCCACTTACACCCCACCCCTCCTTCCTTCTGTACTTCTGTATATCACAACACTGTTGTCTGTGTCTATCTAAGTATATATGTGTGTATATATATTTTTTTTTCTTAATCCCTTCATTTTTGACTTCCAGCTCCCCAAACTTTCTCCCCTCTGACAGCTGTCAGTCTGTTCCATGTATCCATGCCTCTGTTTCTATTTTGAATCATTTCCAAAACTTGTTTTCTATAACCCCACAGTTAGAAAGGTCAGAGCCACAGTAAAATTAGCCAAAAGCAATTGAATGTAAGCCTTCTTCATGTTCTAGAGGTCTGAGAGTGATTTAAAAATTTTTGTTCAAGTATAATTTGACTATACACACTTTGAAGTCATGACATTTAAAAATATAACCTCTGGATTGTCTTTAATCTTATTGTACTACCTTCAGTATCATAAGCATCTGCTGTTCTTAAATACAGATTTGTATTCTTAACATCACATTAGCCCATGATGTACACTTTAATCATAAATGTAAAAACATTAATAACTATTATTTACTAGTATTTTTAATACTTCATAAATGTCAAGTGTTGTGCTAAGTGCAGAAAAAAATCAACAAAATACAGAATAATGTAAAATCCTTAAGAGCATTGTAAACTAATGAAAGGTATATATCATATTCTAGAAATTGTAACTTTTGATAGAAGAAAAAATAATGGAACAATTTATTATATAAGATGCCTTATTATATTTTATAATTTGCATATTACCCTTTTATTATATAAGGCATCTTATATAATAAGGCATCTTATATAATAAATTGCTATATGACCCTTATATAATAAATTGCTATATAATAAAAGGGTAATATGCAAATTGAGCCTAACTGTGGAATGACTGGGAATGACCGCTATGATGCACACTGACCAACAAGGGTCAGATGCTCAGCGCAGGAGCTGCCCCCTGGGGGTCAATGCATTTCCACAGTGGGATCGTCGCTCAGCCAGAAGCCGGGTCATGGCTGGCCAGTACAGCAGTGGTGACGGGAGCCTCTCCTGCCTCTGCAGCAGCTCTAAGGATATCTGACTTAACGGCTTAGTCGGACATCCCCCGGGGTGGGATTGGGCCTAAGCTGGCAGTCGGACATCCCTCAGGGGTCCCGGACAGTGAGAGGACACAGGCCACACTAGGGAACGCCCCCGCCCCGGAGGGCAGAAATTTGTGTGCACCAGGCCTCTAGTTAAAAATAATTTCCCATCTCATGAAGCAACAGCATCACTAAGAAATAAATCCTATTCTGGCAATGCTCACATACAATCCTAATTTGCAGGGGGAGTGCTAACAGTGAGGGGAACAGTTGTGGCCATAAAATTTGGGCTGTGCATCACCTTGTTCATTACCTTTTGAAAACAGAAAGCTGGAAGAGGTTACTTTAGGCACTAAAATGGAATTTTGAAAGACTTGCAGTTCCCAGCTGGCATAGAGACAGGGTCATATAGCAAATTTGGTGTGTCACTCCTAGTGCAATGTCTTTACTAGACTCGGAGAAGACATGGTGAAACGAATTTCTCTTTGGGCTTGAGGGCATCTCTGGGACCATTCTTATTATCTTTTAGCTATGTAAAAATTGTATTAGCTCTAAAAACTGGGAAATATTATATCTATATACTTGAAGAAATTTTTACAAAAGAGAATGTACCTATTAGAATGACAAATGAACTTATACCACAATTCCCTTTTTGTATATAACAATTGTTCTTATTGGTAAAGTTGGCCAAATTATAACTAAACCTAAGCAACCTTACTTGGAAGAATGAAAGTTGGGTATACCAGTGTTCTTGGTGTATATGAGAAGGTTTGTGGGTGCGAGGTGTTGGATGGCAAATTTAAATCGCATGAGCATCTCTGGAAAACACACCAGCTATTGGAAATTATACCAAGCAGGGTTACTCATATATACACTAGACACAGACAAATGCACCTATCAAAGGATAAAAATCATTTTTGCCTGGGGTAGTTCTAGGTGCCACATGTTACCCAGGAAATGATTTTTGAGCAAAAAGTAAAAGCTCCCTGTTTGTGGTGCCTTTGGGTCTCACTCATTCTCATGTTGTTGCATCTCTGAATTGAGGTTCAACTAAGTAAAGTAACCATTCTCACTTTTCTTTTGTTTACCCATATAGCATATTGCAGAACATGCTAATACATTTGATTACTGAGCAGACAAGGAAAAGAATAAGGAACAGAGAAAGACAAGCAAACAGGGTACACTTACTATGTGTTTAAAAACAAAGGAGCAAATCTGTGGAAGGAGAATAAATTATTTTTTTATAAAATAGGATTATTGCAAGGAACAGACAACACCAGCAGAAGGTAGTATTCAGACAGCATCAAAAGTTGCATAATTTGTTTCAACACAAATACATTTTTATTTTACAAGGAAGGCATTTTAGAAAACAACTAACTGTTTTTGAAAACATCATTGGAGAGGACAGTATACTAAGAAACGTATAGCAAATTATGTTTGTTAAGCCCTAGCTAGTTTTGCTCAGTGGATAGAGCGTTGGCCTGCGGACCAAAGGGTCCTGGTTTCGATTTTGGTCAAGGGCACTTACCCTGGTTGCAGGCTCCTCCCCAGCCTGGGCTCTGATCAGGGCTCCTACAGGAGGCAACCAATTGATGTGCTTTTCTCAGATGGATGTTTCTCTCTCTTTTCCACTATCCCTAAAAATCAATGGAAAAATATCCTCAGTGAAGATTAACAAACAAAATAAATAAATAAATAAATAAAATAATAATGATAAAATAAAATAAATAAATTTAAAAATTCTTACATAAAAATAATAAAATTGGCTAAACTGCTTTAATATTTTTTAAAAAAAGAAAGCTACAGGTTAAAAAAATGTTGAATATGAGCCTGAAATTTTCTACTAAAAATCAGAAAAATATTGTTCATGTATTAATTAGTTCATTAAAAATATAAATATATATAATAATTATTGAAAATAAAAGAATAAGAAAATAAAGCTGAACATAGAAAGTATTAAATAAGACTGAAGATTGAATCTATTAATTATGACTATTCAAGAATCTGGCAAAAGATAAAGAATTCCAGATTAGATCACAAAACTAAATTTAACTAGAGCTATTTATTGGAGACAAAATGAAATATGTTTACAAATTAAGTTTAAACAAATCCTACTAAAAATCCCATATCTGCCCATCCAGTGTGGGTCAGTGGTTCAGCATTGACCTAAGAACCAGAAGGTCACTGTTGGATTTCCAGTCAGGGCATATGCTCAGGCTTCGGGCTAGTTCCCCAGTGTGGGGAGGAGAAGAGGCAGCAGATCAGTGATTCTCTCTCATCACTGATGTTTCTATCTCTTGCTCCCTCTCCATTCCTCTTTGGTTTAATAAAAATATATTAAAAACATTTTAAAATCCCTTATCTAACACAGTATTAATATTTAATATAGAAAACAGATTAGTAAGCAAAAAGTAAATACAGTAAAACATTTTACATTTTTAATAAAGAAAGTTTACGTGGAAACTATAACAACTGATAAAACAATAAGGCACAACATATAATACTTAAAAAATAAACCAAAGCAATTATAGTGGAGAACTCTAGTTCACAACTGATAAGTCCTTGAAAGATTAAAACAATATATACAGAACATTTTTACTATGAAATTAACAAAGGCCACTTAATGGTTCTATTAAAATTGGCATATTATATACCAAGAGAAAATGTGTGTTTTTTTCAGAAGCCACAAAACATTTTCAAAAATTGATCACATGAAGTCAAATGTAGAAATGACATGTAACAGTTTCTGACATTGTAATAAATCTGGGTAATGATACCATTTTAAGCAATCAAAAGAAAATTGAAAATACTGATATATATATATATATATATATACACACACACACACATATATATATATATATATATATATATATATATATATATATATGTATGTATATGTAAAATTAGTATTTCAAGTAACTCAGGTCAAAGAGAATCTCAAAGCTACAATTGTGTTCTATTAGAAACAACCACAAAGACATATAAGTGTTCTGTAACTATATTCAAAGAATACAAAAGAATGGAACTCAGCTAAATAAGCTACAGAAGACCAACACAGTGTTTTCTTTAAAACATGAGCCAGAAGTTAGTGCCTCTGCTGCATTTTATAAAGGATTATAAGAAAAGAATGCAAAGAAGGCTGAATGAGGTCATAACATATTAAACTAATTGAAAGCAAGTTGGTCAGAAGTCTACTAGTTTACAAAGATTTTTTATTGGTTATGAAACCACAAGAGTGAACTAAATTTTTTTTTTTTTTTACTTCTGAACATTAAAAGTATAAAAGATTTTTCTCAGGCTATCTTGGTGTTAGTGGCCATGTGATTAAGTTCTGCCTATTGTAATGGAAACAGAAGTTATATGTGCTAACTCTAGGATGGCCCATGAAAATATCTGTGGGTCTCTTCCCTTTGCTTTTCCTTTCCTCATCTGAATGCAAAGTTTGATGAGGACCAAATAATGACATGTGCAAACACAAGATAGAAGGAGCTGAAGAGCATAGAACAGTCACCCAATACTGACTTCAGTACCCAGTTAACCTTCAAAACCCTCTTCTGATGTTTGGCTAATACATATTTGGATGTAGATTTGTTACAGATCTTTGGTATACTCTAAATAATGAATGAGACAAGAAGAAACAATGTATGGACTGACAAAATAAAGAAAAATAATAATATGTATTTAGAAATACAAAATTTGAAATTCTAAATTAAATACCACTATACTGAATAAGGCACTAAGTAAAAGAATCATATGCAATGAGCAAGTGAAATTTATTTCAGGGGTATTTTGTTTCATACATGTAAATGCTTAATTATGAACTCCTCTTAGAATTCTAAATGGCACCTTAAACTAATAATGCTCTTAATTAAACTATTATTTTTCTCCCAATATCTGCTCCTTCTTAAAGTTTTTCCTTTCTTCACAGGTTAATCATTTAATCCATTGCTCAAGCAAAAATGACAGTTGTCATCTTTGACTCCTCTAGTTCTCTCACATCTTACATCTATCAAATGTAATGTCTACTTCCATAATACATCTGAATGCTGACCATTTATCACAACCCTTTAGTCACCACTCTGTTCCAAGATACTTCCTTATCTCACCTGGATTACTCTGTATTAACCGGCTCTCATTCTTCATGCCTTGTTTCCAAAACCTGTACAGTTTTCACCATAATCTTCTAAATACACATTAGATTGTCAGTCATCAGTTTAATTGTTCTCATCTAAAAATAAAAGCCCCCGATGCCTCACAAGGACCTATGAGATCTGGATCGTTGTTCCACTCCATCCCCCAGGCCTCTTCTCCTGCCTGTCTTTTGCTCAGTAGGCTACAATAACTCCTCTGGTTTTTGTTTCACTATTAAAACAACCATGGTCCTTCTTTAGATATTTTTATGTCTTGAATGTTCTTGTTACATATGCTCATATTTCTTGTCATTCTGTATAAAATAGCTACTATTCTAATATTTCTCTTATACATTTTTCTTCATATCAAAAAATTTTAAGAACTGCAAAGACATTAGATAAAATTAAATTCAATATTACCAATAAAAACTCAATAAGCTAGGACATCATAATGCTTCCTTAGTGTGATAAAGAACACCAATCTGAAAACTAATATATTAAGGAATAAGAAATATTAAAATAGAAGCATCCACTTTAATTCTAGAAACTAGATCAAATGTTCCATATAAATTTAACATTTGTATGAAAGTTATGACCAGTGTAATGTGTTTCACGAAACATGCAAGAAGCCACAAATTACTATTTGTATATGATATGTTTGTTAAACTAGGAAAATTCAAAATAATTAACTAAAAATAGGTTAGATATTTTGGAAAGAAAACTGTCATTTTTCTACTCTTCCTCTTTTCTGCTGATCAGGATTTTGTCACCATCACTCCATTTATACTGCCTGTCTCATCATCGAAGACATCTGCAATTCCAGTTAAATGGCTTCAGCAATTTCATACCTCACAACTACACTTCACATCCTCTGGAGAGAGAAAGTGTTCCTTCAGTTAGGTTCCAGGAGTATCCTAAAAGTATTTCTGCCTTGTCATGCCTGGGTCATGAGAGGGTTGCTTGCATCAGATGGAATGGGAGGCGCTGATTGGTATAAGCATGTTAGAGTCCCCTAGTAGAAAAGAAGCACACATGCTATGTTGAAAAGGTTTGAGCACTCTGGAACTGGAGTAGTCTTAGAAAGGAGATATTAATACTGAAGGGTTATAAAAGTCAGTAATGTATGCTGTATTTGTTCAAGTCACTTACTAACTAATCAATCGCCATAATGACAAAAGCAGAAAGACTATTGCACATATTTCCTATAGCCCAGGGGAAAGCTGACTTCCGAGCTTGTATGTTTACTTAATGAATAGTTTTCATCAAACAAAGCATTCATCTTCCATGTAACTTTTCTTGAAAATGTTAGTTCTGGCCAGTAAATATTAGAAATTGTTATAACAACAATAAACCCTTACAGAAATCCATGGTGATATGAAGTATAAAGTATGTGAGAATGATAATTTCCAGGTGAAATATACTAAAATGGCTTAAAATAAAAATTTACAGGAACAAAACACTACTTATATCCAAAGATTCGGAACTCTGTACTTATTAGAGTAATTATATCACAGAAAAATAATACATCTATGTTATAAAAATGGGAAATACATATCAATGCATTCCTCACTCAATACAAATGACTTATTTGAACACTAGAGGCCTGGTGCACGAAATTTGTGCATGGGGTGGGTGGGTCCCTCAGCCCAGCCTGCAACCTCTTCATTCTGGATGCCTCAGGGGATGTCCAGCTACTGGCTGGGATCAGGCCTAAACTGGCAGTCAGAAATCTCTCTCATAATCTGGGACTGCTATCTCCTAAACATACCCCTATCTGCCAGCCTGGTCGCCCCTAACTGCCCTCCCTGGCCGGCCTGGTCATCTCTAACTGCCTCTGCCTTGGCCACTGCCACCATGGCTTTTTTCAGAAGGATATCCTGAAGGATGTCCAGAAGATGTCTGGCCTAATTAGCATATTATCCTTTTATTAGTATAGATAAGTATTTGTCATATTATTCTCTAATTTTCTATATGTATTTAAAATACTCCAGAATATTTTAAGCAAATAAAAAATGGTCAAGTTGCAGAAAAATAAAAGTTTTGAAAAACAACCTGGTAAGCTTGAAAGCAAAAACATTTGTGTAAAAATAAGTTGCAGTGGGCAACAAAACTTGTTAGAATTGCTTGGTTAATATTCTTTTGTTGGAAAGGTGTGGTTTGGGCAAAGGGGAAAAGGAAACCAACCCAATTAAAGGGAATGTCTGATTGGGCTGTTGACACAGCAGAGAGGGGCAGGTGCGGCAAAGGTTCAGGCTGTCACAGGCAGGATGTCTGTGTGTATGGGACACCAAAGGACACCTGAAACACGATTTGCTAACACTAATTGCAGAGCTCAGGAAGAATCACTGTTTTTCAAAGTATTATTTCCCTGACATATAAAATATACATACATATAAATATACATGCCCTCTTATGAGCCTCCCCTGCTCTCCACTCAATATTTGGCTATGGCCTTCTTTTCATGTCAATGGATTGGATGTACAGACATAATTTTTAATGGCTACAGTGTTATCCCTGCCTGTTTGACATTACTGTGGTTTTCACTAACCCTTTATTGTGGGGCAGGTTGCTTCTGGTTTCCCCTGGCATCAACAACTACAGTAAACATAATTGCTTATTTGACTGTTTACTTAGGACACATTCACAAACATGGAACTTCTGGCCCAAAGCTAATTCACTTGAATTTTGATCCACATTTCTAAATTGACTTTCTAGAAAGTGTTTCTGTTTGTTTAGTCCATTGGTTTTAAATCCGATTTTTACTCCCACAAATGGGGTAAAAGAAGACTGTTCAATGCGCCTTGGGCAAATCGCAAACTCTTGCTGAACTTGAGCGACCCCGGGGTGCAGGATCTGGAGAATCCGGGCTGGGGGTTGAAGTCCAGGGAGGTGCAGATGGTGTGGCCGAGGGCCCTGTGTGGGTGCGAGCGTGTGAGTTTGTGTTGCGTGGGTCCACGCTCATGCACACACCCACATGCCCTCACTCCTGCTCTGCAGCCTGGGCCACCAGGAACCTCGCGGAGTTCAGCCCATTCACCAGTCCCCGCCCACTTGTTCAGTAGGACCCTGGCTCTTTATATAAATAGATGGTATACAAATAAGAAAACTCTCTAACATGGCCTTAGCCTTCATTAATAAAACTGATAGGAATTCATAAAAAAAAGAGTAAATATAAGGAAATCATTAAATTAGAAGTAATGTTCTTTTCTTTTAAATAGATACTGCATTTATAAAAATGCATGCATTATTTAATATTAAAATGTATCTTAATATCTGTATACTAGAAGCCCAGTGCACTAAATTTGTGCACAGGGGGAGGGGGGTTTCCCTCAGCCCAGCCTGCACCCTCTCCAATCTGGGACCCCTTGAGGGCAGTCAGACATCCCTCTCATAATCCAGGACAGCTAGCTCCCAACCACTCACCTGCCTCTGCCTGATTGCCCCTAACTGCCCTCCCCTGCCAGCCTGGTCACCCCTAACTACCCTCCCCTGCCAGTCTGGTCCCTCCCAACTCCCCTCCCCTGCAGGCCTGGCCCCCCACAACAGCCCTCCCCTGCTGGCCTGGTCTCCCCAAACTGCTCTCCCCTGCAAGCTTGGGTCCTCCCCAACTGTCCCCCTCTGCTATCCTGGTCACTCCTAACTGCCCACAATTGCCCTCCCCTGAAGGCCATCTTGTGTCCACATGGGGGCAGCCATTTTTGACCACATGGGGTGGCCATCTTGTGTCTTGGAGTGATGGTCAATTTGCATATTACTCTTTTATTAGATAGGATAATATTGACTTTACATTTATAAAACTCCAGTAAATGTGGTCAAAATATTCTCACCTGAATTAAACTTACCACTGAACTAAAGCTATGTTATTTAGTTTGAATATATGTTGATGCAATCAGTACTGCCTAACTACTATTATTGTTATTATAACAGCCATAAGCATCACACCTTTACTGTAATTACTGACACTACTACTGCTAGTACTATTATACTATTCACTATTTTTGCTGCAACTATTAAAACTGTGGTTATTAAAAGTAATTCATACTTTTGTTAGTTCTGTAGTGATTGGACTCAAGTTTCTCAGATCTCATCATTCATCCTTTTAGGTGGTAGAAGTGTAGAGGAAAAAGCAGTATTAGGAACACATAGATGTCAGCAAATTATTAGCTACATAGCTTTATTTTAGTAATAAATAAATAAATTCTCTTGAGCCTCACTTTATTCCTCCATAAGATGTTATAATTATACATAGTTTTCAAATTTGTGAATAGTAATAAGATGATGTATTTGGAATACTTAGTTCTAGTAATTGATAATTTATATATTACTAGAGGCCCATCGCATGAAGATTTGTGCAATAAGCCTTCCTTTCCCTGGCTTCGCTCCTGGTTGTCTGGGAGCCTGCAAGTCCCTGCTCCTGGGATGCACAGGAGCCACCAAGTCCCCACTCCTGGGCCACTTGGGAGCCACCAAGTCTCCGCTCTCGGGCCGCCCAGGAGCTGCCAAGTCCTCTCTCCCAACCGGAGCACTGCTCCTGAAGCTCCCTCACTTCCCCTCCCCCTTATAGCATGTGTCCTGCCCCACCCGGCTGCTCCACGCCTGCATATGCAAACTAACCCACCATCTTTGCTGGGTTAATTTGCATACTCACTTCTGATTGGCTATGGGCGTAGCAGAGGTATGGTCAATTTACATGTTTGTCTATTATTAGGTAAGATGCTTGCAAATCAATAAATAAAAATTTGCTTTTGTTCCCCAGGCAGTTGAACCTTATCTTTCTGTCCCTGTTTCAAGATGTTTTTGATATGGTGAGTTTTCCATGTCTTTCATAATTTTATATACCCACATTTAGTCTTTCTCTGGGTTAATTATATTTTTTCAGAAGTGAAGAATCTGAAAAATAGCTAATGTAATATGTATTCATTAAAAGTAAAACATTTTGCAACAATTCAAAATTATAATCAATTTAGCACTCATTCTTTTGTTATTCATAAATTAATTCAAAAGAAATCATTTTTAATATTCTCCAAAAAAAAGTGCTGAAATAGTTTAGTGAATTTTTCCTGGCTTTATGTCACTAGTCAGATTTTGATGTTTATCTTCCCAGACTCCTAATAATTTTTTTTTTGTGTGTGAATGTTCTAATACTTTAATGATGATTTACTGAAAAGCAAGACAGTCCTGCCAAAGTAAATAGATAATATATGTAACAATATTATTTTCAGGCTGTACAACTATTAAAAAAACATTCAATTTAATTTGAAAAATAAATTGTATATCACATAGCTAAAATTTGGACACAATATAGTAGCTATAATTAATATTATACTTTTTAAAAATATATTTTATTGACTTTTTTACAGAGAGGAAAGGGGAGAGATAGAGAGTTAGAAACATTGATGAGAGAGAAACATCGATCAGCTGCCTCCTGTACGCCCCCTACTGGAGATGTGCCCGCAACCCAGGTATATGCCCTTGACCGGAATCGAACCTAGAACCTTTCAGTCCCCAGGCTGACGCTCTATCCACTGAGCCAAACCGGTTTCGGCAATAGTATTCTTTAAATATAAACTAGTGTGTGGCATGTTTAATCCAATCATAAGAATCAAATGGGCCAAAGCTCTATCCACTAAACCAAACTGGCTAGGGCTCATAATTTGTTTTGATTGTAAGCAGTTGATCTCTTTGGTCAGCTTTCAATGCTGTTATTTTAGGAACTGCCAGTCTGTGTAAGTTCATGAGATTTTATTGTAATGTTGAAGTTTAAAAAAAAAATCTTCATCCCGAAAGTCATGTATTCAATGACTACTCAATAGATACTTTCCGATTGACTGGCTGGAACATCTGAAATAGTTGCTTTATTTGGAAGCAAATATAATAAGTAGGTTTTAATGGGATTGGTTGAAAAGCTGTATGCTAAGTAGAATATAAACTTTTTTGTTAATAGAAAATTATTTTAAAATTCAATAACATTTTTGCATTTTCTTTTTGTCCTCACCAGAGGACGTTTTTGTTTTGTTTTGTTTTATTATTATTGATCTTACAGAGAGAGAAATGGAGGTCGGGGGAGATAGAGACATTGATGTGAGAAACATGGATAAGGTTTCATCCCATACCCACCCCGACCAGGGATAGAACCCAAAATCTAGGTATGTGCCCTGATCATAATTTAACCCATAACCTTCTGGAGTGCAAGGTAATGGTCCAACCAAATGAGCCACTTGGCCAGGGCACATTTGGACATTTTGGCCTAAAGTTTTCTATTGAACTTTAACCCAAAATAACTCCTCCTCCTCCTAGTTCTTCTGCTATCTAATGAAATATATTTTAAATATCACACTATTTATAAAAAATTATTTGTAACTAAAACACAAATGAAAATTGACAGTTCTAAGTGTTATTATTTGTTCTTTCAAAAGGATTCCAGATTGAAATGTGAAATTAAGTAAAAATAAATATTTGCCTCTAAATGTGGCACTGTTCACTTTTTTTAATAATCTTGATAGACTCCATTTCTTAATGGAGTCTACATACTTTCTTAGTCTGGAACACAGTGACTTATTCTCTACAATTATCTGCTGGGAAACCATTTGCTGACTGTTTGAGGTTTAATTATTTTCTAGGTGTGTGAAAAAAGTGTCTTTGTTAATAATTGCTCCATAACTATGTTCATACTATTTTTATTAAAAGATGTATAGAAAGTTATAAATATCAATTGATTTCTGTTCAATCAAAGATATGGTGGGAAATATTAATAGTGATAACTTGGTAGAAACTATTTGACACAACATGAATCAATACTAGAATATATAAGTTACTCTTACAAAATAAAACAAATGCAATAACATTTAGGAAGAGGAAATGCAATAGCTAAATAGGAGTATTAATAGAAAATCCATTAAAGGATACACCTGAATTGTTAATAAGAATACAAGATATATTCAGCTCAATAATAATGAAACTGAGTATTAAAACAATAATGGAATTATAATATTCAAAGTACCAGAAAACTTAAAAAAATCCAATATTAGAAAAATGTGGTGAAGCATGGTGGCAACCATGCTTGGGTAAAATTGCTATTTAATATTTTAACCCTGCTGTTTGGCTTCTGTACTTGTTTGCTTGCTAAAACAATAGAAAAGTTATTTTGATTTTCTGAATTTATGTATGCTATCGCAATCGATTGAATACTCCATTAATGGTGGTTTGAATATCCCATTGATTGTGATCTTACTGGTTCTTGAAGCACATTCTTCTGGGAGCCAGGACAGCTCAATTAGCATAAATTGTCTCCGTATAATGAGTTTTGGTTGACTCAGTGGTCCTGGGATCAGAACAGCACAATTACCCTAAATTGCCTCAGTAGCTACAGGTAATGCATTCTGGTTGACTCAGTGGTCCTGGAATCTGGACAGCACAATTATTCTAAATTGCCTTGGTGGCCCCAGATAATGTGTTTCTGTTGATTCAGGGACCCGTAGACCCAAAGCTATAGGTAACTAACTTGCTCAATTTCACTTCTGTAACTGCTTTGTGCCAACCAGGTTCCTCATTCCAAACACAAAGATGTAATTGATACCTTTGTGATATTCTGGCAATATAAGCCAGATGTGGCAACCTTTTCGGGGCTGTGAGGTCTGGAGCTTTTGCCCCTCGTATGCCGCTGGCCTTTAATAAATGACTCCATAATTCAACTTCTTGAGGTGTCCTTTGTGAGATTTGGGGTACAATACAACAGTGATGGTGTTTAGAACCATTAGCATTATAAACTATTGGCAGATATGTGTATTAATATAACTTTCTTATAGAAAATTTGGTCGTCCTTAAATTATTTATATGTAAACCCCATGACTAAGATACCTGCTCTGTGTTCTTCCAAGATGCTTGAGCTTAGGTCCCTGAAGAGATGTGGATACAGCATTGCTTTTGGTAGCAAGGCACTGGGTTAGAGGTAGCCTAATGTGCCTATAGGAAAGGGAACTGATAAATGTTGTATATGGATGCATGCTATGTAGCAAAATTGTTCCCTAAAAACATGTTGCAGGATTTGTTTACATAAAATTCCCCCAAAATACAAATATTGAGAGATGGATATTATATTAGTGGTTGCCTAGGGCTGGAAGTGAAAATAGAGACTATAAATGGGCACCCAATTTCCTTTAGGGCTGACAGTGTTCTAAAATTATATTGTAGTAATGGTTGCACAGCTGTATAAATATGCTACAATATATTGGACTGCACAATGAAAAAAGGTGGATTCTATAGTTTGCAAATTATATTTCAGTAAGGCTGGTAAAATATGGAATAAAAAAGATAATGAGATTATAACATAATGCTATTGATCTTTGCTAAGGCAAACATATGCAAGATTCCTACAAATCCAACAGATATGCCAACTACTTTAGGTGGATTCTTATTAAAGAGAAGTACAAGGGAAAATTGGGATAAGGCCCAAGAGGACAGTGCATGTATGACAGTAATGAAGCCTTGCATACACAGATCATAGAGTGCCGTACGCTGATTAATGCAACTCGTCCCTGAGAAAAAGTAAATACATAAAGCAACTGTAAATAACGCCATTTGATGAAAACCCAGGAGCGGTTAAATTTTTATTAACATAAGGTTTTGAGAATTCAAAGTGCTGTGCTGGTTATTAGAACTCCGGAATAGTTGGGAAAGGAATAATTGTGTGTGCTCTGGAGATGAGAAGAACATACGAGCAAGGGACGGAGAGGTGAGGGCAGGGACAGACGAGTCATTTCATGCAAAAACTATACACTCTTTACTTTTGTTACCATCATTATGTCCTCTTTAATAGCTACCAAAAAGCCAGAAGAACTTGAAAGTATTCAACTAAGTGACTGTTTTTTTTTAATCTCTCAGAGAATAATTGTTCACCATGAAGTTCATAATAATTACTGCTTTTTTAAATGTTAGGATAGAAATTTCACTTTAACTCTTGGGCTATAGGATATGTTTGGCAAAAAATTAAATTTGTAAGTAAACATATGGATATTATGGTAATTATTACACACATATAAAGGAAATTCACATATTTCAATCAGTTAACCTACTAGTTAACCTCTAGACACTGTGTGTGCTCTCTTTTTTGTTTTCCTATGGAAAGCAGCAGAATCTCTGGTTTAGCATCTCCATATAATTCTGCTAGTAATAAATCACCTCCAATAGATTCTGATACAAACACACTGTAAAGTCCATTTCTTTTATAATATCATGTATTTTTTAAAAATAGCATATATGTACTTAGAAGGTGTACATTGACTTTCTTATTTTTATCTGATTAGATTGCTCTTCAATAGTACCTGAAAGAGTTTAGAGCAGAGCTTGTGGATACGTAAACATTACAGAAGTCTGTCAGTCATCAAAATGAAGTGGCTTCTTAAACTTCTAGCCCCCTTATTTGTAAAGGAAGGCATTGCTATATTCTACACTTTTGGAAACAGTTGCAAACAAATTACTTTATGCAATAGAGCATGGGAAGGTCTTTTCTTAATTGGAAAAGTGCAACAGTTCAGGTGGAGAACTTCTTTTCCTTATATGCTCTTACATCCTCTAAACATAGGGTTGCTCCAATAGCCATAAATAGAATTAACTAGTGCTTATTACACTGATTTACTTTGCATATTATAATGCAGGTTAGCCTGTAACTATCTATGTTACCTTCTCCCTTTGTAAATGAATTTAAAATCCTTTTATGCAAAGAACCAAAAAGAAGCTGGGATCCACAATGAAAAAACAACATTGGGTTTTAATAAATCTTCTTTAGTAAACATTCAAGTAAACAAAAAGGATGAAATCTTTCTAAGTAGAAAATATCAGAACTAGGTTTATTGATGGTATTGACACAGCTCTTTTGGAAGTTATATAGAAATATATATATATATATATATATATATATATATATATATATCCCATTAGGAGAAAACAAAAGCAAAGTAAAATATCATATTCTGTGAAGAATTTAGTGATAGGCAATTTAGCTGCTAAATGTAGATTTTATTAAATATTTAAAAGAAACCAAAAGAAGTTTAAATGTTGTGTTTGAATATTTTATTTGCTTAAATTCAAGAAGAGAAAGCAATATATATTAGATAAAATAACCCTAGTTATGTTATATATAACTCTATATAACACATTATTTTGACCATTTTTGGTTTTCCTTATGATTGCCTTTCACTTGGAAAGAAAAATAAATCATTTTTGTTATGGTAATTTTGTTGTTGTCATTAAGGTTTATAATAAATTCAGTGACTCCCCTGCCCCACAACAAAGTTTTATATTTTTTTAATCAAAGGTTTCTTGTGTCTGATAGTAGTGCAGCTTATTTTTTCTACATTTTCCCTTTCTTACCTTCACAAATGAAATGGTAATAATTTTGGACCCCATGCCATTTTGTCATGTAGTTATAGGTCATCCTTTTATAAAAGAAAATTAGAAAACCGCTGAGTGTTATAGATATTAATGGTTGTTAGAAAAGTATAATAAAAGGCTCCCTTTACAGAACATTGCTAAGCTTTTATGTCATTACTCCTGAATGACTAATGCATTCAAAGGAGAAGAGTGCTGATCTCCAAGGCTGAGATGATGGACAGTGAGGAGGGAAAGAGTGGCTAAGAGAAAGCCGTTTGTCAAATGTAAAGCTCTAATAGCAGGCTTGCCTACAAAGAGATATTTTAGCTGCATCTAGAAAAATCTTTTATTATATGTGATGTTATCATTCATGGTATCTCAAATCACCAAGGACAAAACTGTTGGACATGTTGGGATAATTGCATATTTTAAAAGCACATTAACAATCTCAAATTCCAGAAAGCAGTATAAGATCTTAAGTAATGTCATGAAGCTACACTATTTTATTTCTAATCTCTTACCAGACCACATATATATTTCTCAAATTGTGGGCAGAAAAAATAATAATAAGTAGGGCTTCTGCATTTGTTGCTGCTCTTTGACTATAAGTAAAGGAAAAGAGCTCTAGGTCAATAAAACACTAACATGAGCTTATTCGAAGGATATGGAGTAGCTCCCCAAATCCCTGGGAACACTAAAGATCAGGGAGAACAGGATATAAAGAAGTATCTGGAATCATGGTAAGAGGAACTAATGGACAGTATATCACTATTAGTAAGAATTAGCTCCCAACATTTTTTTTCCCACTTATTTTTTCAGTTCAAAATTCAAGTTTTGGAGAGAAATAGCCTTGTGACCTTATTATAAGGTTGCATGCACAGGCTGATAGGTATAATTACCCCAGGGAATATTGAGATAGTATTACTTTAAAAGTAATACTGCTTAGATAAAAATAAAGTTTGAACTATACATGGACACTAAACATCCTTCAGATCTATTTTTGTGTGTACAAAATAATGATGGCAGTACAGAGTAGTATTTACATAGTGCTCTCAGCCATATACCCCATAGTGACAATGATTAGAATTTGGCTGTTATAGAATGTTTTTAGTGTCTTTGATTTAGCAGCACCTTAATAGCATGTAGAAATATACTAATTTACCAGGACATAGTATATGCTTTTCAGATTGAGGTGATATATCAATACACTAATCCCAAATGCATCATTGTTAAACTAAGAAGATTATGGAATCTGGACAAAAATTAATTACCAAGCAAATTCTTGTTGTGACTTACTTGGCTTAGGAATAAAGTCTAACAATAGAAAGACTATAAAAAATCCATTTTGTTTTTTGAGACTAAAATTGTCATTCTGGCTTCTTTAGAGGAATTCAAGATTTTGTATCATGATTGGAGAATCAATTTAGGCTTAGTTTTTAAAATAAATTTTTAGCATAAAGCGGGAATTTGATTCTGCAAACAGTATTGTTTAAAATGGCAAAAAAGTATAGTCCATAAAGTTATCACCCTGTAAGCCTATTGCATATATCAATGCTTTATTAACTGCATCCCTGTATTTAAAACGTATTGAGTCTTTTTCATGTTCCAAGCAAGATTCTCTCTGACACTTTTTACCATTTCTAAGCTGGAGTATAAAAGTCCAGCTCATTTGCATTGAATAGGGAAAATTTTTGAAGAGAAATTTATCCTTTAGATGTCTCAGATTACACATTAGACTTTGCCTGAAATCGCATCCTTTCTTTAGTTTCCTCCCTGTTGCCTAGTCAGTTTCTCCGGGGAACACTTTTTTTTTTTTAAATAAATCACAAGAACATAAATCATTATCTCAGGGTCTGCTTCTGAAGACATGACCTATTTTCCTCATACCTTCTGGTTCCTCTTCATTGCTCTCTATTGCCAACTTTTCCTTCTCCATCCTACATATAAATGCTTGAGTTCCTCAGCACTCAATCTCAGACACTTTTCTCATTGTACTTTATACCCTTTCACCAAGCAATTTCATTTATTCCTATGGCTAATGTTATAATCAATTTTCCCCCCACTTCCCTCTAGATTTCAAAAAATGTCTCACACTCTCCTCCATATTCCCACTTGATTTCTCACAGACAATTCCAACTCAAAACATCTAGAATGAAATCTTAATCTATCTCAATTTCCAATTCATATACCAGGTGATCACATTGTGGAATAAAATCAACCACAAAATTGTTAGCAGAAAAATCTGTTTTAAAATAATAGGTTTCAGTCCCGGCAAGTGTCATTTTGAATGTTGGCCCTCCCACAAATGGTCTCAGCTTGGATTCCCAGTCAAGGGCAAGGACCCAGGTTGAATGTTTGATCCTCACCTCAATGTTTCTCTTTCTCTTTCTCTCCTCCCCCTCCTTCCTTTCCACTCTCCCTAAAAATCAATGGAAAAGAATATTCTCAGGTGAGGATTAACAACAAAAACACACAATAGCTTTCACAAGACTCCTTCAAACATTTCACATGAATTAGCAAGCATTGGAGCATCAAGTTTGTATCAAGAATATAGAGGAACTTGATAAATGATAACACTATGTGCAAGAGTACATGGTTAGAAAGAGTTGAAAGATCAAGTATATGCACAGACTACAGTGGGAAATTCTTAGTCTTTCAGAGTCACTCACAACATCCTCCTCATATGTCTGATGACTACTCCCCATTTTGGCCTCACCTTCCAGCAATTCATCAAATTTCTCTGAATATTCTAATAACCCTTAAAATGGTCTTTATACACTTTGAGCCTTCTATGATCTATTTTATAATACTCTGTTAAATATTTTGTAATTACAAAATATTATAAAGGGCTATAAAAGATATAAGGTCAAAAAATAAAATATTTATTTACCTGTAGAGGGCTGCCTGGGAAGGCACATGGGCATTTCTTTAAATTGTCAGCTGAGCCTGAGGCGATTGGCAGAGCCGCCTCTCGCCTCTGGGTTACACCCTCCCCAAGAAGGTGGGGGGTGTTATCAGTACTGACTTTTACCTTTGTCCAGGTGTCAGCCTAGCGGACTTTGATATGTAAATCCGGGCAAGCACCAGGAATGCTAGGGCCTACTCAAGAATGCAAATAAGCTTCTTTGATCCTAAGTTTTGGTGATACTTCCTGGTATTTGGGGGTATAAAATAAACTTGCTGCATGGGCTGTAGGTCCCTGCCTCTCCATCAGAGGATGGCGTCCCACCTGGCTCCCAGCTTTGTTTCTATCTTCATGTCTGGCCTCTTTCTTTCTTTTATTTCTCAATCCCTGGCCGCCTCCACTTAGAACCGGTTCGTTCATCTCTCTTTCCGTGCTGGATGCGGAAAAGGGAGATCCCCGCCATATCTGGCCCCTGCCATATCTGGCCCCCACATTTATCCATTAGGTAGTTTAAGAAATCCCTCATATGCTTTCCCTGATTCTATTCGATTTTGTCTTCACTCAGATATGACCATTATCCTCACTTTTAGTTTTAACACTTATTTTCTTACTGTCTTTAGAACTTAATTAATGTGTTTCTCTAAAATGTATTGCATATTTTTCCTGTGTTTAAAGTGGGTGGAGGGGTGAAGAGATTGATTTTTAAAAAAGAGAGAAAGAACTTGTGGACACAGATGACAGTGTGTGATTTTGGGGTGGGGGGATGGGGCACACTGAGGGAGGGTGGAAGTGAAAGAGGGTATAGGAGGGTAAATGGTAATGGAAGAAAAACAAAAAGTCTATCAGAAAAAAAATTAAAAATAAGTAAGAGTAGAAACAGTATGTTTTTAAGAACATAGTCTTCAGCCTTACTAGATAGACAATGTCAAATAATTTTTAAAGCATTTATACCAAATTTATATTCATACAACAGTGTATGAGCAATTCAGCTGCTCTACATTTTGTCTGGTTTAATCCATTCCTCATTCAGCAGCTACCATGACCTTTTACAAATGCAAATCTGATTAAGTCACCCAAACCCTACTTAAAATCTTTTAACAGTTTCTCACTGATCCTAGAATTCCAAAATTTTAACATTGTCAAAAGATTATGACCTTTCCATCATTTAATATTTTATAACACGTTCCTTGCCTGCTATCTCCACATTGGCCTTTAGTTTCTCTTTTCTGCCCAAGGCCTTTGTACGTGATAAACTTTTTTCCTGGAATTCTTTTACTACCTCTTTTCCTGACTAAATTTGCTACTTTCATCATAAGTTAAATGCCACTACCTCAAATAAGTTTTTGTTTTTTTTTTTAGTTCTTGGAATTTATTAGACTACCTTATTAGCTGACATAACAGTACATTGTGTTTTCTAAATACAGGATTTATCACACAAATAATTAAGAAATGATGTATGCATTTTTTTAAATGTGCTTACTAATAACCTTTATGTACAAATGAGGTCAATTACAGTTTCTGGGCTTTATTGTCAGTTACTCAAAATATATTCACAAATATATTTGAGTAACTGGTAACTGCTTAACTAATAGTAAATGCTCATTATATATGTTGAATGGGAATGACAAATCCCTACACACACACATACACACCCATGCACAAATGATACTTTATATTCACTTCTATTTCAGAACTGGAAGATTACTATTTAGTAAACTAGAGGCATGGTGCATGAAATTCATGCATGGAGGGGGGGTGTCCCTCAGTCCAGCCTGCACCCTCTCCAATCTGGGACCCCTTGAAGGATGTCCGACTGCCCGGGCCTAAACGGGCGGTCAGACATCCCTCTCACAATCCAGGACTGCTGGCTCCCAATTGCTCTAGTGCCTCTGCCTGATTGTCTCTAACCACTTCTGCCTGTCAGCCTGATCACCCCCTAATCACCCCGCTGCCAGCCTGATAGATGCCTAACTTCTCCCTGGCTGGCCCGATTGCCTCTAACTGCCCTCCCCTGCCGGCCTGGTTACCCCCAACTGCCCACAACTGCCCTCCCCTGCAGGCCATCTTGTGTCCACATGGGGACAGCCATCTTTGACCACATGGGGGCGACCATCTTGTGTCTTGGAGTGATGGTCAATTTGCATATTACTCTTTTATAAGATAGGATATTCATGTCCTTGCTACATTCCCAATTCTCCCAACATCGAAGTGAAGGGTATATTTTCTGTGCCATTGATATTGATATTATTGATGTTAGCCTTTATCAAAGATAGTGAGAGAAAAGATGAAAATTGAAATTTGGAATTTGCTTGTATTTTTAGGCATAACATCTTGCTTCCTACCATCACCACGAGAAGAATATGTTCTAGCTGGTTTGCTGGTCCCTGAAAAATAAGGCAGGCAGTCACATGAGGCCAAACTGGGGCCAGTGAAGATGAGGTAAACATCATCTGATTCAGAAATTGAGATATAAGTGCTTCTTTTCATAAGCCACTGAGATTTGGTGGGTAATTGTAAGTACACTTGTTGAATTTTAAAAAGAGAAGCAGTTCTTCAAGGAACATAACTCAATTAACTATCAATACAATAAAATGAACCTATAGTTTCAATATAAATAACTGCTCATAACCATGTTTTTCAAAATAACTTAAATGTGAATAAAATTTAAATATTGAAAAATATGAGTGGAGTAGTATTTTATATTAAACTGTGATTGTTGTTCTTTTACCACATAAATCCTGTCATGTGTCTGAGCATAAAACGATAAGGACCTTGGCCATTATGAGCTATAACTGACAATTTTCATAACATTTGAAGGGCCAGCTTTAAACTGAACATTTTCCATTAGTTGCACAAAAGGGATTGATAGTCTTTTTATTTTTTGTAATGACCCTTACTTCTCAAAGCTGGAATATAAAATACTTTTAACCAATTACTAGCTATACTTAATGTTCAAGTTTAGCTTTTTGGTCATAGAGAAAAAAAGCCATTTAAGTTTCAGAGGTAGTGAATATATAATAATTAAAAGCATATAATTTAAGTTATGTAGATAGCAAAATTGAAATGTAAGACAAACTTGGTGAGTCTATTCTTAATTAAAGTAGCTTCCAGAATCTGGTAGTATCTCTAAACTCATAGGGTGAAACTAGAAAAAAGTAGTCTTTCAATTTCATCACCATATAAGGCTGATGCCAGAATTTTTCTCCTTTTTAGGAGAGTCACTGGTGGTGGTCTTATGCTAGGTTTTACACATTATTTACATGCAGAAGCAGAGATTCTAAGGAACCTCATCAACCTTTCCTTGCCTATAGTCAGTCCTACTGGAGAACAACATCTGCATCTTCTGACTGAAGTCAGGGTGATTCTCCCTCTGAAAAATGAGAGTTAGAATTCAGGTTCAATAATTGGATTTACCAAATGTTCTTAGAGGTCAAGTGATGTAACATTGAGCACTTCCCATAGCCATGGAGATGCTGAAGATGTAAAGAGAGGTCATGCACAGAAAAGAAAATCATGCCGGTATAGCAGGCATGCAAAGATGGGAGATGGAGCTTTCTGTCCAGGTCCAAATGACTTATTTTTAGTTCATTTCTGTCCTTTGACAAGATGCCTATGCACCCTTATTTATTTTCATGTAACTAAAGGTAGAAAAGACACATACTAGTTCACCAATTTGCCTGTCATACTTAGCTGTAATCAAATGAGATAGTTCATATCAAAACCGAGTATCTGTAATCTCAACAACTGTATGCTAGGAAATTCCTGTGGATATTCCTATTCTGCTTTCTCTTTTCTCTTAGCTGAAGTTCCATGTGCAAAATCTAACCTTTTTCAGGTGAATATATGTAGAAAGTTGTATATATATTGCTGGCTATAACTATGTTGGTAGAGACTGAGAGAGGCACTACAGTACACTTTATATTTTTGTAGAAGCAAGAGGTTGTTGAGACTAAGTGTTTACTTTCTGCTATTTGTCTCTTTATTATTCTTGTTGTTTTATAACCAAAGGATATTGCTTTGGACTGAATTGTTCCTTCCCATTGTTCCTTCCCAAAATCAAATGTTGAAGCCCTAACCCCCGATGTGAGTATATTTAGAGAGAGGACCTATCAGAAGGTAGTCATGAAGTCAGGAACTATTAGGAGGTCAAGGGCAGGGTAATAATTCAATAGAATTAGTGTTTTCATAAAAAGAGACACCAAGCAGCTCTCTCTCTCTCTCTCTCTCTCTCTCTCTCTCTCTCTCTCTCTCTCTCCCTTCACTCACCCACAGATGAAAGGCCATGTGAGGACAGAAAAAGAAGGTGGCATCTGCAACCCAGGAGGAAAGCTCTTTCAACAGAATCCAAATTCCTGTTCTTTTGATCATAGACTTTCCAACTTCCAGAATTGTGAGAATATACTCTTTTTTTTTTAAACTCCTCACTCTATGGTACATTGCTATGGCAGCCCAAGCTGGTGAATACAAATACTTAACAATTCCCATGCATGAAGGGGCACTATTTATACCTGATAGTCCCAAAATTTATATTGAACCTGAATAACAGAACAACTTTTAAGTTGCTATAGTTAATGGAACATCTCCTCTGGGATATACATCATCCATAAAATGCACTCTGCTTCCATGGCATGCCGAAGAATAACATTATTCTTGGACAAAATCAATTTTCATTTAATATATTACTAACTAGAATTATGTTTGACTTCCCAACCTGGGGAATATTGTCATGCAGAAAGAGAAGGGAACTCATAAACAACAAACTATAACAATGTAATGAGCACTCTAATAGAGGTATTCATAACTTTCTATAGGAGAACAGAAAAACAATTAATTAGAAATAAATGGATATTTTATACTTAAAGGTGTTTTTCATTTGTGAAAAACTTAATATTACTTGCCTGAAAAGTATAAGTTGTAGGCATTTAAATTCTTTGTTATTTTGTGAGATTTAAAAAAAAATATCACCATTAATTTGCTAGAGAGATGAATCAAAGAACAAATAAATATAATCCAATAAAAATATATATATCTGATAATGTGGGTAGAAGAAACTAGAAATAAAAAAAGTGTCTTTATGCCCTGGACAGTGTGCTCAATTGGTTGAGTGTCATCCTGTGCACTGATGGTCACCTGCCCAGGTTGCAGGCTCAGTTCCCCAGTAGGAGGCATGCAGAAGGCAGTCAATTGATATTTGGCTCTCACATTGATGTTTCTCTCTCTCTCCCTCCCTCTCATTCCCACTCTCTAAAAATCAATTTAAAAACCTTAAAAAAAGGGTTTCTTTATCAGAAATTTTATTTACTAAACATACCAGTATATCATATTGTAGGTATTACTGAGCCCAACACATGGAGGCAGCAGGAACTAAGGAAAGAAGAGTAGAGACATAAAAAGATCATACACTAAGGACCTCATTGCTATAGTAAGAGGTTTATGTGACTGGCTCCCACGATTTCCCTTTCACAGGATGGGAACCATCTTGACTTCTCTTTTGTGATTTCAACCCCTAGGATAGTGCTTTGCAGATAATATGTGTTTAATAAATTCCAATGACAAGAATAATGGGTATAATAATATCCAAAGATGAGGTTTGTTGAAGAAGGAATCCCCAAGGTGCACTGAGCATCCAGGTGAGACTATTAGAGCAAATATAGATAGAGGAGAGATCTTACATGTATTTTAATCTTTGTACATAATACTGTATGTCCTGGTCAATATTATGCCTTAGAATTCATATTTTTCATTTCAGCTTTAATATATAATAACTGTAGGTCATGTTAATAAATGTTCTTCTACTTCAGCAAGTGAAATATTTCTATTACCAGGAAAGCTATATGCAGTGAAAATGCTGATAACTTCCTCTAATTGAAAATACACTGCTGGTTATGCCCTCAAGTGCAGGTCTTATATCTACTTATTCTATGATGCTAAGAATCATGGCACTATTACTAAAATGAAGACAAAATATTCTTCAGGTTACAAAAAATTGGTGTGTGTGACTGAGGGGCTTATGCATTGCATTTCATCACTGAGTTGTCACTCTTGTGATGTACTGTAGAGCACTAAAAGCTATTGTTTCCATGAATTATAACCCCAAATACTTTGACTCTAAGGATTCATTTTATCACGGATCTCAGTATTATATATCATCTCAGTAATGTGGAACATATTTTCAGCGACATATTTTAATGATATGCTATAGGCTAAAGTAGATTATCATTATAGGAAGGTTTTAAGAGATTTTATGTTTTAATTACTGTGTTCAAAGTTATAGACGTTGTTTCTGTAACAAGAATGTTAAAAATGCCCGTAAGTTATGTTGTAAAACCATTCTGCAGGTATTTTAAATTATTTTCAATTTTTAAGAGGTCCTTTTAGGAGAAAAACTATTTCATCAATAAGACAGTAAAAACTTTCCATGTGTGCTCTTCATTTTACATTGTTTCAGCTTGTGCCATGCCAAGTGGTTGTTTTGCAGGAAAACAAAATAAAGGAAGAAAAATATTAAAGACTCAAATTTGCTGCACTAAAGTAAATCATAAGTAACTGCAGAAGAGAAAGCTGTTCAGAAGCAGAAATCTTGCTAAGTTTTCTGTCAGACCATACAACATTTAAATGTTTTATTTTATTTTTAATATATTTTTATTGATTTCACAGAGGAAGGGGGAGAGAGAGAGAGAGAAACATCAATTATAAGAGAGACTCATTGATTGGCTGCCTCCTGCACACCCCCCAATGGGGAATGAGCCTGCAACCCAAGCATGTACCCCTGAGTAGAATCCAAGGAGGGACTCTTGAGCCCACAGGCCAATGCTCTATCGACTGAGCCAAACCAGCTAGGGCAGTGTCTAAATATTTTAAACATAATAATAAGTAGATCTCTATAACTTATAGGCCATTCACCTTTAGCTTCTGAGTTAAATTCTGGCCTGGCTATCCATTAATGGATAATTAGAAGTGATAGTAGAGATCCAACATTCAACACACTTGCTTTTTCCAGCTTAAGAGCCTAGTTACTCTATACAAATTGGTAAAGGACCATTATCATGCAGCCCTGGCAATCCGTGTTTAATTTGTTGATAGCCTTGACAGTTGTAGCCGGAGTATAATTGGCATGTGCCCTGGTGCAAAGAAAAGTAAATTGGATTGTGCACAAAACTAAACAACCTAATTGGCAACAATTAGACATTAATTATGAGATAGCAGATTCTCAAATCCTCTTGAATTTGGCCAAAGCTAGACCTAATTATGTCTTAATGTTGTGAAAACATCCACTTTCCTGAGATTATCAGGTGTTCAGAAGGTGCTTTTTATAGAATTTGTGTTTCATACTGGATTATATCATGTTAGAATATTAAATATGTTTATATTTGGGGATAATCTAATAATCATAGAAAAATTAGTGTGGTAGAATTTATACTAACTTGGTAATAATTTATCTACTTTACACATGTTATTTGATCACTTTTTAAAACACTGATATACAAGGATATGGAAATTATTTTAAGAATATATAAAACAAAGGTTCATTAATAATTACATTAAGAACAGAGAAAGATGCTCAGGACAAAAATATAGCTTCACTAAGTGTCTTCCACCATAATAAAGGAACTCTGTCCAATACTGGATCCCAGAGGAGCATTGCTGTAGCACAGTGCCAGCCACAGCCTTGAAAATAGGTTTGTACTACCAGGTGGGGCATGGAAAATATTTATATGAAAAATATTTTAACACATTAATTATTTCATTATAATCTATAATAATAAAAGGATAATATGCTAATTAGACTGAATATCTTTCCAGACATCCTTTCGATGACCTTCCAAATGACCTTCTGGGTGAAGGCAGGGCTGTGAGGGAAGCCTGGGTCTCGGGTAAAAGTGGGAAGCCAGTGCTGGCAGCTGGGGGAAGGAAGGCCTACTCTTGCATGAATTTCACGCATTGGGCCTCTAGTTATTCATAAAAAAGCAATGCCAACCCTTTGGGACATAGGAAATGTGCACATCCTTTTTGATTAAAAACATAGATAAATAATATTCTGAAATTTCAACAACTTAGCAATATCTGAGTAAATACTTCCTCACTCTATTTCCTATGGTCTGAGAACCTGAGGTTGTGTCTATGAGTTCTACGACCAGCCAGTCATAATACAATCCATCTATTCTTATAGATCCATATTCTAACTACTTGTGACTGACAGGTTGTTCTGTGCAGAAGACCACAGGTAAAATGAACACCCATGTTTGCTTGGAGAAACCTACCTGTCCTGTTCTATTTTTCACTTCAATGTATATTACTTTGTTCAATTAGCTAGGGATATGCACTCTTTATTTCTAAGAAAATAAGATACCTTTTTTACATTAGTCCTCCTGATCTCTATACCTCACATTCATGCTTCTGGGTTGATAATTAGAAGTAATCTGCCTATTTGTGTGTTTATTTTTTAAGCTAATTTTATAAGTATTTTAAGTAGCATATTATTTTCTGAAATCTGTTCTGTGTTCTCTTACCCTATTTAAATCTCTTAAAGAACTTGTATGTTATCAATCCCAATGGTCCCTCCTGAATCCTCATCCTAAATTGGAGAATATTTCCTATTTCTCAAAAGCATGTCTTTCCATCCATTCCACGCACTATTTTATTAATTGGTCAAAAATTTGATAGTTTCTCAGAGGCTATCAGCATAAATTAAATGTCATCATCATTGAGATTTAGACCCTTTAAATTTGACAACATCTACCTTACTTAATACTTCCTTTGTACATGCTAATCTTATTTTTTTAGATTATAACATGCAGTTTTATATCCATTTGCCTTTATCCTGTTATTCCAATACCTGGAAATATATTAATTATCTTAAACTTGATCTACATTAAAAACTTATAAAGTCTTCCTTCCCTACCACACATTATGCAGCAGACAGACCAAACCATTGGCCCATCTAAAAAACTTGTCTTTATAACACCTAGTAAAAGATTTGGTCTGTTGGAAATTCTTAAGTTTGTGTATAATGTTTTGCTTATTTGTTTTTAACCTGAAGTGCATATATGCCTTGGAT
The DNA here is from genome assembly GCA_026230045.1 of Corynorhinus townsendii. Lineage (NCBI taxonomy): Eukaryota > Metazoa > Chordata > Mammalia > Chiroptera > Vespertilionidae > Corynorhinus > Corynorhinus townsendii. The sequence continues at coordinate 137,670,478 of JAPDVU010000003.1, read as the reverse complement.
CCAGAGAAAAGTCAGTCTAATTATTGAAGTGTCTGAGACTGGGTGAGGTGAAGGTAAAGAGAAGAAGAAAGAGAGAGCAACCAAGATGGCGGCATAGGTAAGCACTTAAACTGCTGCCTCGCACAACAATTTCAAAACTATAACTAAAAGACAGAACGGACACCATCCAGAACCACAGATAAGCTGGCTGAGTGGAAATTCTACAACTAGAAGGAAAGAGAAAAGCTCATGGAGAAATTGGAGGAACGGCAAAGTGTTGAGGTAAGGAAAGGGGTCTTTGTGCTCACGCAGAGAGGAAGGGCAGCTGAGAGCCTGGCTGACCTTCTCTGGCAGGAGGGGGAAGGAAGCCCCCGACTGCACTGAACTCCAGTTCCAGGCGAAACCCCACGGGCCCAGGCCCATACAGGGGGAATCTGGACTGTCAGGTAGATAGAAAGGAACTCAGAGACTTGGAGAGCCGGGGAGCCCCAGGGGTCTGGAGTCGCACGCGCAAGTGTGCACAAAGACTGCAGAGGTTGCCACAGGCTTTCCCTAGCAGAAGGTAATCGGAAGCTCCTGACTGCACTGAACCCCAGTTCCAGGCGAGCCCCTGGGGACCCACACTCTTGCCGGGAGAATCTGGACTGTTGGGCAGAGGCTCAGGAGGCAGGGAAGCCAGAGGTCTGGAGGTGTGCGTGCAAGGGCAGGGCTGACAGGAAACCAAGACTGTCTGCTCTGCCCTGAGACTCCACCCCATCCAAGCTGAGCACAGAGGCTTTTGCAATTTGGCAAGTCTGATCCTATAAGGCTGTCTCCAGCACCGAACTTCTCTCAGTGTAGACACAGCTGATCCTCACAGCCAATTGGCCTGGAGGTCAATTCCTCCCAGTGATACCAACAACAATCAAGACTTAACTACAACAAGGCTGTACACACAGTCCACAAGGGGTGCACCAAGAGTGTCCACCTCAGGTAACTGGGAGGCCAATCCACTGGGCCATATAGGAAACCTAGCACACAAAGCTACCCTACAAACTCAGGGAAGCAGTGAAAATGTGGCAACAAAGAAACAGATCACAAATTAAAGAAATGGAGGAAAACAAATGACTGGATATAGAATTCAAAACCACGGTTATAAGGCTTTTCAAGAGTATCCTAGAAAAGGCCGATAAATATAATGAGACCCTCAAAGATATGAAAAAGGACAAACTAGAAATTAAACATGCACTGACTGAAATAAAAAATATTATACAGAGACCCAACAACAGACTAGAGGAACGCAAGAATCAAGTCAAAGAATTGAAATACAAAGAAGCAAAAAACACTCAACCAAAAAAGCAAAAAGAAAAAAAAAATTTAAAAGTTGAAGATAGTGTAAGAAGCCTCTGGAACAACTTCAAGCGTACCAGAATTATTGTGGTGCCAGAAGAAGAGAGAGAGCAAGATACTGAAAACCTGTTTGAAGAAATAATGACTGAAACTTTCCCCACCTGGTGAAAGAAATAGACTTACTAGTCCAGGAAGCACACAGAACACCAAACAAAAGAAATCCAAAGAGGACCATACCAAGACACATCATATTTAAAATGCCAAGAGCAAAAGACAAAAAGAGAATATTAAAAACAGCAAGAGAAAAACAGTTAATTACCTACAAGGGAGCACCCATACGACTGTCAGCTGATTTCTCAACAGAAACTATGTAGGCCAGACTGAAGTGGCAAGAAATTTTCAAAGTGATGAATAGCAAGAACCTACAACCAAGATTACTCTATCCAGCAAAGCTATTATTCAGAATGGAAGGTCAGTTAAAGAGCTTCACAGATAAGAAAAAACTAAAGGAGTACATCACCACTAAACCAGGATTATATGAAATGCTGAAAGGTATTCTTTAAGAAGAGGAAAAAGAAAAAAGTAAAGATAAAAGTTATGAACAACAAATACATATCTATCAACAAGTGAACCTAAAAATCAAGTGAATTAAAAACCTGAGGAACAGAATAAACTGGTGAATATAATAGAATCAGGGGCATAGAAAGGGAGTGGAGTGATAATTCTCAGGGGGAAAAGGATATGGGGGGGGTGTGCAGGAAGAGACTGGACAAAAATCATACACCTATGGATGAGGCAGAAGTTGGGGTGGGAACGGGGTGGAGGGGAGCTATGGGGGAAAAAAGGAAAACAATTTTAATAATCTGAATAAAGATTTATTAAAAAAAAAGAGAAGAAAGATAGCAAATAAATTATAATAATAATAAATGTTTACATTATACAATTATTATTTAGGATAATATTTCTTATTTCTCAAAAGCTTCTCTTTCTACCCATTCCACACAAAGCTTCTCTTTCCATCCATTTCCTTCTCAACAGTAAATGCTCGATCAAGGGTAAGCCTCATTTGAATGGGGAATCAAAGTTGTTTACAGAAAAGAATTTGGCTCTACTCTTTCAAAGTGAGAGAAATTACTAAATCATGGTAAATCATTAGAGAAGGGAAAACAATGCATATTATATTTAGTGAAATTTTTCATACATAAGGGCTTAAACCACTAGTGCAAATAACTTATTATTACACTGAAATGAGTGACTATGAAGAAAGATCTGTGGATTGTAATATATGCATATAGGAATGGTACCCTTAAGTTGGACAATTTAGAATCACACAGAAAAATAAAGTGGTCTCTTTAAGACAATATTTGAGAGATAAAACTATGATTAAATCTGAAGCTTCTGAATTTCAGAGCTTTATATCCAAACATATTATTTACAGGGTTCCAGTGAGAGCAAAATAAATAAATATTTGAAGAACCAGAACAAAAGAATATAAACAATGTCAACAAAATTCAGTTTGAAGCATTTCATATGGAACTACCAATTCTAAAAAGAAAAATAAAATAAATTACATATTAAAAAGTAAGTTTTTAAAGACTTATTGTGGATACTTTTTTAATATTTAAAAGTTATGCTTTTATCAAAATTTCTTGAAATAAATTATATATGCAAGTCACTGCCTCTGTAACTTTAAAATCAGCAGGACTGACCACTTACATTCCCAGGGAGAATGGCATGGAGTTAATTGACCCTGCCAGAGACTAAGTATGCCCACTGCATTTCAATTTGGGGTGCAATTATATGTCTGTGCAAGTTTTCACATGCCAATTATTGCACTTCAAAAATCTGCATATTACTGCTACAACTGACAAGGAAGAGAAGAGAGTATTCTCTAAACAATGCAATTAGAGCAGTATAGGCAATTAACTTCCCTATTTAGTAGAAAGTTGAGAGCACTAAAGACTGAAGTGATAAATATTCACAAACACTTCATCATTATACAAGATCTCAGAACAGACACACATTTTTTAATACACAATGCAGGCAGTCATATTATTAAACTTAATGGCATCTGAGAAATGATGAAACACTCACAGCCTTGAGCTTGTAATGAGATAAGCTTGTAGCCTGATCAGCATGCATACAAATCATCTCATCTGAATAAAATTAATGTTTGATTTTATATCTCTCCTCAAGCACTGCTGAGCTCCCCTTCCCTTTTCATTTTATGAACAATTATAGAAATGAAAATAAAAAAATTAGCTGTGATATGGTATATGAGTGGGCAGGTCTCATCTCTAGTGCCAAATGTTAAGATTTTGAACATATATATATATATGAAAAAGGACCAACTAGAAATAAACTATGAGAAAAATTTTAAGGTTTTACGTTAATAAAAATGTTTAAGTGTGTTGAAAACTGCAAAATAATAACATTGTAGTATTTAATATTGAAATGATTGATATTCATATATTTAATTGCATTTTCTTCTGAAAACTTGATATTTTCTCAAATTCTCATTTTAAAATCATAATAATAAAGGAGATGAATGTGTTATGGATGTGTCCTTTCAAGATCAATCAAAATAGGAAAATTATACACTTCATTTTTATTTATATGATTGAATTTACATTCAATATTTAAATTACAAAGTCATTTTCTTATATGCTTTTTAAATGAGTTAGTTGTCAAAGGTTTTACTTAAAACAGATTGCAATGGTCTAAAAGTTCTTCCCTGAACTTTTCATACAATGTCTGTCACATTTAGCATTCCCATCTATAAAAGATTATAATGCACAAAGTCTCAATTTCTATTTCAAACTTGTACTGGGAAAGAAAACTACAAAGTAACTATCTAAATTAGGAACTCCTTGTGGAAAGATATCCTAGACCATAGTTCTTGAACACGATCTCAGATCATATTAACTTGCCTCCATACATGACTTGTAATTATTTAGAATGTCATTGTCAAATTCATCTCCAAAAATAAAATTATGAAGAATTATCATAGCTATCAGTAAAATAGAGATTTAAGCCTTCCATAAATTACAGAGCATTTGGTAAAAATATTTAGATAATAAGCTGAGTTGATAACTCAAGCTTTCTTCCTTAAGTCACTCTAGTTTACTAACAGGTATCATTTCACTGTATTAATTTAGATACCTCATGAGTGACATAATTAAAGATGAATTGAGTTAAAACAAAACAAACAAACAAAAAACACACATATAACCAGGCCTGGCAAATAATATGTGGTCCATAAGTATTAATTATTCATGAATAAGTATCCCTGAATGTCAACTCTTTCTAGTTTTCTTGTACACTTACTGAAATTCAATGCGTTAGTTCTCATAGATGTTTTGCAAGCTGAACTTTTTCTTTAATTCAAAAATTATAAAATTTAGAATAAATCTACAATTAGATTCTAAATGCTGCCAATTTCTTAAAAAGAAAAACAAACACCTCAGAAAATATTGTATGGATATGTCTTATATAGGAAATTGTCAGAGGACCCTAAGATATTCCTCAGGCTCAATAATTCATTAGAATAGCTCATGGGACTCAAAAGTTGTTACACTCATACTTATACTTATTACTGAGAAAAGATACAAATTGTACTCAAAAGTTGTTACACTCATACTTATACTTATTACTGAGAAAAGATACAAATTAAAAATAATAAAGTGAAAAGGACAAATTCCAGGAGAAATCAGATGATACCTCCAGGTGTCCTCTCCCAGTGCAGGCACATGGAAACACACTAATTCTCTCATCAATAATATATGACAACATGTGCAAAGTGCTACCAATCAGGGAATGTCACCTTAACATTGGCACTCATAGACTCTGTTGGAGTTCAGTAACACAGGCTTGCATTGAGTACAGGACTGACCCTACTACTCAGACTCCAGCCTCCGTCAGAGCAAAAACAGACATTCACCATAAATCACACTGCTGGCTTACATTTGTCTGGTCAAGCTGATGCAGGCCTTCACTTTAAATACAGAGTGGCCTACAAGAACAGGCCTTCCCTTTAAATACAGAGTGGCCTGAGGCCCAGGGCATGTAAAAATACTGGTATTAAGTAGCATATTTCAAGAGCTCACAGTTATTTCCCAAGAGCCATCCTAAGGCCAATGCTGAAGATAAGCCCTTCTTTGTAATATTCAGGGTTTGAGCAAACCAAACCTGCTGAGTTTAGTCTTTCCTGTCCTGAAATATAAAATAGAATTCTAATCAGTTGACCAACACACAAAGAATACGAAAATACTGGTGAATGAATATATCTAATTATTTTATTGTTTAAAAAATCTTGCTAAATAACTATAACTTTTAAAAGTACCATCGTGTTTTAAGCTGCTTTTCTGATTAACTGAGCAATTTTCAAATCAGGTGCCTCATTCTATACTAGGCATGACTGATATTTGTAGCTTATGCCCTGGTTTACACTTTCATGACTGACTCCTTATTTTATTTTTTTAAAAATATATTTTATTGATTTTTTACAGAGAGGAAGGGAGAGATAGTTAGAAACATCGATGAGAGAGGAACATTGATCAGCTGCCTCCTGCAAGCCCCCCACTGGGGAGGTGCCCGCAACCAGAATCAAACCTGGGACCTTTCAGTCTGCAGGCTGATGCTCTATCCACTGAGCCAAACCGGTTTCGGCATGACTGACTCTTTAAATGGAGCCTCACCTAGGTCCTACCACAACCTTGTTTTCCCCAGTTTCTGGCTTTAAAATTCTAGGCCCCTGGGCCAGAGTTCCTGGTTCTGGGTCCTGACTAACATGGGTCAGCCTGTATGATTAGGTTTACACCTACCACCATGTTTGTACCTGCCCGCATACTGCTGCGCTGCTTGGGGACTCCCTGGGTCTGCCTTCCTGAGCTGCCACTTTAACTTCAATCCTTTGATCTCCTGCCATGTCAGAGGAGGCTTTTTTCAATTCCCTAAAGTTCTCCCTGAAGCATTTTCTCTACAATGGTAAGCAAACTATAATGTTTTCCGATCTTTATAAGGATTCTTCTTCTCACATGGTAGCTCTCACAGGGCTACTGTGTTCAGAGAGAAATGTATCTCCTATACAACATGCATTCAATAAGTATTTAGGGATTCAGTGAGTGACCAACAAATACTAGGCACTGTTCTAGTGCCAAGAAACATGGGGAAATGTAGCTCAAGCAATTGAGTGTCCATGTTGATATATGCATTTTTATTAACACATACACATATATAAAGTCCCAGTCTTTCCCTTAATAAGCAAAAGTAAGATCAGAATGTAGAGCTGACTTTCAATTTAGGCCCTTCTTACCATTCTTCTTTCCCTTTATAGTTTCCCCTGGGTCTTTTAGTGCTTTGTTAATGTGTTCAATCCTGCTCCGATCACTTTTCAATCCCACTAAGTATATTACACACTGATCCTGAAAGTACAAACTGTTACATTTTCCACTCCACAGATTCTAATCTTCACCACTGATTGTAAAACTAATACTTTTCACCTCCCCATGCCCTGAAATGTGGTGGAGAATGCCATAGGGTCATAGCCTCTCTCACATTAAAAACAAAGAATGAAAAAGGGGTTGCCTTCACGCAATACACACAGCTGTAAATCCAACAAATACATGACCTTCAGTTCTTCTGCTCCTGAAAGGAATCTTTTGAATTCACGGTTATTCAGGCTACTAGAGAAAAGTACCTATCTTCACATTAATGTCAGCACACATTCGACAAATATAACAAAATAAAACATTTAATAGGTTGTCCATGAGGTAAATCATGGAAGTACAATCCTAAACACCACATGGACAGATACATGCCAAAAAAAAAAAAAAAAAAAAAAGAAAAAAAAGAAAGAAAGAAATTAGACCACCAACTTACACCATACACAAGAATATACTCAAAATGGATAAAAGACTTAAATGTAAGTTGTAAAACCATAAAAATCTTAGAAGAAACTATAGGCAACAAAATTTCAGAGATCTCTCATAGTGATATATTTACAGATACATCTATAAGGGCAGAGGAGAAAAAACATAAGTGGGACTACATCAAAATAAAAAGCTTCTGTACTGCAAAGGAAACCATCAACATAACGAAAAGAGAGCCCACTGTATAGGAGAACATATTTGGCTATGATACATCTGATAAAGGGGTAATATCCAAAATATATAAGGTACTCATACAACTTAACAAAGGGATGATAAACAATCCAATTAAAAGGCAAAAGACCTAAATAGACACTTCTCCAAATAGGATATAGACTATAGACGGCCAAGAGACATGAATAAATGCTCAAAGTCACTGATCAACACAGAGATGCAAATTAAAATGGCAATGGGGTATATCACCTTACACTTGTCAGAATGGCTACCATTAATATGATAATGTAGAATAATAATCAATTAAAGTGTGTTGAAAAGGAAAAATGAGAGTTACAGGGATCCATATTTATACAAAATACTTTATATTGAGTACCAGGAAGAAGTAGTTATTTAATGTTGAACATTTCTTGAGTAAATTCCAAATTCTGTTATCACAAATGGCAATCGAAAATGTGACCCATTTTCTGCTAGAAACTCACTTTTACTGAGAGCTTAACTTATTTAGCACTTCATGTGTGTTACTCATTAATTCTTTCCACAAATCCACCCTGAGTACTTACCATGTGCCTGTGTCTTTTCTAGACAATGAGGGCACTGTGCTGAATCAGACAGTTAACAATATTGTTCTCATGGACATTATATTTCAGTGGAAATAAGACTAGCTAGTAAAAAAAGTTGTAAGTGTTGTGTTCTGAAGAAAATAAAAGATGTCAAAATAAAGAATAATGGGAGAGTGCTAATTAAAATTGAATAGTCAAGGAGTGCTTCTAGTAAGGGGTGATAGTTAAGCAAAAATATAAGAAGATAATCCTGAGTTGAGCATTATGAAAAAGGATAAAATATGGTTAAGATGGAGAAGAACTTGGAGAATTCAGAAACAGAAAGATCAAAGTGGCTGAAATATGTTGAGTGTACAGCAGAAAATTGTATGAGATAAACGTTGCAAGTTTGTCCAGAGACAGATCCATAGAACCTGTAGGTAGAGTAATGATTGTGTATCTTACTGTAATTACTAGTCATTGGATGGTTTATCGGTATGTGTGGAAAATGAATGATACTGGTAAGAACTTAAGGTTGGAAACAATGGTGAACAGGTAGGTGAGAGATGATGGTACTGTGGAGAAGTAGCAATGGAAATAGTATAAAGTTAATTAGTCTTTAAACAATACATAATGGTGGCGGTATGTGGCTATATGGGAAACGGAATAATCAAAGGATTGACAACAGCCAGATTTGAGGTTTGAACATAGGATGAGACAATAGAGTTATTTGCTGATATGGAAAACCAAAAAGGAACAGGTTAAGTCCACATGTTTGTTTCAGGTAAGTTAACTCTGATAAAACTACTGGAAAATTAACTGGAAACATCAACTTGGTAAAACAAAAAAATTATGTGTGAGCATATATATGTATACAGGAGGCCCGGTGCATGAAATTCGTGCACAGGTGTGTGTGTCCCTCAGGCCAGCCTGCACCCTCTCCAGTCTGGGACACCTCGAGGGATATCCGACTGCCCGTTTAGGCCCGATCCTTGTAGGATCGGGCCTAAACGGGCAGTCGGACATCCCTCTCACAATCCAGAACTGCTGGCTCCCAACTGCTCACCTTGCCTGCCTTCCTGATTGCCCCTAACTGCTTCTGCCTGCCAGCCTGATCACTCCCTAACCACTCCCCTGCCAGACTGATTGATGCCTAACTGCTCTCCTGCCAGCCTGTTTCCCCCTAACTACCCTCCGCTGCAGGCCTGGTCACCCCTAACTGCCCTCTGCTGCAGGCCTGGTCCCACCCAACTGCTCTCCCCTGCAGGCCTGGGTCCCCCACAACTGCCCTTCATTGCAGGCCTGGTCATCCCTAGCTTCCCTCCTCTGCTGGCCTGTTCACCCTCAACTGTCCTCCCTTGCAGGACTGGTTCCCCCCAACTGCCCTCCCCTGCTGGCCATCTTGTGGTGGCCATCTTGTGTCCACATGGGGACAGTCATCTTTGACCACATGGGGGCAGCCATCTTGTGTGTTGGAGTGATGGTCAATTTGCATATTATTCTTTTATTAGATAGGATTAGATAGAATAGAGGCCTGGTGCATGGGTGGGGGCTGGCTGGTTTGCCTTGAAGGGTGTCTCAGATCAGGGTGGGGGTCCCTTGGGGCATGGGGCAGCCTGGGCGAGGGGCCTGTGGTGGTTTGCAGGCTGGCCACGCCCCCCAGTGACCCAAGTGGAGGCCTTGGTATCTGGGATTTATTTATCTTCTATAATTGAAACTTTGTAGCCTTAAGCGGAGGCCAAGGCAGGCTGGGGCAGGCAGAAAGTTTGGCTTCTTCCATTGCCAGGGAAACCCAAGCCTCCTGCTCTCTCCATGGCTGCAGCCATTTTGGTTGGGTTAATTTGTGTACTCACTCCTGATTGGCTGGTGGGCATGGCTTGTGGGTATAGCAGAGGTACGGTCAATTTGCATATTACTCTTTTATTAGATAGGATATGTATTTCTATCTATCATCTATCTATAAAATCTGTTGAAAAAGATGACAGACACTTATCCCAAACTTGGAAACAGGCAAAAAAGATTATTTTGTGTTCTTTCAATGTGGTATTGCCCTTGCTTTCTATTAACTGGGCTATTTTCCAATTCTAAAAGCAGAGGTTAATTTGTAGATTTGTATTGTTGAGTGAATGCAAATGTAATTTTTATCTGGAGGAACAGAAAAAGAAGGATTTAGCTTATTGCCTGATAAGACATTAACCAATTTGGCCCTAATTCAAAAATCTTACCCTAATGTTCCTTATTAAATTGCATATCATGTATAATTAAATACATACATACTTTTTTAAAAAATATATTTTATTGATTTTTTACAGAGAGGAAGGGAGAGAGAGAGTTAGAAACATCGATCAGCTGCCTCCTGCACAACCCCCACTGGGGATGTGCCCGCAACCCAGGTACATGCCCTTGACCAGAATCGAACCCGGGACCCTTCAGTCTGCAGGCTGACGCTCTATCCACTGAGCCAAACCGGTTTCGGCAATACATACATACTTTTACATATAATATTTGGGCCAATTTTAACATCCTGTAGTTAATGAGTTAAATAAAAACTTTTGTATGTGTTTATTTTATATCCTCATACTAATAAAAATATCCACATAATGTAAGATTATTGAGGTTGTCTTCATGAAAATGATAATGAAATAGATGGTTTACATAAATATGGATAATAGCTATAAATAGGTGATCCTATCTAATAAAAGAGTAATATGCAAATTGACCATCACTCCAACACACAAGATGGCTGCCACCATGTGGTCAAAGATCCTGCCCCCATGTGGACACAAGATGGCCACCACAAGATGGCCAGCAGGGGAGGGCAGTTGGGAGGGACCAGGCCTGCAGGGGAGAGCAGTTGGGGGGAACCAGGCCTACAGGAGAGGGCAGTTAGGGGAAAACAGGCTGGCAGGGGAGTAGTTAGTCATCAATCAGGCTGGCAGGGGAGTGGTTAGGGGGTGATCAGGCTGGCAGGCAGAAGCAGTTAGGGGCAATCAGGAAGGCAGGCAAGGTGAGCAGTTGATAGCCAGCAGTCCTGGATTGTGAGAGGGATGTCTGACTGCCCGTTAGGCCCAGTCCTACCGGGTCCCAGATTGGAGAGGGTGCAGGCTGGGCTGAGGGACACACACCCCCATGCATGAACTTCATGCACTGGGCCTCTAGTATTATATAAAAAATTAATACAAAGATATCTGAGAATGATTCTGATTCCAGAGTACAAGGACTATATATAAATTTCATTAGGTGCTTAGAAAAAAAACTATGAGTTTTGATATCTTTAATTTTCTATCAGGTAAATTACATATCAGAAAGCTTGACTAGGGTATCACAAATAAAAAGTGTAGAAAACAAATATAGCCTTGGTCAATCTGACTCAAAATTTCATCTTTTTTCCCAGAAGAGCAAGATATTTCTCCAAATGAAAATAGTTTCATTGATGGGCCTTGAGAATATTATATTTAGCAAAATAAATCAATCAGAAAAACCTAAGAACTATCTATAATAATAAAAGCATAATATGCTAATTAGACTGGACATCCTTCTGGATGACCTTCTGGAGGAAGCTGGGGCTGGGAGGGAAGCCCAGGTCCTGGGTGCCTGCTAGCAGCCAGAGGGAAGTACCGCTCCCAGGTGCTGCCAGCAGCCAGAGGAGAGCCTGAGTCCCGGGTGCCAGAGGGAAGCCAGTGCCGGCGGGAAGAAAGGCCTACTCTTGCACAAATTTCATGTATCAGGCCTCTAGTGTGGGCTATAAAAGTGGAACTCAGTATGGCAATTACCAGACGAAAGCTTTGAAGGTAGGGGGTAGTAAAGAGTGAAGGAGGCCCAATATATGGTGACAGAAGATGAGTTGACTTTGGGTGGTGGGCACACAGTGTACAGAACATGAATCATAGAAATGCACACTTGAAACCTATATAATGTTATTACCTAAATTACCCCCAATAAGTTTAAGAAGAGAGAAAGAAAATAGATTAATTTGTTATCGAGCTAATGGGCAGTTTAGTTGATCTCCCTTCTCTTTAATCTCATCCCCCTCCTGGTGTGTGTGATTGCTCTAATTTAGGCTTTGCATACTGTAAAACTATCTCTTAATCCTCATCTTACCCAAAGGAGTACATCATAATTGGCAAGTACAAGTCACGTAGGAAATGCAAATACTCTCGTGGTTTCACACATTTTAGAATACGCAAAATGTGAAAAACAAGTTCACATGTACTGCAAGATTTTTACCATATACAATTGTAAATGTTTTAACTGAAATAATATTCAGGATCTAAGTAAATTATTATGTATCCCTCTTTTAAACCTATGCCTTTCCATTATATCCTACATAATAAAAGCCTAATATGGTAAGTGTCCAGTCATCTGGTCTGCTGTTCAAACAATCAAAGTGTAATATGCTAATGATGCATTAAGGCTGCTCAACCGCTTGCTATGACCTGCAATGACCACCATGGGGCAGATGCTCTGACCGGTAGGTCAGCTTGCTGGTGTGGTCTGGCTGGTTGGCACTAAAAGAGAAGGACCAGACATGATCTGGAGTCCTCCCTCAGCCCCTCCCCAGCTGGCCAATCTCCCATGTCCCTCCTGGGCCCCTATTATGCACCTGTGGGAAGCCTCAGCCTGGCCCACCACCCTCTTGCAATCAGGGACCCCTTAGGGGATGTTGGAGAGCCAGTTTTGGCCCAATGGCAGAACGACCAGTTCTGCTCAATGCAGGAGCTTCCCCCTGGTGGTCAGTGCACTCCCATAGGGGGAGTGCCACTCAGCCAGAAACCGGGCTCATGGCTGCTGAGCACAGCGGTGGTGGTGGGATCCTTTCCCGCCTCTGTGGCAACGCTAAGGATATCCAAATGCTAGCTTAGGCCCACTGCAAGAGTGTACAGCTGGGGCTGAGGGACCCCCTGCCGAGTGCATGAATTTCGTGCACTGGGTCTCTCTTAATTATAATAATATGCATACTGATCATTGTTTAATCCTAAGCTTAAAAATGTAATCATTATATCTATATAGAATTTAAAATATGGTAATTTTAGAGTTTAACTTCTTCAAATGAAAAAATTAATTCACCATGAGATTAAAGGTGTTGTATAAAGCATATAATGTAATTCAAATTAAATAAATGTCATCTTCATCACCCCAGTCTTTAATATGCATGATCTTGTTATGTAGGTAGATAAAAATAGACTAAAAATATTAGAAAAATGATAAATCCACTTATATGACTTCTATAATTCGGTGACAAAGAATAGTAACTAGAGCCCTAGCCAGTTTGACTCAGTGGGTGGAATGTCAGCCTGCAGACTTAAAGGTACCATGTTTGATTATGGTCAAGGGCAGGTACTTTGGTTGCAGACTCGATTCCTGGCCCTGGTCCAGGCACATGCGGAAGGCAACCAATCAATGTGTCTCTCACATCGATGTTTCTCTCTGTTTCTTCCCCTCCCCTGCACTTTGTCTAAAAACCAATGGAAAAAAAATATCCTCAGGTGAGGATTAACAACAACAGAAAGAAGAATATTAACTAGAAAAATATAGGATACTGACCCACATTGAGATGATTGCAATATGTTTTAAGCAAAATCTGTGATATCTTAATTAATTAAAAAACATATAAAAATGATTGACTTTGAAATTTAAATATTGAATGTGAACTCAATCTCATGAATAAAAATCAAGTATATCATTTTCCTATTTTCTTAAAGGGCCAGCAATAGTTAAAGGTGATTGAAAATAATAATGAAGACATCATATTGCCCAAATAAAAGTTTAAAATATACCTGTTTCATTGCTAAAGATACACTTAAAATAGATGCTAGATCACTGACTTTGCATACACATCTACTAGTAAACTATAACTGCTTGAAATCAGGGATCATAAATATTTTTGACTACATTTCCAGAACACATGGTGAGCCCTTATACATATATATTAATGTATTCATTTAATATGCAAGTCTCATATATCATTGTCCCATCTTCTAAGCCTTATTAGAACTCTAAAAATATAAAATTCATAATAGTATAAAATTAGAACTTTGACCATTTTTCACTGCTAGTGATGTCCACTAATTGATTTTTTAAACAATCTTTATCAGAAAACTAAGACAAGTTAATGTTGGAATTTGGCTGTTCTAAACTAGGAATAAAATATTGAAATGTAATTATTAAAAATATTTTAAAAAGTGAATGTTTACAACAATAAATAATAAAATAGGAAAATTAGGTAACTTTATCTGAGTACAAATAGTTTATTTTAAAAGAATCAGCAACATTAAAACATATTCTGAGGCTCTATAATCCCTTATACACATTTAAGAGAACTGTAAACAATTAAATAAGTTATAAATAATATAAATTAGAAAATTTTAGGAAAACAATGAATGCAATGTGTGACTATATAATTAAAGAATATTAAATACTTGAAGTTTATTACAATCATTTACAAAAATATGTGAGGATAATAAAACCTTTAAATATGATGCTACATCAATGAATATTATTGGACAGTCAATCATGTAAATGCTATGAACTAGGAAAGTAATTATTTGTAAAAAAATAAATTGAAATTACATAGAGCCTAAATGAATTATTTGTTTAAATAACTTGTCACACTAAAAATAATTATCCTAAATTTTCAATAATCTGTGAAATATTTTACTCAGATTTCCCACAAATGTGGAAACCAAACTTCTTATCTTTAAATACTATGTTCCTAATCCTCAGTTTAAAATGTTACAGCTATCTTAAATTGCTTCATGTCTGCTATCTGCCCATAGAAATTCTGGTTCAGTAAAACCCAAGATAGGCCCTAGAAATCTACATTTCAATAAGCAGTTCATGAAAATTTGAATCAGATATGGTGTGGAACCCTCTGTGAATAAAATCTCTGCAATTAGTGCTTAAATCCTGCCAATCTTCCTTTGTAATACTTTTTCATCTCTGTCCCATAGTTTAAATCTTCACTATATAATTTTACTTTTAGTGTAATAATCATCAACTTTTATCAGAATTTCTGCATACAGCCTTTCCCTGTGACATTCTAAAAAGTAATTAATTACCTTTAAGACTATCCATTCTTAGAGAAACTGTCCCTCTCACAAACTTCTACATCCTCACTATTGAATCTTTGCCTGAAACATAACAAATTTAATTATTGGATTATTAAATAAATACATGTTATTACTAGATTTCAATCCTGGAAAATCACTTTTAATCAGATCACTCTCTGCATAAGGATGTTTAATGTCTACCAATCAGAAAAATTAACACTTTCAAAAATTGTAACAAAATTGTGAAATGTTATTTTTTATTAGATAGACTAAGACATCATATAAAACCACTGAACTCACATTGGTACCAAGACTATATTTCTTAATTTCTTAATATCAATCCTTAGCTCCTTAACTTCAATCCATCAATAATGTTTTTTAAATTTATCTTTACTGTTGGAACTATTACAGATGACCCCCTCTTTTCTTCCATTGACCCACTTATCCCTACCCTCCCAACCCCCGCTAGGCCTTCACTATACTATTTTCTGTGTCTATGTATCATGCATATATGTATATAAGTTCTTTGGTTAATCTCTTCCCGCTTCCCCCCCTCAATCAATTAATAATTTTTTTTGCAAATTCTTATTAGTCATATTACTTTATATAAAATATGACTTTTGCTCAAATGTCACTTTAAAATCTAATTATAAAAGACTAATTATACATACATAAATATATAAAATTACGAGTGACTGTAAGAAGCAAATTCTTAATTATATACTGTATATATAGAAGACAATTAACATGCCCATTGGGTAAAGCTTTCTAGAGCTGAAGAGACCTGAGTAGGTTTTAAAGCACAGTTAGAAATTAAGTAAGCAAAGACATGAAAAAAAAGGGGGGGTTATTTATATATTTGTTGAAATAGAAGAATGTGGGATGCCTTTGGGAAATAAAGAGTAAATCAATTTGGCAGGAGCAGAAGGTTTATAGAGAGTAATGTTTATGAAATAAGTTTTAAAGGGTATCTGTGTTTTAAAAGACTATGTCTGCCAGGATAAAAGATTTGAAATTAATCCTGCAGCTCTGGGTTAACTTGATGATTCTAGTAAAGGTATCTGGATAGCAAAGTGGTATGAACTAGGTGATACCAATGTCTTTATTTTTTATCTTTTTAAAAATATACTAGTATATTTTTTATTGATTTCAAAGATGAAGGGAGAGGGAGAGAGAAAAAGAAACATCAATGATGAGATAGATTCATCGATAGAGTGCCTCCTGAACACCCCCTCCTGGGAATCCAGCCCACAAACTGAGCCTACAACTGGGGCATGTACCCTGACCAGAATCCAACCATGACCTCCTGGTTCATAGGCCCATGCTCAACCACTAAACCATACCAGCAGGGCTTATTTTATCTTTTTAAGATGCAAGAAAATAATTTATTATGAAAAAAACTATTCTGATTGTAATAATCTCTGTTGGTCCATCAATGGAGAAATATTATTTTTAAAAGTGGCTTAAACACACTAACTTGTAAATCAGAAATTTTAGATGGAGAATTACCATTCTCTAAATAGTATACTATCATTTGTAATTCTGGAGAAGATGGAAAGGTACAGATAATAAATACACCTTAAGTAGAAACATTAAGGTAATTTCATATAATACAAGTTGAATACTTGGGTTAATGACTTAGTGTGGAATTTTTATTTCACATTACAGAAGTACTAACCAAATTCCCAGTAGTTAGGACGATGCCAAGCAGTATAAGTAAAATTCTCTAGAGTTAGTTAAGGGCACTGTTTCTCGCGTTTTTGATTTATCTAATAATTAACTGCAGAGTTTGTTTAAAATGCATATTTTCAGGCCAAAACCCAGATTTAAATTTAGTTGGATTGGGATAGTCTAGAAATATGCAATTTATTCACCAGGAAATTATCTCTGATAAGAGATAAAGAGGTTACTATAGCATTAAGCATGCTCTTACTTCTTGCTTGAATGGCATAAATGGATGATGTGTAAAACAGAGTGGACATTCTTAGGAGAATCAGTGTAGAGGCAAGAACAAGGCAAGGAGTTTTGCTTAAGAGGTTCAGATTAGAAAAGCCTTCCACAATCAAGCTAAAAACTTTGGATTAGAATCTTGAAACCATCTAAAGCAAAGCCACAGTTTGCTGCTCTGTTGACTAATGAGTTTGCCGACCACTGCCTTAGGGAAAAACACTTAAAAACATTTTACTAGTGTACTAATATCTTTAACCTGAAGTCAAAACTTCTGGGTATGGGTAATGCTTTACACAGTGGTCGGCAAACTCATTAGTCAACAGAGCAGCAAACCGCGGCTCATGAGCCGCATGTGGCTCACGAGCCACAGTTTACCAACCACTGATCTAAGGTTTTAGAATAGGAGAATAATAATATGAGTGATTTTTAAGGGAATGCTGAATGATGGGCCAATTTGTAAAGCAGGAAAGCCAAATAGAAGGTTTAGAATGAAGTGATGAAATGAACACCAGGGAGGAGGTACTGGCAATCCTATATAATAAAGAGGTAATATGCAAATTAACCATCACTCCCACACACAAGATGGCCACCCCTATGTGGACACAAGATGGCTGCTACAAGATGGCCAGCAGGGGAGGGCAGTTGGGAGGGACCAGACCTGCAAGGGAGGGCATTTAGGGGCAATCAGGCCTGCAGGGGAGGGCAGTTGGGAGTGATCAGGCTGGCAGGCAGAAGTGGTTAGAGGCAATCAGGCAAGCAGCCAGGTGAGTGATTGGGAGCCAGCAGTCCTGGATTGTGAGAGGGGTGTCCAACTGCCCATTTAGGCCCGCCAGGATCAGGCCTAAATGGGCAGTCGGACATCCCTCAAGGGGTCCCTGATTAGAGAGCGTGCAGGCTGGGCTGAGGAACACACATCCCTCAATGCACAAATTTCATGCACTGGGCCTCTAGTGGAAAACAGAATGTCAGAAGACATATTGGTAAAAATTTTGAACTTGCTTTCAGATACCTAAAAATAGCAAGTTAATATTAAATACATTTAAAATTATTCATTATAAACATCATAATAATAAAAACAACAACAATAATAAAAAGAATAATAAAATAATCTTCAAGGGGTTTTTCAGATATTTACACATGATTCTTGAAACAACACAGGAGCTCAACAGCATTTTGTATTGCCTTCTTTTAATGAGGTTTGAGAAGAAAACTTTCTTTACATTCATGAAGAAAAGCCTTTGAAAGTTCAAAGTGTTTGATACCCAGAACTTTATTCAACACCTCCTGAAGTTTTCTTTTGCTCTGCTTTTTTATAGCAAGCTTAGAGCAGGGTTTTGGCACTTCTAATTTGAGTTGTCTATTTTCTTCTTTCAATTTCACAACATGCTTGATTTTTTTTGTTTTAGATTCTGATGACCCAATAATTCAGCATATGACTCTATTAGGTATTTAGCTGTCCCTTATTTGCACCATGTTTATTCAACAAAGAATTTTTTTTGCTTCAGATGCATCCAGGTGTAGCTGAAAAGGCTTTTTATATAGTTCTTCATAAAAGAGACATCCCTTATTCATTTCCTCAGTTAATTCTGCCATTGTATTTTCTTTTCCAGCTTTTCTTGCTTCTTCCTCTTCCAGCTGCTTCTTAAAGTCTTCACCTTGCTGCTTGAGTTGGTTCTCCAAATCAAGTTATCTTTTTGAGACAAGAAGCTGTGATTTCTTTAATTTCTGCTTCTTTACAAGCTGATCTGGCCTGCAGATGTAGAAGCACCCTTGCATAGTTCTTGAGTTGAACTCTGTTTCCAATATCTGATGCTGAACATGCTCTGCACTTTTCTTGGGCTCGGTCACTTTTTCCCTAAGTGGTAAGTTATCCAGCTTAAGACCTTTTCTCTCACTAGCTGTTAATGCTTTATAGCTTTCACTTCCAGCAGTGACATTTCCAAGGGTTTGCACCTTACTGTTACACCTTTTCTGCACAGCAGGTGGCCTGAGTGTGAGCAGCATTACTTTTCTAGTGTTCAGGTTCTTTCACCTTCAGATTTTCTTCTAGAAGTTTCAGTTCTTCAGCCTAGATTTTCTTTCTTCTCCCAGTTGTTCAACACACTTTTCAGCTTGTCCCTCCTTTCGCTATAGTCTTGCTCATCCAGAGCTTGTTTAGTTCTTCCTCAAAGAGATTCCTCTTTTTCATTATTTCCTCTTCAAAGAACATAGCTTCTGCTGAAGAATAGAAGATAATTCCTTCTCTTGTTTCAGAAGTGAATCAATTTACAACTCTTTTCGTTGTAGCTTTTCATGTTCTTGTTTTTTAAGAATAAACTTCTCTTTTGAGGTTTGCATTACAGAATGTAGATTTTCATCCAGTTCTCTCCCCTGTTGAAGAGCTCTTCTGTTTCTTTATGGCAGCTGACGTTTAGCCATCAGGTCTTTTACTTGCTTAGACAATGTAACAATGTTTTCCTCAAGAGACTGCTTAAGGCTTAAAACTTCATGATTCTTCTCTTTTAAATTTTCTTCTAACTGGGCAATGTCTAGCCTGTATTTTTCTACTCTGATCTGAGGCACAACTTATTTCTTCAATGTATTTCAAGAGTCTATCTGTGTCAGAATTTTTGTCAATCTGTTGTTTCTCCATGGGAACGAGTTTCCCCACAAGCTGTGCTACTTCCCCTGAGACTTTCTGAGATTCTTCTGGGTGACCTGCAGTTTAACTTCCATGCCTTGCTGTTTAGCCATCATGCTTCTCATTTTAGTTTCTCATTTTTTTTCTAAGTTTCAGCAACTCTTAGATTTCATCTGGTTACCAGCTTGAGAAAACTTAGCCTCTAGTAGCCTGTTAGTCCTGGTGGAGTCAGTAAGCTGCTTTTGCAGTGTAGCATTACAAGCAGAGATGTCTTCTTCCCCCCCACCACAACACTGAGCTCTGCTTCCATCTTCTCCAGCTCAGCTTCCAGATCCTGGAGGCTCTAGTCTTGAGCACCATGTGCCTGCACAAGGACATGAATCTCCTTTTGCAACACCATCAAGACTTTATCATTCTGATGAGATTCCTCCTTTAACCCCAAAGTCAATTTCTCTTGCTGAAGCAGGCAAGGTGGTATCTTTGTCAACAGTAAGATTTGGTTGAGATTATTTTTTTGTATTTTAAAGCATTGTGATTTCTGAAAGGATACTGGTCCTTTCAATACTTCTGAAGTTCTCACACCATAAGCGCCTGGAGATGTGCATAACGAGAAGGGTCACTGAGTTATTTCAGGGGTGCCTTGGGAAAGGACAGGCTGACGACCAGCTCCACAAACCCAAGGGCACCGGCTTCTCTCCTCAACTTTCTCTCCAATGTTTTTAAAATAGAAAATAAAATACTTTGGAATATCACAATGCACATCTTTTGCTGTTTCATCATATATTTAATCAATGAGTACTTATTCCATGCCATGTACTCTGCTGAGTAATGAGAATGCAATGCTGAGCAAAAACACACATATAACAAAGCTTAAATTCCAATGCGAGAATCAAATAGCTACAAAACTATATTTATACCTGAAACTATGATAATGTCTGTGGGAAAAAAATGGTGTTCTATAAACACATATTAGGGTTGCAGGGATGTTTTTGCTGAATAAGTGACTTTAAGCTGAAGTGGGAGTATGGGCTTGGGAAGAGGGCATTATCAGCAGAAGAAAGAACATGTGCAGTGGTCCTAAAATGCCAGGAACACATCTGGGAATTTCAAATACTTCTAGTGTAGCCGAGAGAAAGAGGGTTAGACAAGCCATCTATCTGGAGAGGGAGGCAAGAGCTAAGGTAAGTAAGCTGCTTAGGACATTTTCATGGTATTGATCTTGAAGAGAGAAATTGTGGTGTCTGGAATTTTTCTGTTTTTTTTTTTTTAATATTACATACAATGTAAGAATAACTTTATAACAGTCCATATTTTCCACATATTTTTGTTAAACTATTATTAAACAGCAAATGAATACCAAAGGCATTGAATTGACTGAATAGCAAAGGCAATATGTACCAAAGAACCAAACGTTTTGCTCCTTCAAAAATACTTACAGTTGTGCCTTAGCTCACAAAACAAACTGTTTCATTGAAGCTTAACAATGTTTTGAAGTATGTATTAGTGCAATTTCATTATTCCTCCTTCTCAGAATATTTTGTTTTCTTAATCTGGTGCATTCTTTGAATCGCTTTTAGCATTTTATAATTACATTACCAAGTACTAAAAGACCTCTATAGGGTTTTGATTGGAATCAAATTAAGCTTAAGATACAAACCAGATATATTTAATCATTTTTAATATTATATTTTCTAAACTAAATTTGATATAAAAAGGCTATTACAAAATAAAATGAAAAACCAATCATCCATTATTTAATTAATACAATAGATAGCTGCTTTATCTATTTTTTTAAGTATCTGATACTATAGTGTAAATGGAAATTTATTGGCTATAGTGGAGTTGTTCCTGACCTCATTAATATCAGGGTTTAAAACTATTCAGCTAAATGTTTATATATTATTATATATATATATATCAAAATTAGCAAATTTAAAAATATAGTAGTATTTAAATTGTGCACTTAAATTTACAGGTTCACTATGCATGCAAGGAAAAATAATATGCTTACAGGATCTATGTGCTGCTTTGCTGTCTTCAACTTCTTTATTTTTATTACCTTTGTACCACAGCCAAAATTATCTAAATGTATTGGAGGTTGAGAAGCAAGGGCACATAGACACAGAATTACAGTCAACTATAATGGATTAGGTGCTCATCTGAGGATAAGTATATCTTTTGACAGGGTGCAAACCATTTAGAAAATTATTAGAGTAATAAAAAGCAACTTAAATCCTAAGCTATTACTGGTTCCAAACATAATATGGCATTTTCAAGGATGAATTATAGTTTTGAAGGAAGAAAAGAACCCCACTTAGTATTTGAAATAAAATGTATCTAAGTAGTGGTAAACTAACATTAGTTTCTTAATAAATAGTGTAAGAATATTTGGGAATGTAGATAACCCTTAATTTCCACCCTTCTATCTTCTAGCAGCAGTATATTATATGAAATACAATAAAAATACTCTAAGTAATAAAATTAAAATAAACATTTAAGAGAATAACTGAGGAAAAGAAAAACAACTTTCATATTAATTAAAAATACAAAATAAAAGCCAGGTAACCTGAAATACTAAACACATTTTTGGCAAACATATATAATTCCTAAATAATAAATTTCACTTCATTTGCCCATTTTGAATTAAAATTGTATACCTTATATTTTGGTATCGTATCTCATTTACATTAGTCTTCATAATAATAATGTTTATGAAGGAACCAAAGTTTATGTGTTTATATGAAATGCTTAGAGTAACATTTCTAAAAAGTCGTAGATCCACAAACTAACTAGACTTTTTATTCTAACATTAAAATCCATATTTTTAATAGATATTCAATGCCAAGTTTGGTGTTGAAAAGCACATTTCCATTAAAAGATATTAAAATTAGAATTATAAATTATATTTACCAGTATAATCATATAATAATCATGAAGATTAAATCCATACAAAACTGTACATTATTTGAGGTCAGAGATCACATCCACAGTGTTTATCATGAGTATTTCAAGAAGCACTGATGTAGATGGTGGTTAATAACTATTTAGTGAGTTAGTCAAAACAATGAAAACTCAGTACTCAAAACTAACAGAAGAATGCTTAATCTGAAGTAGTGAGCATTTAGAAAGCAAGATTATCTTTTTAAACTATAACTAAATTCTACTAAAACATTTATTTAGAAACTTGAGGCCAAGTGCATGAATTCGTGCACTGGTGGGGTCCAGCTGGTCTGTCCTGATCGGGCCAAAAGGGGGTGGGGTTGGGAGGAGGGGACATGGGAGGTTGGTCACCTGGCCCCAAACCATGGTCGAACTCCTGGTTGAACTCCTAGTCGAGAGGACAATTTGCATATTAGCCTTTTATTATATAGGATACCTGTGAGGTAGACTTTGATCAAAAAGTAAATAAAGTATATTGCTTGACCTCCATGAGCTTACAGTCTTTTCCAGATATGCTAAGTATTTTGATTAAGAATTACACAAGAATTGTGGTCAAAACTAGGATTGTTGTTTGTAATAAAACTGTAACTGGATTTAAATAGTCAAAACTCAGTGGACACTTTATCAAATAGCATTTGTAGCAATGAATTTCAAATTTATTCAAGAAATATTCAACATCATTCTAGTGCTGCTTCATGGTTCTAAATGCATTTTTGTTGAAGTACAAATCCCTGTAAGTTGCCCTTCTTTTCATTATGTATGCAGAACAACAAACATTAACCCAAAATTAACCTTATTAACTCTAAAATTTAAGTTCCCAGCCATACATTTACAATGTAAATTATTTTGCTGATTTATTGAATTCTTTTTTTAGCAATTATCACCAGTAATGAAACAAATAAATAGATGAACCTTCCTATATAACATACCCAATGCTTATGTAGTATTTCTGTAAAAAAAAACAAACCAAAAATTAATTGTGAGGTAAAGCCTAATTGAGTGATATTTTACAAAATAACATTGAACTCTCCAAAAATTTAACTGTGTGAACACACCCCTCTCCCCAAGAAAAAGACAAATAAATAGGCATAGAAAGTGTGCCAGATTGATAAATATGACAACTGACGCAAGACATGATTCTGGATTTTCTTTTGCAATAATGAACATTACTGAGACAATTGAAGGCACTAATAAAGTCTGGAGATTAGATAACAATGTTGTAAAAGTGTTAATTTCCTGATATTTAAAGTTGTAATGTGATTAAGTGCTTTCCACCATTCCTTCCACTTGGATCATGAAAGAGATGACATCATGTGTGGAGGTGGTAAGTATGGACATCCTGAAATGCATTGTTTGATGTAATACCCTCTTTTTGTAAGCTTTTTCTTTTTGATGCCTCCCAGACTCTATATCACTCTGGCTTCCTTCTCTATTCTATTGTTCTCTGTTGTGTGCAATCTTGTAGGATCTAAGCAGCATCAGAAACCTCCCAACATAGGGTCTTTGGCAGAACTTTTTGTTGTTTATTTTGGATTACTTTGTTTTTAAATGAATTTTATGATGGAGGTAAGATTTTGGAAATACTCATGTTATTCAAAGGATAAATGCAACCACCAGCAATTTTTACTATTTTCTACTACCTGAGTGTCATCCTCACTGATTTTTAGTGGTGATAGAAAAGGGAATGCATCACTTTCTTCTGTTATTTCTTTTCAAATTGTTAAAATTGAAGACCAGAAGCAGATAAGCACAGTGCAGATAAAAACAGGGAAAGAGTAATGTTTCCTATGTCTTGGGTCTTCATAGTCTTGCCCATGACTAATTTCTAGCCTGATTTCTGGTTGGGTATTAACTTTCCTCTTATTTGATTCTCTGTTGGTTCTGAACCACTAGCATTTCCTTGAACACACTAAAAATGTTATATTTCTCCTATATGATTCTCTCTGACTAAGGATGAGAATTTGTACTCCACAAACCTCTTCTGATTAAATAGCATTCATTTTCTCACTCAAGCTCAAGCTTTACTCTAAGTAAATCCTTTCTTATTCATTTTCCTATATAACCTGACTGTATCTTAACAATTTATTCTACCTTTCTTTGTTTATCTATTGGTATTCTCATTGGTCAGATAATTTTATTATCTCATCTCTATACCTACACCTAATAAAGAGCCAAGCACATAACAGATGCTCAATGAACCATTAAATAAATAAATGGGTGGCATACATGGGCACAGACAATATTTTGGTGAAGTCCTGGGAGGGATGGGTGTGAGGTAGAGAGGGTTAATGGGGAAGAAACAACAACAAAGGAGACATCTGTAATACTTTCAATAATAAAGATAAGTTAAAGAAAGGAAAACAAACAAACAAAAACAGAAAACAGACAATAGTATGATGGTTATCAGAGAGAAGGAAGGTGGGTGTAGTAAAGGTAAAGGTGGTCAAATGTATGGTGATGGAAGAAGATTTGACTTTGAGTGGTGAATACAATATAATATACAGACGATTTACTATAAAATTATAATTTGAAATCTATATCATTTTATTAACCAAGTAGAGGATTGGGGCATGAAATTCATGCACAGGGAGGGGTCCCTCAGCCTAGCCTGCACCCTCTCGCAATCCAGTACCTTTGGGGGTACATCCCTCTCTCAATTTAGTACCGCTGGCTCCTAACCACTCTCCTGCCTGCCTGCCTGATCACCCCTAACCACCTCTGCCTCAGCCCCCACCACCATGGCTTTGTCCAGAAGGACATCTGGTCTATCTAGTTTAATTAGCATATTACCCTTTTATTAGTATAGATGTCACCCCAATAAATTCAATAACAATTAAGAAAAATAAATAAACAGGTGGTATAGAACATTTAGAGAAGTAGAGATAAAGTATACATAAGCAAAACAAATCAACATTTCTGGACTACTCTTACCTTTGGGAGAGAATCAGAGTGTATTGTATACTTAAAAAACACCAAAGCTAAGAAACAAAAACAAACAAAAAACAAATAAACAAATAAAAAACCATGAAGAAAGCAGAATCAAGTAAAAGTTCACAGAATGAAAATGGATCAAAAAGAGAAATAAAAGGAGTTGCATATCTAATGATCTCCCAATTTTGTAACATTTTCTCATATCCGAACTTAGCAAGGGAGCTGCAGACAGTAAAAATCAGTAAAAATCTTCTGTAATTGTTTACCGGATCAGAAGTGTTCCATGTTAAATATAGTTCTTCGGAGCAACAACATGTGGGTTAGAAGTAAAGAGCTGAAGGACTCTTTACTGTCTGATGTGTTTCAGAAAGCAGAATAGAGAGTATCATTAATTGCTTGGGTAGAGATTTCTGGTGTGACTAGAATCCTCATAAGAGGAACTAGACTGCAAACTTGGTATCTATAGGGTTACTAAAATTGTATTTTTAACCCCTAAACCATGCCATTTAAACCTACATGATTTCTTTTAAAAGCCAGTGTTTTGATGCCAATCCTATATAATAAAGAGGTAATATGCAAATTGACCATCATTCCAACACACAAGATGGCTTCCCCCATGTGGACACAGATGGCTGCCACAAGATGGATGGCTGGGGAGGGCAGTTGGGAGGGACCAGGCCTGCAAGGGAGGGCAGCTTGGAGGGACCAGCCCTGCAGGAGAGGGCAGTTGAGGGGAACCAGGCCAGCAGGGGAGGGCAGTTTGGGGCAACCAGGCCTGCAGGGGAGGACAGTTAGGGACAACCAGGCTGGCAGGGGAGGGCAGATAGGAGTAACCAAGCCACGGGGGAAGGCAGATAGGGGCAATCAGGATGTCAGGGGAGAAGTTAGGCATTGATCAGACTAGCAGGGGAGTGATTAGGGAGTGATTAGGCTGGCAGGCAGAAGCAGTTAGGGGCAATCAGGCAGGCAGGCAGGCAAGCGGTTGGGAGCCAGCAGTCCTGGATTGTGAGAGGGATGTCCAACTGCCTGTTTAGGCCCGATCCCACTGGGTCCCATATTTGAGAGGGTGTAGGCTGGGCGGAGGGACACACCTGCCCCTGTGCACGAATTTAGTACACTGGGCCTCTAGTATGTTAATAAATTAACTCTTAATGGATATTTTTTCACTATCTATAATGTCTATAATGCATTTATTATGTGTTACTGGTTTGCAAACATTTCAATGTCTCAATATCCCATTTCTAAAGTGTTTTCCAAAGCCAAAACATTACTTAAGAAGAGATTACAAAATTAGCTATTAAAGTTAAATTAACTTTAATTCTAGGAAAGAGACTACTATTCACTTGCTTTTTAGAAATGTGTATTTCAAAAAAATTTAGAGGACAACCTTACAAATAAAAGCCTTAATTTCTCAAATAAATAAGAAAAAAGAAAACTTGGAGTAATTACGGATCTTATTATTTTTAGATGAACAATATAAAATATAAAAAGTTAAGCCATTTGTCCAAGCTGGCAGAGTTACTGAATGATTTAAGCAGAATGTTTACCTATATTAGAGCTTGAATGCTTTGGTTGATCTTTGGTGGAAAAGCATTTAAGAAAGAGGCATTTGTCTGGATATTGTGAGACTTTTCAAAATGTATGAAACACTGTTTTTAAGTTTACTATCATGGGAGTTAAATGTAAATAAATAGTTAAGACATTACTAAAAGTTTGCAGAACACCTGGTGTACACAGCCCAACATTTAACTATCTTCATAGCTCATTAAAGCAAGCATAACAGGAGTTTATAATCCATTTAAAAGATCAAAATCTGGTCATTGCTGCGTCGTTATTCATGGTAGCCAAGACATGGGAATGAACGAGTGTCCTTCAATAGATGATTGGGTAAAGAAGATTGTTACATATATATACAATGGAATACTACTCAGACACCAGAAAAGACTGTCATTTGCAACAACGTGGATGAATATTCAGACTAAAATGCTAAGCGAAATAAATCAGACAGAGAAAGTCAAGAACCATATGATTTCACTCATACATGGGATATAAAACTGAAAGCAACAAACAAACAAAAATCAAACAGCCTTGGTGGCTCAGTTGGTTGGGCATTGTCCTGTGCACCAGTAAATTGCTAGCGTTCATTTCCTGGTCAGGCAGAGCCAAGCCCAGATTTCAGGAGTGATCCCTGGCAGGGGTATGCAGGAGATAGCCAATGGATAGATGATTTGCTTTCACATCAATGTTTCTGTCTCTTTCCCCTCTCATGTATTCTCTCTCTAAAAATCAATTTAAAAAAAAAACATAGCAGAAGGAAGTGGTGGGGGGTATAGATAAAGGCAAAAGGTATCAAATATATGGTGATGAAAGATTTGGAGTGATGGGCACACAATACATTATAAGATGGGTATCATAAAATTTTACACTTGACACCTACTAATCTTAATAACCAATGTTACTCCAATAAATTTAATTAAAAAAACGAATCTGAGGTAAAGATAAACTAAATGCCTGTTCAATTATTGATATTGTAGCTAGGGGTTAGAATCCAGGACCCTTTTTCTTATAGACTAGTCTTTATTGTGCTGCTTCAAACACTCACTAATGGGCAATAATTATAATATAGAAATTCCTCTTAGGAAGATGAATTTCAGTAATCATTTTGATCTACATATCTCAGTCTAATATTGTTGAACTTTCATAAACGTTTGCTGAATGAATTAATCTTACTTTCTAGGGTATTTCTCAACCCTAGTACTTATTGATGTACTCCACATCCAGCAATTAGGGTAGATTCACATAGGAATCAAGTTGTTTTATTAATAGAAATATACATCCTGCAAAGCTGTAAAGCTTAGAGCAAAAAGACCTCACCCATATATACTATAGATCACATTTTTTTAAAGATTAGGAATTATTTGATTTTTGGAAAGATTTGATTTTCTCTTAACTTAGTGGTGATAAAGCAAATGAAAATGAGCTCACCTGCAATGATGCGCATAGTCCCCAACCCAGGTGTTCTGATTCAGTGTAATCTAAATAGGTTTTCAATAATTAATATTAATGATTCAGTTTATTAAAATAATTAGAGCTTTATTTTGATACTTTTTCAGGTATAAAATTACAGAGTCATTACATTTTAAAATATAATCATAAAATTATATGCAGAGAGGGTCATGCATACACTTTTGAACATGAAACTGTCACAGAGAAAAATGGTGGCTACAAAATCTGCATTAATCTTCTGCAAGAGATCTCCAGTTCAGGCTAGGATAAATTGCGATCATAGTAGTAAATTCCTTAATATAAGGAAGTGAGTAACCTAAACAGGAATTCACATATTTCTTAGAAGAGCTTACTGTTACTTCTTGCCTAATAGTGATTTTTATTACTATGAACACTTAATGTAACTCTGTATCAGCAACTTTTATATTGGGTAACTAAATTTATTATATGTGAACTTTTATATATTCTGAATATCACTAAAATGATATAATTGACTTTCACATCAATTTACTATATTAGCAAAATATATTTTTGGGAATGCTGATGTAAGTTTTATGATTATTATCATATATACCTCAAGCAGTAATGCCCAAAATAGATTAATTATCTAAAACTATTCCAATTAACTACTTATTTTTATTAAAAAATGTTGTTACTTTAAAAAATAACATGCAAAAGAAGCAGAAATTGTTCACAGTGAGCTACAATATTTTACACAATTATAAGTATATCACATTTCACTTCCAAAAGTACATTTTTGCACAACATAGCAACTCAATATTTTGTTTGACCTTTCACAGTGCTATTTCTAAATAGTAGAATATTTCACTAGTAATTTGAAAGGAATATGTTAATATATGTTTTGCAATATTTTATATAAATATGGGAGGATGTATATAATTGGATAAATATTTCTCACCGATAGCCTGAGAAAACGAAAACATATAAAAGGGGGAATTTCATTAATATTTCTTATCTGTGTTCTTTTCCTATTTATGACTTCTCTACATTTTATTTTTGCACTATGTGTATAATCCCTAATATTACATTGGTCTTTTCCCTTCCTTGTGATTTTGTTTGCTTGTACTGTGATATAACTTTTTGTCTCCAATAAACAATGATTTAATTGTGTTTCTAGCTAGATCTATGTTGTCACATTCATATACAAAAAGGAAAATAGCCAGTAGAATAATATTTCATAGACATCCCAAATCCCATGGTCTTTTTTTTAATAATAAAAATCAAGTTTGCTATTCTCATCAACGCACACACACACACACACACACACACACAGAAAAATATCTAACTTAGAAAGTCCATTTTCATTTTGGATATTTCTATATTTTATGTTTCATCATTACTGGATTTGCCTTATTCTTTATGTACTTGCCAAGTCATTTCTTTTCCATCTTCTTTTTTTTACAAAGTAGTAAATATTAAAAAAAAAAAAGCTCAGGCAGTGTTGCTCAGTGGTTGAGTGTTGACCTATGAACCAGGATTTCCAGTCAGGGCATATGCCAGGGTTGCTGGCTGGATTCCCAGTATGGGGTGTGCAGAATGATGTTTCTATCTTTCTCCCTTCCTCTCTGAAATCTATAAATACATATATTTTTTAAAAAGAAAAGTTTAGAACCCAGAAGGGGACACTTCTGGATATCAGTTCTGGTGTTATTTTATCTTACCAATTCCGTGAACTCAATAAGTTACTTAAGTCTCAAATTGTCATCTATAAAATCTAAACAATAAATACTGTCTCCTAATTCATACTTAATTGTAAGTTTAAATAAAATAATGTCTGACATTCTTACAGTAATTAGATGTCACTAGATATATATCATCTTTGACTTGTGCCTCTTCCCCCATTGTTAAAACCAAACTGTACTTAAGATTCTGCTCTTCCATATTTCTATGATTCTGGGTCTATTTTGTTTATCCGTTTATTTTGTTCTTTAGAGTCCACATTTGAGTAAGATCACGTGATGCTTGTCTGATGAACCAAATGGAAAGTGGGAATGGGTGGCTGGGTTTGTAGAGATTAACCAAAGAACTTGAATGCATATATGCAACTTGTGGACACAGACAATAGTATGGTAAAGGCCTGGGGAGGAGAAAGGGGATGGGCTAGAAAGGGTCAATGGGGAAAAAGAAAGACATCTGTAATACTTTAAACAATAAAGATAACTTTAAAAAGTCAAACACGAGCACGCACACGCACCCACATACCTACACACACAAGTTTCTGCTCGTCATTTCTTCTAGTTCTATGGCTCAAGAATGTGGCTTTACATATTGTGAAAGTGTTAGTAATTCTTATAACCTGAACATTCCTGATGAAAGGTATTGAAACAAGCTTTATATAACTCCATCTTAGAATAAAAATGCTATCATTGATTTTAAAAGGTTGAAAAATGAGAATGAATTTGCTATTTTAGAAATAAGATATAAAGAAAAAGAAAATGCATTGTCTGGTCCTCTTTCTTATTTTCTGTAATAAGCTTGGAATTAATGTTATTACACTAATTTAAAAATAATATTAACATTTGACTACTTGGTAATTTAAATTAGTTATATATTAGCAATAAATTTAATATTTCAAAAAATGATTTTAAGATATATCAGCTGGTAAGTACAATTTACTGTATATATTGTAATTCCCTAATTATAAATAGGAAACCCAGTTGTCACTTTAATTATTGTAGATATATTTGGCTTAAACCAAGTAAAGAATATGAAAAATTTAGTCTATGTTTTTAAATAAAGACCTCATAAATAAGTCAACTAAAATAATAATATATACAAATAGCACTTGACAGCATATTAAGTACTTTTGTGTAGAATATGATTGTTTTACTTAGTACACAAAGCTAGAAAACTCAAAATCAATCAAGATTCAGCCCTTTATCTTATGCTTCAATATCCTTTTGTTCATATCTCAATTTTACACCCCAATTATCTCTTAAATCTGAACCACACTTTATATCACCATATTTAGTATGTTGAGAACCTTATCAGGTCTCGCTAGCATGTTATGGAATCCATCTTCTTGCTTTTATTCATGTCTCTTTGAATAATCTGCCAGTAAATTATTTTAAAGGACTATTCAGGCTTTTCTCTTTGTTTTGTAGATGCATGGCTTCGTAATGCCTGATAAATACCAAACATTTTACTCCAGTGGTTCTCACTCTTTAATGTGCATTAGGATCTGAAGAGCTTTTTAAAAAATAAAATTAAAATAAAATAAAAGCTTCCCAGGACCCTATCTCAGAGTTTCTAATCAGCATTTTTAAGTGGGCCTTGACAATTGGTCTTTCTACCAAATTTCCAGGTGGTGCTGGTCTTGGGACCATACTTTGAGAACTACTGCTTTAATGTGACCTAAAATGTTGTCTAGGACTTCATTTACTTCTTTTTCAAATCTGATCCCGCACCATATTTTCAAACTTAAGTATTTTCTATGAAGACTTAAATACTGTAATCTCTTCTATATTTGCATAAAGGGTCATACGTCCATGCTTTCTGAAACATCCTTTATTTCACTACTCCATTGTTCTGCAACCTTGTCTACTTGGCTTGCTAATGCTCACATTCAAGAGTTAATTCAAACACAGTTTTAGCTTGAAAGCATTCCCAAACTAGTTTTTTTAAATTCATAGGTTAGACAGTACCTGTGCCTGACTTTTTATTATACCTACCAAACTGTAATTAGCAATTTTTTTCTGATTTTCATACTATTCTTATGAGTTCCTCATATTATTTCTTTGTATATTCAGAAATGTGTCTGTCATTCCAGCTCTACAAATATTTACCATAAAGTCAAAAATGCACATGCCAGTCATTGAAAAATAATATTAAAAACTAAGTAAAAGTATATCTATTCATTAATAGTATTCTTGGTAGTTTTCTTTTTTAAAGCTCTTTTAAAGCTATCCTTATTTTTTATAAATAAGGATACATTCTTGTGTGTCTGAATTTTAAAAATGACAAAGTACTTGTTAAATTATATATTAGATCCTATATAATCCTGTTTTTGTGGTAAAACCTTTTTGCTGTTTTTATTTTTCGTATTTAGTGTGTACTGAAGTGGTAAGGGAAATAATGTTTATATTAACTGTTCATTATTACATTAAATTAAGGGATATGCATTGAGAACTTACCATGTGACACGAGTCTTGCTGTAATTTCCCAAGCAGAGATGCAGCATATAGTATGTCTGATCCATTTATTATTCCATCATTTCTGCTCCATCCCATGTAGTGTGGTTGGTTAAATTCGGGTAAGAATACCAGTTTACTATTCAATAAAAATAACCTACAGCTCTTCCAAGATACCTTTGTGTCAAGTATAGGTTCCAGCAAGGAGATGCAGGTATTGAGGAATTCTCACCAACAGAATGAAAAAAGTTAGTGGGAGATAGAAGACATAATTGGGCAGCCTAATTAGAAAGAGCACCCATAATACTCAGTATGGTGGTACATATCACAATGAGATTAATTCCACTGGATAGCCCCATTATAATTTTCCCTAGTTTTATTGAGGTATAATTGCCAGATAAAATGTGTACATACTTAAGATGTAAAATATGATGATTTGATATATGTAGACATTGTGAAGTGATTGCCACAATTAGGCTCATTAACACATATATCACCTCACATAGTAACCTTTATGCGTGTGTACAATAACACTTTCTTTATCCATTCATCCACT
This sequence comes from Corynorhinus townsendii, assembly GCA_026230045.1. Taxonomy (NCBI): domain Eukaryota; kingdom Metazoa; phylum Chordata; class Mammalia; order Chiroptera; family Vespertilionidae; genus Corynorhinus; species Corynorhinus townsendii. The sequence continues at coordinate 137,637,324 of JAPDVU010000003.1, read as the reverse complement.
GACATACACTTAGGTTGTTTCCATGTTTTGGCTATTGTGAATAATGCTGCATGAACATGGATGTGCAGATATCAATATGAGATTCTGATTTTATTTCTTTCATATATACTATATATCCAGAAGTGGTACTGCTGAATCGTATGGTAGTTCTATTTTGAATTTTTGAGGAAACGCCATACCATTTTCTATAATGGCTTTACTAAATTTATGCTCTCAAAAGCAGTGTACAAGTGTCCTAGTTGTGGCTCAGTTGGCTGAGCATCATCCCATGGACCAAGAGGTTACTGGTTCAATTCCAGTTGGGGCTCAATGCAGGGTTGCAGGATTGATCCTACTGGGGGGCATGCAGATAGAGGGTTTTTTGTTTGTTTGTTTTTTTAGAGAGAGAGAGAGGGGGAAAGAGAAACATTGATCAACGGCCTCCTGCATGCTCCCCACTGGGATTAAGCCCACAACCTGGGCACGTGCCCTGACCGGGAAATAACTGTCAACCTCTTGGCTACAGGATGATGCTCAACCAGCTAGGGCAGATAATTGTGTTTATCTCTTTCTCCCTCCTCCTTTCTCTCTAAAATCAATAAAAACATTTTAAAACTTAAAAAAATCCTGTAAGAATAAATGATGCTATTTTACTAAATCAATAAAAACATTTTTAAAAATTTAAAAACACTGTATAAGTAGTCCATGATCTTTTAAAATATATTCTTACTGATTTTAGAGAGGAAGGTAGAGGGAGAGAGAGAAACATCTATGTGAGAGAGATAGATTGATTAGTTGCCTCCCACTGAACCTGTAAACTGGGCATGTGCCCTGACCAAGACTACAACTGATGACCTTTTTGGGCATGGGACAACACTTAACCAACTGAGCTACAGTGGCAGGGCTAACTCATGATACTTATATATATAAAAGTTTTTCCTTTATTTTTTTATTGTAAATAGATATACTGCCAGAAGCCGTTCATTGTAGAAAGCTGTGGACAGGGAATTCGGAGGACCGGTCAACTTTAATTGCTCTAAAGAGTCAAAACTAATGACTAGATATTGGTAGTTGAAGAAGCCCCCACCTGTTAGTCTTAAATTCACTGATTGGTCTTTTATTGGAGTTTCCTGGCTAGGGGATATGGGTGTATCCTATCATTTTAATCTTAATAAAAGGGATGGTAAAGCCAGAGTGAGGAGTAGTTCTCCCACTAGAGTTGGACTACCACCTGGCCCCCCATTTCCCAAATTAATATTTTTCTAAGTCTCTTTCATTTGTATGCAGCCTTCTCCAGAACCTGAACTCTGAACCGGAACCCTGGATCACACAGGACATGAAAGGGGTTTCCATATAAAAGTTTTTCCTTTATTTTTTATTGTAAATAGATACATATACCTTTAACAAAATAATAAAAGACAAACCAATGTGTACATTAAAAAACATGTTGAAAAGGAACTATTTTAAAGCATGCAGAGTAATTCAAGTATGTCTACAAATTGGAACAGACTTAATCTAATGAATATTAGGTTTTCCCAAAATCCAAAAAATAGTGATTGGACATAAACTCTATACAATTAGAATTCATAAAAGTAAAATGTTTCTTCATTACATCAGTAGCATCCTAATATTTAATACTAGAGGCCTTGTGCATGAAATTCGTGCACAGGGCGGGGGGGTGTCAGTCCCTCAGCCCAGCCTGCACTCTCTCCAATCTGGGACTCTTGTGGGATTGGGCCTAAACCAGCAGTCAGACATCCCTCTTGCAATCTGGGATCGCTGACTCCTAACCATTCGCCTGTCTGCCTGCCTGATCACCCTTAAACAGCCTCTGCCTGACTGCCTAATGACCCTAACTCTCCCTTGCCAGCCTGATTGCCCCTTACTGCTCTCCCCTGCTGCCTGATTGCCCCTAACTGCCGCTGCCCTGCTGTGTGGGTCCTGAGTGTGGGTATCCGGCTTCCTCCTCCCTCCTGAGTCTGGGGTGTGCTGTGACCCAGAGTCAAGTCCCCACCCACCTGTGTGTGCCTTGAAATCACACAAGACCCAGACCTGGCCCCACCCCCATCAAGCCCCACCAGCACATCATGTCCCCGGCTGGCACTGGGCAGAAACACAGCGTCAGTCACATCCCTGGCTGGTGCCAGGTGGGGATGCAGCCTCCTGCTGATCAGTAATACGGTGTGAGGGTATGACAACCATTTGCATATTATCCTTTTATTATTATAGATAACATGCAAAACTATTTATTTAGAAAAATATAGTCATTAAAAAATTAAAACAATGCAAAAGGATTTGCAAAAGCATGTTATTTCAGTGCCTAATATAATATATTTTGGGATATGTCTCTTTCTAATAATCATTTATATCTATATCTTTGCCTTTAATTCTCATGCCTATAAGGACAGATTCTTATTATAATCACACTATACTGAGATTTATTATTTAATATTGAACAAAAATTCCAGCCTATTAGGAGAAGCCATTTTTTAAAATATATTCATTTGCTACTAATAATGTAGAAGGAATTTTGCTTATATTTATCATTGAATAAGAATTTCATATCTACTTAAGTTGATTTGAGAATATGAAAATAAAGTGTAAGCACAGTAAATACATTAGTGGGAAGAAGATTAAATTGACAATTTGCATAGAGCATGTTGGCTAGGGAGAATATTTGTAATCTCTGCAGTCCTTGGTAGAGGGCATATGTATTCACAGTTATGCTGAGAATTTGATTAAGAGCAGAATGTTGACTTTTCCCTCCTTCTTTCTTTTACTATTCTCAGAAGATTAAACTAACATTTCTTGCTCTACCACATTTTGTTTATTCATCACATTTTTAATGTTACTGTTTTCATTTATAGTTAAGCGACTTTAGCAGAAATTCTCCTCTCAGATTGCTCTCCCTTCATCAGAAATGCCTGCTCCACTCCCCTAGTGGGGATTTCTTAAGCAGATGGTCGCCTGTCGTTAGATTTGGGTCCAGAGAGAAAAACATGTAAAACTCTTGTTTTAAAACCATTAAATTCGTATTAAGATACTTGAATTAACATTAAGGCTAGCTTGTCATTACATTGCTAGTGATGTTCCAAACTGTTTCATTTTTTGTTAGCTAGGATGACTCTCAGCAATACCTAGCTTAACAAACTCATAGGGTCCTGTCTTCTTTTTTTTTTTAACTTCTTTATTGATTAAGGTATTACATATGTGTCCTTATTTCCCCATTACCCCCCACCTCCCATTCATGACCCCACCTCCTTGTTGTCTGTGTCCATTGATTAGACTTATATGCATGTGTATAAGTTATTTGGTTGATCTCTCCCCCTTACTCCCACCCTCCCCTACCTTCCCTGAGGTTTGACTTTCTGATTGATGTTTCTCTGTCTCTGGATCTATTTTTGTTCATTAGTTTAAGTTGTTCATTATATTCCACAAATGAGTGAGATCATGTGATATTTATCTTTCTCTGCCTGGCTTATTTCACTTAGCATAATGCTCTCCATCTCCATCTATATTGTTGCAAATGGTAAGAACTCCTTCTTTTTTTACCGCAGTGTAGTATTCCATTGTGTAGATGCACCACAGTTTTTTAATCCACTCATCTGCTGATGGTCACTTAGGCTGTTTCCAAATCTTAGCTATGGTAAATTGTGCTGCTATGAACATAGGGGTACATATATCCTTTCTGATTGGTGTTTCCAGTTTCTTGGGATATATTCCTAGAAGTGGGATCACTGGGTCAAATGAGAGTTCCATTTTTAGTTTTTTGAGGAAACTCCATACTGTTCTCCAGAGTGGCTGTACCAGTCTGCATTCCCATCAGCAGTGCACGAGGGTTCCTTTTTCTCTGCATCCTCACCAGCACTTGTCATTTGTTGATTTGTTGATAATAGCCTTTCTGACAGGTGTTAGATGGTACCGCATTGTTGTTTTGATTTGCATCTCCCTGATGATTAGTGACTTTGAGCAGGTTTTCATATGTCTCTTGGCCTTCCTTCTGTCTTCTTTTGAAAAGTGTCTATTTAAATCAGTTGCCCATTTTTTGATTGGGTTGTTTATCTTCTTTTTGTTAAGCTGCATGAGTTCCCTGCAAATTTTGGAGATTAAACCCTTATCGTTGATATCATTGGCAAATATGTTCTCCCATGCAGTGGGCTTTCTTGTTTTATTGAGGGTCTCCTTTGCTGTGCAAAAGCTTTTTATTTTGATGTAGTCCCATTTGTTTATTTTCTGTTTAGATTCTATTGCCCTAGGAGCAATATCAGTGAATAAATTGCTTTGGCATATGTCAGAGATTTTTCTGCCTGTGGATTCCTCTAGTATTTTTATGGTTTCTCATCATATGTTTAAGTCCTTGATCCATTTTGAGTTTATTTTTGTGTATGGTGTAAGTTTGGTGGTCTAGTTTCATTTTTTTGCATGTATCTGTCCAATTTTCCCAACACCATTTATTGAAGAGATTGTCTTGACTCCATTGTATGTTTATTGCCTCATTTGTCAAATATTAATTGAGCATAGTGATTTGGGTCGATTTCTGGGTTCTCTATTCTATTCCATTGATCTATATGTCTATTCTTGTGCCAGTACCAGGCAGTTTTGAGAATAGTGGCTTTGTAATACAGCTTGAAATCTGGTATTGAGATCCCACCTACTTTGTTCTTCTTTCTCAGGATTGCTGTGGCTATTCGGGGTCTTTTTTTTATTCCAGATGAATTTTTGGAGAGTTCTTTCTAGGTCTGTGAAATATGCCTTTGGTATTTTAATGGGGAGTGCATTGAATCTATACATTGCTCTGGGTAGTATGGACATTTTAATGATGTTGATTCTCCTAATCCATGAACATGGTATGTACTTCCATCTGTTTATGTCTTCCTCTATCTCTTTTTTTCAGTGTCCTATAGTTTTCTGAGTATAGGTCTTTTAGTTTCTTAGTTAAGTTTATTCCTAGGTATCTTAATTTTTTTGGTGCGTTGGTAAATGGGATTACTTTTTTAGTCTCTCTTTCTGTAAGTTCACTATTGGTGTATAGAAATGCCATAGGTTTCTTGGCATTAATTTTGAATCCTGCTACATTGCTGAATTCATTTATTAAGTCTATTTTTTGATGGAGTCTTTCAGGTTTTTTATGTACAATATCATGTCATCTGCAAATAAGGACAGCTTTACTTCTTCTTTTCCAGTTTGGATGCCTTTTATTTCTTCTTCTTGTCTAATTGCAATGGCTAATACTTCCAGTACAATGTTGAACAGGAGTGGTGAGAGTGGGCATCCCTGTCTTGTTCCTTTCTTAGGGGAAATGGTTTTAGTTTTTGCCCATTGAGTATGATGTTAGCTGTGGGTTTATCATATATAGATTTTATTATGTTGAGGTATGATCTTTCTATTCCCACCTTGTTGAGAGTTTTTATCAAGAAAGGGTGTTGGATTTTGTCAAATTCTTTTTCTGCATCAATTGATATGACTATGTGATTTTTATCTCTCAATTTGTTTATGTGATGTATCACGTTTATTGATCTGCGGATATTGTAGCATCCTTGCATCCCCAGGATAAATCCTACTTGGTCATGGTATATGATCTTTCTCATGTATTGCTGGATCCAATTTGCTAGGGTTTTGTTGAGGATTTTGGCATCTATGTTCATGAGGGATATTGGCCTGTAATTCTCTTTCATTGTGTTGTCTTTATCTGATTTTGGTATTAGGGTGATGCTGGCTTCATAGAATGAGCTTGGAAGTGTTGCTTCCTCATGAATTTTTTTGGAATAGTCTGAGGAGGATAGGTTTTAGTTCTTCCCTGAATGTTTGGTAAAACTCCCCTGTGAAGCCATCTGGCCCCAGGCTTTTGTTTGCTGGAAGCTTTTTGGTGACTGCTTCAATTTCTTCCATAGTTATTGGCCTATTGAAATGTTTAGATTCTTCCTGATTGAGTTTTGGAAGCTTATATTTTTCTAGGAATATGTCCTTTTCCTCCAGCTTGTCCAGTTTGTTGGAATAGAGTTGTTCATAGTATTTTTTAATAATCTTTTGTATTTCGGTGGGGTCTGTTGTTATTTCACCTCTTTCATTTCTGATTTTGTCTATTTGTGTCCTCTCTCTTTGCTTCTTGGTGAGCCTGGCTAGAGGTTCATCAATCTTGTTTATCCTTTCAAAGAACCAGCTCTTGGTTTTGTTGATCTTTTGTATTGTTTTTTTGGTCTCAATGTCATTTATCTCCACTCTGATCTTTATTATTTCCTTCCTTCTGCTTACACTGGGCTTTTCTTGTTGTTCTTTTTCTCTTTGAATTGCAGGGTTAGGTAATTCATTACCATTGTTTCTTGTTTTTTGCAGCAGGCTTGTAGAGCTATGAACTTCCCCCTCAAGACTGCTTTTGCTGTGTTCCATAGAATTTGGATTGTTGTGTTTTCATTGTCATTTGTTGCCATGATGTTTTTTATTTCTTCCTTGATCTCTCTGGTAACTCAATCATTGTTTAATAGCATGCTGTTTAGTCTCCATTGTTTGATTTTTTGGGGATTGTTTTTATTGTAGTTGATTTCTAGTTTTATGCCACTGTGATTTGAGAAGATGTTTGATATGATTTCTATCTTCTTGAATTTGAAGAGACTTTGCCTATGACTCAACATATGGTCTATCTTTGAAAATGACCCATATGCACTTGAGAAGAATGTATATTCTGTGGCTTTGGGGTGAAATGTTCTGAAGATGTCAATTAATTCCATTTGGTCTAGTGAGTCATTTAGGATTGATGTTTCTTTGCTGATTTTTTGGTGAGGATTTGTACAATGGTGATAATGGGTATTAAAGTCTCCTACTATGATTGTATTGCTGTCAGTCTCTCCTTTGATATCCCCCCGCAGTATTTTTATGTATTTGGGTGCTCCTGCATTGGGTGTGTATATGTTTACCAGAGTTATTTCTTCTTATTGGATTGTTCCCTTTAGTATTATGAAATGGCCTTCCTTATCTCTTGTTATGTCCTTCACTTTGAGATCTAATTTTCAGATATAAGTACTGCTACCCCAGCTTTTTTTTCATTTCCATTTGCCTGGAAAACTTTTTTCCATCCCTTAACCCTCATTCTGTGTGCATCTTTTTTTCTGAAGTGGGTTTCTTGTAGACAGCAGATATATGGGTCGTGTTTTCTTATCCAATCCGTTACCCTATGTCTTTTGATTGGGACATTTAATCTATTTACATTTAAAGTTATTATTGATAGGTACGTATTTGTCACCATTTTTATTCTTTACCCTTGTGTTCCTTCTTCGCTTCCTATTTCTTTCTTTCTTTTTTTTTTACAGCAGACCCTTTAGCATTTCTTGCATTGCTGGTTTGGTGGTAATAAATTCCCTTAGTCCTTTTTTGTCTGTGAAACTCCTGATTTCACCTTCAATTTTGATTGATAGCCTTGCTGGGTACAGTATTCTTGGATTCAGACCCTTCCATTGCATGACTTTTTATATTTCATTGCATTTCCTTCTGGCCTGATGAGTTTCTGTTGAGAAATCAGTTGCTAGTCTGATGGGGGTTCCTTTGTAGGTCACTTTCTGTCTCTCTCTGGCTGCTTTTAAGATTTTTACTTTGTCGTTGGTGTTTGTCAATTTAATTATAATGTGCCTTGGCATTGGTCTTTTGGGGTTCATTTTGCTTGGGACTCTGTGAGCTTCTTGGATTTGTGTGGTTTTTCTTCCCTATATCAGGGAAGTTTTCTGTCATTATTTCTTCAAACAGGTTTTCTATTCCTTGTTCAGTTTCCTCTCCTTCTGGAACCCCTATTATGCAGATGTCGTTTTGTTTCATGTTGTCCCAAAGTTTCTTTAGGCTCTCCTCCTGCTTTTTAATTTGTTTTTTCTAGAAGCTGTTCTACTTGGGTATTTTTTCCTACCTTGTCTTCTAGATTGCTGATTAGGTCCTCAGCTTCTTCTAGTTTAGTCTTGATGCTTTCTATTGAGTTCTTTACAGCAGTGATGTCATTTTTTTCTTCTTATTTCTCCATTTCCTCTTGGTTCTTACTCATATTGTCAAATTTGTTTTTCATTCTTTTCAGCCACCTTACGACCATTTCTCTGAATTCTTTCTCTGACAGGTTGCTTACCTCCATTTCGTTTACTTCCTTTTCTGGTGATGCCTGCTTTTCTTTCATATGCAGGCTGTTTCTTTGTCTCCCCATGGTCTCTCTTCTCCGGGTGTCTGGTTATGTAGTTCTCTCTCTCCTTATCCCAGGCGAAATCTGACCATTCCATGGTGGAGTGTAGAGCTCCTCTGAATCCATATGTTTGCACCAATTGGGGACTGGTGCTCTGGGGTTCGCAGCTCTTCCATGGGTGCCCCAGTTGTAGATTTTCTGGCTTCCGATAACATCCACTTTCCCCTTCAAGATTGGGTCCTGTCTTCTTGACCAAACCCTTAATCTGCTCTAGCCTTTATGATCCCACCTCTGCTATCATATTGCCCTGATTTTCTTCTGGATCCTTAGACCCAAACTGTTTCCTTACTATTTGTTTTTCCAATACTGTATCCTTCACATTCTCAGAATACACTTTTCTAGATTGAAGGCTGTTTTGACAGTAACTGAAAACCTACCTTGCCTCACCAGAAGTAGCTACCCAATTCTGGCTTGATACAGATATCAATATAAGGTTTGGAGGAGACTGGAATTATGGTACTACTCTGAGATAAGAAAATGGCAACACTTGAACAAAATTCAACAGAAAAAGTGACTTAGCACATTATATTATATCATAAGTAAATAATTATATTAGTTGATATGTACAAATTTTTCATAATCTTTATCAGATAATGCATGCTTCCTGAGTCCTACATATATTCACTTATGTAATGCAAATTTTATCAATTGATCTGAACAATTCTACATCTAATTTTCCCAGAAGGAGACTTGACCCGGGGTGCTAAACACACAATACAATGTACTGTTGGTAAATTGTAGAATTGTATATCAGAAATCCATATTATTACTATTACTATTATTATTATTATTATTATTATTATTTTGAGAGAGAGAAACATGGGTTGGTTGCTTACTCTACCTGCCCTGACCGAGGATCAAACCTACAACCTAGGTATGTGCCCTGACTTGGAATTGAACCTGCCACCTTTTGATGCATGGGATGACACTCCAACCAACTGAGTCAACACCAGCCAGGGCAATTTTATTAACCAATATCATACAAATTTAAAATAAAAAAAGTTATATCATGACTAATAGCACTTCTATCATGAACATTAGAATTAGCTAAACTATGACAAACAGAACAATAGTTTGTGACAGAAATCTTAGTAATAAAGCCATTTTTAAAATTTGCTCTACTTTTTTATTTTTATCCAAATAAAAGGAATGTATCTTTTTCAGCATTTAATATGTTTAATTAATTCTGATGTGTTATGAATTATTTTTCCATTGAAAGTGACATTTCAATATTCTAATTATATTCCTATATTCTCTAATATCAATGATCTTATATATCACTAGTTTAGATCATACACTTTTAGAGTTTAACAATCACTGTTTGAACATCTTTAAAAGTGGGAATGACACTCTTCATACTTAATTGTACCACAAGGAATTTCATGTTGCAAAATTTTAATCCATATGCCAGCCTAATTCATATAATTATAATTCTCCTGAATATTCTCCCTAATATGGTATTATTTTAACTCCATATACATAGAGCCCTCCATTAATATGAATTTAATGTTTTATGATACATATATACAAACACATATATACATATATGCATATATACATATATACATATATACATGTATACATATATATATATATACACACACACATATATATCCTATTTAATAAAAGCCAATGCTAAGTGTCTGACTGTTTGACCATTCGACCAGTCTCTATGATGCACACTAACCACCAGGAGGCATACACTCCAACCAGTAGGTCAGCATGCTGCTGGGGTCCGGCCGATTGGGACTGGGTGAGATGGGCCGAACATGCCCTGGAGCCCTTCTGTGGTCCCTCCCCAGTCCCAATCATACACCAGTGGGGTCCCTCGGCCTCACTTGTGCCCTCTTGCAATCCAGGATCCCGAGGGGGATGTCAGAGAGCCTGTTTCGGCCCAATCCCCACAGGACAGGCCAAGGGACCTCACTGGTGCATGAATCCATGCACCAGGTCTCTAGTGCATATATATGTATGCAGGAATGGCTAAAAGTAGATTTACAGTTGTGAGTATGCGAAACATAGGAACCAGTTTATTCTTTTTTTTTAAAAATATATTTTATTGATTTTTTACAGAGAGGAAGGGAGAGAGATAGTCAGAAACATCGACGAGAGAGAAACATCAATCAGCTGCCTCCTGCACGCCCCCTACTTGGGATGTGCCTGCAACCCAGGTACATGCCCTTGACTGGAATCAAACCTGGGACCTTTCAGTCCACAGGCTGACGCTCTATCCACTGAGCCAAACCGGTTTGAGCTTATTCTTGTATTATTATTTATTAATTGTATTATTTCTCATACAAACAACTGTAAACCTACTTATGACCATGCCAGAATATCACCCAGCATGTTCAGCATTCAATAAAAACAAATTTCTCGATATGCAAAGCAACACTTTTATTATCCAACGTCAAGAAAGAAAGTAATATAACTTAATCTCCAAAGACTCTGGATTTGGATTTAACATAGAAAAACTTTAAAATAGCTATTAAAAATATTTAAAAGTTAATATATATCATGTTCATAGTGAAAATATAGGTGTTTTTATCAGAAAGAAAGAAAATTATAAAAATCAAGTAGGAATTCAGACACTAAAAAATAAAGTAACTCAAATGAAAAAGTTCTCTAACAAACAGGGTGGGGAAAAGTAGGTTTACAGTTGTTAGTTCATGAAACAGTTTATTCTTGTAATCATTATTTATTAATTATTATATTATTTTTCATATGAACAACTGTAAATCTATTTTGCCTCACCCTGCATATATATATATATATATATATATATATATATATATATATATATAATCTTTAATTCTCAGCCAAGGACACTGATTTATTTTTCAGAGAAAGAGGAAGAGAAGAAGAGAGAGAGAGAGAAAAGAGAGAAACATTGATGTGAGAGAGAAACATGAGAAACATGGATTACCTCCCAGGGTTGGCCTGCAACTGAGGCATGTGCCCTGATGAGCAATCAAACAAGCAACCTTTAGTGTAAGAGACTATGCTCCAACTGACTGAGCCACACTGGCCAGGACCATAATATACTATATGTATATATATACATATACATATATATACACACACACACATATACATACATATGTGTGTGTGTGTGTGTGTGTGTGTGTGTGTATATATACATACACACACACTAGAAGCCCAGTGCATGAAAATTCATGCACTGGAGTGGGGATCCCTCAGCTTGGCCTGCCCCCTCTCATAGTCCAGAAGCCTTCAAGGGTGGGAGGTGACCCAGCAATCAGGGGAAGGTGACGTTCTTATCACACCTTTGCTGCTGCCACTGCCGGCAGCACAAGCTTCGTCCAGCCCTGGATACCTGAGACTTGGGCAGCACTGGACAGCTGACATCCGAGGCTTTCTTGCATCTGGGCCACCCCTGGGCAGCTGGGGGGCTGAGGGGACTGGGAGACTTCAGAAGCAGGCGCCCCGGTGGGGCTGAGGGGACTGGGCACCGCCATCTTGTGGCTGTGGGCGCCACCATTATTGTGAGGGTGTGATGGTCAATTAGCATATTCTCTCTTTATTAGATAGGACTAGAGGCTTGATGCACAAAATTCGTGCATGGAGGAGGTGTATCTCAGCCCAGCCTATACCCTCTCCAATCTGGGACCTCTTGGGAAATGTCCAACTGCCAGACATCCCTCTCACAATCTGGGACTGCTGGCTCCTAACTGCTCATCTGCTTGCCTGCCTTACTGCCCCTAACTGCTTCTGCCTGCCAGCCTGATCGTTCCCTAACCACTCCCCTGCCGTCCTGATTGCCACCTAACTGCTCCCGTAACATCCTGATTGCCCCCAACTGTCCTCCCCTGCAGGCCTGGTACCCCCTAACTGCCCTCCCCTGCTGGCCATCTGTGGTGGCCATCTTGTGATGACATCATGTGTGATGCCTCCTAGGCTTTTATTATATAGGTTTTATATATATATATATATATATATATATATATATATATATATATATATATATAAAAATATCCTCTGTTGATTATTAACATAAATATACTATATATATATATATATATATATATATATATAGTATATTTATGTTAATAATCAACAGAGGATATTTTTTTCATTGCTTTTTCTGAGAGAGTAGAAGAGAGGAAGGAAGTAGAAGCAGGGAGAGAGAAAAATTGATGTGAGAGACCCACAACCCAGATATGTGACCTTAACCAGGAATTGAACTCATGACCCTTTGGTACATGAGCTGACACTCTAACCAACAGTGACCAGGGCAAGGGCTATATATTTTTAATCCTCACCTAAGGATATGTTTTTATTGATTTTAGAGAGAGAAGAAGGGAGAGAGAGAGAAATATCGAGGTGAGAGAGGAACATTCATTGGCTGTCTCCCCTATGTGCCCTAACCTAAATGAAACATACAGCCTTTTGGTGTGTGGCATGATGCTCCAACCAACTAAAGCCATCAAGCCAAGGCAATGCAGTGATATTTATGTGTAATAAAATGCATCCTCTTTAGATATACAATTCAGTGAATTTGACTAATGTTTCCAGTGGTGTAACAACCACCACAATCAAAATAAACAATATTTCCATTGTTCAAAAGAATGTTTTTATTACCTATTTTAGTCCTTTTCTAATACCCTCTATGTCCTGGGAACGACTGATATGATTATCATTCCTATAGATTTGTCTTTTCTAGAATGCTATATAATGTATTTTTTTTTTCTTAAGATAACCTATTATGGGCACCAAAAAATTGTTGTACTGAGACAGAGTATTACAACTTTGACCCTAGACATTGTATTTTCCTGCAAATCAAGAGTCATTTTTTTTAGGATTCCAGGTTTGAAAATATTAAAAAGGGATTGTTTGTCTAAGTTGCATGTCATTAAGAATATTTCATACAACTTAAGAAAGACCTCCAGAAATCCAAAATATATTATTAAGTTAGGGGAAAATGTCTTTGCTATATCAAAAGACTTTTTTTCTGATGGCTCCAAAATGAGGTAATCAAAGCATTCACATGCCAAGGATCCTGCGATGGAAGATGAGACATACAGACTGCTGAGATAAGAAGCTCTTGGGCCTAGCCTACCTTCAAGTTCATTTCTATGGGTGAGCAGTGATTGGATTTCTCTTTTCTGTTCAAGTTACATTGGATAAGAGTTTTTTCCAAAAAGGAGTATGAAACAACTAAACAAAATCTCAATGAGAAATTATTGGACATGTCAGTGATTTTTGGAGCATGGAATTTAAGTTGTCCACTCAGGCATACAGATGATTTTCTACGGGGTAAATAAGTCTGGAAGTTGTGTACATTGTGAAATTTGGTGGCAGAATACAAAATATATTTTCTGTAACAGCATTTAAAATTCCCTCAGGAGTATAAACGTTCTATCTTCCTTGCCTGTGGGCAGCAGGGTGCAGCATATGCAACATACATACAAGAAGAGGGGAAATGGCCCAACTGGAGGGTCATGCCCATTCGGTCTCTGTGGTACCAATTTGGTCTATAGATTGTCAGGCCCTGTTCCCATTCTCCACAAGCTGGAGATAGACTTAGAATGCATGAACATGTATTACAGGAACACCCCCAGGGGAATCTGAAAGTTCAAAGAAATAAATTGTGTAACCTCCAATTCTACTAAGAAGAAAAATTATTTTCTCTATACTCTGTTTCAGATATGACGTTTAGGACATTTGAAACATGATTTGTGCCTTTCAATATATAGTTATGGCCCTATGGGTAATTTATTAACTAAAATAATTTTAAAATCTCACTGCCAGCTAAAAGAGCAAAGGACACAAGACTTTTCACCCACTTAAAGATACTGAAAGGAAAAATAAGTCACTAAAAAACTTTCTTATAGTGAAATTATTTAATGAATATTAAAACAATAATTAAATTATTAATTATACACATAAATTTATAAATAAATAACTTTTAAATAAATTTAAAGAATATAATTTTTAAAAGTTAGGTTTGGGTGACTGAATAGGACCTGATAGGTTTTATGTGGAAACAAAGGAATATATTTTAGAGACCAGGGATTTACTTTTTAAACTTGAGTCTGGTAATGATTTCAATATTTTCCCTTTTCAATTAAGACTGATAATTCTCTATTTCTATACGTAGGGGTGATTTTAACTGTCTTTTCTATTTGGAAATAATGCTCCATAAAGAACACCAGACTTCCCAAATCATTACTCAACTTCTCAACCCATTGTAGAGAGAATTGGTATGGCAAAATTGCTTTGGTTTCTTATAAAATTATTTTTCATATTTTGTCACTATTGAAATATCAAAAATGATTTTAAATATAAATAATTTATTAAGCTAACTGAAATTCCTAAGGGTGTGATATATTTATTTCCAAACTGCAGTCCTTCCTATGCAATAACATATTACAGTAGCCTGCCACCTGAGGAAATATAATCTGTAAAAGCACTCAAAAGGATGTTAGTATTGTGAGAGTGAGAACAAGGAATACTAGGAAAATTAAGTAATCAAAAGACACTAAAACATTTTGCAATATATTTTCTAATTTAAGGATTGTCTTAACCCTCTTAACCTTTTTAGCGTAAGTAGGAAAAAAAAGTCCACTGATTTTTAAGAAAAAATATAACACTTGAAAACACCTTCATATGCAAATCCCACATTTGAAATAATATATCCTATTCTTTTCTTTGAAAGCAAAGAATAATATATCCTACTCTTTTCTTTGAAAGCAAAGAACCAAATGGAGTAGTTAGCTGTGGGAAAGTATTTGTAGTTTATTTCTAAGTCCTTTTGTATTTTTCCCAAATCCATTCTTTGTGTTCATGGAAAGATAGTGCATTCAGGCAGCCAATTATGTGCTCCTTCTGACAGTGCAATGTAATGACCTTCAAAAGAATTTCAGCTTCTCCTTCTCCATAACGTGCATTTATGCAATCCCTGATCTTTTAAATGCTTAACACATTTCAGTAATACTTTCCATAGTAAAGATAAATTTAAAAAATTAAAAAGGAAAACTAAATGCTTGATTCTCATAGGATTTCATTTGGTTGTAAATCTGATTCTGAAGGACATTTAATGGCACCTTTTCTGTTCATGTCCAAATTGCAGTTTATCAGTTGGTTAATTCCATTTAGTTCTCATTATATTTGGGGGGAAATGCAGAAATAAGAACAAAATCAAGGACATAAAAAGGTCCTAAGAATCCTATAAGATTAACATTCACATTGTTGTTATCGCAGGGATTATTGAAAGGAAAGGCACATCTTTCCTCCATTTTACATGTCTTCATTATTTTTCTGTGGCTTAAGGGTATTCGCTCCTCGCCTAGAAATATAACATGCTTTCTTGATTTAACATAATTAATATAAATTGGTGCTTTTACCATCTTGAACAACATAAGCATCTCAGAACCCCTCTCTCTCCTGACCCCTACTACTCACCCTTTCCATTTCCTCCTACCTTCCTAGCTTCAGTGATATATTATCATGCATTTAATTCTCTGTATATTTACCTTTCTCATTAATATTCATTCATTCCTTTATTTGTGCTTCTAGCTATAATTATTTCCAATTACAGAAAAAACTCACTTTATTTGAAATAGCTAATAATAAATTTTCTTCTCATTTTTTTAAAAAAATATTTTATTGTAGCCCTGGCCAGTGTGGCTCAGTTTTGGAGCACCATTCCATGCACCAAAAGGTCACAGGTTCGATTCCCAGTCAGGGCATATACCTAGGTTTCAGGTTTGATTGCAGTTGGTGTGTGTATGGGAGTCAACTGATAAATGTTTCTCTCACATTGATGTTTCTCTCTCTCTTTTCCTCTCTCTCCCTCTCTCTGTCTCTCCCTTCTCTTCTCTCTAAAAAAACAAAACAAAACCAAACCAATGAGCATGTTTTCGAGTATTAAAAATATACAGGCTGTCCCCAAAAAAGTATTACACACTTTAATAGCTGATAACTCAAGGTTGAAAATGAAATGAATTTTGATAAACACTGACTTTATAAGTATGCAAAGTGCTTGTATACATTTTTGGGACACTACATATATATATATATATATATATATACACACATATAGATATGTATAATATCTTCACTTTTGAAGAATATTTTTAGTGGGTATACAATTCTATGTTGGTAGTAATCTTTTTCAGCTATTTAGTAACATACTATTGTCTTCTAGCTTCTCCTGTTTGCTATACAGTCCACTGTAAGGGACATTACTGGTTCTTTGAAGAGCATCTCTTAAAAATTGAGATATTCTTTCTGTCTTTGCTTTAGAAATTTGAGATTTCATTTGTATATACTTGAGGTACATATTTCTTGTCATTCTGTCATTTGGGAAAGTCCTCAGCCGTGGTTTTAACTTAATGCTTTTGTTTTGTTTGTTTTTTTGTTCCCTAAGATTGCCTCATCTAAGCTGAAATCACCTTTCTTACCTTCTCTCTTTTGGTTCCACTCTGTCCTTTCATTCTGTTATCTAGAAGATATACTAGCATCTTCCATCACATATGCATCTAAAATGCTCTTTATTGTACTTTCTGTATATTCTTCTCTCTGTGGCTAGTTCTACTTTCTAATGGCCTTTCTTTCTATTCACTAACCCTTAATCTAGCTAAGTCTTAAGTAATGCTCTTAACATTATGACATGATATTACATATTTTAAAATATTTTACATATTTTAATTTTCTGCTGACATTATTTTACATGTACTTGTGCATATTAATCATTGGTGTTTATTTAATTTATTATTATTTTTTCTTTATTGATTAAGGCATTACATATGTGTCCTTATTCCTCCATTAGCTCCTCCCCTCCCCCCGCCCCACCAATGATTACAAACACCAGGTTAATCATTAGTATTTAAAAATCCACATATGATAATTACAATAAGGATTGTTTTTAATCCCTTTTTAAAATATAATTTAGTCCCACTTTCTATAAATCAGCTAATTTTTGATATAATGTTGAACACGTTGTGTGAAAAATTTTAAAGATAATTTCAAGTTTTTTGAATGCCATTATTTTCAACCAGAGAGGTTTTTTTGTTTGTTTTTGTTTTTTAATGTCTGGCAAGCCTTAGATTAGGGGCCAATTCATTCAATCAGTCTGGGGTAGATCTGATTAAAGCTGCTGTTTTTTTGGGGGTTTTGCCTTTATAAGAAGATTTATTTGGGTTTGCTCTACTACAGTTGAAGCCTAAAGTAGTTACCAGAGCATCTTCTTTGGCAGGTCCTGAACTAAATGTTTGCCTCCCCTGCCTGTGAAACTGGCAAAAGTTCCCTGCAGCTTCTTAGCATTTTGGCTGAAGTTTAAAAATCAGCGAATGCTTAGGAATTTGCCAAGTATTATTATACTCTCCATTCTGCATTCCTCTTTCTTTATGGCTCTTGGCATCTCAAGTTGTGGCTGAGCTGGTAGATGTCAATCCTGTTTTCACTTTTCTAGTCCCAAGAGACTGCCAAAGCTCTGATCAAGTTCTTAGTGCTTCTCTCTTTGCACAACTCAGTAAGGGAAACGTGGCACAGAAAGTGCCACGTTCTGCTCAGCACAGTTTCCTTTACTTCGGGATCTTGGTTCCTCAACTGCTGGCTATCAAAGTAGTTCTCCAAAAATGTAAAAGGTATTTAAATAAAAATAGGTTTTATAGTTGCTTTCATGATCTGTTTGTTTTCTGTTAATTTTTCCTTATTAGATTATAATAATTACATTGGGATATTAATAAAATAAAATATTTAATGCAGGGGTATTGGGCATTCTAAAATATAAAAGAAACTTTAAAATTAATTTTCTGAGTTAATATCTTTAAGTTCTTAGCACAATAAGAATTTCAGATTATGACAACAGGTACTTTTGAAAGTGAAAATATTAAAATATTTAAGATTTACTGGTCATGTCTTCTGAAAGACATCTACTTTTATCATACACAAATATAGCTAACTATAGTTATCAATATATGAGAGAACTGACAGTTATAACAGAAAACAAATACCTGAAACCATGCATTAGATTGAACTGTGCATTACAATAGACAAAATCAAATATTTTTGCTTTTCAACCTGTCTCCCATAGTTCTCTCTTTTTCCATATATTTGTCTAAGTATATGTGCACACACATAAAATGCACATATGTAACAATAGCATATATATGTGTGTATACCAGCTATACACACACCAACAAATACACACATATATGCCCAACCAACAAAAATCACAAAAAGGATAAAGAAGCAGTTGCTTGCATCAATCTTTTCCATGTAAAAAAAAAAAAAAAGAAAAGAAACATTTTATAATGACTCTTCATACTAATATCGCCTATTTATTTTCATTCTCTTGATTCCAGACTACCTGCTTAATGTGAGGAATTATTTTTGCGGTGCCCGATGCCAGGTTCCTGTACTTCATGTTTTGTGGTTGTACATTTCTTTTACATGTATCACCAAGCACCTTCATTTTATACTGCATAACTGATTCCATTGTTAGCTGTACTATGAACTAAAACATTCCATAAGCATAGGGCAAAAGATAAAAATAAGATTATGAGAAAATATTTGGAACTATATAATATTTTCAGTTATGTAGGTTTTAAAGAAGAAAGATCCCAATATAGTTTCAAGAGTTTAAATGTGTGACTTTCCCATGCATATCTGATCATACATGTTTATTGATCATGATCTTGTCTAACACAGGAATTGGGAGAAATCTAAAGGTGAAATATTGACTAAGTGACAAACAATAAAAAATGCTGTGACAAAGTCTATTAATTATTTTATTAAACAAGTTGTCTGACAGATTATGAACTGTTTTTGATGAATTATTTGTTCTATTAATTGTTTCTAATTAGTTCAGTTCATTAAACATTTCAGTTGATTTTTAATATAATGATTCAAGATGTCCAAACTTTAGCACTTGGTCCATATAAATGATTATCATTAAGCAAAATAGTAAAATGACTTGATTAAAATTATCTAATCAAAATACTCAATAAAGTAGTTTTAATCAATTTTGTTTGAATTAAGGAAATTGTCAGTTAAGCAAGCTGTTATCATTCAAACAATTGTGAACTGATAATAAAACTCTACTAAGGAGAAAATCAATGTGCTTAATTCTATTGTCAGTATAATCTAGAACCAAAGAGGGTGAGACTTATGTTTAAATGGACTTTTTTCTATATTTTAAGGTTGTAATTTATGTTTTTCACTAACATTAACACAATAATCTTTTATTGTTAACAAAATTTTATATGACATCAGCTAAATGATTCAAAAATATATCTTTCCCATATATTAAGCAAAACACACACACATACACACTAAATAACAATTCATATTTTTATTTGATTGCACAAGTATGTTTATATTACATAGGTAAAGTTATATTGTATGTGTTATTTAATTTACAATTCTTAATTTTGCAAAAGTGGTTTTCTTTATCAAGTATATGTAATTTGTATGTTTTCAAAGTCCTGTATAATTATGAAATATATTTTGGAGGGTATAGTTCTCCTCTATTTTTAAGTAGAGATGATTATATAGATAAGTGATACTATTTTTAGGTGGAAATACTGTAGTCTATTTTAACTGAAAAAGTAGAAGATGGATTCTTAATTGAATTACCATTAAGCATAAGCAACACACCTTGCAGTATCATTTGAAATGTATAAGGATAAGAGTGAAATCTGGTAAACATTAAAATATTACATGGTTTGAGAAATATATATTTTATTGATTGACAATTAAATAGAATAAAAGGCCAAAAATAGGTAAATTAAAATATCTATATATATAAAAGCCTAAGAGACCACATGACCGGTTGCTATGATGTGCATTGAACTCCAGGGGGCAGACACTCCATGCAGGAGCTGTTCCTTGGTGGTCAGTGCACTCCCACAGCGGGAGCACCGCTCAGCTGACTGACAGGTGCCAGACGTCGGGCTCACAGCTGGTGAGCACAGCTGCGGCAGCACAAACCTCTCCTGCCTCTGCAGCAGCATGCTAAGAGCAGCAGTGGGAGCAGGTGCAGCAGGGCTGGGATGAGCAGGAGTGGCATGGCGCCAGGCCCAAGCTCGGGCTCCTCCCCGACTGCCTGCCACTTCGTGCACTACTACATCCCCTGAGGGGTCCCAGATTGGGAGAGGGTGCAGGCCAGGCTGGGGGACCCCACTGGTGCACGAATCTGTGCACCAGACCTCTAGTTGTTAGAATAAACAACTCAGTAAATGGGAACTGTGAAGCTTCATATGTTTCATTTAAATAAGATTAGGATTTTATGGGAAACTTCATTTTAAGTGAGGGATATTCAGAACACTGGCTAATGCATTTATGTTTAATAAAATATTTTAAAACATAAAGTCTTCAATATGTTGTCACTATAATACATTAAAAGCCAACCAATAAGCATTTAACTAGGTTGTACAGTCTAAGTGGATGTAAATACATAATACATCACAAAATCTTGCAAAGAAAATTGCTTCTATTTGTTAGTAAGATCTAAATGCCATTGAGTCACATTTTTTATAATATCAACTCTATTACAAAACATCAAATAAATATTATTCTAATCTTACTTTCTGTGTACCACGACCATGGGATTTGAGTTTCTGATTTGTCTTTTCCTTTAAAAAATAGCATTATCTATAGTTATAAAGCCTTATTTCTTTTTATATGAGTTATTGGGAAACTTATTTTGATGGATTTGTGTGATGTATCATTCTCATGTTTTAATTGTTCATATACATGGAAATTTCTCTCTATTCCATCAGTTCTACTCATTTTACTGGGGTATTTTTGAATCAGCTTGAGTAGTAGCTTGTAAACTTTTATCAGTTGAGACTCTCTTGTGAGTAGAACTTATACTTTGATTAGGAATGGTGGTTCAGAATGCACTGTTTTTAATGACACAGTCATGATTTGAGAGCATTTCCTCTGAGTATTAGCTTTAACATCACCCACTTGTTTCCCTGTAATAAATGTTCAACACACCAGCACATCTTCATTCTCAGGTTGAAATTTCCTGTTTCTAAGGCACCAAAGATTCAGTACAGAGCATCTCACAATGAATATAAAACTTTTGTAAGTTTTGGTATCACATGTGGCTCAACAATAGACAAAGACATGTAGAAAATGCTCATTCTGTGCCAGAATCTGCTCATTTTACTTCACTGAGATTTTCAAAGAACAAATGCCATCTGTGTGAAATACAACATTATTGAACAATTTAATAGCCTTACTCATAATGCTTATATCTTAATTATCATACCAAACTGATCTCTTTCAAAAGTTATTCAGGATTAAAACTTCCTGATAGACTGCTGCTACTGTGTCTCCAGATTTTTCTTAATGTGTCTATTACTTTTGATATACCAACAGGAAATATATTAACAGAAGAGGGAAAATGCTTGTGAGAACTTTAGCAATAGAGGAGCAATGCATAGCATCTGGAGCATAAAGGCTTATGATTTGATGGCATAAGGGAGTTGAAGCAGAGAGAGGCAGCAGGAGGTTGGAGCAGAGAGAAAAAAGGAGGAGCCAGGAGACTGCAGGATTCTAACAGAGATGATAAATTTTAAGGCATAATTTAGGAAAGGAAGGTAACTTTTTTTTTCTGAACAAGCTGTGTGTTCTGAATTTAGGAATAATGCTACATAATTTTGTATTTTTAAAAATTTTCCAAGTCACATTTAATTTCATCATTCATCCTGTCATTCATTCAGTATCAATTTAATGTATTTATTGTATATCTGTGTATGATGTAGGTCATTGGAGATATATTATATAAACAAAATATGTTTAAAAATGCCTTCCTTCATGAAGTTTGCATTCAGAGTTATAAAATTGGTATTTGATAAAATAGCTCACAGTTGTCATAAGCACTGTTATCCTGCATGCAAAATATGTAAATTGTAAAATATGTAAATATCAATCTCTAAATAAATGTAACATTACTTTTGGAGAATGTATGGCATTGGTGCTATATCAGAAAATGAAAAACTCAAATAGAAAACCACCTGCAAAATTTACCATTTCATATTTTAAAAAATATTTGTAAATTGAGATTAAAAATTACATACAGTGAAAATTATAGCTCTTAAGAGTTTATTATGATGAGTTTTGGTACATGTATACACCAGTGATTTTCAACTGGTATTCTGCAATAAATTTTGAAACATGCAATACCTGGCCTCTTTTCCCTTAGATTTTCAAATTAAATAATGACAAACAGCCAACACAGTAGCCATCAGGTGTGAATGCCCTGTTTGGAGTCATAAATTTATTGGTCATATAATAGAGTTGCATCTTATTGGTTACCTAGCATAATAAGATTGTGTCTGATTGGTTAATTCATGATACCATAAATCCTTATACTGTACATAAGTATAGGCACCTGATTTTATTAAAAGTCACTCTGGAGCAAAAGGGGTAGGTAAGTACTATAATTATCTTATTTTCCATGGTAAACCAATCAAAATTACTCCTTGTTTTGGTCAGATCATCAAAAAATGTGTTTATGTTGTGCCACATAAATTTAGTGATTAGTTTATGTTTGCAAGAAGATGAAAAAGGTTGAAAATTGCTGATATACACCATGCAACTAACAACCAAATCAAGAGATAGAAAAGTTCCATAGTCACCAGGGACTTTATGACGGTTTTCAATCAAAATCTATTCTGCATAGGCAATCTATGTTTTTATGTTTATCACATAAAAAATCTGGCCTTTTCCTTAACCTCATAAAAATGGCATCATATGGTAGGTACTATTTTGTATCAGGCTTCTTATGCTCACTGGGATATTACTTTGATCCATCTATGTTGAAGTATCTATAATTCACTGCTGAATGTATTACAGTATTAAATTTTATACATCTATTATAATTTATCCATTTTGCTGTTAATGGACATTTGATAGTTTCCAATTTTAGGTTATTAATCACAAGTTCTCTAAAAATTCTATGCAATTAATTTCATGGACATTTTTTCATTTTTCTTTACTAAATATCTAACTACATCATGGTATGGGTATATGGCTTACTTAGAAAATACTACCAGATACTTTTCCGAAATGGTTGAAAATTTTATACACCAGTGTAGTATGAGGGAGTTTATGTTGATAATTTTGACTTTTCATTTTAATTTTAGACTATAATTCCTTGTAGTTTAAATTTATAATTCCAGGCTGACTAATAATGTTGAACATCTTTCTACATTATTAGAAATTCATGTAGACTTTACCCATTACCTCCCTCCCCCCCACTTTTGATATTTCTTTATGCATTTTAAATACAATTCCTTTCTCAAAGAGATGCATAACTAATATTTTCTCCCAGGCTGTGGTTTGTGTTTCCAAGATTATTAAGTTACTAGAAGCCTGGTGCATGAAATTCGTGCACGAGAGGGGGGTGTCCCTCAGCCCAGCCTGCACCCTCTCCAATCTGGGACCCCTCAAGGGACGTCCGACTGTCCGTTTAGGCCCGATCCCAGTAGGATCGGGCCTAAATGAGCATTTGGACATTCCTCTCACAATCCAGGACTGCTGGATCCTAACTGCTCACCTGCCTGCCTTCCTGATTGCCCCTAACTGCTTCTGCCTGCCAGCCTGATTACCCCCTAACCACTCTCCTGCCATCCTGATTGATGCCTAACTGCTCCCCTGCCAGCCTGTTTGCTCCTAACTGCCCTCCCCTGCAGGCCTGGTTACCCCTAACTGCCCTCCCCTGTAGGCCTGGTCACCCCCAACTGGCATCCCCTGCAGGCCTGGTCCCTCCCAACTGCTCTCCCCTGCAGCCAGGGTCCTCCCCACTCTCCTTTCCTGCAGGCCCTGTTCTCCCCAACTTCCCTCCTCTGCCAGCCTGGTCACCCCCAACTGCCCTCCTTTTCAGACCTGGTCCCTCCCAACTGCCCTCCCCTGCTGGCCATCTTGTGATGGCCATCTTGTGTCCACATGGGGGCAGTCATCTTTGACCACATGGGGCAGCCATCTTGTGTGCTGGAGCAACAGTCAATTTGCATATTATTCTTTTATTAGATAGGATTAGATAGGATAGAGGCCTGCTGCATGGGTGGGGACCAGCTGGTTTGCCCTGAAGGGTGTCCTGGATTAGGGTGGGGGTGCCCTTAGGGCATGAGGCAGTCTGGGTGAGGAGCCTGTGGTGGTTTGCAGGCTGGCCATGCCCCCTGGCTACCCAAGTGGAGGCCCTGGTATCTAGGATTTATTTATCTTCTACAATTGAAACTTTGTAGCCTTAAGCAGAGGCCAAGGCAAGCCAGGGCTGAGGGAGCTTGGCTTCCTCCATCACCAGGGGCAACTCAAGCCTCCTGCTCTATCCAGCTCCTTGGCTGCTGCCATTTTTGTTGGGATTTCTTTATCTCCTATAATTGAAACTTTGTAGCCTTAGTGGAGGCCAAGGCAGGCCAGGGTAGGCAGAAAGCTTGGCTTCCTACATTGCCAGGGAAATCCAAGGCTCCTGCTCTCTAAGTGACCTCAGCCATCTTGGTTGGATTAATTTGCATACTCACTCCTGATTGGCTGGTGGGCATGGCTTGTGTGTAGTGGAGGTACAGTCAATTTGCATATTACTCTTTTATTAGATAGGATTTTTCTGTTTTTTCCTAGAAATTTCATGACGATAAAAGGTTTACATTTACATATAATTCATCTCAAAATAACTTTGATATATGATATATTTTATGTTTTCCATTGAACTATCTTGACACCTATATAACTAGTTATCTATGTGTGTATATCAACTACAGCCTACTATGTATAGACTTTATTCCATTGTTCTTTGTCTATTCCTATATCAATAACACACTATCTTGATTAATGAAGTTATGATGATTCTTGAAATTAGACAGCAAATGTCCTCCAAATTCATGCTTGGTTTTACTGTTGTTCTGACTATTCTAGGTCCCTTCCAACTCTGAAGTAATATGAGAATTCATTAGTGATTTTTATATGGGTGCTTTGAAAATGTTGAATAACTTAAGCAAACATTTTAACAATACTGAACCTTCCAAGACATGAACATAATTTATTTTGCTATTAATTTTCCTTAGAAATGTTTTTGGGCCAGCCAGCATGGCTCAGGGTTGAGCATCAACCTCTGAACCAGGAGGTCATGGTTAGATTCCCAGTCAGGGCCCATAGCCCTGTTGCAGGCTGATCCTTGGTGGGGGGCGTGCAGGAGGCAGCTGATCAATGATTCTCTCTCATCATTGATGTTTCTATCTCTCCCTTTTCCTCTCTGAAATCAATAAAAATATATTTGAAAAAAATGTTTTTTTCAGTTCTTGAAACATATTGTATGTTTTACAATTAGTTTATTTATAAAATATTATTATATAAATGCTATTAAAATTGTATTTTGTTTTAATTTAATATTTCAATTGCTTTTGCCATTATATTCATTTTTACATTTGAACTGTGTATGTTATAAATTTTAATAATTTAACATTTATTATATTTTCACACATTTATCAGGATTTTTTACAGATCAGATTATGTCATGTGTGAATAAAGAATGTTTTATTCCTTTTCTTTCATTCATTATATTGAATCTTCCCCTCATTTTCCTACCTAATCACACTGGCACAACATCAAGTATCATGTTAAATAAAGTAATTTAAAACTCACATTCTTGTTTCTAATCATAAAGGGAATGCATCAATATTTATTTTGTCAGTATGTATGATGTTAGCTGTTGGTTTTCCAGAAATATACGTCATAAGATTGAGGTATCTTTATTCTACTATTTTCACTTTATTATGAGTTATCAACATGACTGTGTGTTAGAGATTATTAAGGATGTAGTCATATATTTATCCTTTTTAATGGTATAATTTAGATTAATAGCTTTTTAAATCCTAAACCAGCCCTGTATTCCATGGATAAGATCCAATTGATCATGATGAATTATAGTTTTTATTTATTGCTGGATTCACGTTGCTAACATTTTGTTAAGGATTTTTTATTTTTACTTGTGCTTCAATAACTTTCTAGACACACAGGTTGATATATTTTATAAAACTCAGCAAATTTTGAGCCATTATTTCCTTGATTATTCCTCTGTCCTGTTATTTCTCTCCTGTCCTGCCTGGAGCCACCAATACTCAGTTATGTTACTTGATATTTTTCCAAATTATTGAATCTCCATTTATCATTAATTTTTTATCTGAATCTTAAATTTAAATAATTTCCATGGATCTGTCATTGATTTTAGTAATTTTCCAGTGTCTAAAATACTTTTTAGCTCATCTAATAATTTTTCTACATATTTCACTTTTTTTAGTATTTCCATTTGATTTTTACAATTTCCATTTCTTTGCCATTTCACCAACCATTGCCTAATATGTTCATATTTTTAATTCCTTAAACATTTCTTAATAGTTATATTATAATAAATTTTGCTAATTCAAACTATCTCATCCAACAACCTATTTTTACTGACTCCTTTTGCTGTTAATTATGCAAACATGTTCCTCTTTTCCTGAATAGCTAGGACATTTTTCAAGGATGCTGTATATTATCAATTTTACTTTGAGTGGAGATTGTAGTTTCTTTCTTTAAATGGCACTGATTTTTGCTCTGAGAGGCAGTACAATTTCTGACAGATCCTCTTGATGTTATGATTAACACACTAAAATCTGTACGTATTTGAACTTGATGGACTGGGAGATAAATACACATACATAAAGCCATCACCACAGTTTATGCCATAAATATATCCATAATGTTAGGCTTTATTTTATGCTTAGTCATTCTGGGTCTATTTCAGTTGTTTCCTTAATTTAAGGGTCATGTGCTGATTAAAAAGTGATGTTCTCATTACAATAAGAACTATATGGGTTCTCAAATGAATTTCCAAGGCTAGACTGGAACTCCAGTAAAGGCAATACTGGATGACCTCTGGTATTTCCATTCAGATCTAAGTAAACAATAGCTAATATCTCGTATGTCTAGCAGAGAGTCACTACGAATACTTGAAGCCCAGCTCTCAGGTGAAGACCGTCAAACACTTCTAGGTAGAATTCTAGAGTCCTTCTTTGGCAGATGATACCCCTCTTTCACCTTAATCAAATTCTAGTTGCTTCAACATCTCAAAACCCTGATTTCAAAATTGCTTTCTATATAAATGAATAAAATGTCCCCAGGCAAATGCCAGGTTAAATAGAGTTCTTGCTTTTATATTTTCCTTCTTTTCAAGGATACTGTCCCCCCAACAAGAAATACATATAAATCAATTCCTTAATGCATTATAGCTAACCTTTAGACTAGCAAAGACCTTAGAATAATAAAGACAAAGAAAACAAATTTAATTAAAAGAATTAAGACATGATAGCATATCTCTCAACAAAAATACACAGGGTGTCCCCAAAAAAACGTATATACACTTTAACAGCTGATGGCTCAATTGATATTTCTTTTCAGATTTAACTCATTGGAATTAATAATTATGTATATACATTTTTAGGACACCCTGTATTTTAATAAATACATTAAAGTAAAAAATATTCAATAAATATATATTTTAGAAGAAATTATATTTTGTTCTAAGTAAAATAGGAACAGAAGAATATCACAACATTATTGAAGAGGAAGGGAGAGGGAGAGAGAAAGTGAAGAGAAAGAGAGAAGCAAGGATTGTGTCTGTCTGTGTCTTGGGAGTGAGGCCACAACCTGGGCAGATGCCCTTACTGGGAATCAAATGGGCTATCTTTCAGTTCACGGGATGATGCTTAACCAACTGAGGTACACCAGCCAGGCCAAGAACATCACAACTTTTGACAGTTATTTTTCATATGATTCTTATATTCTAAATTGCAATAATTTTATCAAATTTCAACATTCTTAATGTTTAGAATCAGTTTTAAGACACATGAAATGTTTCCCAACCCCGTGTTTAACTAATTTAAATAATCATAAGCAAATCAATCTTTATTTCTCAACTTGATTGTAAAAAAAAATCGTATACTAGGATTTTCCATCTCCCTGTGGACAGAGATTCAAAAGTGAGGCTGGGCATTAGCAAAAAAGAGCAGCATTAGAATAAGGAATCTCACTGGGCATAAATGTGGTGAATGTTCTTCTTTACAGTTCCACAATTCCCACAAGTTCTTAGCTCTCTATTTCACCGTCACCAAAGATGAATGTGAGAAAGATCTTTATTATTCTATAAACAACAAACACATCCTCTTGGGTAAGAGTTTTGGAATATCATTTCTGTGCTTCAGAAAGAAGTTCAAAATACTTTCACTTATCTGCCTCCCAGCTAGCCTCTTAATAATTATACAGGTCATGACTGTGATTCTCTCAAAGACAAAGCCTGAAAATTTAGGCTCAACTTTCACTTTTCTTTTTGTTGAAATCCTTGTGCTCCCCACATTATCTACCTAGCCCATTAATCCCCTTGTCCTATCAATTTCAGAATATTCTATTTGAATCAAGGATTTTATATACAGATAAATACACTCAAGATATCAGTAAGAATAGTAGATAATTGGTGTAATATAGGTGTTTCTGTTTTTATTCAATAAATATATCTTAAGTTGTAATATTAATCTTTACCTCCAATATAAATCCCTTTTAAATGTCTGGATTTATTTTGGGGCATAAACTGACTTGCAGGTGGGATGTTCAGCAACTCTCTGACAGCAATGTGCAGAACTGTATTAAACAGAACTGTGAGAAATAAATCAGCTGACTATAAAGAACTGTGATGTGAGATGTCAGCCTCTTATTTCCTGTGTTGGCAGCTTTCTTTCCTGAGGCTGGCATCATCTGACATTCACCCAGAAGTGCAGCTTTAGTCCAGGTTCAGGAACACTCCAGACACAATCCTCATAAATTTCTTGAATTCTAGCCCACTAGGAATCAATTAAGTTACATAGAAGCATTAATAAACTATCTTCAATATTGCAAAATACCCAATGCACAACTATCACTTAACTTTAAAGCATAATTTACATATAGGCCAAATAGTGTCAAATGTCTTTGCAGTTTATTGGAATTATATCAATTATGTATATTTTCATTTTACCTTCGATATTTTCTAGATTAATACTTATTTTGGTTTTGGATGTTTATTTCATTATTTTGTTCCTCTTCGAGTAATGTACTGTTAAACCTGACTCATTCATTTGACAGAAAGTTGAAGAACATTTAATATATTCCAGATCTTGTAATGGGCACTGGGGCTAAAGAAATAGCAGATTTCATGTTGTTTTCAGTCTGTTCCTAATTTGATTGGAAAGGGGGATAAGCCAAGAACTATGCCACAAAATGATAAGTATGTCAACAAAGTTCTAGTGTAGTTCTACTAGAACAGTGGTCAGCAAACCGCGACTCATGAGCCACTTGCAGCTCGCGAGCCGTGGTTTGCCCCTCTGTTGACTAATGAATGAGTTTGCCGACCACTGTACTAGAACATAGAGAACAGAGAGCTATCTCAGAATGAGCAAAGATTGGCAACATGCCTCTTTGCTTCTATTTGTCTTTTGGGGGAATAAGGCCTGTAGTTCTTTTTTCATTTTCAACATGTTCTTCTTGTCTTTAATTGCTTGCTTCTTCAAAGTTTTTCCAATTCCTTCTACTAGTTTCTTTTGCTGATCTTACCCTACCTACAGAAGAGCCAACCCAGACAAGTGTTTCTTCTCTTCCTACTTAACTTTACCCTATTTTTGTACCTGTTGAAAAGTGAGTCCAGTTGATGTGATCTCAGCCATTTTCTTTGTTAATAAAGTAGAATCCTTTCAGAAACTATACCCAGATCCATGTTTAGTCTCTGAAATTTTGAACTGTGGTGTCAAAATTTAGGAATTAATAATTGTCTTGTATCTTTCCAGAGCTTTGGCCATCTTAAAAGAGCAAAAATATCTGATGTTATCTCCCACCATTTTCATCAAAGAAACTCATTGTCTTCCTAAATGCAAAGCTTGTAGGCCCAGAATTTTTATTCCTTTATGGATAGTGTAGGTGAGAAAATAAAAGAAAGAATAATTTGCATATTCACTCAACTATCCTTTTATAAAAAATATTTTTAAAAATTGATTTCAGAGAGGAAGGGAGAGAGAGCGAAACATCAATGATGAGAGAGAATCATTGATCCACTGCCTCCTGCATACCTACTACTGGGGGATCAATCTGCAACCCAGGCATGTGCCCTTGACTGGAATCGAACCCAGGACCCTTCTGTCTGCAAGCCAATGCTCTACTCACTGAGCCAAACCAGCTAGGGCTAAACTATCCTTTTTAAAGAAAGTATAGATTTTCCTCTTACTAAATAGCACTTCAACAAACTATCAATGAAAAAAAATCTAACATTCTAATTTAGTTATATTAAATTTTTTATAAAGTACTTATTTTATTATTATAATTTTTGGTTACAGAGGTTATATGTGTTTGAACAAAATAGAATCAGTGAAATACAGCCATGCTCTGATAGCATAAAAATAAATCACTGTGACTTCATTATGCCAGAAGTGAAGTTAAACAAATGGACAAAGAAGACACCTGAATAACTGTATTTGTTTATTGAGTTTTACTTTCACCACTTAATTGATATTTTAATATTAATTTATATTACAGATACTTATATAAAATTTTAAATAGTTATTAAAAAGAAAGGTAAAGAAAGACACTCATTGCTTATTAGTGAGATTACTGTTTTATAAGTTGTAGCAAAAGTTCCTTTCATGGACTGTGCCTTTAAAAATAAGGATGAAACAGTGTGTCCTGTTGATTCAGTTTGACATGGTTCCCCAAGGACTTCAGGGTGTGACATCTCCTTTACCAGCTCAATAGCTAAACTCCTGGAACATTAGCTTTGTGTGCTGAAGGATGAGAGAATTTGTGGCTGGAGGAAATCTTTTTCATTTACTTGAGATTTCTTGATAACTTGCCTTTCTGGTTTTTGGCATCAGTGATCTAAATTAACAGATCAATTGGGGACAGAAACATGCACTTGTCAGTTCTTTCCAAAGGTGAGTTTGAGACCTAATAGCTTATTCCCAAGAACCACTGTTGCTAGTCCTATTCAAGTCCTCCTCCACCCCCTCTTCCCCCTGCCTGGGGACCACTGCAGTATACCGATTGATTCACACATATGGGGCAAAATGACTGCACAGTTGTTAAGTCATGGTGGCACCATATGGTAAGTCAAGTAAATAGATACCTCTTTGGCAATTAATGAAATAGTTCTAACCTCACAGTGAAAAGAAATAGTGGGTGATAGATACCACACTGTGTTATTTCACTGTTATAAGTAGTAGTTATGTCATTACTTACAGAACAAACTTTAAAGGACAACCATCATAAGAGTTTATGGGTAATGGTTCTCTAGCACAAATTAATTTTTAAAAAAACCACCTATGGAATCAATTTGAAAATACAAAATGCATTGAGACACTAAGCATTATTAATTCAAGTAATTATGTACCAATATCATACACTGAGTGAATTCATAATAATCTGGCCACTGTATATATATATTAGAGGCCTGGTGCATGAATTCGTACATGGTTGGGGTCCAGCCAGCCTGGCCAGGGGGAGGAGACATGGGCGGTTGGCTGGCCTGCCTGCTGGTGGAACTCCTGGTCGAGGGGAC
This sequence comes from Corynorhinus townsendii, assembly GCA_026230045.1. Lineage (NCBI taxonomy): Eukaryota > Metazoa > Chordata > Mammalia > Chiroptera > Vespertilionidae > Corynorhinus > Corynorhinus townsendii. Next base: position 137,605,552 of record JAPDVU010000003.1, on the reverse strand, counting down.
AATTTGCATGTTAGCCTTTTATTATTTATGATGTACACTGAGTGGCCAGATTATTATGCATTCAGAGATCATAATAATCTGACCACTCAGTGTATATTCCATATCCATGTTGGAGGATCATATGGTACATGCTCCAAAAGGGCTTTTGCACATTCAAGTCAAAGTTAAAAGTAAACAAGACCCATTTATGCAGTTTGAAAATGAGAAAAATAAAGTTATGTGGAGATAAAGAAAGACAAATTTTAGATGAAGTTTTAATTTTATCTCTATGTTTCTGGGTACATTCAAGTCCCCATCACCCTCTATCAGACTATTGGAAGTGGTCTTCCTACTTCCATTAGCTGCCCTTGTAATCCATTCTCCACCTGAGGGTCTGCTTGATCTTTGTAAAAATGAATTAGGGTTATGTTGCACACTTCTTTGAATTTCCATCGTATTCCATGGAGTACCCCCTTTTCTATGGGCTTCTAGGCTCTACAACATTTTTCTTGGTATCACCTCTTTGATCTCATTTCTGACCACTACTATTAAAATTGCTTGCTATAATCCAAATATACTGAATTTATCTGTTTCTATAACTCTCTAAACTTACGCTTGTTTCTATGTCTTTGCTCCTTTTATATACTTTGCATAGATCCTTTCCCTTGGGAATATGTTTGTCATTCTCTCAACAGGTCATATCAACAGTGAGACCTTCCCCAGCAGCCCTCATTTAGGTCACCAATGGTAATCAATTCAGATCACATTATCTGTTTTATTTTCTTCGGAATATCTGTCACTCTTTGATTTTTATGTATAGTCTATCTCTACCACCTCTTGAAGTTTTATCAAGGTAGAAATCTTGTCTGTCTTATTCATTGCTTTATTTCCTTTGTCTAGAATAATTCTTGAAACACAGTAAATGCGCAATGAATATTTGCTGAATGATAAATGTAAATTTCTTTCATTGGGCCCTATTACCTGATTCTAATGAAAAAATACAAGATCCTTCAATAAAAACTAAGATATTTGCATAATTCATTATGCTAAACAGTATATACATACATATACCTAGGAATAGTATCCATAATAAAGATAGTTCAAAAGTTGTTGTATATACATTTTTATTAATTATATATGTTAGAAATAGGAATTCTCACAGAAACTCTGTTCTAGTATATATCACACAAGCATAATCCACAATATAAAACAAGACAAAACAAATAAAATCTTCCTGAGACAGGAAAAAGGAGACCAGAAATACATGTCTCCTCTGTAAAAAAGCATCAGTTGTAATTTAATAAAACCTATATTGTAGGTCATATAGAACCAAAAGTATACTTGAAAATCAGGTGTGATACTTTAAATGCATCCCTTTGTGCAGATAAGAAAACCAAATTTATTAGCTTTTAAACTAAACAACGGGCCTTGGTTAACTGAAAATCAGATTGAAACAAAAGACTCAAGTAAGACTAAATTTCATTATATTCTATTCTCCATCAAAAGTGACAGATTTTTCCATTTTCCTGTCATTGAATGGAATAAGATAAAAAAGTCTCTATTGTCACATTGTTTTATTGCAAAGCCTGTTTCTATCCATCTAAATTATACCTTTCTATTTGTATGGAAGTCAAAGTTTGAATAGCATATCTGAGTTAATTATGAAACAGTTAAAAAAAAACACCTCTGCAAGATTAATTGTGCTTAATTTTAATCTCTTCAGAAATAATTAATTTCTAAATACACTTTTAAGATTTTGGAATTTTATTATCATTATTATTCTTTTGTCACCTTCTAGATTTTGTTTCATTTTGTTTTGTTTTTCCTGAAATCTATCTATACATAAGACGGTGGAGACTTACATTTTTGAACTTGTACTATCCTTTGTGCAGATGTTAAAAGGAAAATTAAATAAAAGTACTTGTAATTATTTCTAATTCAAAATACAACATACAATTTTAAGTACAAATTTAATATGCAAATGTGTTGTCATTCACTGAATTAAATATTCATTGAATTAAGTGTTGGTTGGAGGGAGAAAATAAAACAAAACAGAATCGACAGCATATAACAATGGATCTGTGTCATTTTATAATATGCAATAGTTTACCCACAGCTAATGTAGATATATCAGCATTATGTGAGGAATACACAGTCTGTTGGCAGAAATGAAAGGATTATATACAATACTAGAGGCCCAGGGCACGAGATTCATGCACGAGGGTGGGGGGGCAGGAAGTGTGTGTCGTTCAGCAAGCTTGCACCCTCTCCAATCTGGGACCACTTGAGGGATGTCTGACTGCCCGTTTAGGGATCTCCTACTGGGATTGGGCCTAAACGGGCAGTTGGACATCCCTCTCACAATCCAGGACTGCTGGCTCCCAACTGCTCACCTGCCGGCCTTCCTGATTGCCCCTAACCACTTCTGCCTGCCAGCCTGATCACCCCCTAACTACTCCCTGCCAGCCTGATTGATGCCTAACTGCTCTACTGCCAGCCTGATTGCTCCTAACTGCCATCCCCTGCAGGCCTGGTCCCTCCCAACTGCCTTCTCCTCTTGGCCATCTTGTAGCAGCCATCTTGTGTCCATATGGGGGCAGCCATCTTTGATCACATGGGGGCAGTCATCTTGTGTATTGGAGTGATGGTCAATCTGCATATTACTCTTTTATTAGATAGAGGTCTGGTGCATGGGTGGGAGCCAGATGGTTTGCCCTGAAGGGTGTCCCAGCTCAGGATGGGGATTCCCTTGGGGCATGGGATGGCCTGGGCGAGGGGTCTATGGTGGTTTGCAGGCTGGCCATGCCCCCTGGCAACCCAAGCGGAGGCTCTTGTATCTGAGAGTTATTTATCTTCTATAATTGAAACTTTGTAGCTGTGAGCAGAGGCCAGGGCAGGCCAGGAATCTTGGCTTTCTCCATCGCTGGGGGCAACCCAAGCCTCCTGCTTTCTCCAGCTCCGTGGCTGCCATCATTTTTGTTGGGATTTATTTATCTTCTATAATTGAAAGTTTGTAGCCTTGAGTGGAGTCCAGGGCTGGCCAGGGTGTGCGGGAAGCTTGGCTTCCTCCATTGCTGGGGAAACCCAAGCCTCCTGCTCTCTCTGTGGCCACAGCCATCTTGGTTGGGTTAATTTGCATACTTGCTCTGATTGGCTGGTGGGCGTGGCTTGTGGGTGTAGCAGAGGTACAGTTAATTTGCATATTACTCTTTTATTAGATAGGAAAATAAGTACTATGATAGTAGCAAATTTAGGGTTTATACAATTTAAACTCCAGGAAGCCAAAAAAAGGCTTCCTGGAGTTTAAATTGGGTTTTAGAAAATTATTAAATTTATATAGTTCTATAAACAAAATAGATCCAAAGACATTCAAACATACAACAGACTGACATAGTTCAGAGGGAAAGGGAAGATGGGAAGAGATTAACCAAAGAATTTGTATGCATATATGCATGGCTCATGGACATAGACAATAGTGAGGTAAAGGCCTGGGGAGGGGGCAGGAATGGGGTGGAGGGTGTCAATAGGGGGGAGAATGGGGGACATCTGTAATATTTTCAACAATAAAGCTACATTTTAAAAAGACTGAAAAAAGTTCTAATATAAAAATAACAATTTCAAAGACCTCAGTTATATAATATATTTGAAAAGTAAGAAAAAATGTATATGGCTGGAATGCAGTTTATGAAGAGGGGTTCCTGGGAATTTGTATTTACTGGTGAGAAACTCCTTTGCTCATTTCCCTTTTTTCCTAATATCTGAAAATAACTCAGTTCTGGTTAAAGTTATATCTTTATCTCCTTAAGCTTCTTACATTTCTTACTTTCTCAGTCTCACTTTATTTCCTTGTTTCTTATTTCACTGAAAAATATAAAACAGATGGGAACTTTTAGATTACTGAGCCCCACCTCCACTCAAATCGTCCAATCTACCAAGCTACCTACATGCTCAACTACATAATTGTCTTCTTCCTGTTAAAGTGAAGTGATAATGTGTCTAAGATCAACTCCTCTGCTTAATGTTCTGGGTTTTATCCCCTTACACATAGTCTTGGGCATATATTTTGCCACTGGTTTCCCTCTCTCTTTAGTGTTATTGGTGATTCTTTTTCTTCTCTTCTGCAATGCTCACATCAAAACATAGATATTATGTAATGTCTCCCCGTCAACAAAGAACCTCTTTTGACTTCACAATTCACTCCAATTAGTGCTCTATTTCTCTGCTCCCATTTACAGAAACACACAAACACACACCCACAAACACATAACACACACGCAAAGAGTGGAATACATTCATTATTTAACTTCGTCTTTTCCCACTGTTTTTAAACTTCCTCTAAATAAGCTTTGTTCCCCTTACACCATGAATATACTCCTGTCAAAGCCACTACTTGCCTGAATGTTGTCAAATCTAATGTTTTTGGGGGGTTGTTTGTTTTTATTTTCTAGTTTTAATAGATTCAACTTTTACTTTAGTTGGTATATATTTTTAATTGCTCTGTAATTCAGTACTTTCATAGTAACAGCACTCTGAAGAAAATTCAATTGAGAAAATTTAATATATCATAATTGGAGTTGCATTCAGAAAAAATTGCTAAGATACTGCTGTGTGTAAAATCCATTAGGCAGAAAAATGCTTAAGATTTTAAAGATCTGAAAATAAGGTGGTATTTTGTTATCATCTTTACTTTATAATTATCAAAACATCTTTTTTTTCTGCTACCTTTAATTGAAATTAAATACATTTAACCACTGCCTTGTTGTTTTCTTTATTCAGTATTAAATATGTCAGCTTTTTTTTTTCTCTTCCTTTCTTAATGAATACTTGTCCTTAGCTTCCTCATTGTCCAACCTCCAAATAATGGAGTGGCCAGTATGAATCTTCAACTAGAATCTGTATCTACACAATATCCCAGAATTCAAGCGCTAGGCATCCCTCCATTTCTACAATTTTAGTCCATACCACAACCTAGTCTCACCTGATCTATTACTTTCACTTGCTCTTTTCACTATACCCTTCATGGTTTTCTTCTGTTTCAGGATTGCCTACCTCCAGGTATTTGCTCTCTTTGCCTAGACTTCTCACCTAGGTATTTGGAGATCACTTCTTTTACTTCTCTGAACAAAAGTCACCATATAGAAGAGATCTTGATATAATGTATTAGTTAAAGTAGGAATTCTCTTCCCTTATCCTGCTTTATTTTCTTTCCAACACTTGTCATAATCTCATGTAATTATTTGTTTGCTATTTTTTACCTATGTTCACTAGAATGCAAAGCATCACAAGAGCAGATTTTGTTGTGTTTTCTGCTATTAGAACTCTGTCTGACTAGAACAGAGTTGTTATTGAAAAACTCTTACTAAATTATCATCAAAGTCTCACAAAATGGGATGGAGGGTAGAAAAAGGTGATTTGGTTCTCCAAAGGAAGTAAGAATAAATGACAGTAAAACTGAGACTGAAACAATCTCTTGCACACAGTTGAGTTTAGTGTGTTGGAATTCTAATCACGTATTCAAAAATGTATAGTTATTTCTTAGTGACTATGTTAGATTTGCCTATTTTCTTTTGATAATCTGAGTCTTCCTTCAACTTTGGCAGGAATAGCAGATGAGACCTTTCAATTTCTGAAATAAACATATTATTGATGGGTAAAGTGTTTTAGGCATAAAACATAACCTCTTCAATACCTACTTCCTTAAATCCCCAGGAGCACACACAGTCCCAATCCTCAATATAAATGGACACACAAGGTAAATGTCTGAAAACATTCTGAATCATTTGATGACGAGATTCAAGCACTCATATTAAATCTCCTGCATCCTTACTTTCCCAGTCAGTTGCTTACCTTCAGGGGTTTAAAACAAGTCAAATTATTTAAGACTTTACATTTAAAAATTTAAAAAGGAGTGAGAAAACTCAATATAAATATTAAAAACAATATTCACTTCCTCGGACCCAAACAGGGTTACCACTAATATGCAAGGAAGCAAAAGTTCAAAGAAGGAAATTATGTTCTTACTGGAATCCAAGGCATACATT